>CM054181.1:24770856-25445856 GCA_028829895.1 Sinotaia quadrata
ATAGTGGTTTGTGGCTGCTTTTATCAAAGGCTATTTATCTGCTGGTGTTTGTCAGTGATGTATATTTGAGAGAATAGATATTTTGTATGTGTTGCTCACATACATAACAAAAACAAATGAAAGTTTGATGCTAACGCCACATAGTTAATGGTTATGATTGTTATTATTAATTAATTATCCATAATTAATTACAAGTCTTATATCCTAACACATACTTCAATATATTAGCGTCAATATATAGTTGTACGTAACCTTTTCTAGGTGAAGCCACAATAGTCGTCCGCATGCTTTCGTAACAAAGATACAAGTTTATTGTCAGTTTTACGTTTTTCTCTTGCACGTTGTGGAACATTGATGAGCCGCTATTCTCTCGAGGGTGATCTGAGCACACCGCCATATTAGTTCCCTCAAGCAGAACAACAATTGTAGCAATTTCCAGTAACTTTATTGGACCAGAAATTTCACGATGTAGTCAGCATATTTTGTCACTATACATCAACAGAGTGCAGTGGATCCTAACACTTACACACGGGGGATAGAAACTTCTTCACTCCTCAATGGTCGTAGTGGTTTATGAATCAGTAAACCAAGAAATTCAGATAAAACAAAGAAGGCTGTAAAATATAATCAGGGAACAAATCCTAAGTTTATAGTTTATTCATCTCTAATTCCATTCTTTCTTACGTTGAAGACTCAACTTATACAGTTTCCTACAAAAAATATTTATTAGCCCAATACATGTTTACAGCATAATAAAAACATAAAAAACATTTGCAGCTTGCTTACATGTGAGTAGGGACACATTATGGAGCAAATCTGGGGTGTCCTCGCTGTATTTACATCTCATGATAGCAGTATAACACAATTTACTAGACATAAAACCTGAATGAATCCAGTTACATACTTGCTATATATGTCTAGATCAGTACATTTCCCATATATCTCCTCAAACCTGTCAGCTGCTTTTAACCAATCTGTCAAACTCTTTGGTCCTTTTTGCCTGACATATACTAAAAGTCCTGGAGGACATGATGTCTGTAATTTTATCAATCACAAAGTGGTCACTAACATCTTTCCCATTGCTTATTCTCTACTTCATCTAGTTCCAAGCATTTGGTCAAGACATGCTATAGTTTACTAGCTGCCTGTAAAAATGTTTCAGTCTGCTCTCTCTTAAACTGAAATACCACTGAAATACGCCAACAGTTCGGCTTTATATGTCTCACGTTCAGCTTCCTCTGGTGACCTATCAAAATCCATAATTATGGTCCTGATCTTTCATTCCTACTACTAAGTAATTAAGCTATAGGTTTTTCTTGGTAGGTCTAATCTCATAGCACAATGCTCAAAGCTTAATTTGTAATCTATGATGTTTTCCTCTTTTTCTTAAAAGAATGAAAATGAAATTTGACACTGGCTTCCTGAATCTTAGTCACATGCTCGCTTATTTTTAACTGATTTAGGTTAAATTATGTGTGCCTCCTTTCCTCTTGCATCCGTCTTGGCAAATGAAAGTTCTTATTCAGTCTTCAATCTTTTATCATTTTTTGTTCAGTCTGTCATTTTTTTCTGTTCACTTTTATATTTCATTTCTACTTTTTATTTTTTTATTTTTATTTCTTCTCTTTCGCGCTCTTTTTTTATTCTCTAGTTCTTCTCTTTCACGTTACTTTCTTAATTCTAGTTCTTCTCTTTCACATTCCTTTTTTAAATTGTAAATCTTCTCTTCCTTGCCTGTATTTATTAGCATGTTCTCTATGTAATACCATACAGTTTTGTCTACCTGTTCTCTCTGTTTCTTTACTTTCCTAAAGAAGTGATCTCAGCAATCAATAGGCAGTTCTAAAATTGTAAGCAGTAAGAGTAACTTAGACTTAGTGCTCAAATACTTCTCTCCTGTACAGTGTTTGCGATGCATAGTTCGTTTAATTGTTATCATGTGACTATAACGCAAAATACTCCGAACGCAAAGCTCGTGTTCTTTAGCGAAACTTAACAGTCAAAAATCTTAACTCTCCCATTTTTGTCATCCAATATGGATATATAACTTTTAACTACAATCAATCACCTCACTGTGAAGACCTATAACTGTAATTGTGAGTCTCGTGTTGTATACGTTAGCAGTTTCATTCTTTCATTGTATACACCTACTTTATTACACTTTATTGATAGATTATGTACTTGCAAATCGACGATAATTACATTGAAAAAGCTGGCACATGCATGAATGTTGTATATGTTAACTATATTGTGGTTACGTCGCGGTATTAAAAGAGGCAGTCGGCAAATTAACCGATATACACACGATTCTAAAATAGTTACTGTTCTCTCACTCTCAGACATGAAGTTTTTAAGTCACGTGACATTGATTTCAAGTAGCCGTATAGACGCGTGCCTGGGTCAGCTTCAGATGCACTTTCACGAACAACGCATTACTTATGCCATCTTAAACCCTCGGCAGACATCTTTGTATTAACTTCGAGCTGTACTTTCCACATTTCTTCTTCCAAGGGCGATAATTGCTTCATTCCCGCAAGTCGCTCCAAAGAAATTTTCAGACAGTTGTTTGCTTGTGCTAGTCTTGGCGACTTTTGCTCATCAGCAAAGTGAGCACCGTTAAATGGTTTGTTGGATTGGCACTACATTCTCGCTCTCTTTCTTAGTGCGCAGTGTTCCTTCCTGTCCTTGTGATTGCTCTCTTTCCGGCACAGGGATCGGATGGTGGTAACATAACGTCAGATGTCTGTAGTACTCTACTAGCGTTCCAGGGTTTACCAATATTTTTGTGGGATTGTGTTGCTTGTCCTGCTCATCTCCCGTTCATTATTCTGGGTGTATTGAAAACCTCCATACATGTATATTTTGAGGGCAAATGTAAACATTGATCAGAACTTTTAAAACTCCCTGAAGCCAGTTTGCTTGGAAGACTTTAAGATAGAGACTAAATAGTTGAAAGGATACGTTGACGCTTGTTACTGAGTGAATGGGGGGAGGAGTCGAGTGATTGGTGAGCGAGCAGGTAAGTGAGTGAACGATCTGTTGATTGATTGGTTGAGTAAATGAGTTAATGATCTGTTGATTGATTGGTTCAGTAACTGAGTGAACGATCTGATGATTGATTGGTTCAGTAAGTGAGTGAACGATCTGTTGATTGATTGGTTGAGTAAATGAGTTAATGATCTGTTGATTGATTGGTTGAGTAAGAGAGTGAACGATCTGATGATTGATTGGTTCAGTAAGTGAGTTAATGATCTGTTGATTGATTGGTTGAGTAAGAGAGTGAACGATCTGATGATTGATTGGTTCAGTAAGTGAGTTAATGATCTGTTGATTGATTGGTTGAGTAAGAGAGTGAACGATCTGATGATTGATTGGTTCAGTAAGTGAGTGAACGATCTGATGATTGATTGGTTCAGTAAGTGAGTGAGTGAGGAATCGAGTGGTTGATGAGTAAGCGGGTGAGTAAAGGATATTTGATTGATTGATTGATTGATTGATTGTTTCTGTGTGCAAGCATGTTTGTGAAGGAGAACTTAAAATGATGCTAAAAAGTAAACATTTTAAATGAATTTTAGAACGTGACATTAGAACGGTAAAAGGTTATATAAAGCATTTTCAAGTTATGCGGCTAAGTAACATTGTACCGTTCTGTGACATCATAGCATGCTATCGTTCTGTGACATAGCATGTTCTATGACAACAAAGTTTCGAAGCGTTTTGTGATTGCGTAACATTATAAATTGCTGCGACTCTTTATCGGCGTAACGTTTTAGAATTATATGAATTATATGAAAATAGAATTATAACGTTCTTGAACACAAAGTATTTCTTATGTTCTTTGACAACGTAGTATTGTGCGTTATGTGACAACGAAACATAATTACGCTTTACAACGAAACAGTATATCGTTTTCAGACAACGCACTATGGCAACATAGTACTAAAACGTTTGGAGGCAACTTAGCATTATAAGTGCAATATTATAACCTTCTGCTTATAAATCGACCTGCATAAAAATAATGTGTGGTATACGTGTACATCCTTATAGAAATGTGTACCAACATTTTAATTTGATATGAGTGTAAGATTAGTATCTTTCTATTCTGTTATTAGCACATTCTTGCAGAAATGCTGCAAATAAGTATTTTCAGAAAGCGTATGCTACAGAGTGTTTCAGTACTGTGAACAAACTAGTGGCACTAGTGTTTGAGTGCAGTTAATCTAGGTAAATATGTATAAATATTTACACTATTTATGTAGTTAGTATCGTTTACTGTTATTTGCCTCTATTGTACTGTAACTGTTTTATCGTTTAATTGTTTAGTTATGAATATTGTGCATCTATTTGCTGCTGTTTTACTGTCTAATTGTTGAAATGTTTAAAACTAAAACTTTATCAACCTATATATAAACAATAGAACAAAATACTGTTTCACTGTTGCTTGCCATTCTAGTCTGATGTTTTAAGAGATTTTCTCATTTATTTTTATCGGTATTGCTATTGTAACTGTATATTGTTTTGGTATAAATATTTAATATTACATACTGTATCTTGACTAAAAAGACATTTTCTAGTTTTCTGTTCTTTTTCGTCTGCAAGCGCAACGTGTTTTTCCTTGTAATATTCTGGTCTGGAATCTGATGTCCAATTTGTCTAATTCTGACATTTGTTTTTCTTTCTCGTAATCTCTCATACAGCAGTGGAGTGGCTGGGGTTGGGGTGGTTGTTTTGTTCCTTTTAAGCAAGATGGGGTTTCTGTGTTATTTCATCGATCTTATTTATTACCAGAACTGTCAGACGTTCCAAGTTTTCCCACAATTCTTATAAGCCATTTATCATCATTCCTCATAAACAAATCAGGGAATCAGGGAGACAACTCCATTTCGAAGGGGTTTAGTTAACAAATCTGTAAGTTGTGCTAACAGGGACGTCGTGCTTTGAACTCGTTTCGGTTTGACTGACAGCATAATAAACTTTGTTCATCAGGTTTAATATCAGTCATTTTCATTTTATTTAGTTTATATTATATTATTTTACACTACATTTATAAACGTCTGCATGTTATTCAGTTAAGTCTTCAGTTAATTACTCAAGTTTTAGGAGAGGTAGGGAAGAAGGGAGAGAAAAAAAACGAAGATACAAAGAAAGAGAGAAAAAAGTGAATCAGGTTGACGAAGCAAGATTGAATAAATGTAAGAAAGATAAAGGAAGAGAGCCTATAAAACAAAAATAAAAGAGAGAAAATTAACGAGTGAGAACAGATATGTGGGTAGCGAGAGAGAATAAACAAAGACGTTGAAGAATGCGTGCATGAAATTAAATGACTAGGTCAGTCATGAGAAAGATACAAAATGTAAATAAATTATTTCATTAATTAATTAGTCCTCGGAATTTAGAAAATGGACGTTAGCGGTAAATCACGAGAATGTATCAGTTCGTGAATGTTAGGTGTTTAATAACTGCGTCCTTTCTTCTTTCCAATAAAAATTCGACCACATTACGATATTTTTATCAGGCGAAACCTCGGCAACCATTATTTTAGCCAAAGTCCAACTTCCACGGTTGTGAAATTAAAAAGAGTTATGTGCATTGGCTCACGTAATCGGATCAACTTTCCTCTTGTCTTGACAATGTATTCACACTTAAGCGCAAACACAAACGCGCACGCGCGCGCACACACACAAATTACTCAGATATATATTCATCCGAAGTATACGTTCAGATAGAAATACATAAGAGAATTATTTACTAAGGGAAATGACTTACTACGTCAAATAGTATATAGCTCAGTGGTGTGGAAAGAGAAAACTAAGTCTTGGCTAGGAGTGTGGAGGGGGAATCCTTAGTTTTGGCTTGTAGTGGGGAGAAAGGAAAATAAGAAGTCTTGGCAAGTAATGTTAAAGAAGGAACTAAGAAGTCTTGGCTAGTAGTGGGGAGAGAGGAGAATAAGAAGTCTTGGCTAGTAGTGGGGAGAGAGGAGAATAAGAAGTCTTGGCTAGTAGTGGGGAGAGAGGAGAATAAGAAGTCTTGGCTAGTAGTGGGGAGAGAGGAGAATAAGAAGTCTTGGCTAGTAGTGGGGAGAGAGGAATCTAACAACTAGTGCACTAGCATAACAAATAGTGTGTGTGTGTGTGTGCGTGTGTGCGTGCGTGCGTGTTTGTGTGTTTGGGAAGCGACGGCGGTTGTTCGGATAATCGACGTTTTACTGTCGATTAAGATTGAGTAAAGTACTGCAGGCTTGAAAAAGAAAGCACTCTTCAATCTCTCAGTTTTCTTCAACATTTAGGTCAAGATTCCGGTTTTACTTACTGACTTCCCCAAGCAAAGCAGGTCTATTCTTCCATGTCTGTGTTCTTCAGCATGAAGGTCAAGGCTCCGGTTTTAATTACTGACTTCCCTAAGCGAACACTCGTCTATTCTTTGCTTTGGTTGTACGAGACCCAAGCATAGATTCGATTTAATTTGCCAGATTAACCATTGAACAGGCGACGTTTATACTTTTTCTCTCAGCCGAGCAATAGCTTTTATTTCTAGCGCGAGCCGTAGTTCTCTCCCCTCGTAACAACTGTCGCAATATATTATGCATTCATTTACATGCGAGATGCGCGCAAGTACTCATGCACACGCACACACAGGGACACACATGCACACACAGGCACACATATATACATACGCGTATACAAGCATGCATGCTTGTTGTAATTTCATATGTATTATCTTTATTATGCGAGCATTCTTAGTCCAAGAATAAAACCAAACACCTTAATACAATAATTTTTAATGTTTGGGATTTTTTTTCCGAACTTTTTATTTCAACAATAAGAATATAGAATAAGATTTTGAAAGTTTAAAGAAAATTGCAGGGAAAGGAAGTTGAGAATTCGCATACTTAGGAGATACGTCAGCAGACAGGTGGCGCCACAATTCAGCTTGTACATGTGCTGCATAGACAGGAGGACTTGAACCTTGCACACCTCTGGTGATGAGTGGTCGCTCATAGGTACGCGCTTCAAGAAGACAACATTAAATTACAGCACATTCCTTCTTCATTTTATTTGCTTGAAAGAGGAAACTTTCCCATAGGCAGTTACACGTGTAAGAATTTCAGGAACTAAAAAAAAATAAAGAGTTTGATGAGCTTAGTTATTTGGAGCAGAAAATTTACCCATTTCTGGGACAAGTAGAATTAATACCGATTTCTCGTACAAGTAGGAGCTATTATCGTGACACTGGCATCTTCGCTACACCTGAGTACAGCTGCTGCCAGCTGACACGTCTTCTTGCAACTGCAGGAAACAATCAGCTACCTGCAGTGAGAGGGCATTGCTTGTATCGACTGAACGTGTGTCATCAAGCCTCGTCTAACTTAGAATGCCTCTGCATGCAGCGCCAGAGCCGATTAACTGTACCGACAATCTCTTCTGTGATCGAACAGATAAACTTGGACAAAGGTTGAAGAGAAAGGGATGGGAGTGGGGGAGGGAGGATGAAGCGGAGAAACGTCTTTCGCACTACTTCACCCTAGCAGCAGGGATAAATGCCGCTATAGTCGAGTAGCGTGTGTAGTAGCCATGAAGTACAGTGCTTAGCCATGAGGTCGAGTAGTGTAGTAGCCATGAAGCACAGTGCTTAGCCATGAAGTCGAGTAGTGTAGTAGCCATGAAGTACAGTGCTTAGCCATGAAGTCGAGTAGTGTATGTAGCCATGAAGTACAGTGCTTAGCCATGAAGTCGAGTAGTGTAGTAGCCATGAAGTACAGTGCTTAGCCATGAAGTCGAGTAGTGTAGTAGCCATGAAGTACAGTGCTTAGCCATGAAGTCGAGTAGTGTATGTAGCCATGAAGCACGGGGCAAATAGAAAACAGTACCATACATGTTTATTTTTATTTGCAGTTCACATTGCCGTTCTGTGTCGCGAAGCATTTTGTAGTTTTATCAACAAAGTTTAAGTTTTACATTGACCGTAATGTTTGTGAAATACTTTCCATGATTATCATTCGTGTGTCAATGAAAACTTGCGAACTTTACCAACTAATCATATCAGCAGGTTTCATTTTATAATAGCTACAGCAAGGGTTGTCTGTTTGTTAACAGGACTTCGTGGGCACGCAAGTGTTGTACAAAAAAAATGCACTAGCATGTTGTGTCATTGGTAGCTTGACATGCATATACTGTACTACTAAATGTTGTAGCTTGACATGCATATACTGTACTACTAAATGTTGTAGCTTGACATGCATATACTGTACTACTAAATGTTGTAGCTTGACATGCATATACTGTACTACTAAATGTTGTAGCTTGACATGCATATACTGTACTACTAAATGTTGTAGCTTGACATGCATATACTGTACTACTAAATGTTGTAGCTTGACATGCATATACTGTACTACTAAATGTTGTAGCTTGACATGCATATACTGTACTACTAAATGTTGTAGCTTGACATGCATATACTGTACTACTAAATGTTGTAGCTTGACATGCATATACTGTACTACTAAATGTAGCATTTTGTCCCGTTGCTAATGTGACATTTTGATCAGTCGTGACCTGTGGGTGGAGAAAGCGCTAGCACTTGTACACCTGTGTATTTCGTTAAGCAAACTGGCATCACAGATGCGCATTTAAAATGCTGGCTGCACATTATTTTAGTCAAAGCAGACTTTCTAGAGTTGAGAAATTAGAAAAGAGCCATGTGCACTGGCTCTCGTTTTGTTTGCAACAAGTACACACTCTTGCACACTTACGTATTAGATCGGAATGCACACTTATCCAGCGAATTTACTTGATAAATTACAAATAACTGCATACAAATATTCACTAGACAAGCACACATTGTGCTTTGTGTAACATCTACCAAACGTTTGTGTCCCGTGCCATGCCGTAACAAACAAAAATACCTTACAGTCTAAACCGGAGTACTTGTACGTTAGTCGTTCGAACACATTTTTAACTATAAACATTCGTGTGTTTCAGTTTAATTGCCATCCTAGGAGTGTATATTTTACTCACTAAATGCTCATTTACACATGCGCATTTGTTTTAGTGTGCAAAATGATTTTCCTATTGTGTCACGTCTCCATGAATTTGTTTCAGAGTGCAAAATGATTTTTCTATTGTGTCACGTCTCCATGAATCTGTTTCGGAGTGCAAAATGATTTTCCTATTGTGTCACGTTTCCCTGAATTTGCATGCATTTGTGTTAGGTCATGCCCATCTTTCCTATGTTAATTTCATGTCTGTTACACAGTAACCAGATGTCCGGAATTTATTTAAAATATGCATTGTCATACCCGCTTGCCTCTCTTTTTCTCTCTCTCCCTTTCTCTGTGTCTCTTTATCTTCCTCCAGCTCTCGCCTTGTCCTCAGTGTTCCTTTCTGTCTCTCCCTAGCTGCCACTCCTCTCTCTCTCTCTCTCTCTCTCTCTCTCTCTCTCTCTCTCTCTCTCTCTCTCTCTCTCTCTCTCTCTCTCTCTCTCTCCTCTCAATTTTGCAAATATATAATTTACAGAACACCACTTTCAGAAACCAATCTGTGGACATTTTCGATCAGCCACGTAGTATTGACATCAAACGCTATTTTAGATGTCCCACTGTAGATAGTGTATTCGATTTTTGTCTTAGTCGAGTTGTCTTCGCAGCATCCAGTGTCAAACTGTTCCTTTATACAAAAGTCTGCCTGTTTTAGTCTTGTACTTTGACAGCATTCAGTGTCAATTGTTCCTCTGTACCAAGTCTATCTGTTCTTAGTCTTGCACTTTGACAGCATTCAGTGTCAATTGTTCCTCTGTACCAAGTCTATCTGTTCTTAGTCTTGTACTTTGACAGCATTCAGTATTGCAATATTCCAATTCAAATGTTTGGTTTTAATCTACGCCTTCTGGATCTTACAGTAAACATACTTGGGGGTGGGTTTTTTCTTTACTCCAGCTCAGTCGCCATGCGAGAGTATGCATATTGTGTGTGCCAGACATTTCTTAACAGATGTTTGACTTGGTTTTAATCTTTCATTATTTTTCTTGTACACATCAGATTTCCAACATGGTCTTTTATTTTAAAGCGACCACACTATGCAGAATTAGTCCCTAGCTCCAGTGTCTTTGTGTCACTTTCCTATTAAAAGGTACATCATACTACTTATTTCTCGACTTAATTTTTTTACTGTTTTCCTTTCATATTATAAAAGAACCTTAGTAACTGCACCGCTCTTTAATTTTAATTATGTCATTTCCTGTTAAAATATACTCTTCTACATATTCCTCTTCTTAGTTATATTTATGTCCCTTGTTTGTTTGTGCGTTGATTACACACACACACACACACACACACACACACACACAGAAATGCTTTTCTACTCACATTTGGAATGTGTCATTTTACTGTAATGTGTTCTCTACCCACATTTGGAGTTTCCCTTGCCTATTACAGAAAAACATTCTCAACTGTGTTCTCCTCACAATAAGAGCATGTCCCTTTCCTTGTACAGAACAACATTCTAAACTGTGGGGTTTTTACTCGCAATAAGAGCGTGTCCCTTTGTCATAGCTCGCCATACTGAACTGTCCCCTCTACACACAGTGATATTAACTTTGTCCCTTTTCTCGTTTGTCTCCAGTAATGGAAGACAGCCAGATGATTGTGATATGAACTTTATCCCTTTACTAGCTGTCTCCAGCAATGGAAGACAGCCAGATGATTGTGATATGAACTTTGTCCCTTTACTAGCTGTCTCCAGCAATGGAAGACAGACAGACGATTTTGATATTAACTTTGTCCCTTTTCTCGTTTGTCTCCAGCAATGGAAGACAGCCAGATGATTGTGATTCTGTGCTCCGTGGGCGGCCTTCTTGTGCTTCTCCTGAGCATCGTCTTCTGCTCCTGGTGTTTCAAAAGCCGGAAGTCAGCGGAAGACGAGGAGAACGTCTTCGGGAAGAAGTACGCTGTCAACGGACAGGATGAGGAAGCGGGCACCAGCAATCTGATGTTCAAACGCACCCCGGACGATAAGATGTCCATGGGGTCGGCCTCCTCCGTTAATCAGCGGGCCGTGCACTCACCAATGCTGGGTAGAAAGCCTATAAAGTAAGTCACATTTTTTTGTTCTTGCTTACTGTACATTTTTTCTTGTTTGTTTATATATTTTGTGTATCTCATTCAGTTGGTAATGGGGAGTTGCAGACACAATACTTATTGCTTGGATTACAGTAGTGACAGGCCGATAACGGTACTTTTCCTGTCATGTTTTTGTTTATAGCTGTAAACAATATTTTTATCGCCTGCCCTCGACCAGTTTTTGAGATGCACCGCTAATTATTCACTTTTAACATTAATTATTCGGCATGTCCTTTATAAATCATTGCAAAGGGCAATTTCAGTTGTATACGTCTGTAATTTAACCATCACCCAGAACAAGAGTGGAGCGAATGCGGCACAAGTTAGCAACATCTGAAATCGCACTTACAACCCATACATCACTTCGTCGTTGTTTTCATTTGCTGTCGTTGGGGGTGGGGGTGGGGGAGGAGAAGAGTATGAGGCATGACTCACGAGTATAGTTCGGTGTGACGGATTGTAAAAAAAGAGTAGATAAAAGTGTCCCCCAAATAGCGTGATATACTAATGGTAGACTCTTGTTGGAATATATTCTTAACAAATATGTCATCATATGCATGAAACCCCTTTGTATGGTCTACTCTACAAAAGTGGTTGGATGGGGAGGGTTAAGCGTTCTACGTGTATATGTGCGACTGCGTGCGTGCGACACACACACACACACACACAGAATGAGAGAAAGTCACTGTCACATAATTATCTTACCAGAAGCGAGTCAAGAGTTTGTTCACCCCTGATGGAAGGGTTCCATACTAGCTCAAGCGTTCCCGTCTCACCCGCAGCTTGCCACGTCACGGGAAGCACGCGAAGCACCGAAGGAACGAAGGCTCTCGTTTCCGTAGTGAAGTTTTATGCGTTTTTCCCTCAACCTCACTGTACGGTTTTCACCCGGCTTTTTAAACAACTGCGTCTGCTCTGCAAGCTGCAAATTATTTTGTAATATGGTTCCGACTTTTTGCATATCATTTTTTTTTCTTCCCATTCTTTTCTGTCTCTACTTTTCTCCCCCACCCCAACCTTTTCATATCCCCTCTCACTCACTCTTCCACCGCTTTAAACTTTTTCTCCTCTTTCTCAATCCCGTATTGATCAACAACATCTGCTATTTATAAGTTCTTGTGAATTGTGAATTTCTAGTTTATTCTACATACCTTATATCAAATATTTTTTTTTAAGTTAACAAAACAGATCAAAGGTCATTAATATATACTGATTATCTTCACTGGCAAGGAGTGTTTCGAAAATTATATTCGTGTTTTCAACGAGCCTCTCAGAATCTCACATTTGCCAAGAGTAGACAATTTACAAATACAACATCATCGCTTTGCTCTTTACCTCTCAGAATCTCACATTTGCCATGAGTAGACAATTTACAAATACAACATCATCGCTTTGCTCTTTACCTCTCAGAATCTCACATTTGCCATGAGTAGACAATTTACAAATACAACATCATCGCTTTGCTCTTTACCTCTCAGAATCTCACATTTGCCAAGAGTAGACAATTTACAAATACAACATCATCGCTTTGCTCTTTACCTCTCAGAATCTCACATTTGCCATGAGTAGACAATTTACAAATACAACATCATCGCTTTGCTCTTTACCTCTCAGAATCTCACATTTGCCATGAGTAGACAATTCACAAATACAACATCATCGCTTTGCTCTTTACCTCAGATATCTGATAAAGCACTTTTAAATAGCTCTTTTTATTTCTATTAAGATACGCCAGCAAGAGACAAACCTTACAGTGAATTGAAAGTGATTAGTCTTTTCTAATGTACATTTTTTTTATTTTATAAAACTTGTAATTAGAAATGCAACCTGTAGAAAAAAGCAAGCAGACAGTGACAGACGAAAACGTTATCAGATAAATAGCTAGATAGATAGATAGACAGACAAACAGAGATAGATAGATAGATAGATAGATAGATAGATAAATAGATGGATGGATGGATGGATGGATAGATAGATAGATAGATAGATAGATAGATAGATAGATAGATAGATAGATAGATAGATAGATAGATAGATAGATAGATAGATAGATAGATAGATAGATAGATAGATAGATAGATAGATAGATAGATAGATAGATAGATAGATAGATAGATAGATAGATAAGATTTTACCTATGAATGTACGTAAAGCACCTTCCAGGTTTGCAGTGACATAAAACACACATTAAAATTACCTGTATACATTTAAAATGAAGTGCGCACGTTCTGCGCCTATCGTTTTCAACATCATACATGAAAATAAAATGGTGAAAGGGGCATTAATGTAATTTACAAAAAAAATTTACTTTGCATATCCCACGTGGATATGTCTTTTAATTTTGCTTCAATAAGTCCATTGTAACCTAATAATATTTTTAATAGCTGCAAATGAATACGCCGCAAATGCAGCATTGAATCAAGGTATATGAATTTCGTCAGAGAAAGCAGGGAGCCATTGTTCTTTGGTTATCTCTCCCTACTTTCCATCATTCCTCCCTTTCTCGTTATCGATTTTGCAGTTGGAATTTGCTCATGCCCTCAAAGATGAGAAAACAGTCTACTTTGATAATCTGATCACAGTGACAAGCAGGAAACACATGTTAGGAAAGCGCCGTTGGGATAAATTAAGAAGACTCAGAGAATGTCCTAATGACCTACTTACCGTCTACGATAAAATGGGCTCTAAGTTTTCAGTGACCTTGTTTCATCCTTGGATAACTGTTGTCGTGACATACAAGTTAGCTACTGTTGTGCAGAGTTTTGGGGAGGATATTTCTGAGGGGTAGGGAGGCTGCGCTCTGTTTATTTTGCTAAATTTTCATTGTTATTTAAACGAAGGTTATTATTTACTTACTTTATTTCATTAATGTTATTATTTGTGCACGGTTTATACAGAGTATTATGTTTTATGTTCACTGCTAGTGTGCGCATACGTAAGTTCAAACTGTTTATGTTGCTGTTGAATTATCACTTGACTCACCATGTCATCAAGTATGGTCACTTCAAGCAGAGTTCGTGTGTACGCCAGACTGTGGGGCTACAACACACCAAACACTTTCATTACGTTGTATTTTAAGGAAACGAAGAGTGTGAATCTTTGAATTCAAACTTTGACACAACACATACCGTTAGTACAATTCTTCTTTTGCCCTAAGGTGTGTGTGTGTTTGTATAATATGCGAAGTATTCTTTCCGTTTTCTTGTGTTCTCTTTATGTCAGATTATTATATTAATTTTTTGTGCTAGCGGCCACAGAAATCACTCATACGGGTTATTCTGTCACATTAGTTCTTTCCTTGGCAGGACACTCACTATAGGCATGCTCGCTGTCCGACTTTAGTTTCAGTATTAAATCAATGGCTCCCACACACCATTTTCTTACAGTCTGGGACGATAATGACACCTAGTTATTAGTTATGATTATTATTTTGAATGCGTACAACACAGTCTGGGTATCCTGCTACGTATCAATACCTCTTTCCAACCACCTGCTGCATTCTCACTTACCCCACATTGTAGTTATACTTTGCGAAAATTATATTATCACAACTGTATGCTTAATCTTCACAGCAATCATGTCAAGAGAGGGGAAATATATATTTAAAATTATTTTCACAAGGCGCTGTATTTGCAGACATGACAAGGTGCAAATACTTTTCCCCAAATGCTATCCATCACACTTCCCCAGAACGGATCTTCTAGAATTGGTCACAGAATTGGTCAGTAATATACGCTCTTAGTACCCATCGAATCATACCGTTCTGCCAAATCTAACTACAAATTATTCTAACTGACCAGTTAACTACAAATTATTCTAACTGACCAGTTAACTACAAATTATTCTAACTGACCAGTTAACTACAAATTATTCTAACTGACCAGTTAACTACAAATTATTCTAACTGACCAGTTAACTACAAATTATTCTAACTGACCAGTTAACTACAAATTATTCTAACTGACCAGTTAACTACAAATTATTCTAACTGACCAGTTAACTACAAATTATTCTAACTGACCAGTTAACTACAAATTATTCTAACTGACCAGTTAACTACAAATTATTCTAACTGACCAGTTAACTACAAATTATTCTAACTGACCAGTTAACTACAAATTATTCTAACTGACCAGTTAACTACAAATTATTCTAACTGACCAGTTAACTACAAATTATTCTAACTGACCAGTAAACTACAAATTATTCTAACTGACCAGTTAACTACAAATTATTCTAACTGACCAGTTAACTACAAATTATTCTAACTGACCAGTTAACTACAAATTATTCTAACTGACCAGTTCAAGAGAGTCGCTTTAAGGTACGATGACGATCGTGGTAAGCAGCAATTTTGTCCTTGTCTGAACCATTCTGTTTGACACTTTTCAGTAAGGCTAAAGAAGAAGAAACACAACACTATCGTCAACTATGCTACATCACTCAATACACATTCGCCGTCGTAAAGTAGTCCTACATGTAAGTAATGACAGCCAAACTCCTGCAGTCCACACCGAATCTGTCATGGTCGACGAGTCATCTCCAGAAATCAAAAGATCGTCACTGCCATTAGGCTCCCTTTACCAGCAACATTTAACGCTTGGACCACTTTTAGTGCGACAAGATTTGTCACCTCTGTCATTCAGAGAGCACATAAATGCATTCAGACAAATGGTGCTTTCCTTAGGCTTCGATTCGCTAGCAAAGTTTCAACATACACAATATCAGGTTTCTTTTTGTACCGTTTCCTTGGAAAATAACACGAAATCAGCAGTTTACTCACTTATTTAATGTATCAGATAAATAATTAATACATTTACTTATTTTATATATTGTCACATATTGTCACCTGTTCGCGTTTCTGCTAAGCAAGAGTACAAACGTTCGTGATTCGTGACTCGAGAAATCTACGTCATCAACAATGTGTGTGATGCACTTGTATTTCATATGGGACTCTAGCCAATAGAACTTAAAGAGACTATATGGGACTATAGCCAATAGAACTTAAAGAGACTATATGAGACTATAGCCAATAGAACTTAAAGAGACTATATGGGACTATAGCCAATAGAACTTAAAGAGACTATATGGGACTATAGCCAATAGAACTTAAAGAGACTATATGAGACTATAGCCAATAGAACTTAAAGAGACTATATGGGACTATAGCCAATAGAACTTAAAGAGACTATATGGGACTATAGCCAATAGAACTTAAAGAGACTATATGGGACTATAGCCAATAGAACTTAAGGAGACTATATGGGACTATAGCCAATAGAACTTAAAGAGTGTAATTATGGCTGCCAAGAACCAAGTGGGCCACTGCGCTCTCTTCCAGACAGAGTGTTGTGTAAGCAGTTACACTTTTGTTTCACTTTGCTTAGTTGCTTTAATGGGGAGTGATATTTATGGTTTTAGTTGTATTTATTTATTTGTTTAGAAAGTTTGATATAGAGCATGGGTGTAGTCTTGCTGCTTTAACAGCCATAATATCAGATGGTTGATTAATTATTTAGTGAATAGTGGGTGTGCGTCCATGGCATAGCACACTATGCCTTCATTCTCTCAAGTAGGTATGGGTATTTGCTGACTTTTCACTGCACGCGGTCCAGTCACCTTCAGCATGCGTTCCCTTAGAAGCAGATTCATCAGAGTTCATCAAGTTGACTCTTGCTTGCTTCATTTATAGTTCTTAGCTAGGTTGTCTTCCCCTGAGTTATTAAGAACCAAAACCTGCCACTTCAATCACAGCCCTTATGCCTAGGCTAGGTTGTCTTTCCCTAAATTACTGAGAATGAATTGCCATTATAGTCTTACATTGTATATTAGCTTTCATGAGCTCACGAATAGTAAGTCTATGAACAACCGGTCTTGTAGGTTAGAAACCTAATATATTTTTTTAATTTATATTTGCTGAGCAGATTAAATGTTTAAGGACTGGTGTGTATGTGCGTGTGCGTGCGAATGTGTACGGAGAGGAGTCAGTGCATTTATGCCCAGGAAGCAACCAACAATCTTCGATTTATCGTCTCCTCCGAGAGACTAGAGTTAGACACTAAACCCACCCTCTTGAGCAAGAGAACTGTTAAGAGCCACGTCGTAATTACTTAACCCACCCTCTTGAGCAAGGGAACTGTTAAGAGCCACGTCGTAATTACTTAACCCTGAGTGAGAACGAAACTCGAGCGCTTCAGCAAGTGGACATGGTGTCTTATGAGTGTGACGCTCTGCCTCAAAATAAGCTTCTGCTCGTCACACAAGCAATGAATGTAGATATATTTGGAGATGCAAAGAAAACATTAAACGCATATTTCCCCTGGTCAGGGGATGCATGCCAAGAAAAACATGAATAAGCGCGATTCAGTGTAATTCAAACTGTTAAAATAACATGTAGTCTTTAGTTTAGCCTTGACTGATTGACAGCATATAACAACTCCCGTTTGTTTTAGTGACTTTTGTCTCGCGAACCGGATGGCAATAGCTTCTCGGGCCAAACAAAAAAAAAAGCCAGAATGTGCCCGCCCCTTTGTCTAGTCCGTCAGAGTAAATCAGGTGCCACGTGGTACAGACGACTGGTAATTACAAGACTTCTAAGCCGCTGATCCCTGCCAAGGCAAAAAATTGCTTCGAGAAAATCCTCCAACCACCTACTTAAATCTTTACTCTCTTCACCCTTGCCTCTGTATCATTCCATTCTAGAACACAAGTCATTCCAATGGCGTTCCGATTGGATGTGCGAAATCAGTGGGAGTCGGAAGTGGACAAGACAAAGAAATTAAGCAAAAGAATCCTGACGCAGCAAAGTAATTAGTTAGTCTCGTACTTCCATACAAAAACCAAATGAAATAAAAAATAAATTAGTCCACAGTATCTTAAAACGATGTTAATTACCTATGGGGATGGCGCCACGGGCGGGTGGGGTAAGAGAAAGAGACCTGTCTAGTCCACGACTTTGTCTCCAGTGTGTTTTGTGAGACAAACTGCTAATTCACCCCAGGAACAGAGAAATTAGTAAGGAACGAAGTAGGCATGGGTAATGAAATCAGACAAGACCCTGGAGCACTCATCACTCAGGGTACAGCGTCCTGGGCTGTCAGATTATGATCTCATGCGTTTAAACTCGCTTTTATTACATCATCTTATTATACCTTCACAACCGTCTATTCATTCGCTATACTTTCGGATGTTATTTGTGTTTAAATTTTGAGTGAGCAGAATCCCTTGCATGATTTACGAACTGCGTAATATATTTGGGTCAGCACGAGCATGTCATTATAAGTAAACCGAAATAGTCTAGGGAGTATTTATTTATTTCACCAGAAGGGAGGATCTCATGATATATCTTAAGACCCACGAAATCCTTTCAACGGTTTTGGTGTCTTTTCCAGCAGAAAGGTGTATGTTATATTTTAAAATTTTGTTGGCTGATTGGTAACACTTTTGACGAAGGCTAATTAAAAACCAGTGACACCTAAGGTACATCTTAGCTGATGGTTATGATTAGTATAATTATAAAATCGTCCATAACTAATTACATTTGATGAGAATCTTAATTTATGTTATTAATAATTCTCCAGAAGTCACCACTCGTCTCTTTCACTTGGAGGATATGCTGTAAACGTTTTCTCTCTTCCACAACATTAAAGACAAACATTCACTGTCACACGGTACTTCTGTAGGTGCAAAACGTCTTACCAAAGTTGAAGATAAATCCATCTTTAATCTATATTTAGCGAGCCCCCATCCACCCACTATCTTTCGAACATATGATTATTAATATGTGTAAGAAGGTCATAAATTTAACAATAAATTTATTAAATCAACAATCAAATATACATATATCAAATACAATGAAAAGATTACTTGACATCAATATTTCCACGAACCACGTTCAAATAATTTCAATGATTACACAGTCTTAGATCCTAACACATAATTCAACAGATTAGTGTCAATATAAATGATAAATCACAGAAATGTTCTTACCAGAGAACAGAAATGGAGCTAGTAGAGATAAGCGATAATAGTTTGTACATAACCTTGTCTAGGCGATGCCTCAATAGTCTTTCATGCGCTTTCATAACAAAGTCACATTGTCACAAAGTCACAAGTTTATTGTTCACATTAATGTTGTCAGTTCCGCGTGTTTCTCTTCCACGTTGTAGAAAATTGGCGGGTCACGTTAACATTGGCAACAAAGATATAATAATTAAGTATAGAAATAAGGGTAAGCAAATTTACTCCGCCACATAACCCAACATCTTCGGAACAAATAATCTTAGCTGAATTTCATCATTCCTTAACAAGGTACATCAGCTGCGTGGAACGAGGAAACGCTTTAGTATATAAACACAACAATTATTATCAAATTTATCGTAATAAATAATAGCAGCAGCCATCAGTTAACTAAATATACTGGCGGATGCATGATGATCATCTTGTCTTTCTAGTCCTTTTAAAATTAATACGTGTTGACATTCCGATATTTGTCATGTCTATTCCTGTCTCCTCATAACAGCCGTTAAATAAAGAGCCTTTAAGATGCTACTTTCTGGATTCAACATAGCAAATGTTAAAAATAGTTCAAAAACATTAGCAGGTCACAGCTCATTATACATTAAAGTCATGTTTCAAGATATTTCATTAGATAAAAGGAGAGAGATCAGGCTCGGGAGTGGCGGAGAGAGAGAGAGAGAGAGAGAGAGAGAGAGAGAGAGAGAGAGAGAGAGAGAGAGAGAGAGAGAGAGAGAGAGCTATATCGTCCATTATTCTTTTTCCAAGCTAGTGTTATACAAGAGGAGAGAGATGGCGGAGACCTAGTGTTAGACAAGAGGAGAGAGGTGGGGGAGAGCTAGTGTTAGACAAGAGGAGAGAGGTGGGGGAGAGTAGTGTTAGACAAGAGGAGAGAGGTGGGGGGGAAGAAGTAGTATTAGGCAAGAGGAGAGAGGTGGGGGAGAGTAGTGTTAGGCAAGAGGAGAGAGGTGGGGGAGAGTTGTATTAGACAAGAGGAGAGAGGTCGGGTAGAGCTAGTGTTAGACAAGAGGAGAGAGAGATGGCGGAGAGCTAGTGTTAGACAAGAGGAGAGGTGGGGGGAGAGCTAGTATTAGACAAGAGGAGAGAGAGGTAGGAGAGAGCTAGTGTTAGACAAGAGGAGAGAGGTAGGGGAGAGCTAGTGTTAGACATAAGGAGAGAGATGGGAGAAAGCTAGTGGAGAGAGGTGGGGGAGTGGTAATTGTTATACAAGAAGAGAGAGAGGTAGGTACAGCTAGAGGAGAGAGGGAGAGAGCTAGTGTTAGACGAGGAGAGAGAGAGGTTAGGGGAGAGCTAGTGTTAGACAAGAGAGAGGGGCGGGAGAGCTAGTGTTAGACAAGAGGAGAGAGTGGTGGAGGGAGAGCTAGACAAGAGGAGAGGGGGGGGAGATCTAGTGTTAAGACAAAGTCTCGGAAAGCTAAAAACAGTGCGCACTTACATATAAACTACTGCAGCCAGTTGCCTTATGTGATTTTATCTTGGAGGTTACTTGTGTCAGTCATCTTATCTTTCTTTTCCTTTGTGACGTATTAACGGCACACCAGCGTCCGATTCGTTTCTCTTCATTTTATCTGTATATGTTATGGCGTCGCTTTAAAGATTCATTTATTTTCGCTCAGTGCTGTTCTATCACTATTTGAAAGACAAAAAAAATAATAAACTGACAAAACATATTCGACGCTGTTGTAAATTATGCACAACGCGTCTCGACATAACTGTTCAATTATCTCTGATTAAAACAAACATAATTATTAGAAGCATTCTGGAGGCGTACATTTATTGCAGATGGCATTATTTTATATGCTATCTCTTCTTCTCTTCTTTCCGGATGTCATATTTAATTTATAATTTCCTTTACCAACTGAGCTAAATGTAGACAAGCTTCTTTATTGGTTCTTTATTGGTATCTTTATTGGTATCTAGAGCGTTATAGAACTGCATTTATATTACAATTTTCTTGAATATTATTATTATATAATAACTCTCAACCCTAAATCTAGAGTAGTTTAACAAACAAGTTAAACAAGTGAAATAGTATATGTAAATGCTTTTTATGGCTGAAGTGAAAGTTTCTGCATTGTGTTAGATTGCTCTCCATTGGCACTGGTCGTCTGTCAAGTCGATTATATTTTTTATTTGATTGGACGTACTGTGATAGTTCATGTTAGCAAGAGAGTTTGTCATTTGATTGGACGTACTGTGATAGTTCATGTTAGCAAGAGAGTTTGTCATTTGATTGGACGTACTGTGATAGTTCATGTTAGCAAGAGAGTGTGTCATTTGATTGGACGTACTGTGATAGTTCATTAGCAAGAGAGTTTGTCAAAGCAAAAATTAAAAATTGATAGGAATCTTGTTTATTCGTCACAGATCTCCGCGGTTCATGTTTGATAAAGTATTTAAAGACTTGGTGTAGATCAGTTCATGTTTGAAAAAGTTTTTAAAGACTTGGTGTAGATCAGTTCATGTTTGATAAAGTATTTAAAGACTTGGTGTAGATCAGTTCATGTTTGAAAAAGATTTTAAAGACTTGGTGTAGATCAGTTCATGTTTGATAAAGTATTTAAAGACTTGGTGTAGATCAGTTCATGTTTGATAAAGTATTTAAAAATTTTAAAGACTTGGTGTAGATCAGTTCATGTTTGAAAAAGATTTTAAAGACTTGGTGTAGATCAGTTCATGTTTGATAAAGTATTTAAAAATTTTAAAGATTTGGTGTAGATCAGTTCATGTTTGATAAAGTTTTTAAAGACTTGGTGTAGATCATGAATGAAATCCACTTTTATAGGCAGAAAATAAATGGCAGTGCAGGTTGCTTTGTTCCTGGACGATGAGGAAGATATAATTGGGGATATGACCCAGAGTAAAAGACATACTGCTTGGGTCTATAAACTGCGAGCTGATTTTTTTTTTACAAGCAAAATGTCATCGAAATCAGTAAAATATAAGTTAGACAGCGGCCATTAGATCCTTGCTAGAAACGCCAGCATCATGGCTGCTGACAGTTTTCCCATCTAATTTTAGATAGATAGATAGATAGATAGATAGATAGATAGATAGATAGATAGATAGATAGATAGATAGATAGATAGATTGATAGATAGATAGATAGACAGAAAGACAGAACACAGACAGACAGATAGATAGACAGACAGACAGACAGACTGAACAGATAGATAGATAGATAGATAGATAGATAGATAGATAGATAGATAGATAGATAGATAGATAGATAGATAGATAGATAGATAGATAGATAGATAGATAGATAGATAGATAGATAGATAGATAGGTAGATAGATAGATAACGTTTCATGTGCAAACACATTGAGCACATGACACCTAATTCCATTTAATTACTAAGAAAAAATCTTATCAGCGAAAAATCAATAATTTTAATAATGCTTACGCCATTAATGAAAGATCATTTTACTTAATTTTGTATAATACTTAAACCATGTAAGAAATGCATTATAAACAGTGTTAACGAGCGTTTTCATCTCACCAGGAATTTTCTCTCTACCACTAAAAATAATTCCTATCAGATGCAAAATCAAAGACTGCTTTTTAAAATGTCTACGTTCATGCTGTGCACGTTGAGTTAAATTACAATATGTAGTATTTTGTCGCTTTATCTTGTAACTGTAGATCTACATATAGCATAATAACCAATTCTTGAACTGGAATCTGCTACTCATTTCAGATGCAATAAATCTTAGCTTTATGTAAATTCATCATTATATACATCATGAATAGATCTGTGTTTAAATGTACACAATTCATTTTTTTCTTTGGTGGTGGTGGGAGGTAATTGGATTTATTTTTATTATTTTTTATAAAATAAGCACAAATGAAATCTTGCTATTAGATGTATTCCAACCATTCATCAATGACGGCATATCGTCCAGTGCGTTCCTACATGAGTTACCAAACATTATTTCACAATGGTCAATGATGTATGTATGTTTCATCGATTTGCTTATGGCTATGTTGCCGCTTTCGCCCGGCCCACACACGCGCGCATGCGTGCGTGCGTGCGTGCGTGCGTGCGTGTGTGTGTGTGTGTGTGTGTGTGTAGTGAGTGTGTTTTCATGGGACTCCAACAAAGCAAATCATAATTGAGTACAGAAAGGTTTTCTGGGAATTCTTGCTCCCTTAATTCTAGCAGTATGCAAACATGAGTCACGTGATTGCATTATCCCACGCCACGGTATAAACAAAAGCCAATAACAATACGGCTGCTGTCAAAATATCGTTGCTGTAGTGAACAAATCATTTCTGAGAGTTATCACAAATTGTGACCAAATTGGCGGATTTATGTGGAGAGTTACCGACATGTTGCTGCAATTATACAGCGGACAGTTGCCAAAGATGAGCGGGAAATTGCTTGTCTGAAGAACAGATCGGTAAAGTTGAATGCTGCTAACGACAGATGGTTTGTTTCCTGAGAGCCCACTTCCTAAACCGAAATGTAGCGAGCGTGTTTTTTGGTGGAAGCCCTCGTTGAAGTCAGAAGCAAGACGGAACTGAGTGGCCTTGAGGAATAGGTTATTTGTATGTTGAAGGTTGAGAATTCAAGACCTCATCCCGACTTCTTCATTGATATTTCTCGTAGTTTCACCCCTACTCCCCTAGCTCCAGGACTGTCGAACTACACCACTATAGTTGACAGGTGTTTATTGTAATTTATAGGAAGCGTTACTCAAATGCCCTGAAGTAATATAATAGTGACATAATATTAGTAGTAATAGTATCAGCAGTAATAGTAATAATAGTATTTGGTTTGGTAAAAGTATTTGAAAATAGCGTTCGGAACTGTAAATGTGATTAGTTTGATTGAAAAAAATAAATACAGTATTTCCGTTCTCGTGCTAAGCAATATTTTGTTAAATGAATCCCTTATTTACTATTAAAAGGTTAAGTTCCTTACACCTAGCAGCATATAGCAGTGTATTTACAGAAGAGCGGAAGTTATGCCGCTTTATTGCTCTGAGTCTTAAGCATCCTTATATGCTAAAGAAAACAAAGATAAAACATCATGGAGTGTGAATTCTTGTAAAGTTATTGCCCTTTATATCTAAATACGCATGTAGACCTCTGTATTATTGTCACTAGAATCAAAATAGTCGAGCATCTATGCTTTCGCTATTCGCCTCTAACACGGATAGCCGTATTTACCCTGCAAAATTGTATTTTTCATTCTTACAATAAATTCTGAGTTAAAATGTTCTCTTTTTTTTTCTTCTTTTTTTTTTTGTTTTGCGTGCAAACGTCATCCAGTATTAGAAAAATTCTGCCTAGGACTTTATCATATTTCAATCCCATGTGACCGTTTGACGTCATCCGGTATTAGAAAAATTCTGTGTAGGACTTAATCATATTTCAATCCCATGCGACCGTTTGACGTCATCCGGTATTAGAAAAATTCTGTGTAGGACTTAATCATATTTCAATCCCATGTGACCGTTTGACGTCATCCGGTATTAGAAAAATTCTGTGTAGGACCTAATCATAATTCAATCCCAAGCGACCGTTTGACGTCATCTAAAAGCATCGGGGTTGTCCATTTGAAGAGGTATCCATTAAACAAGCACTTCATTGTTATGGTAGGGACATTGTATCCACTTTCTAGCATCCTTTACAGGCGACATGTCTCTTCTTGGCTCGAAAAGGAAGCATTTTATATAATTCTTTGACAACTAATTAGGTGTGTCACTCGTAATGGCATTGATATTTTATCTCATTATGGTCTATCTGGATGGCGGCTTGATATCACCGATTTTTTTTCTCTCTGGGAACCGCTGAAATGTGCATGCTGATTTCTAGATGTAAACAGGCGCATCACGCATCGCATTAATTTCTGATAAAGCGCTTTCATTAGGGAATCCTTAGCACAAAGAAAAGATTACTCTTGCATGTTCTGATTTCATCAGACACACGTAGGTTGAACAAACACTAAAATTAGTGATAATTCTCTTACATAGATATGATTATAATATGTGAGATTTCTCCATAAACTCGATTAATATCTGCTGTTAAATTAATCTTTCCACAGTTCTTAAAGTGCCTTTCAAACATTGTTGTAAATTTAGTACCATAACTGTTCATTTTTGATTGAAATTTTAAAAACCAATGGATAGACGTGACTGTTCATATGAATTTTAAACGTAGCGATAAGTAAGTTCTTCAAAGTACTTAGCAAAGAATATTTGCTAGCTTTTGTTTCTACAGAGAGGCAGTATTTCGTATTAAATCTTTGCAAAAAGAAAAAAATCTCCTTTATTTCTATTAAACTGACAGATGTGCTGTTTAAAAATACAGTGACCTGAAGAATTTGTTTTCTGTGGTCATACTCGTGTGCTGTTTAAAAATACAGTGACCTGAATAATTTGTTTTCTGTGGTCATACTCGTGTGCTGTTTAAAAATACAGTGACCTGAAGAATTTGTTTTCTGTGGTCATACTCGTGTGCTGTTTAAAAATACAGTGACCTGAATAATTTGTTTTCTGTGGTCATACTCGTGTGCTGTTTAAAAATACAGTGACCTGAATAATTTGTTTTCTGTGGTCATACTCGTGTGCTGTTTAAAAATACAGTGACCTGAAGAATTTGTTTTCTGTGGTCATACTCGTGTGCTGTTTAAAAATACAGTGACCTGAATAATTTGTTTTCTGTGGTCATACTCGTGTGCTGTTTAAAAATACAGTGACCTGAATAATTTGTTTTCTGTGGTCATACTCGTGTACTGTTGCGCGAAATATAAGTTTAACAAATTGAAAAAAGAAACTTGCTATTTCAAGTTTCAGATAGATAGATAGATAGATAGATAGATAGATAGATAGATAGATAGATAGATAGATAGATAGATAGATAGATAGATAGATAGATAGATAGATAGATAGATTCTGTGCTTTATCATGTGGTTTTTTGTGAGGAAATGTATTCGTTATATATGAGATGTGCTTATTTGTTTCTTTCCTTTCTATGCTTAATGATAGAAGTGCGCGCGAGGGAGAGGAAATTATTATCTAGATGGCTTTAACTTTACTCACGTGAAATTATTTAGACTTTCTCCAGAGGTTAACAGTGACATGCAAGAGATTACTTTACCGTTAACGCCAGTTAATGTTTTGTTACTGACGTGATGGGACCCTTGCGCAATCGCAAGGGTTTCGCATGAGCGCTAGTGTGTGTCATAGTTTTCTCCCGCTGGCGTAAAAATACCGCTGAAGACCTCGGATACCAGGACAGTTTTCCGGAGGTCGGCCTCTGTCGTGCCAAGTACAGTCACGTCCCCGAGCAGAGCTGGTCTAATTCCGACGTCAGATTTGCGGATCCATTTTGGATCAATTCTGGACACGCAACCTGTAACGCAACAATCAGTGTTGTGTATTGTATTCTCATCGTAACAGCTGTCATACATGTCTTCACTGCGTGGCGCCTTCTGTTACTTTGAGAAAAGCCATGTCAGGAACCTCGAGCGCCATCACACATGAATACGCACTGTCGCGCGCTCACATAGGACAGTTGGACAGACAAAACATAGACACTAGAAAGATGAAAGACACTAGAAAGATGAAAACAAAAAAGAGAGAGAGACGTCTATAGATAGATTCAGAGAGATAATGAAAGATATTGATATCTGTATATAGTAAGGGCGAGAACGAGAGATAGAGAGAGAAAGTAATATATATTCATAGCGACACTGAGATTATAAAAGAGTAGGAAAATACAGAAAGGGGAAGAAAAGGCAGAGACAGAAAGAAATGGAGAGAAAAGCAGAGATACAAAAAGAAGACAAAGTAGATTTAAACTGACAGAGACAGAGATAAGACAGACAGAGACACAGATACACAGCAGTCAAAAACAGAGACTGAGACCGACTGACGAAGAGAAAAGACAATGACAGGCATAGAATGAGAGAAGGGAAGGGGTGATTCCGTCAGGCAAAGTGTTTGTAAAGAAAAAAAGAAAATTTAGTTTGAATATGATTCATTTACTAAAATTGGAACACGATAGCGATGCCACACTCTACAGAGCAACACATGTCGATGGCCGGTGTTGGGGAGGTGGTGATGAGAGAACTAGAAGGAAGAATGCAGTCTACAACTGGCTACAAACTCGTGTTCCACAACTGGCACCGGCTCACGCCACGGCTGCCTGCTAATTCTTTAGTTGCTGGGACACAAAACTATCCTTACCGACCGGCAGCGGTCTGGCACATCCCGGTAGCACGCTTTAATTATCCGTTTGCACACAATAAAACGAAAGAAACTATTGCGAATTTCAGTCAGATTGCTTTGCCAGTAGACGGCGTCTCTTAATCTTCTCTTGAAGCTTGTGCATATGTGTGACAGGATTTTTTGCTGGCGAAATCTTTATTTTTTTCCCCTATTGACCGGCACTGGTTATCGCCTGGGTCGAACGTCAGACGGTGCCAGAATGCAGCCATAGAGCGACGCGCGCAGTGATTGTTGGCTACGTGGATACTAATTGCACTTTTAGAACTGAGGTTTAATTCCCTGGAAGTCAGACAGGCCTGTCATTTTAGTTGGGAGTAGAACTAGATCGCTGTTATGTTTATTTATTGTTTGTTTCTCCTTAAGCGACATGATCTTTAAATGCGTGGAGTCAATTGTGAGATCGAGGAGAAAGGCGTGGTAGAGTTGATTTTATTCTGAGTTGCACTGTGAAGTTAAGGTAGTGCTTAACGAAACGGCACTTAATACTACTTACTTTTAAACAATGGTTTTGTTGGGGCGTTTTCATGTTTGATTTTATTTCTTTCTGAGATAAAATAATCAACACTTCCCTCCCTTTGTTTAGAAATACGCCATAAGCTGAGAAATCCTAGTTAGTGTCCATCAATGATACTAATCCAGACTGACAAAGTTGGATTTTTACGTGCGTGTGTATGTGTGTGAGTGTATTTGTTTGTGTCGTATATTATTTTCATTTGATTAATTCGAAACATTGGCTGGATTTATTCAATACCGACACGACCAGATTCGGGGAGAAAATAAATGTAAGAGGGACAAAACAATTTCTTAGATGAATAACCATGGCTAAGTCGCTGTGACTTGAAGAACAAAAAGCTTGCTAGGGGATGCGAATAAAATGTTGCTATTGATTGGAGATTTACTTATGCTCTTACAAGCCCAACAGTCGGATACCTATCCAGCATGAGTGAACGGAGTACTTTTACTTTCCAGCAGCGCTGTTTCCTGGGTTTCAGTGGGTGGGACACTCACTGCCTTTGCCTTCAGACAGTGCAAAACTTCTGCGTTGATGTTTGAAATATGAGTGGAGGTGAGGTTGAAAGAGTCTCTCTCTTCATTTCACTGCCCACAGGAAGACTGTATAGGCCGATAGGCCCACTGTATAGGTCGACAGGCCGACTGTGTCGACCATTTAGTGGATTTCAGAATGGACGAGATTGCTGACTGCATATGCGGGTGAGATGTTTTTGTCTCAGTGTGTATCTTTATGTCATGAGAGACGTTCTTAGTCTCAGTATGTATTCTTGTTTTTATGAGAAGATTTCATCCCCATGTATCTGTTTTACAAGACAGACACTTTTCCTTTCATTCTAGTGTTCGTTTTATGAGAGAAATAATTGTCATTTCTGCTATTCATTTTACAAGAGAGACAATTTTTATTCCAGTATGTTGTTCTAATCTCAGTCTGCTATTCGTTTTATGAGAGAGACGTGGGTTGATTCTGTTTTTGTTCTCGAATGTTGTTCGTTTGATGAGTGCTAACGAATTGTTTTTGTTTACTCATTTAAAAGTACTATTCGAAACTTTTCACTGATCTCAGAATTGTATTTAATGTTTTTACTGATCTCAGTGTGTTATTCATTTTTTCTACTGATCTCAGTATGTTATTATTTTTTCTACTGATCTCAGTGTGTTATTCATTTTTTTTTACTGATCTCAGTGTGTTATTCATTTTTCTACTGATTTCAGTGTGTTATTAATTTTTTCTACTGATCTCAGTGTGTTATTCATTTTTTCTACTGATCTCAGTGTGTTATTAATTTTTTCTACTGATCCCATGTGTTATTCATTTTTTCTACTTATCTCAGTGTGTTATTCATTTTTTCTACTGATTTAGTGTTCTGTTCAAAATGTAACTGATCTCATTATTCTATTCAAAGCTTTTAGCTGACATCAGCATGTTTTCAAATTCAGTTTTCACAATATTATTGATCTCAATTTTGTAATTTCAGTTTTTTTTTAACCGATCTCAGTGTTCTATTCAAACTACGAAGCATGTTTTTCGATCCTGTAAGATTTTCGTTTGACGTTTGCTTTTTGCTGGTGAGACGTGTTTATCTCGGTTTGTTATTCGTTGTCAAGGTATAGTGTTTCGTTTCGGTCTAATATTGGTTGTACAGGAGACAAGTAGTTTTTTTCTCTCTCTCTGCCTGTTAATTGTTTTTAAGGTAAAATGTTTTGTCTAGGTCTCTTGTATAGGAGACAAGTAGTTCTCTCTCTCTCTCTCTCTCTCTCTCTCTCTCTCTCTCTCTCTCTCTCTCTCTCTCTCTCTCTCTGCCTGTTAATTGTTTTTAAGGTAAAATGTTTTTTCTGGAATCATTCCTTAGAATTTTTCTTTTGCAAGTATTGTTCATTTTCCTAAGGGCCCTTAACAGTTTGTTACTTTTTTTCTTAATGGGGCTTTATTTTGTTTGGATTTTTGTTGGGTTTTTAAATTGGATTTTAGAGTTTGGTCTCTTTTTCCTTAATATTTCTCTCTTAGAAAAATCAATTGTTTAGGTTCCTTATGATTTTCATAAGATTACTTTTATTTTCTATATGTTTTTCAGATTATTTATTTGTTTAGGTTCCTTATGATTTTCACAAGATTACTTTTATTTTCTATATGTTTCTCAGATTATTTATTTGTTTAGGTTCCTTATGATTTTCACAAGATTACTTTTATTTTCTATATGTTTCTCAGATTATTTATTTGTTTAGGTTCCTTATGATTTTCACAAGATTACTTTTATTTTCTACATGTTTTTCAGATTATTTATTTGTTTAGGTTCCTTATGATTTTCACAAGATTACTTTTATTTTCTACATGTTTTTCAGATTATTTATTTGTTTCATCTATTCGTACTCGTACATCTACTTTTTTTATCAAGGACATATATCCAGAATGATCACGTGACCCTCCCAGCAAACCACATTCTCGTTTCTTGTACGAGCTGTTAGCATTATGTTCCATGTACAATCTGTTATTTTCTTTGTCGAGCTGTTAACTGCATGTTCCATGTACAATCTGTTAGTTTCTTGTTCGAGCTGTTAGCATTATGTTCCATGTACAATCTGTTAGTTTCTTGTTCGAGCTGTTAGCATTATGTTCCATGTACAATCTGTTAGTTTCTTTGTCGAGCTGTTAGCTGCATGTTCCATGTACAATCTGTTAGTTTCTTGTTCGAGCTGTTAGCATTATGTTCCATGTACAATCTGTTAGTTTATTGTTCGAGCTGTTAGCATTATGTTCCATGTACAATCTGTTAGTTTCTTGTACGAGCTGTTAGCATTATGTTCCATGTACAATCTGTTAGTTTATTGTTCGAGCTGTTAGCATTATGTTCCATGTACAATCTGTTAGTTTCTTGTACGAATCTGTTAGCTGCAGTGTTCTGTGTACCAGTTGTTGGCATTAGATTCCATGTACGAACTGTGAGCAGTATACTTAGTGTTCCTTTTACGAGCTGTCCGAACTATTTTTCTTGTACGAGCTGTCAGAACTATGTTCCTTGTACGAGCTGTCAGAACTATGTTCCTTGTACGAGCTGTTAGCACTATATTCTTTGTACGAGCTGTCCGAACTAATTTCCTTGTACGAGCTGTCAGAACTATGTTCCTTGTACGAGCTGTCAGAACAGAACTATGTTCCTTGTACAAGCTGTTAGTACTGTATTCTTTGTACGAGCTGTCAGAACTAATTTCCTTGTACAGCTGTCAGAAGTATGTTCCTTGTACAAGCTGTTAGTACTATATTCTTTGTACGAGCTGTCAGAACTAATTTCCTTGTACGAGCTTTCAGAACTGTGTTCTTTGTACGAGCTGTTAGCACTATATTCTTTGTACGAGCTGTCAGAACTAATTTCCTTGTACGAGCTGTCAGAACTGTTTTTTGTACGAACCGTTAACATTATGTACAAAATCGATCCTCGTGACAGCACAGTGTGACTGCTGATTTCAATAGCATTCTCAATCTGATAAATTCAATACAAACAATTGTTGACATATTTTTTCTTTATAACTTTTATTTTAGAAACGGTTTGTAAACAATGGCAGAAAGAAATTGTTTTGTATGGAAGACATTTTATTTTGCTAACCAGTATAATTCGAGGTGACCACTTAGCAAGCTGTGTAATTTTTTATTTATTTTTGGGGGGTGGGGGGCAGTTACTCTTGTTCCAGATTTTAGACAGATCGGTACACCTCGGAAGGTCACACAATCTGTGGAGATCCGCTTGGAATAGTTCCTTGTTGACAAATGCACTTTACACCCATTTTTTACCTCAGCCAAACCAGGTTCAAAACTTGCTGTACATTGTGAACTATGATTTCTTTTGTTCTTTTTTCCATCTTTCTTTTTCGTTGGTTTTTTTTTTTTTTGGGGGGGGACGGGGCTGGAGTATATTGCATTTTTGAACATTTTTAATTATTTGCCAAGGTTTCTGTCAGTTTCTTTTTCTTTCTTTTCTTTGAAGGATGGCGCATATTAGCTATTGATTATTACTAATTTCGTTTACTAAAAGCATTTCTAATTAAAATCATATGTGAAATTCGCGATCTCGGCAAGTTGCATTGAAATTCAGTTTCACGGTTATGAACCAACAACGGCCAACTTGTTACAACAGAGTAGGAATGCCTATCCATTATCGTCTCCTCGTCTTTCCAATCTCTCTCTTTCTCTCTATCTAATGCACACACACTCACTCACATACATATGCATACACACACACACGCATAGGCACACACAATTTTACAGCTGAGGAGGTCAGATCGTAACTCCGTGAACTCTCGATAATGGACTACCACTTTAGATTGTTGTCAGGCATAATTGAGAATGAGAATAATTTGATTTCCTTCTTAGCTAGTGCGTTATTTCAAACGTAAAATAAAGTTTAACCATCTGTAGCCGATGGCGTACTGTCTATAGAGAATAAAAATGTTGCATGGAATATTAATATGCCTAAGTTCTACTCTGACAGAACATTTATCAAGTATCGAAAACAGTTAAAAGTCGTGAAGATAGATAGATAGATAGATAGATAAATAGATAGATAGATAGATAGATAGATAGATAGATAGATAGATAGATAGATAGATAGATAGATAGATAGATAGATAGATAGATAGATAGATAGATAGATAGATAGATAGATAGATAGATAGATAAATAGATAGATAGGTAGGTAGGTAGGTAGGAAGTAAAGTTTCCAATAGTACTCCACAAACACGAATTCAAATGAAATATAGCAAAAATCATTCTCACTCAATTAATAAATAATTTCAAATTAAACTTGGAAATAAAAGCATATTGACTGGCAAATAAAAGAACATGTAACAGCTATTTAGATTATGTGTACAGAGAGAAGTAGATAGGTAATTTTCTTTCAGTCTCTCCTCGATTTTCTGCGCACGTACGTATAAACTAACACACAATTCTCACGATTACACACACTTCTGTTTGGGCTCTCTCTCTCTCTCTCTCTCTCTCTCTCTCTCTCTCTCTCTCTCTCTCTCTCTCTCTCTCTCTCTCTCTCACACACACACACACACACACACACACACACACATCTCTTATTACCCCTCTGTTGTGATTCCGGTGAGCAGGGTTATCGATTGCCAGAGAAAGTGTTGGAAATGCTTGATTGTGGTGCCAGAGAGACAGAAATGACAGGGGAAGGCATGGACGCATGTCACACGCATTGCCTCCCCTGGGACGTGTGGCCTCGTGGTAGGAGTCTTCTTCCCCAGACACTCGCTTTGGATGGAGGCGAAAGGTTAGCTAGCAGTGACCTCTTAATATTGTTTTACATTGTGGCCTGCTTTCGTTTGACTAGTGCTTTGCTTGTGTTTATGGACGGAGGGGTTCTAGGGATGGAGGGCAATATGTTGCGGCGCCTGCGTTTATAGGGGTGGGGGAAGTAGTTGAAATCGATTCTTGTGATTCTAGTGTTGACAGTGTCATTTCAGCAAATTTTCGAAATAAGACAATACTTTGTATTTTTAACGATTTTAAAATGTGTATTTTTAATTTATTAATTGTATTCTTGTTTTATGTTATTGTGAATGTTGTTGGTTGTCTAGATGGTTGATTGTGTAATTGTTTTATTTTGTTGAGGTATTTTAGGTTTTATTATTTTCTCTTTTTTTTGTTTATTTATATTTTCTTTGGGGTGGGTGGGCAGATGAGTATAAATTTGTAATGGGGAGGGTGGTGGTTGTAACAGGAGATAGGTGATTCGTAAATCATGTACATTACATCTTTCTCTCGTCATTCTTTCTTCGTGACTGTCACGCTACGCGGCACATCCTCTCACCTTCCTTTGCGTTGGAATGATGTATTTATACATATGTATCCGCTATGCATATAAATTCACAACATCGTATATCAGCGTCATATGAAATTCACAACATGGTATATCAATGTAATATGAATTGATAGGGTATGTTGACGTCATTTGAAGTGCACGACATTTGTCGACGTCATATGAAGTGCACGACCTTTGTCGACGTCATATAAAGTGCATTGTATGTTGACGTCATATGAAGTGTACGACGTAGTATGTCAACGCCATTGCACACGCATTTGATTCATTCATGAGCAAACTAGAAGAGAGAAAAGAACGCTGTGCTTACCTCACACTGGCATAGTTCATGCTATAAAAAGTTGATGGAATGTCGGATGGTCAGACCCACAAATGAACGAAACGAACGAACGAACAGATGGGTGGGTTGATAAGTGGATGGATGGATGCATTAGTAGATGGATTGATTGGTGTGTTTCTGTAGACAACGAGGACAGAACTCCCGAACGACCGTGCTCTTACTCGAGATTGTGTAGTTAGAAACGCAAAGGGAAGAATGGACTAGGATCATGAAGTTAATTGAAACTTTACAACATCATGCCTGTACATTATACTCATGACTCGTGGCAATGCTATCGATTTTCAGTGCTCGCTGGGCGTGCACAAACCACCCTTCGGCCTGTTTGGCGAAATAACGTGGTCTGTATTTGTCCTCTAGAGCAGTGTAACACTCACTTCCATAATCACGATTTTAAATCTTCAAAGCTGAAGGACCAAATAATTCAATAAAAATAGGCCAAGGAACTGGTTAATTCGATAAACAGTGCGGGGGGTTTTTTGGATTTTTTTTTTTTGGTATGAATGCGTGGCCCTTCCTGTGATGGTGGTGGTGGATGCTATTTGTACGAGAGGTTTGAGTAGAAAAGAGTGAAGAGGGTGTGAGACGATACTCTTGCTCTAAGGGTGTGTGTATTTACTTGTCTTTAATACATTTGATTGAAACGTTGTTTACAGAACTTTAAGTAAAACAAAATTACGATTATGTGAAGGTGCTTGAGAGTGTGGATTGGTGGGCGATGCCATTTTCTGAGCTCTAGTCATTCATTTCAATTTGTTTTCTTCGATTAAGTAGTTTTATTCTTTGCATTGTTTACACCACAGTTATTTTTCATACTTGTTGTTTTATTGTAAATTCGAGTCCCTCATTGTCGCTCGATTGTAATGTCCCTCATTGTCGCTCGATTGTAATGTCCCTCATTGTCGCTCGATTGTAATGTCCCTCATTGTCGCTCGATTGTAATGTCCCTCATTGTCGCTCGATTGTAATGTCCCTCATTGTCGCTCGATTGTAATGTCTCTCATGCCTGTTTCATTTAGGTCTCTTACTGTCCTTTCATTGTAGAATCCCTCTTGGCTGTTTCATTGAAGAGTCTCTCTTTGCTGCTTCATTGTAATGTCTCATTTTCGCTTCATTGTAAAGTCTCACTCTTTCGCTTCATTATAATATCTCTCGTGGCTTCTTCGTTATAATGTCTCTTGTGGCTGCTTCATTGTAGAGTCTATATTGGCTCTTTCATTGCAAAGTCTCTCACTGTTGGTTCATTGTAAAGTCTCTCATTGTTTTTCATTGTAAAGTCTCTCATTGTTTTTCATTGTAAAGTCTCTCATTGTTTTTCATTGTAATGTTTCTCATTGTTGCTTCATTGCAAAGTCTCTCACTGTTGCTTCATTGTAAACTCTCTCATTGTTTTTCATTGTAAAGTCTCTCATTGTTGTTTCATTATAAAGTCTTTCATTGTTGTTTCATTATAAGGTCTCTTATTCTTGTTTTATTGTAAAGTCTCTCTGTCTGTTTCTTTATTCTAAAATGTATTCATGTTGTTGCTGTAATGTTTTTCTCTGCTGCTTCATTGTTAGGTCTTTCTCCATTACTGCTTGTAAAATCTTTCTGTTACATTTACAGACAAGTCTTTCTCCATTACTGCTTGTAAAATCTTTCTGTTACATTTACAGACAAGTCTTTCTCCTAGTTTCACTGTAAAATCATATGTTATACTATAAAATATATCGCTGTGCCTTTCTTCTAAAATATTTTCAGTTTCTTAAATTTGAAACCTACATTGTTTTTATTTAGAATCTCTTTCTCTTGAAATATAAGGATGTTCTTTATGCGTCATTGTAATTCTTTTGCTTGTCTTAAAGTCTCTTCTTTGCTGCATTATAAAGTTAGACTGGGCATCTGTTTTTCAGGATAAAGTTCAGTTTTCATAATTCTCACAAATAAGATAAATTCAATGTTTATTAGTTCTCTGTCATTTTCTGTCTATTGCTTCATTTAGCAATCCTCTATTTTACTTCACAGTAAAGTCTAAATCATTGTTTTATGCTGTCCTTATTTGTTTCTGTTCAGTTCCGATCAAATGTTTGACCTCAAAGTCTATGTCATTGTTTTTTACTGACGTCATTTGTTTCTATTCAGTTCCGATCATATGTCCGATCGTAAAGTCTTTCTCACAGTCTTTCTCTCCTCCCCCGTTCTTTCTCTCTCCTACTTGGCTTTGTAACCCATCTATTTCATTCGTTTCAAATTTCAGATCTATTGCTTCGACTAAAATTCTCTCTTTGTTTTCAAGAAGATTCTCTTGCTATGAACCACAGCACATTACGATAGCAGACGATTATTTAATTTATGTTTCACTGTATAAATTACAAAAGATACATATTTTTGATTGGAGTAAAGCATAAAGATAAAGCATTTAAACCCTATTTTAATATTGTATTCTACTGACAAGATATTTTTAGATGCATGATTTTTTAACGTAACTTCATAAATTAGGTTTAATTAATTTACATATACGTAAGTGATTTCTAGTATACATTTCGGACTAGTGCATTCGAGAGAGAGAGAGAGAGAGTGTGTGTGTGTGTGTGAGTGAGTGAGTGAGAGAGAGAGAGATTTAAGTAAAAACTTAACATTTTGTTAAGGCGGCTGGTGGTAGAAAGGAAAGAAAAAATAAAAGAACCAAACGTTATTGATGGACATTGCAAAGAAAACGATTTCACTAAATTAATAAAGTTGCACTTAATACTGTCAGTTATGAGTCTTCGGGGATCTCATAGTCCTCAGGGACAGACATACCACATTAGTCAGGCCAGTTATTTATTAGTTTTGATGGTTGGTTAACTGTTTTCTAAATGGCAACTTGCAAAGCAAAACCAAATAAAAACGTAACAAAATAAAAAAGAACGTTTAAGATGCCAACGCTAATTATTTTGAACATGTCCAATTCTTAAAGGGTCGTAATCAGTATTTCACACCAAGCGACATAACGTTTAGGAACAATGGAGTGTAGGGGACTGCACAATTAAGTGGTTCAGCTAAATAATTAAACTGTCTAAACTCTTTAAACACTATATAAATAAAGTTACTTTGTAAGTGAAAGAGAAATATAGCATTTTTAAAAAGGTACCTAACAATACGTCATTGCATCCATGCAGTGACAGAAGTCATACGTCATTACATCCATGCAGTGACAGAAGTAATAATTCCCATGCATTGTCAGAGGTCATACCTCAAACTACCATCGGCATTTGCATTTCAGTTGCAGTTTTATTCTTGTTATATAGCAATGTATTAAGTATATACAATTTCTTATGAATTTAATAGAAAATATTTCAGAAACACATTCTTTTCAGTAGCTTATCATGTACGTCGATATACATAGCAAACTTAATTCGTTAGACCAAGAAAAACAGAAATGCAGTCAGCTCAGTAATATTTCAAATATCGTCAGCTATAAGAATATTTCAGATGTTGTCAGCCATATGGTATTATATAGATGCCATCTGTTGTAAGAATATTTCAGAGGTCGTAACTTTTAAGAAGTTTTAATCTGCAGTCATTTATATAACATATTAGATGCTTTTATTTATATGGATTTCTTATTGTCGTCCTTATACAGTATTTCATATGTCATCTTTATAATATTATAGTATTTCATGTACATCAGTTTTATTGGATGCAGTTAGTTACAGATTGTTTCACATAAATAAGGTGAATAATATTTTAGTTGCGATATTTATAGAAAAATATTTCCAAACTATCTAAACCATCTCTTTCAAACATGTATCATTCCCATTCGTGTGTATATACCGTCAAACAGTTAATACGCATTTTCCTATGGTAGTTTGAGGTATGGCCTCTTGTCACTGCATGGATGTAATGACGTATGACTTCTGTCATTGCATGGATGTAATGAATTATGACTTCTGCCAGAGCATGAATGTAGTGACGTACGACTTCTGTCACTGCATGGATGTAATGACTTATTACTTCTGTCACTGCATGGATGTAATGACGTACGACTTCTGTCACTGCATGGATGTAATGGGGACATATTACTTCTGTCACTGCAGACAAATGCCTACTTGTTTGGTTATACGACTCGTTCACCAAGCCCTTTACAATTAATTTAGGGAAACGAAAAAAGAAAGAAAGACAATGAAGCAAAACCAATCTATTCCACTGCTCTCCTTCCTGACAGTCTGGCATTTTTCCCCGCTCCAGGGTATGGAGCACTGCGCTGAATACGCTGTGGGCCCATGTCCCTTTTGTGCCATTTGCAGTGTGTCTGCAATAACCGCACGTTTCTTTGCTAGTGGGGAACTTGGTGTTTTAAATCAGCCTCCATCAGCCATTTGCATATAAGAAAATGTAGTCCTTTCAACAAACTCCCTATGCTTTCGCAACAAAACACCAGCCTTCTCGCGTAATGATGACGTGTGCTGCTATGGATGATGACGACGGTGGTTATGGTGATGGTGGTGGTGGTAATAGTAAAGGTTTTTCTATGGTGATGACGATGATGATGACAGCGTAATTCTTCTCTGATGATGATGATGACAGTTTGTATTTTCCCCCGTGAATGTGAAAGCCTTATTTTTTGTGTATGATATCAGTGATTAATGTTACATTTGTCTATTTTGGTGCTATTTATATCATTACCGCATATACTGTTTTATTTGGTTAATGCAAATAATTATGTTGGCATTTCTAAAAGTATTCCAAATAGGCTCTATCCACATTTTTTTAGTGTATCGGGTTTGTTTATTTGTTTGGTTTTTTACAACAGTATTTGACATATACTGTCAAATAGCCAGTAAATAGCCACTGTAAGTAAATATAGTGCAGATTATCCACTTCAGATTAGCAAAAAGCGCACTTCTCTTCGTTGTCTACTTCGGGGATTTTTGTTTTGAATTGTATCCATATTCACAACAGTAAGCCATAAAACATTATATATAATTTCAAATAGTTTGTGTGTCCATTTAGCAAAGATCAGTCAATATTTTTCAGATTTATGTTTAGGATGTCATGGCAAGGGAAAAATTTGTGTCCGATCTTGCAAAAACGCTTAACTTTATTTTTAATAACCTTTTGCAATTATATTATCAGTTCGAGAGTGCACTGTAGTCGTTCGAGCTTTGAACAAAGCAAACGAATTTAGTTCTAGCTGATTTTGTATATTGATCATTTCCCATGGAACAACGTACGAAAGATTAGTTCGGCAGTTGAACGCGTGTGCAAAGGAAATGTATGGTAGACAGAAATTTCACAAATTAAAACGAATCCACTCAATTTACTTTTAGTCAGACTGTTCGCAATCTGCACTGTCCACAACACACAAACCCACTTTGCAATAATCTGACTTCAGAAACATAAATAACGTTGCTATTTTGCACCTAAATAACTAACAGACCTACCTTTGCTTCTAATATAAGTACCTGTTTGTCCAGAGGTGCAAGCCAGTTTATGATACATGAATTAACTAATGAGAAAACAGGGCTTACCTTGTCGGGGAGCAAAAGGTATTTTCGTCATTGTTCCCCATTTGGAAAGAGACCTCGTTTGGGGCTGGTAACATTCTCATTGCTATCAATTAGTCTGCTGCTAGGTACGTAATTGTATCTTCTTTTTACAAAGTAGCAATTAACTATGTGTTAAAAGATATATTGATTGATGAATAGATAGATAGATAGATAGATAGATAGATAGATAGATAGATAGATAGATAGATAGATAGATAGATAGATAGATAGATAGATAGATAGATAGATAGATAGATAGATAGATGTAAAATATTTAGCAGAACAATCAGGTAATTTAGTTCATAGACTAGCATTTTCATTGCAAAAGAAGAGATTCATATTTTTTCTTTTCTTTTTTCGGTTTATTTCTCTATATATGCAAATATCCTTCTATTTATCTGTTTATGACGGTATATGTGTTATTTGTGGTACTCATCGAGACGTTAACGATTAAACAACGCCGCTCCCCCCCCCCCCGGAAAAAAAAAAGAAAGGGAAAAGAAAAAAGAAAAGAAAAGAGTAATAAGAAAGGAAACAACGACGAAGCATGCTTTATTTATTTATTATTTATTTTTGTCTTTTGGATTTGGAGTTTTCACAGCGCGTTCCACAATCAAAAATAAATAGATCTATATTTGTGACGCAATGTGCGCGTACAAAATTTAACGTCATGCGGAAGTAATTTTAGCGCTTAAGACGATTGGTTCGCCTCAAATGAGGTGAACTGGTACATTTTCTTTTTTTTTTTTTTTTTTTTAACTTAGCAGCGCATTCGATTAGAACTAGCCGTGGCATTGTTGGGCTGTATGGCATGGCGACCATTTTTCAAAATAGGTCAGTATTAAAGTAAACGTTTTTACTTCAAAATTTTCTGACCAATTATGATACATTAAATAGTCATTGCCTTTTCGTTGCATGGTTTTGAATCAAAGTCATTGCTTTAAGTGCTTTGTTGATTTCATGGGTTTGAATCAAAGTCATTGCTTTAAGTGCTTTGTTGATTTCATGGGTTTGATATAACAGATTTTTCTACTGTGATATATTTTTTCCTCTCGTTTTAAAATCCATCTCTTTGATGTTAAGAATTATGCAAAAGGTTAAGAAATATAAATCTCCAGTTCTGTTCTTACTTTTCATTCGCTGGTATAATGAAGTTATAGACTTTTGTTTTAATCGTTATAGAGTATATCACCACAGTCCTCACATCTATCACCACAGTCCTCGCATCTCTAGATTTTTCCCTTCACGTACATGGGAAGAATTCCGGTAGGATTATGTAGATTAGAATATGGAAATTCGTGTTGTATGATTTCAAAGAATTGTACAATAAACAAATTAGTGTAAAGCGCTAAGGTCGACCAATCCGAGCGTGGGAGAAGGTATGTCAAAGGAAGAAAAACATCTCTCACACCGGGGTAAATATTGACCTTTATAACCCCATGACCACATGAGTCTAATACCGGGACCTCTCGATTACCCACCTTCCCAACACAATAACACGTACACAGAACTTTAAGTTAACAATGACACAAACTGAAGCTATCAATGACATACAGAATTTAATTTAACAGTGACATACAGATAGATAAATGAGTGGATATTTTCCAAACGGTTTCTGTCCATTATTTATTCTACCAGAACAGGCTTCTTTCTGTTTCCGCAGACTTAAGATTAATTACCAAATACTACTAAACACTTTGTCTTGACAGACGTAAAATTAGTATTGATTACTCTATATAGCTCAGTGTTCCTATTGCCATTCTTTACTCGATGAAAGGTAACAAATCAGTGAAAGGACTAATTTTACCTCGCAGACTTCAGTGGAATCTCAAGGCCAGTTGATTACAACTGAAGGGAAAAAATACATTGTTTCGTATTGTAATAGTACATGTACTGTCTTTTCAATCCTTCTTGCTACCATTAGGAAGCATTACTTTAACCAAAAAAAAATATAGCATATTAGCCTTAACTAGTACTCTTATTAGATACTACTCACACACACACACACACACACACACACACACACATCAACCCTACATATTATTTTGAAACTATGGACACGTTTCGTTTAGGGAGCAAAAAAATCATGACTCCTCTACGTTTGGAAGAAAAGAGAAATTGCTTTCTTATTATTCTTTTCTCGGCTTGCTCCTTAATTCGTGTAACGTAGCAAACAATCACATCTTCTCTCAAATGTAATTTTCTACACTCCAGGTTGAGCGCTTTCATGCTGGCGAATACTGAACCATTGGTGTCCTTGATTTCATTCACTCTCCTATGAATAATCAGCCATAATACTTAGGCTTCCTGTGTGCTATTTCACGGGGCAGGGTGCCTTTGGCTGAATGACATTTGCCAACGAGCCAGACTACTACACCGAGACTGGAACGACCATGGTTGTAGACGTTTTTCAACATTTATACTTTGTAGTTATTCTCAGGAGACTAAGCATTGATTGTCGTTGGTTGGTAATTGCTGACGTTCGGAAAAACGGCATGCAGAGAAACAAAGAGATATTTCTCAGGCTAGAACTACCATGGTGATTGATAAATATTATCGATAAATAGATAGATAGATAGATAGATAGATAGATAGATAGATAGATAGATAGATAGATAGATAGATAGATAGATAGATAGATAGATAATGTGACATCAACTCCACTTAGTTAATGATTATGATTATGATTAATTAATTAATGTTTCATAACTAATTACAAGTGATGTGAATCTTAATTTATGTTATTAATAATTCTCCAGCTGACACCACTCGTCTTTCTCACTTGGTGGATATACGGGTGTTGTAAACGTTGTCTCTCTTCCATAACATTAAGACTAACAGTTACAGTCACAATATTCCGTCGGTGGAAAATTAATTACTATGCTAGAAATTGTTATAATCTAATACGATTGTCTTAAGACTTTCACTTCTTGTAAGTGGATTATGTATCATGATTTGAAGAACACTGCAGTCTCACACATTGGTGGCAGAACATTTACACTTTTAAAATAATTCAAATAATTGAAATAATATACGGTCAAGATATGTATTCGTTATTTTTGGTCGATGTTGTAAGCATTGTAATGAGTTGATAAAGACTGTTAACAGGGATGACGTCAAACAGGTTGTGTGAGGGATTTCTATCACCTAGAATTATAACTCAAGTTTCTGCGTTTTTAAGTTTCTGGAAACTTTTCTCAATGCGGTTCCAATAACTCGCACTTGAGTTCCGAGGATGATAGAAATATCACACCAGTGGACCGTTGGGGTTTAATTTTGTTTCTACCCATAAAGTTTTCATATTACTGACGTGCAGGTCTGACTCAGCAATATAAGTTATTTTATGCAAACGCCAACATTACCAAAAGGATTATTCATACTGTCTCTTTGAAATTAAGTATGAAAACTAGATAAACAATTTTAATCTGATTCTATACCAAATGAAGGCCAAATTTCAAATATACTGATTATATCCAAGTTTAAATACTTAGTCTCTAAAATATCAATTTAGTTTTTTTAGGCTTCTTGCATTCGTATATATGATAGAGTCTTATTTAATTTAGATATGGGGCTTTGATTCAGTCAGCCCTTAACGTGAGAAGTATAAGAATGAAATTTATTATTATCATTAACAAGTCATATGATATCATATCTAATCTTTTTGTTTACTTTTAGCTTCCCAGAATCCACTATGAAAAGATTTATATTGTCACTTGAAAATGTGGTGAAATAATCATTCATTACATAAATAAATAGTGCTGATATTCGGTATATGTAATCCGGGAAATTTTTAAAGACAGTATTAAGGCAGATGGGAACGTGGATTTCTTTATGAATAAAGAAAGGTTTGTTATAGTTTAATAGCCACAGTATAAAATGTCAATTCTATCTCGATACGAGGTTACAACACCTGCCATCTAAGTAATTGCTCTCAAGAGAACATCAAACAAGAATAGTAAACAGGAATTTTATAACGTAATGGATGGCTATTATACACGTATGGGGTTGGTGCAAGTAGCCAGTAATTCAAATGGTTTATGAAGTTCAATTTAAAGACATAATTATCGTCAGTAATACAAATAATTCAAAGAAGGATCAAGAGTTAATTATAGTTAGTCCTAAATGAAAAGGATTTAAATGTATAGTCTCAAGAGAATTGTAGTATGTGTTTGAAATAAGACAAGAAAGAAAGGTCAGTGTCCTCGCTATGATTAACGTTTTGTGCTTTACACTTATGTTGGTTTTGTTGTTAGTACTTACAGCCTTGTACAAACTGTGTGTTGGAACAAAACATATCTGCAAAGGCATCATACACTACACATACAAACATATACACATTCACACACACTCTCAACTACATATACAAGCATGTGTTCACATTTACAAACACACGCACACACACTACACTTAAAACATAAAACATATATGCATGTATACTCACACACACACACACACACACACACACACACACACACACACACACACACACACACACACACACACTCACACACATGTCTACATGCACTAAGTATATAAACATACATACTCGTGATCTTTTGTTGTTCCTGAAAAAGTTCATGTGTAAAATGTTGGTATTTTATTAACCAACAAAACAAACAAAAACAAAGATATAAACAAGTTAACGTTCCTTAAAACTCGACTGTGTTGCTTTACGGAAATCGCTTCTTGCGATTTCGTATCTACCTGTCTTCAAGAAACAGTATTCCTGTATTCATATAACCTTTGCTATCTAAATTCAAACCTGTTCATCAATGAGAAGTGGACAAAAAGGAGGGGTGTGGGGAGGGAGAATGTACTCGAACGAATTAGACAATCGTTTCTACCTGAAGATATAACTTATCGGTGTCCTTTTCCTTTCTATCTCTCACTTCCCTGCCCCTTTTCTCTCTTCTTTCCCTTCCTCCCTTCCCCAGTGAGTTCTCTTCTAAATGTCTATTTCAGCTGTCTGTTGATTTCGCGGACGATAATCAACGAACTTCTTTCATTATGTAACTCCCACCCCGTACATACACATATAGACAAACTTCTCTCTCTCTCTCTTCATCTATTTCTTTTTCTTCTTAACCGATCCTCCATCCCACAACACTTTCCGAAAAGCTTGACCGTTTATCTTCATGAGAGAAAGCGAGATGCAGAGATTGGTTTGGCAACATCTGAAGAAGAATAAAACGGATATCCCCAAAGCATTATTTTCTCTTTGTCGATCTCGCGTAATCATTCTATTTCCTTGGGAAATAAATAATCTCAAAGGCTCATCCCGGCGGTTTATTGTTCCGATATTGCAATTTTCTCAAATATCAATATATTTTTTTTAAATATAACGAAAACAGACCAACACTTTCTCTTGTGCTGTTACAATTGGTCATTTCGATAAAATTATCACATTGATCTCACACACATTAGGCAACATAGCGGTAAAGCTCAACATTAGAACTACATAATGGCGATATTGTAGATCTTTATAATGGAATTATTTTATATTCTGTATTATGGCTGTAATGTAGAGTTATATAACTGCTGTCAAACCAGGAGGTTCAAATCATATATATAGAAAATGAAAAGGCTGCTTCACCATGAAGCTAACAGTAGCCTTTTAAGACCTGACTTCTTTCCACTCCAAATTCAAAATGATTGGACAGTAGATTTCTCTATCGCAGGTAAACTATTTAATCTCAACCCATTGGCTTGTCTCGTTCTCATAAATCATAACCAATAGATATAAAACCTACTCACCCATTTCAACTAGTTTGCATTACATCAGCAATTTCTAACATATTCTCAACTCGGGTTGTTTACTTCCAATTCTGACACTTACAAAAATACCATTATAAGGAGTGCCCAAGGCCGGATTATACGCCGCAACTCTATCTGTCTGTCAATCTATCTATCTGTCTGTCAATTTATCTATCTATCTATTTATCTGTCTATCTATCTATTTATCTGTCTATCTATCTATCTATCTATCTATCTATCTATCTATCTATCTATCTATCTATCTATCTATCTATCTATCTATCTATATCTGTCTTTCTGTCTACATATCAGTTTATTTTCGTCGTTTTTATTTTCTTATTTCTTCCTTCTTTTCCCATTCTTTTCCTTTTTTAACAGTGGCCATATTATTCCCTGTCATTTTGGGGTCACGTTGTTTCATATTAAAGCATGCATGCAAATTTTATGATATCATAAGTCAGTTAGCGATTATATCATTAAAAATGTGACTTTCATATATAAATAATGTTGTCATAAAATAGTATTTTAAAATCACAAATAATTCGTAAATTATGCCACAAAATAAATATGTGTTTTTCTAAGTACGTATACAATATATCAATATATCCAAAGTAGATATCAGTGTTGTCATAACATATATATATAAATAAAATAAATTAGCAAAGTTTTAAAATAAAAGTCCAATATTCAAATAATTATCAAAAATATTTCACACAAATATATGTCATTTAAATAAATCTAAACTGTCAAAAGTTCGAATGATGTTACACAATAAATATTTGCGTTATCAAAAATAAATATAAAATCTCAGATATCCAATAATTATCGAGAATGACAAAATAAATACACGTGTCGTGGAAACATAACAGTTTAAATGCGGATGATGTTACAAACGAAATACCTGTATTATCAAAGTAATAAAATGTATCTCCTCACTGTCATAAAATAAACATCTATAAATACATAAATAAATTTAAATAAACATCACATCAATCTTAGTCAAATTAAATAGGATTAATGGCGTAAAATAAATGTGTATACCTAAAATAATTCTTAATTATGTCATAAAATAGTTATATGTGATGTCAAAATAACTATGTAGCATGTCAAAATAAGTATCAATGATGTAAAGAATTAAATAATTATGACCTCATAAAACAAATATATGTATGTTACTTTTATATATGTCATAAAATTACTATTTATGATGTCATAAAAGAAATATGCATGTTATTATATACTAAATATTTAGAATATCATAAAGTAATTATCTATGTAGTCAAAATAGATCTAAGATGTGGAATATAAATTAGAGTGATGTCATAAAATAAATATATAAGATATTGTGGACTATAAATAAGAGTGATGTCATAAAATAAATATATAAGATATTGTGGATTATAAATAAGAGTGATGTCATAAAATAAATATATAAGATATTGTGGACTATAAATAAGAGTGATGTCATAAAATAAATATATGAAATGTTGTGGAACATAAATAAGAGTGATGTCATAAAATAAATATATGAAATGTTGTGGAATATAAATAAGAGTGATGTCATAAAATAAATATGTAAGATGTTGTGGAACATAAATAAGAGTGATGTCATAAAATAAATATGTAAGATGTTGTGGAATATAAATATATAAGGTATTGTGGAATATAAATAAGAGTGATATCATAATATAAATATATAAGATGTTGTGGAATATAAATATATAAGATGTGGTGAAATATAAATAAATAAGATGTTGTAGAATATAAATATATAAGATATTATGGAATATAAATATATAAGATGTTGTGGGGAATATAAATATATAAGATGTTGTGGAATATAAATATGAATGATGCCATAAAATTAGTGTCAGCATATCCCGCAAACGTAGCACTCTACATTCAAATGTCTGTCGAACGTATTTCCATGTATTAAAAACTTGACGGAATTTTCCCATGATTCCATCATATTATACATAAGGACACAGAAGTATGTTGCCTATAGCACTTGCAGCTCACTTCAAAGAAAAGATTTGTGAAGGGCTTTTAGAAGAAAATTTCTGCTTTCCATAGACACGGTTTAAGTTCACGACGATATGTAACAACATACAAACAAGCAAGGAACTACATCAAACATCTACAAACCCACGTATCTCTGTAATAGATATTTAACTTCTAATGCGAAAGACCCGATAATATACGGCTTTTAGGGAAGAACATTGCTTGTTGTTGCAGAGACTGAAGAAAGAGGGAAATTTGTGTCTTTCGGGGTGTTTTGCCTCCACCCACCCACCCTTCCACCCACGTGCGCAGCGTGTTGGTGTGTTTTGCTGTTATTTCTAAAACCACGTTTTCGATCATTCGATTGTTACGTTAGTTCATTTCTTGAAATCACTTTCAACGCATTTCCGGCCTCACTTGCTTCTCTCCCAGCTATGCAATCCACTCCCGGCAAGCTCAGGCAACTCAACCCTTTCAAAGGATAACTGTGATTTAGCACTGCTCTTTACCAGGTTAAGTCGATGTTGATCTAGGAGATAAAAATCAAATACTTATGTAGCGGCAGAACTTTCTCCCACCATCACTTCCTCCATTTCTGATTTGTTGAAATGCGAGCTTTTAGAGGGAGAAAGAAAAAAAAGTGTCTCGATTTCACTACATTTGTTTGTTTTTTATTTATTAGTTGTTTTTTTTCTCTTTTCCTTCTGCTTGCTTTCGCTGGGTCTTTTTTTTTTATTCTGGACGAAACATTTATTATAAACAAACTTCCGTTTCATTAGACAACATTATCGCCTCGAAATATAGTCAGTAACAACAATATTGTAGTGCAGTTACAGCGAGTTCAGGTGAAGGATTTTTAACTATCAAAGTATCGGTGTGTTTCCGTTAATATTTGCATTATTTTCTTTGATACGATTTCATTGGTTTAAGTTCGCCAAACTAGTTAAAACACCTTTAACACATAAGAAATACTTCGTGCAATGATCTCAGGAAGTACTTCAACCCAAGTCGCAGTTACTTGTGTGCCTTCCTAATTCTTGTACTTTCAAAGTCCTTCCCACACCAAAAGCATGGTGAACGAAAGCAACTTCACACCTAACAAAGGATGTCAAAAAGACAGCATTCCCCGCTTTAAACCAGTGTATAAACGACAGCAGCTGTGTCGTGTCCCTGACTTACCACCTCCATCATTACCATCCCACACACTCACTGGAAATCACATCCTTTAATCCAGTTCTGCCCACTAGTAAACACTTGACCTCGGATGCGAGCATCTGAAGAGATTCTTCAGGGCACTCAGTAACTCGCACAGCTATCTTTACGGGTCGGTGTTATCACACACTTGTCCTCCAGCGTTCAGAATCTTGAGTTCTATTCGGCACAATGGCAAAGTCTCTGACATAAGCACCTAAAATGGATGTTCGAAACACGCCGTAATTCAATCGCTTAGTCGTCTCGTTCAACCATCTTTACAGATCGAGTGAACCTGAAAATATCAATACCCACGATATCTACATCCTGCCATTGCTGATCTTGATTCGCAGAGCGAAAAGGCGTCTTGGCTGTTTACATACTCCAGTTGTACAACAAATTGCCAGCATTTAAACCAACCCAACCCCAAATTCTTTTTTCAAGGCAATATTCTGGGTCTAGAAAACAGAAATAAAACGAAGATTGACAAGATTCCGTTCATTTACAACCTGCTGTTTTGGGGAGCTAATTCTCAACGACCCTTTGTCCTCAGAATCCCAGTCTCAGAGTATCAGCAAGTGGATTTATGTTTAAATACTTTTTTTAAATATTGTTTTCAGCTTGAATTTTTATGTAGCTCAGTAGACACATGATTTAGACAATGACAATTCAGATTTGCTTGATGGTTCACAGCGTTGTTTATCTGTTTTGTTTCATTTTAAAGCTGTAGATAACTTTACACAGATATCATTTGTTCCAAAAGGACATTGCAAATTAAAATAGTGATATATCGAAAACAGTACAGTGTTGTGCCCTTTGCACTCTCAGTCTAACCTTGACTTCTTCAGAGGTCATGATCCAGGGCTTGCAAATGAAACAGACCATTGAAACACTTTATTGATGGAAGCGAGCTGGCTTCCCGAGGCACAAAAAAGGGGTTAATCATACATTACTCAAACGTTTCTCACCGATTTTCACCAGACATATATCTTGGATTGTCCATAGGGAAATTTGTTCCCCGTAATATTTTGAGTCAGACTGCTTTGGAATATACTTGACCTTGGCCATTATCACTATTTGTCTTTCTTTCTCAAGATGCATCTAGCAGCAGTAGAAGGGAAGTCACTGCCAACCTCGTAATTCAGCTTATCTCCCTTCAATTTCCCATTCACACAATGAGGACACATAGTTTAGACTTTTTACACATATTGATAACTTAATTTTGGAGAAGATAGAGGGTGGATGGGGGATAAATGTAGATTATAGATTAATTTGTCTTCTCCTTTAGTAAGACTTTTCTACCTATGGCATACTGACTGTAAATATTTATCATTAATATTGTGGAAGAGTGGAAATGTTTACAGCGTCTATTCTATCTTAACTTCATCATCATCTTACAATTTCCTGCAACAGTATTCATTAGCCCGATGCACACATGGTAAAATAAATGCAGCATATCAAACAGTGTCAAGTGTTAGAACATTACATGCATGCAGCTTATTTCAGGCATTTGTAGAACTAAAAGTTGACTCATATAGTACATCTCTATATAAACACAAGTATAACAAATCAATAGTAAAAATGCATGAAATATCCCTAAGTCCATTCTCTCTCAATCAGTCAGTTTTAACTCACCATTAATCTAATGACTTACTTTCAAAGTTGGACTTTCTTCTACAAATTCAAAAGTGATCAGATGGTAGTTTTTTTTTATAGCAAGTGAATTCTTTAATCTCAGCCCATTGGCTGGTCTCGTTCTCGTAAGTAATAATCATTGGATAATAGAAAACTACTCACTCAGCTTACATATTGACAGCAATCTAGAATGTTCTTGCCTGGAGATGTTTACTTCAACTTAGACACTTTCAAAAATAACACCATAAGGAGTGCCCAAGTTTGGGTTACTCTGACAATTTACCAATTTATATAACAATTTAAATTTAAAATAGGGAGGGGCAAATGTACTCTGTCACAATTGCTAACACTGCACAGTTACTTTTACAATGCATAATGTCATAGCCATTCTGGACTGCGGTACATGTAATATGTTTTATTACTAAAGCTCCATTTAAGAGGAAGTTGTCTGAGGCTTACGTTTTCTAACCGTGAACTATTGTAGAAAATCTGTTTTGAGATTGTTTGAAGCCATTGTGATAAAGTTAAGATAAACTATTTTTTTAGAGAAAAAGTCGTGTTTGGGCGTCGTACTCAAGAAACTGGAGGGGTCGTGTTAAGTTGGTATCCTTGGGGATGTCTTTGCGGACAACAAAAGTCATATTACACTCACACCTAGATGGTGCGAATGAAAACTCTGAAATACCGTTTTATGAACATGCAGGTCACAGTTTTTTATCGGCATATTAATTTGAGAATCTTTTCATTAGCCCATCTTTCGTTGCCACGGACATGTCAAGTGCCATTTTAAAGTCCATAATTCTGACAAGATGTTCGTTTAACTAAATGACTGTAAGCGAGTCGAACCTATCTTAATTAGTCTTTGAGACTGAAGTTTTTAGTCTGCAAGAAAAGGAATGGGATAAACATGTTATTCGTCTCACTGGGAGTGGTAACAGTTGTTGTTATTGTTGTTATAGTATTGTTGCTGCCGTCGTCGTTATTTACTCACTTTGCTGTCTGGCTGACGTTGTACAACCACAAACACTACTACGTTCCTAACGGTCCAAATGTTGCAGCCGGTTCAGTCTACATTGAGCAATCGCAACAATTCTTGTTTCGTGAGTCTAAGAACAGCCATCCATGAAAAATAAATAAAATCATTTCATTTACTTTTGCTCTTGTGCGAACCAGTGAAACATAACCTGTCTGAGTTGCAGAAAATAAGGCAGCGAACTCTCTTTGTGCTGATTCATTCTCTGAAGGACTGCCCGCTCACTTTGACGGTGCCAGACAAATCCTCATTTGATGCATGGAATGAGTAGATGACAAAGGCGATTCATGGAAATAAGTTTAAAGGAAGGCATGCGCGCTCGTCCGTAAATGTCCATCAGTGGATGCATGAATTGAAAATTGGTTCTTACTTTTGAAAAGTTTAATGCTGAAAACATTTGCAAGTTCATTAATAAATTTACAGAGAGCTAAATAGTATATAATTTATCTTTGATTCCAGATATTTGAAGAGAAGTAATATATAGAATTTAATATTTAAACATGCAGCTGATTCTTTATAATTTATTTTTTTCCAGTTGTAAATGCTTAATTTAAAAATAATCCTATGGATATAAAAATTTTAAAAATAAAAATTTAACACAACGCTCTATGTATCAATACGAAACAAGTTAATTAATTAATAGTACATAAATGTTTAAGTGGTTAATTAATGATCTTTATTAATTTATGACTTTCGTTTTTATTTATTAATCCTTTGCATGGGAATAATGTTAGACATCATTAAAAGCATTCTGCTGTCTTAGACCATTTCTCATAGGGGGTGGGGGCGATGAGAGTAATCTCCCGCTTTACATTCTTCTATAAATTGGAATATTGCACCTTAGAAAAATATATTAAATACTGTTGGTGCATTATGCAAAAGATGTTTCACTACTATTTAATGAGATTTTTTTTTTAAAGACGAACTTTTAATGTCATTTAGAAATGTAAAATAATTTATTTTTAAGAATGTTAGCGATCGTTACACAAGTATTAACTGTTATGTAAAGACTGACTATTAAGAGCACAGACAAACGAATGAAATAATAAATAATAAAAAATAAAGTGGTTACGTGCAAAAGCATTTTCTTTGCGTGTAGATAAAAGAACAACAATTTTATTGTATACATTGACTTGCGTTTAGACCCACGACCCGAAGATCCTGTATGTTAACCTTACTGTATTAGAATATATTTGTGGTCCACAAAGATACGTTTTAAAGATGGATAGATAGATAGATAGATAGACAGACAGACAGACGGATGGACGGACGGACGGATGGATGGATGGGTGGGTTGATAAATCGGACGGACGGACGGACAGATGGATGGATAGATAGAAGAGAGAGAGAGAGAGAGAGAGAGAGAGAGAGAGAGAGAGAGAGAGAGAGAGAGAGATAGTGTGGGTTAGGAGGTAGATGGACTAATAGAGAAACCTGTTTATAAAAATGTATGCTTTATTTTTTATGGGATACAAAATAATTATGCAAATGTTTCTCGTCAAAAATACTGCACACATGTAGCAGTTCGAGATAGGCCGGAAAGAAAAGTGATTATTTTAACCAATTCTTGTTCAGTATCACGTTTGTTTACAAGATTTTCTAACCCTCCTTCGGAATTCCTTTTCTTGGTAGTTCTGTTCGCGTTGTCCGGTGAAGATCGACTTATCGAAGGTACAGCGCAGCTTTATTTTCTTTGGACCAGAGCAGACTAGTTTCTTAGTAACCGAAATGACTTCTCACGACCAGATTAGACATCTTTTCTGAATGATACGGAAGTGCGTCACTGACGTGGGCGTAAATTGGTCTCTGGCTTTCTTTTTGAGATCTAAACTACTTTAGAGAGAATCGTGATTTGAGCTTCACGTGCGGACAGGAAGTAACTGGCAAAAGAAAGGATTCCCACAGAGTTATTCTGTCACGTATGTTGTGTCTCTTAAGACGCTTTTCTTCAGAGCAAATAAAACGTGGTGAAGAGCTAAACCGATATTCTAAATAAGACGTGGTGAAGAGCTAAACCGATATTCTAAATAAAATATGATTAGAGATAGAAATGCACTAACTCCTAAGAAATGTTTTCTTTTTCTTTTTGTTTAAGTATCATTCAAATATAAGTATTAACAAAAATTAAATGCACAATTGTGAACAAGATATTATGCTAACATGTGTGTTTATGTTGTGTCGGTGTTTCATTATTCCCTATTCTCCTCTCTCCAGAAGTTTTTTTCAAAATCTTACTTACTATTTATCTTCAAATGAATATTAAATCACTCTTGTTAGCAACTTATCATAAATACACTCAAACACACATATGCTAAGTTGGCACACTAGCTAAAACACTCTCTCATTCAATCACAACCCTGTACCTTCTTTCAAGTTTGCATAAATTCGTATTTGTTTGTGTGGTGAGTGCGCGCGAGTGCAAGTTGTTAAAACTAACGATTGGCGAATATGTAAATATGTAAGTATTTATAAATCGACATGCATGGCTGCAGTCATGACTTTTCCACTCCACCCATTTTTTTTTTAATTCTCCCCTCTCCTCACAGTCCCACCCAAGAGTCTCATGTGTAGGCAGCGAATCCTGGAGATAAAAGGGAAAATCAATGGGCCAAACCAGATTCCTCAATAGGCCACGAGCTTGCTGACAATGATTTGATATTGATTCACTGTTCGCTGAGCTACTCGGGCGGTGTGCATGTGTCACGTGTGTCTTCGAGCCTTATGCACGGCCACGCATATATACACATATATTTGTGTAGGTAGATGCGGACATGTACACCTGACAGTAAGCAACTGCATGTTAATAGAATTAGTGTGTGTGTGTGTGTGTGTGTGTGTGTGTGTGTGTGTGTGTGTGTGTGTGTGTGTGTGTGTGTGTGTGTGTGTGTGTGTGCGCGTGTGTGTGTGTGTGTGTGTGTGTGTGTGTGTGTGTGTGTGTGTGTGCGTGTGTGTGTGTGTGTGTGTGTGTGTGTGCGATGAGAGTACAATGTGCAACTATGGTGCGAGTTGGGGAGGGGGGAGATAAAAGTAGAGTGCAGTATTATGGAAAAACAAGAAAAGATAACTCGTTGGTCACGGTATATATGACCGGTTTGATAATTGCTCTCCATTTGAAAAATAAAATCGATGCTTGTGTTTCTGCATTCCTTCAGATCCGGTTTTTATGAAATAGACATCCACTTGGGCCAGCTTTCTAGCGCAAAAAAAACTGTCGTTTGTACAATGGGAAGAGGCCGACGAGCGCCGAAAACGAAAAAGTAAAATAAAATTAAATGGCTAAGATCCCGATTTTGCTGTTTAAGGGACATAATCCGGTAAAGACGATTCTTGCCATACGCCACATTACTGTTACTACGCGAATGGCAAAGATTGTCGCCCTTGGAAAATTGCCTTAACTAGCGATTGCCTTAATTTTAGTTTGCTTATTATTTACTTTTAAGTTACCGGCATGGTAGTTTAATGACTTAACTTTGATGTGTTATAAAACGAAATTTATATAATTTGTTAACTTATGGCGGCCGAGCAACGTCAGCTTTCTCGCATAATTCTAAATAAGTGTCTTATTTTGTAATAAATTTAAGGAAAATCTACAGTTTTGTTGTTTATGTCTTAAATGCTTCCAAATCACCACATATTGCAAATACTGAAAGTAAACAAACGCATGCTCTTTAACAGTTAATATGGTGAGAAATATTTGAAAGAATATAAAATCCCGAGTTTTCAATAAAATATTCGGCGTCATTAATCTTCTTCCGGACAGGTCAGCACAGTCTAGACCTTGGTGCTATTATGCATATGTGTCTCGTGTTGACGATGTATTTATTCCATATTTATATCACGATATGACGTAAAAGCATCGCTGCTTGTCACAAGAGCGAGTAAGATTACCTTTGATCTAGTGCCGCATCCATTTCGTTTGATATTTATTTACAAAACCTATAATTTATCGAAATCATTTTTGAAGGCGATGGATCGCGTTTATTTTTACAGTTATGTGAAAAGGCCGATTTGCACTGAAGACTCATTTTAACCCAAGAATCTTTCATTTCTATTTTTACTACACCTGTGTTTTAAGAACATTGTTCTTTCGAATTGGTGTAAGTTTTAGCGAAATGATAACAATATAGGCAATATTTTAAAGCACACACACACACACACACACGCGCGCGCGCACGTGCAAACTACGTCGCAGCGAGACCGTTGATTTGTCAGACAGTATGTAGTTTGATATCTACAGCAAAGGGACATAATACTGAATTGTTACTTTGTAAATCTATTGTTGCATAGTGTTTGGGGAAGGGGGGACGCAATGTAGCCATTTCGTTTACTTAGAGAAAAATATAACTTTAACAGACAGTTTTTTTAGTTAAAGTGCTGAGTTTGAGTGTTTGAGTTTTATCTGTGCACTCAGTCTTGCTGCAAGATCTGAAATATATCGACCGCCAACATTAGTAAGCTTAGGGTTTACAGCCATGGAGAATTTGACAGACAATGGCTGGTTATCCTCGCAACAATAGTGAGCTTAGGGTTTACAGCCATGGAGAATTTGACAGACAATGACTGGTTATCCTCGCAACAATAGTGAGCTTAGATTTTACAGCCATAGAGAGTTTGGCAGAGACTTCGACTGGCAGTCCTCGCAACGATAGTGACTTAGGGTTTACAGCCATAGCGGCTGGCAGTCCTCGCAAATATAGTGAGCTTAGGATTTTCAGCCAAAGAGAGTTTGGCAGAAACATCGGCTGACAGTCCTCGCAATTGATCGTTCTTCTCAGGCTTGAGGCAAACACTAATTTTATCATCATTATGCATTTCAGTGTTTAATTTGAAATACAAGACCGCAACTTCTTCTACCACCCTTTCCATCCCCAATGAATGGAAAAGCCCTCTCTCTCTCCCCCCCCCCACATACCCATACACACGCACAGACACACATTCACCTCGCGCCTCATGACCCTTTGACCAGTGCCGACCATAAAGAAGGAAATAGCAACAGAAGTATTTGAAGGCACAATGAAACAATGATCCGTCCATTAATGCAATTTGTTCTCTCCCTACATTTCCTTGTTTATACATTGTTGATGACGAGCGTTGAACTGTTTCATGTGTGTGTGTGTGTGTGTGTGTGTGTGTGTGTGTGTGTGTGTGTGTGTGTGTGTGTATTTATGTGTGTGAGGTGGTGGGGAATAATCCTGAGTGATAAAGTTATATAATTAAAAAATTTTGACCGCTAGAGATTTTTTTTTCTTTGACTATCCTTCAATTTCCCATGCTGTAATGAATCAAAGGTAAAGTGACGCAAAATATCAACGGACTTGCATGCACTTCTATCTGTTCAATGTTCATCCATTTCCCCAACTCGGAAACTTGTGTGCCGTTTGCTTCTCCCCATAATACCCCTATACCAACACAAGAGAAATACCCGCTTCCTCTCCCCCCCGCCCCCCGACTCTTTCTTTTCTTTCTTTATATCACGCCAAAATAGGTTTCTTGCGTGACTGGCCTTGCTTCAACCGGCATGGTGCCTGATAAAGTCTAATGACGTGTTCGATCAGTGTTCCCTTTCGGGGATTAGGTGCCGGAATATTGGAAACATTGCTCGCAACTGTTCCTACTTAGACATGGTGCGATCTTCAGCGTCGGTGACCTCACGTCTTTCTCGTTGTGGGTCTCACAAGTTACCAGATTCAGTCCGCTCAGACAAGGGAAACAACCGCACTAAGCTGTGCAAATATTTGGAGATGATGTGTCGCGTTTTGCTGTTGTTTTTTTTTTTCCAATTTAGAATTATATTGTGTTTAAATTAATAGACGCTTACATCTCTTCTCGTTATTTGTATGCTTTTTATTTAATTTTTATTGTATTATATATTTATTTTTTTATTTTAAATAGGCGTCTGCGCAAAGCGTGATATTCCATTTTTGTTTTGAAGATAGCTAGAAACCCGCGGAAAGCAGCTTTTATCATTTTCGCTTTGCAGCTTTGACTTATTTATTTTGCCAAATGCAGCCTTTATTTCATAGCTTCGGTTAGAGTATTGTGACTGTACGGGAGGGGGGGGGGCGGGGGAGGCTGGGATATGATTATACAAGATGTCTTATATCTATAGTAAACGATTAAAGATGCCTCACATACAAATGGTCAAATGGAATTCAGAAAGTTAATTTTGCTACATTTATGTGAATTTGTATTGAGAGATATCAAATGGTTTGAATACAAGTAAAGCACTTGTTGAGAAGTAGCGAGCATAGAGAAAATAAAACAGTCTAACTCTAGATGCAAATTATCATGACCGTACAAAGTTACTAGTAATATAGGTGTCAGGAGGATAGATGAAGGGGAGATTACTAATGTAACTCATAGGGGCTCATGTCAATAAAAAGATAAAATTTCATTTGGAAAGAGGCGTGAACTATTGGAGGGTACTCTAAAATGCTTACAATGGGGTCACACTTTACAGGAAGGGAGGGTTACATTCTGACGTCAGCGCATAAAGCGAAAATCGCACATAGTCATAATAACGCCTGTATGTGACGGCAGTAATTCACTAGGTATGTCCTATATAGCCAATTAACTGATGGTTGTTTCTTTGGAGCGGGTTGCAGTATCTTGCATGTATAAACGAAGGGGGCGTATACATTTTGTCTCTAAATACTAGAATCATACTCAGCACGCGAGATTTTGATATTACGACAATGCGGGAACTGAAACCGAGAGAACAGCAGATTGACGTCATTTAGTTCACGCTGTTTTTTAATATATATATATTGTTGTTTGCTTTTTGACGAGCGCTCATAATGAATTCGCGTAAATTAAATACGCTTAAGCTGCCACTCCACTGTATTCACCATTGCACACATGAATAATTAATAAATTATTTTTTCTCATTCTTCTCCTGTTTTTTTTTTGTTTGTGTGCAATATTTCATTTATTGCCTTCATTTGAAAAGCTTGCCACGTTAATTACTGCATTGTTAATTTTTTCAAATTCAATTTTGTATGATTTTGCTGATGCTGCGTATAATTTCGCATGGTTTGACATGCGTGTATTTAATGATATTTTTAATATCATACTTGTCTTGTTCTTGCTTTTGGTTGGATTGTCACTATGATGCATGAATTTGACCACTAATTGATTTCTTCATTCATTTTGTATCTACAGCCAGAAAGGAGGCTTTTTCAATGGGTTGTTTAAAAGGTATTTATGTGTACGAGTGTCACTACTCCCTTCGTTGTCATTAGTTACAGTCGGTCGTACTTTACTAACTGTCAGTCTTGTGGGATTCCCGCTTCTTCGTTTGTAGTGACCCTGTAGTGACTTTGAAGTGACTTTATAATGACTTTGTGACTTTATAATGTCTATAGTGATTTGTAGATGGCGCACTTGCATGTAAATGAAAATAATGTGAAAACATATTTGTGGCTCTGTTTAGAGGCAAATCATTTTTTGTTAAAATTAGTTTTTTAAAATTTATTTGTCTGTTTATTTATTTGCTTACTTGCTTTTTATTTTGTTTTGTTTACTTATTTGTTGATTGTTCGATTGATTGTTGATTAACATTTCACTTATTGTACTTCCATAGTTTGCACTCATTTATTACAACAAAGTATTTAAAAAAAAGACAACTAGAAACCCACCACATAAATCGTTCAAATTTAAATGAATACTTGTAGTTTACACGACATTAACTCTCTTTCTATACTAGTACAAAATGACGTCATGAAGTCAGTACTAAATTTTAGGCACTCGGTATTAAACGAAGGTACATCCTCGTACTAATTTGAAATTTTGCTTTTCTTTCTGAATAGCAGTAGCTTTAGAAATGTCCGCCTTTTATCAGACGGGTTAACACCTACAATTATAATTTTTAATTTTAAGATCTAAAAGAGACATTTTTTTAAAAGGAGTTGAGTCATATTTATTCCTATTCCGACTAGATACTTTAAACTTCCATGCAAAGTAAACCATACACCAGTGATCAAGGTTCGATTCTTTGCAGGGTTAAATGCTTCAGTGTTCTGACTTTGAAACGCTTAACCCATAACGCCCTGTAAACACTGCATTTCTTCTATTAGATGGCCACAGGGTCTAGCGTGCTGCAACCGCATTACGGACTTGTTAGTGCAATATGGCGAATCTATAATATCTACCCAGGTCTAGACAGCGTATTCCTAGCGGACCGTTCCACATACTCGCATGAAACTTTTCCTTTTCCAGTTATTTGCATGAAATGTTTGTTTAGTATTTCATTATAGCAGCCAGGGCTTTCATTATTTATTTTTGTTTTGCTGTATTGCCGTCGTCATTATTATTGTTTTCATTTTTAATTATTTATTTTTATTATTCTTTTCTTTTGCTGTACCAGTTAGTGTTGTTGGTTGTTTTTGTTTTGTTTTTAAAATGCTATTCTCACGCTTTTAGGATTTGTGATGTGGTACCTTGGACTTACGTTTTGTGAAATTTTAAAAATATTTTGCTTTTTAATAAATATATTTTCATCCACAGTCTTATGGCTTTGAAGGAGAATTTTACCTTTAGTGTACTTTGATGTGTAACGCATTGATATCATGTTCTAGTAGTCTTCATGGTCTATGTGGCCCATTTGTAACGAGCCTTTATAAACATACAACTGTAATATTTATGATTATGTGATGGCCTACTAGAACTTGCCTTGTTTGGTTTTCAATGATAACTTGGCAAGCAATGAAATATAATTAATAAACGAGTAAATAAATACATATAAAGTATGTTGTCTTGTACTAAAGAAAAAGCATTAACTAGAATATTCCTGGTTAAAATACGTAACCCAAAATATGAATCATCAAGTCGGGTATTCTAGTCACAGTTCAATTGGGCATGTGATTGTTTGATAAATTATCCCCTTTCCACCACAAACAAAGATGCACAAATATTATGAACCTTCCCAATGATGTAATAATGACGTCACAGTCGTGACGTAATAATGAGATTTGAGAAAATTCGTGTAAAGCTTTATTAATACATAATACTTATGTAAGTGCGGTTAATATTGTGACGTCATGCCACTTAGTTAATGGATATTATTATTATTTATTAATTAATCATCCAAACTAATTACAAGTGATGAAAGTCTTAATTTATTTTATTAATGATCCTCCAGCAGACTTTCTCTCTTGGCGGATATTCGGGCTCTGTAAATGTTTTCTCTTTTCCACAACATAAAACAACATTTACGGTCACACAATGTTTCCGTGAGTGGAAAACTTCTTACTAAAGGAGAAGAAAAATCCGTCTTTAGTCTATATTTAGCGAGCCTCCATCCACCCACTTTCTTCTCCAACATAAAGTTATCAATATGCATAAGAAGGTCAATAAATTTAACAATAAATTTATTAAGTCAACAATCAAATATACATATGACAAATACAATGAAATAGATTATTTGACATCGATGTTTCCATGAACCCATGTTCGGGGATAATTTTATTTTTACACAGTCCTTATCCAGAAAATACAATTCATCAGTATGTTAACTTCCAGTTTATTGCTTTATAACTCCATTCTTTCTTACACTCCAATCTCAACTTACAGTTTTCTGCAATACATGCAGCATAATAAATACAGCATATCAAAACAATGTCAAATGATTAGTACACAATAGATGAGCAGCTTAGTTCAAACATTTGTAGAAATAATAGTTTACTCACATAATACATCTTATTAAAACACTAGTATAACATATCAATAGTGAAAATGATGAAATATTTCTATTCTCTCTCAACCAGTCAGTTTAATTCACCATCAAGCTAATGGCTGCTTTTCAAGACTGGACTTCTTCTTTCCACTCCAAATTCAAAGTGATTAGACAATAGATTTCTTTACAGGAAGTAAACATTTTAGATCTTAGCCAATTGGCTGGTCTTGTTCTCATAAATCATAACCATTTGGATAATAAAAAAAGTACTCACTCAGTTTGCATTATATCAGCAATTTCTAGTGCATTCTCGACTCACGTTGTTTACTTCCAACTCAGACACTTTGAAATTACCATCATAAGGAATGCCCAAGGGTCAGGTTACTCTGAAAATTTAACAATTTATATAAAAATTAAATTTTAAAGTAAGGAGAGGCAAATTTACTCCACCACAAATACAAATAGTATTGTGTAGTTTCATCAGCACTAGTTATTTAGCATAATAATAACATCAGGAAATTTTATTTTAGATGTCAAAAGAGATCAAAAGTTATTTTAGATATCTGATCATTATGAGAAGTTAGTATAGATGTCAGATCACTATGAAAAGTTAGGTTAGATGTCAGATCACTATGACAAGTTAGTATAGATGTCAAATCAATAGGACAAGCAAGTTTGTTTGGATATCAGATCACTTGGAAAAGTTAGGTTAGATGTCAAAACACTAGGACAAGTTAGTATAGATGTCACATCGTCTTTCTGTATGTCACAGATATAAGTACATTAAATTAGGACAAAACAAAATTATAGTCAATGACTTTCTATTAACAGTAGCATTTAAAAAGTATATGTAATAAGAAAAAGCATAGGTCATTAACAGTCATCTAAAACTATATGTATTATAATGAAATACTGTAGCTTAAATAGTTAATGACCTACTAAATAAAACTAATTAATTGTGATCTAGAGGGCATGTAATGAGAACAAACTACATATAATGAGAACAACATAATTATTTAGTAACCTCCTTACTCAAAGTGTATGTAAAAATATAAAAGATAATTAGACAATGGCCTACAAAAAGTAAAATGCATGCTAATAAACCTACGAACTAAAGTTCTACTAGTGGCCTAAATATATAAAAGTGCATGTCAGTTATCTAGTAAATCAAAGTGTCTTTTCATTATATAAAGTGTCTTTTAATGATCAAGTAAATAAAAGTGTCTTTTCATGATCAAGTAAATCAAAATGTCTTTTAATGATCTAGTAAATCAGAGTGTCTTTTCATGATCTAAAGTGTCTTTTCATGATCTAGTAAATCAAAGTGTCTTTTCATGATCTAAAGTGTCTTTTAATGATCTAGTAAATCAAAGTGTCTTTTAATGATCTAGTAAATCAGAGTGTCTTTTCATGATCAAGTAAATAAAAGTGTCTTTTCATGATCAAGTAAATAAAAGTGTCTTTTCATGACCTACTAAAGCCAAAATGTCCTTTTTATTATCTAGTAAAATCAGAGTCTCTTCATGATTTAGTAAAACCAAAGCGCATGTGAATGATCTAGTAAACTCAAAGTGGAATTATTGATCTAGTAAAGACAAAGTGCAACGATAATGACCTTTTATAAAAATATATATATATATTTTATACATTATTATTTTAGACCACATACTTGTCTCGTTCCATTTATCAGATTTAAAGGAATACTGTATAATATGTTTTGCCATAAGATGAATTTGCTGCCGTCGAGAATCTCCGGAGACATGAATTGTAATAATTCCTGGACATTGCAGGGCAAACCCCAGAAAATATATATTTTTCAAAAAAGAATCAGCAGAGTAATAGCCCTTGTTCTTATTATTTCTCAGAGTTTTCAAAGAAAGTTTAATGCCCTCCTGAAGAATGGATAATGTAGTAGTATTGACAATATACCCACAACTTTCTCAAGGAAGGTCGGTGACATTTGTTAAATCCTCAAGGTTTTGTGGTCAACGTCCGGTTTTGCGAATTTGTTTATTCAAAATGTATATTCGTTTTGAGACGATCACTAAAAGTTGGTCATTTTTAGAATCTTAAAAGAAAAACTTGGATGCTTTGAAACATATGTTAAGGAAACGATCCAATGAATTAGAATTGCTACATTGACTTTCTTTTTCCAAGTTTTACTGGTATGTTTGCATACGTATTTGCAGCAGTCGACAATGTCGCTGGACACCTCACCATCACACTTGGCGCTTTCTAACTACCCTTATCCTATACCCAGGATGTAACTTTGGTATGGGGTTGTAAACGATAGGCTTTTTATCAGTGAAATAAAAAGAGCATACATTAACAATTTCGTGAGGATTTTTCATTTGCAAGGCAGACAACCACTGTTTCTTGAGGCCTAACTTCAATGGCATTCGAGAGAACGCGAAGGGTACATTACGTTGACAGTCGCATCGTTTGACTGGAAAATATTCTAAATATAGCTAATTGATTTAATGCCTCATTTAATTTTCTAAATATAGCTAATTGATTTAATGCCTCATTTCATTTTCTACAGTCGTAGTAAGTACATCCACGCAGTGTCCAGTATGTTCCAGTAATTATACAGCGTGAGCACTGAAAGCCGGAAGTGGACCACAAATCTATTTTTATATCAGTTATGGCAGCTCATGCTTTGGACCTTTATGTTCAGGAAAGTTGTGGATATATTTTTAATGAATATTGAGGGGAAATGAGTTATCATATTTTATAGAAAAAATATCAAAAGCTAGGATTGAGTGATTTGTAGCTGATTCGGATTCCAGTAAAATAATTTAATTCCACTTAATTTGTTTAGCTGCATGCAATGCAGCGCTAGTTTCTGTTTGAGGTACTTTATTTGTGGTTTATCTTCTTCATTTCGGGTAATCAGCTGTGTATCTTATATGTACGAAATAAGAAATAATTTTCTAAAATGAAGAGCAATTATTTAATTTAAATTCAGTTTTTTGGTTGCCAACCAAGATGTTAAAGAGAACTTTCATCGATCCGTCTCATCCTTTCGGAAGTTATTTGGCGATAATTTGCATATTATATAGATTTGTCAGAGAAGTTAATGTCCTTTTAAGAAAATAATTTTTTGTTCTTGCTGCATTATTATTAACTAATTACAGAAAAGCCATTTTTATTATCAATTATTCTATTTTGCTAGTGTATTTGTGAGAGAATTATTAAACATGTTACCAGAAATAATTTAATTTAAATTGAAAATCAAATGGTAATATATTGTAAGCCCTAATGGACATATATGACCAACACGAGTTAATGATTTAACATTTCTTCTCACATTATATGCTATTATCAATCTTGTTATTGAAAGAAATGTCAGAATATCAGAAGAGATTGTAATTATGAATTGGAATTTTTTTCACTCATTTGAATGCCATGGCACGTTGCTAGTACTAAGAGGATAATTTGATTGTTGTTGCTTGTTTAATTTCAGTTTAGTCCTAACCCATAATAGTAAGCTTTATAGTACTAAAGATAGTCCTAACCCATAATAGCAAGCTTTATAGTACTAAAGATAGTCCTAACCCATAATAGTAAGCTTTATAGTACTAAAGATTAATATCATGTCTTAATAATGTCGTAATAATAGTGATAAGCCTTATTGTAGTAAAGAATAATGCCATGTCTTAATATGGTCGTAAGCTATTGGTAAGCCTTATTGTAGTAAAAATAATGCCATGTCTTAGTATGGCCGTAAGCCACAGTGGCAAGCCCTGTAGTAGCAAAGTATAATACCTTACAGTGGTCGATCCGAGTGGCATATTGTTACAGTGGTAAGCATTTGTTACAATCTTATTGTGTTGAGAAATAAAGTCTGATACAGGAACGCCATGGCGAGAGCCTTAAAGTGTTAAACAATAAAGAAAAGTTTTCAAACAATAACTATAGATGACAAGTCCAGCATGGTATTTAACTACAAAAAAAAACAATAAAGGAGTGACTGACAACTATTGTTGTATTGCATATTGGTACAACTTACACCCAAAATATTTCGTACCGTATTGATCATAGTGCTATAACTAGAGTTTCTAAATTAATACCTCATAGATTTTTTTTTATTAAGTGCACACTATACAATAAAATTATAAAATCAATCGCTAGCTGATTGTTATTTTTTCCAGTCAATTGTCTGGTGTTTCAAACGTTTGTAACATTTGTGTAACGTTTGTTTTCGAGATAAAATTGCAAGCAAAGGAGTACGTGTCTTTCTGTCATAGGTTTGAAAGACCAGAGCGGAAGTTGGTCACTGAAACTGTACAACCTACCCCAGGCTCCCACACTGCACTCAACCAGCAATTGGGTATCCGCGACACGAGGGACTACCAAACGATGGGTATAACAAGGGTAAGATTTTATTTTATAAATCTCAGAGATTTTTTTTTAAAAAAAGAACGAACGAACAAAACCTTTCTTAAGATTACAAGTATCTCGTGATTTTTTAAGTAAGAGGGGAAACGAACGAGCGAATAGTAATTATGTTAGTCTATGAGTCAGTCATTCAGTCAGTCATTGAGTCAGTCATTGAGTCAGTCATTGAGTCAGTCATTCAGTCAGTCATTGAGTCAGTCATTGAGTCAGTCATTGAGTCAGTCATTCAGTCAGGCATCGAGGGAGATTCTAAGTGAATCAATCAGTGAAATGCGAGCTAGCTAGTTACTTAAGTCAGTTGGCGAGCATTTCCAGTCAGTGAGTGAGCCAGTCATTTAGTCATTAATGAGGATATTGGGAGAAGGGAGATAAGAAGAAAAGGAGCCGTCACTCATACTCTCGCAGATGTGAAGTCGTGAAGTCAGTAACTGAATGACTGATGAGAAACACTAAATTATTGAAACGTGTTTTTATTAAATTTAATTTCACTTCAAAATTGGGACGCAACACCCAATAACAAGCTTTCTCTGCATCATCGAAAATAATCTGCTTTTCTATTTTTTCTTCTTTATTTATTTTGGAGAGGGGATGAGATTTTTTCCGGGGGAGGTTGGGAGATGATGTGCTGAAACTGGTAAGTACGGCGCAAAGTTATTTTTACAGCGTACAGAGAACTGTAACAACAGTCATTGAAAAGTTCGTATTAAGCAACTGTTAATGAATATTACGCGCTCGTGAGTGCGCTTCCTTGTGACTATCAGGAGAGAGAGGGTGGGAGGGGGGAATAAATAGTATAAGCTTTCTTGAGATATAATTGCTTGTTTGTCCTTTCTTCCCTTTCGTGTTATTGATTACTTTTGTCCCTTTTCTCCGCCTGTTATCGATTACTTGTCTTCGACTTGAAGATATCAACGGTTTTCCAAGTAGAATAATTATCCTTAAACTGAAGCAGTGGTTATGTGAGACTCCACTGTTATTATGTGACGTACTTTTGTGGAAGTTGTTAGCTTTTGCCAAAGGGTATTTAGCGCTTGATAACGATATACAAACACAATGATTGATGCGCCTGAATATATTTTGTTTTCAAGTGCGTGTGAGCTTATATTTCAAGTACTTGCGCGCGCGCGTGTGTATGTGCGTATGTGTGTGTGTGTGTGTGCGTGCGTGCGTGCGTGCGTGCGTGCGTGCGTGCGTGCGTGCGTGCGTGTGTGTGTGTGTGTGTGTGTGTGTGTGTGTGTGTGTGTGTGTGTGTGTGTGTGTTTCAGTGAATATTACTGAAGTGAAAATGACAGCAATCAAAACATCACAAAGCGTATGTTAATCAATGAAGCAATAAATTTGCTAGAGGGTCCACCAAAGTTCGGTAAAATGTCATGAAAACAATACTTAACTCTTTTGTAGGATTTTAATTTCCTATTTTAAATTAACCCATTCTTAAGCTGCTTGGGGGTCCAATATGTAATGCAAACAAACACATAAACAAACGAGCAATCAAGCTAGCAAACAGTTAATAGTGTTTTTCAAATTATTATTATCTTACATGTATCATTGTCTCTTCTTTTCGCGTCATCGATTTGAGAATGGTTCATAATCTCCATTTGTTTCATTGTCTCTTCCTTTCGCGTCATCGATTTGAGAATGCTTCACATGCTTCATTGATCTAACCCAACCTTTTACACTATTCTCTAATTTCTTTCGATAGACGTCCAGATAACTATATTATCACAAACATTCGGATTTTCTTACTGCTTTTTTCATTACCTAAAGGTTTCCTTGTACTATTGACCGCAGACTTTTGACATTCTTAAAATTTGATATATGACTTTAAGATGATAGTCTTAAATTTTGAAATAATACTTTAAGTTAACAGCTTAAACTGTTGACCAAAGACCGTTTCCTTTTATGTCTAGAGACTGTTGGCATTAATGATTAATAAGTGCTGACCTCATTGATTGGCGATTGCAGGTTTATTGATTAGACACTGTTGACGACATTGACTTGAGACTGCAGGCTTATTGACTGGAGACTATAGACATAATTGACTGGAGACAGTTGATGTTACTGACTGGACACTGCTGATGTTAATAACTGATGACTGCTAACTACATTGACTGGAGATTTCAATGAATATGCTGACTAGAGACTGTTGACATTATTAATTGGAGTCTGTTGGCTTTATTGACTGGAGACCGTTGACGTCATTGACTGGAGAATATTTACTTTAATTGCAGAAGACTGTTGACATTATTGAATGAAGAATGTTGGCGTTATTGACTGGAGTCTTCTTATTATATGGACTGAAAATAATTTTCCTGAATGACTTGAGCTAATTATGTCACTTGATTTGAAAATGATTTATTGTCCAGAGACTGCTTGTATTTTAACTGATGATTGCTTACGTCACTGTGGTAAGTCATGGACTCATTGATCATGACGTGATGCATCCAGCTTCTTTTGTAATATTTTTATTACACGTGTGATTACAGGTATAAATCTTTGTCAGAACACTCCACAATGTGGTGAAAATACCGTTTTGTGGCTTATTGTAGTGCACCATTCACTTACCATTATGAAACGGCGCGCTATAGTTATTAGATAAACAGAGAGGAATTATTATTAAAAAATACAGCAAAAATAATTACAATTACATTACTTCGTGTTACAATAATAAAATTGCAGTTTCTGTTGCTTAGTACAAGGAGTTTGTCCATTCTCTACATTCAGCTTTAGTCACCCTGAATCAACTATGTTTATAATTCTGTCAAATATTTTCAGTAGTTATTTTCTGCAAAGTTTTTATCACACCATGAATCTCGTACTCTATTTTAGTTTCTTAAAAATCACATCTTTGTCTAGCAGCTGACTTAACTAAGGCAAAAAATTACTCATTGAAGATACAACTCGTGGCATGGTTGACTCGTGCATGCAGTAGTTAGCTCCCTTGTCTGGCTCTACTTAACGAATAGTAAAACTTTGTCTGCCTCACTCAAGATACTCGTCTCCTCTGAATACTGTTGTTCAAATGGAAGCTTAGGTCACTATGTTTCGGGTCATTCTGGAAAACTGTTCCCATATATATATATATTATATATATATATGTTAAATTGACTGCTGATGTCTATGTTAGGATAAACTGAACAATTGTCTAGCATTAATCTAACATTATTGGAAGTGATGTAAATGTCAATGCTCTTTGACTTTATTCATATTTTGTATATTTGGTTGTTGATTTAATAACATTTGTGTTAAATATATTGACTTTCTTACACATAGTGGTAATCATATGTTGGAGAGATGGTGGGTGGATGGGGGTCCGCTAAATATAGATTAAAAGACGAATTTATCTCCTCCTTTGGTAAGGAGTTTTCCACCTATGGAAATGTGGTGTGACGATAAATGTGTGTCTTTAATGCTGTGGAAGAGAGAAAACGTTTATAGTTCCCGCACATCCGCCAAGTGACAGAGACGAGTGGTGTTTTCTGGAGAATTATTAATAACATAAATTAAGATTCTCATCACTTGTTTTTGTTATGAATGATTAAATAATAACAATAGGCATATCCAATAAATAGGGTGGTTATTAGTGGTAGTTGTTTAAATAATAATAATAATAATAATAATAATATCATCCAATAACTAGGATGGCGTCGTGTCACAGTATCCATTGTCATCGTTAGCCAAGACCCATTTAAACCATCTTATGCCAAAGTATGCATTATCATCGTTAGCCAAGACTCATTAAAGCCCATCTTATGCCAAAGTATGCATTATCATCGTTAGCCAACGATTGAATTTGTGCACACCGCGCACACTCTACGACTCCAGCAAGCCTTTCGTTGTCCTCGGAGAGTATGCGCTGTTGTCTATAGGCAAGGGCAATTACTCTGTACTAGACAGTGTTTTTACTATAACAAAAAAGATTCATGTTCAGTCTTTCAGCTGCCCGGCTCTTTTCTTTGGAATAAAAATCGATCTTTCTTATGGCCGTTCAATGTGAGGAGTTTTGGAGGGTTTTCTAATTCGTTCTCAAAGTAAAGAATGGAGGACTTTAAAACTTTAAAACTAACCTCTTTCGTGTTCTTTTTAATATCAGAGAGGAGGTGAATATATGATGAGTTTTAATGGCAGATATATATGTAATGAGTGACGGAAGTTAGAGAGCGGGTAAATGCACGTCGATTAATGATTATGTCCTACAGAAATGTAAATGAAAGCAAAAGAGTTTTTCAAATGTAGGTCAAGTACATGTCATAATTTTGAACTCGTTGATTCTATTCTCTTGCTGTCGAAAGCACTATGTTAAACAAAAATAAATTTGAAAATCAAACAAAACCCCACGACACTTCTTCGATTATGAGATATTTCAGAAAGCAAAATATCTGAATATATTCAGGCAATTCAGAGAGTGCAGTCCGAGTCTGTTTTAGAAATGAAATCTAAACAACACAAATAAATATTTATAAATCATTCTGTCACTCTAAATGGAGCGAGTGGGAATGGATTTCGTTTCTTGATGGAAAATTTCATTCAGAATCTTAAAAAATATTTGAAGAAATAATAGTTGCTGCTGGAGTTTGGGGGGGGGGGGGATTTAAGAAATAAATATTTTAAAACCTGTTTTTACAAAATTAAACATGAAACATGTACTGTACCTTTGAAGAGAATTAAGTTGAACGTAAAGTTAAGGTTACTATAGAGAACGTACCTTCACACCTATAGAACAAATGTTGACAAAAAATCTGTGTCGCAGGTTTTCTTCTCTGTGTGTGTGTGTGTGTGTGTGTGTGTGTGTGTGTGTGTGTGTGTGTGTGTGTGTGTGTGTGTGAATAAGTGAACGCACTATTTGAATAGTAGTAATTTATCTTCATAATAATAATAACGTTAATCTGGCTTTCTTTGAAAGAACTGTAGTTCCAAGTGTAATAAATGTAAAAATGGTTTTGTAGTGATCGATGTAATAAATATAACAGTAGTGTTGTAATGACAAATGTAATAAATAGTAGTGTTGTAATGACCATTGTAATTAATGTAATAGTAGTGTTTAAATGACCAATATGATAAATGTAACATTAGAGTAGTAGTGACCCGATGTAATAAATAACAGTAATGAAGTAGTGACGTATGTAATAAATGTAACGGTAGTGTTCTAGTGACATGTGTAATAAATGTAACAATAATGTTTATTGACCGATGTAATAAATGTAACAGTAGTAATATACTGACAGATGCAGCAAGGATGTGTATGAACATGTATACCATGAGACTTTCTCGCTCGCATTTTGATTTTGTGTGCTAAATATTTACTGGCGAAAGATGGCTTTCATGAAAAAAAAAAGGTTTAAGCTAGCAAGGCTTACCCCTGAGCAAAATCAACCGAAATGATAGCTTTAAAGAACGGGTTCCTTGGTTTAGTTTTGGTTGATGTTGTTGTTTGTTTTTTTTTAAAGTAGCAGCTTCGTTTTGCATGCAAGCCGATGGCGTTCGATTTAATTAACGGCTCTCTCTCAAATATCAGAGGCGATGGTGGAGACGAAGTTATATGCCTTTCATCGCCGTGCGCATTAATGAGATATCGATTACATTTTCAATTTACTTTCACAAAATTGTGCATGTCCTCTCTATTTACTCACGTCCGTTCTTCGGTGTTGGTTGTTGTCGTTTGTTGTTTTTGTCCACCTCTTTAGCAAGATGGAGACCACTGTATGTGAAGCAGTTTGCTCTGGGTACTTTCTTTGCTTCAACAAATTCTGTTCTTTTAGTTTTGTTGTGCAGTTTTGTAATTAAATATTAGTATAATTATAAAAGCTGTTTATAAATATATGTATGTGTGTATGTACGAATATGGGTTCCATCACAAATAGGATTAACAGGCAATGAAAAATTAAATGCACTAGCCAAAATAATAAGCCTGTCAATACAATACAATATCACTATAACACACAACGACCAACTAGAAACATTCCGAAGAGCTAATTAAAAAAACAGCACTTCGACCAACGACCAACGAGAAACATTTCAAAGATCTATTAAAAAAACATTACTACAATGGGTAAAATGTGATAGATTCCTGTGCGCTAAACCTAAATGCCTAAACAGCAATGTTAGAGATCAATCATTAAAAACTAAACTAAGATAAGGCAGAGAAATGAGCAAATATAAACAATTAAGTTGTCAGTATAGCCATGGATTGAGCTTCTAACATGTCATTGGAGAGTGCAACTCTCATTACTTAGTGATGACAGATACCAAATTCACAATGTATCTAGCACACCATTATTGCACACCTTTATGGGATATCCTAAAAAATAAAACATAAGGGTAAATGGCACCAATGCCTTAAACAAATAGCAGATTTTATTATAAAAACAAAATCATCACACTCAGAGAGATCTAATATAACAAAGAATAGAAATAAAAGTAATAAAACAAACTTTAGCCGAAACAACAACCGTAACTACAGCATCCGCCACCATCAATGAGGACAAGAACCGTGCATAAGCCCACAAACAACAATGGGCAGTCTAGAATTAGTGTCAGTAAGGACTTAGTGACCCTCTATCGTAGACATGCTGATATATATCCAGGACAATCTAAAACTTTCCTCCGTCGCCACCTTGCAGAGACAACAACTGACCCCAGAGAACCAACCGAAGGCAGAGACAACAACTGGCTCCACAGAATCAGCAGAAGGCAGAGACAACAACTGGCTCCACAGAATCAGCAGAAGGCAGAGACAACTGGCCCAACAGAATCAGCCGAAGGCAGAGACAACCACTGGCTCCACAGAACCAACCGAAGGCAGAGACAACAACTGGCCCAACAGAATCAGCCGAAGGCAGAGAAAACCTAAACAGATAAACAGTAGCAACAGTAGTAGAACAGGAAACATTTTGAAGAAAACACCAATAACATCATCGACGAAATGAGACTTAGCGTAGTTAACTAACTTAGCCTTCTGTAAAATACTCCCCTCCCGCCTCTTTAGCAATGTTCAACGGCTACCGGCCACCCCAAAACGAGTGAAGCAATAAAGACAAAGAAAATAAAGCAACTTAGAGAAAGGGACAAGAACAAGAGTCAGCACAGACAGAGAGGCCAAAGTTTTGATAGAATCCTATAACCCACCCACCCACAGTCCCTCGCTTTCGCGCGAAATCGGCTTAAACTCAAAGCGCTCTCCCAAAATAGTCAACCATATAGGTAAATAAAATAAGGTAAATATCAGTATAAAGCAGTCTATAAATATAGGTTAAAATAATAAATACAGTTAAATATCAGTATAAAGCAGTCTATAAATATAGGTTAAAATATATAAATACAGTTAAATATCAATATAAAGCGGTCTATAAATATAGGTTAAAACATATAAATACAGGTAAATATCAATATAAAGCAGTCTATAAATATATAATATATAAAAATACAGGTAAATATCAGTATAAAGCAGTCTATAAATATAGGTTAAAATATATAAATACAGGTAAATATCAATATAAAGCAGTCTATAAATATAGGTTATATATATATATAAATACGGGTAAATATCAATATAAACAGTCTATAAATATAGGTTGAAATATACATAAACGGTCTAAGACTAAACCTTTAAAAAAATCAATATAAAACAGTCTATAAATACAGCAGTATATCAATATAAAATTAGTTCACAACTACACACATTCTTTTCTCATCACTTGGTCAGGACAAACTTGTTTATTGTGGTCGACTTGGGTTGTTTTACTGTTTAAAGTTAATTATGAACATTGAGTGGTTTTCGAGGACAGTTGCATGTACCTAATGAGACTTTGTTTCCTTGAAAGAAAAGAAGGGGGGGATTATTTTGATGACAGGAGTAGATCGGGGAAGGGAGGTGTGTCGTACGGTTAAGCCTATTGGCCTAGCTTTTGCATTGTGCAATCCACAGAATTTCATTATTTCTGAATTACACGAACGAGTTGGGGGGTGGGGGGTTTGCGTGTTTCTGTCGTTCCGATCAGTGCAATCTCATCATGCAAAAGAATATCCACGTGACAGTTTTTTTTTTCTAAACCGAATATTTTTTTTAACACACTACACCGTGATATTTACAAATTCAGCTCCAGAATCAATCTGAGCAGAAGGTACGATTGTAATTACATACGGGTGTTCTGGACCACCTGTGCAACTGCACTGGCTGTCACACTGAAATCAGTTGACTGATGTGGGTTGTAAATAAAAACCAAAATAACAAGGATTAAACCGTATCATCCCTCCCGGTACGCGACACATTGGCTCGCAGACAGCTCACGACACTGGATCCGACAGTGCGGGGTGGTGGTGGGTGGATGGGGGGTGAGAGAGTAGCTTATGATGACAGAAAAGCTGTCGATCATAGGTTAAGAGAGTATGTAATGAAACTGGCGAGAGGTGGACACTACAGTGGATCGACCTCGCTATTATTTCCAGTTCGCAGAAGGCTTGTGCTAGCGAACGTCCTGCTCTAGTTCGCAGAAGGCTTGTGCAAGCGAACGTCCTGCTCTAGTTCGCAGAAGGCTTGTGCATGCAAGAGGATTCTGTTAAGCTAATCTGTACTAAAGATCGACAATTAGCAAACTAGAAAGAAGAATTGTGTGTGTTGTGTTTCAGATATGAATGGTAAGTCATCGAGTTTCGTGGAGTAAGAGTGCTCTTTGGTTTGGTGTTCTGCGCTTGATCAAAAGAAGCAGCTTCGCTAAACGTCTCTTCCTGCATAAAGTTGCTTTGCCATGATGAACAAAGTAAAAATTCCATATTAAATATTACTTCCACTCAGATTTATGACGTCAGCACACGACAGTCATCTTACTTATTTGCTGTATGTACACGCTAACAAACAAAACTTGCATACACGCACGCACAAAGACGTTCACACGCTCCTTTCAACATACGCGCGCACTCAGACTCAATTACCTCACCACGAAACACGCACTCATTTCAATTGTAAATATATTTTGTTATGCTACTGCGAATTTTGGGTACATGCAACAGCTTAGCGACATCTCGCAGCTTTGACGAATGTTTGGCTTCAAGGGCCCTTTGAAAAGTGTATTCAATATGGATTTCATCACCGCCACAACAGCCGAAAACACGAATCCATAATAACGAAACATATTGCCCGTGGCAGTGAGTATGCCCTCCTTGTATGGACTAAGGCTTATGGTAGTTTTTCTCTCATTTTCCTTTCCCCGCCTCCCCTCTTCCCTCTCTCTAAATGCGTCATAGCTCGCGACTAATGATAATACACATTTTAGAAAAATGAATTAAAGCTTATTTCCTACTCTGTATTTTATTTTTTTATTTGATTTTTTTATCTTAATATTGACAAAGCACACTGTAAAATTCCTTGCTGTTTTTCACTTGTAACTAGTAAAAGTGACGATGAATTTTAAAAAATTAAAAAGTAATAAATACCAGTACAGGTGTTTGCCAATATCACAATGCTACTCGATACCTGTAAGTTCGCGTGCGACATTTCGAGTTCTTTACATGTATTTGTGTTAAAAATAGAAGGCTAATGTCTACTTATAGGTTTTCAATATGCGGAGAACGGTTTGTAGTAGGCTTTAAGGGTCACCTTAAGCACGTTCAGCTGTTGCCCTTAGCAACAAAACATATAGTACGAGGGTGATAATTGTCAGACACCACCTGTTTGAGGGAGGGTGAGGGGAAGAAAGAGATAAACTGCGTAACGCGCAGCCGATTTTAATAAAAAATCATAAACACTTGTAAACAAAAAATCAAACTAAAATGAGCGTGCTCTCTCTCTCTCTCTCTCACGCACACACACACACACACGCACGCACACACACATATACACACACGCACACACACACACACGCACACACACACACGCACACGCACGCACACACACACACACACACACACACACACACACACACTCACAAATCCACGGACTCACATGTATATACGTTCTAGAGTGTGCATACAGGTATTGTAGATTATATTGCCTGCGGCAGATGGGTTTCTAATCAGGCACGTGCATCTCAACATTCCACAACAACTAAAGTTATCGCTGTGGTTGAGCTAAGTCAGGAGAGTTCGATAAATTTACTTTTGTACGCAATTTCTCCAAACCTCATTCTTCCGCTGGTGAATACATTGAACGTACCATTCTTGGGTGTGTTTTTCCTCTCCTAACTCAAAATAGAGTCGTCAACGGAATCAAACTGTTTTGCTCCTGTTGCAGACATCCGTCTGGCACATAGAATTTGCCTTGTCCATCCCGTCCCAGACTAGATTCTATAATCAGTTAATTTGTTTTGAGAGTTTTTATTCCTCTCGCGCCAACTGCGAGCGTCCAATGTGACGTCATAAAAATTCGTCAGTGAAAATATTGCGTAGTGCCTTGACTCCCCTATACCATTGCTGGCACTCTCAGAAGGGACCATTTTGCCGGATATTAATCGATCCTTCGAGCCTTCGACCATCGCTTACTTTACTTAATGTCTGACATTGGATCCGTTTCATTTTGCAATGCTTTCCAATGCTTGCCACACTGCAGGATATTCGTTTGTTCCCGTGGTCAGACAAGCGCAACTGAGCAAGTGTGTAACCTCTTGGGGGAATCCAGCGCCACTTCGATCACCGGCGTCCTCTAACGGTTTCAGGTCGGACGTATCAATTTACTGTGCGCCATGTTGAAAAGTTACAACGATCCACACGTTCGTTCCTGAGGCGTCAAAGATTTCAACATCTACGTAGTCTAAGTAAAAGTTTAAGATCTTCTCGACCTAACGTTTATGTCTCCAGTGTGTTTGTCTTCTACTTCTGGTAGGATGCACGATTTCATAAAATCTAGTAGTGACGATACAATGTTCTTAACATTTCTTTTCGTAAAGTTGTTTGTTTTCATGCATGTTTTTTTCTTTTACTGGTTTGCCAGTTTTCTTGTAGAATTCTCCAAGAACTCTTTAGTGCGCAGTGTGTGCACGCAGTAGTTTACCTGTTTTGTTTGACATTCACTTGTCGAGTAGACAGGTACTATTTTAATTTTTAAACCGAAACGATGTTCACTTGAGTAAATTTGTGCGCACTTTCGTTCCTAACTCTCGTGTGCAGATATTGTTTTTCATGTTATGTATTATTTATTTCCAAGAGAAATGCCTTAGGACGGTTCTTCAGTGTCTTCTTAAATTATGTCCTGACACGTTTTCTTTGGCTGATATATTTTAAATGACTGGATGCGAAATACTCCAATCGATTGGATGTTAAATGTTTAAGATGATTGGGTGTGAAATATTTTAACAGAGTGTATATATGTCAAGTCAGGCACAAAGCGGGTTTCCTCAAGGTGAGAATTCGAACTGCAAGCGACATAAGTACATGTAGTTGTCGATCATATTAATTAAGAAATACTCTAATGCATCTGTCTTCAATTTATCACGCTATGCCGTTTCTATGACTGGAAGTTAGATAACAACGAAACTCATTTATGACAAATGCTCAGGCAGTTATCTGTATTCATCTATCTGACTAAATTCATTTATCTGTGTATTTCCATGCTTGTGTGCTTTCTAAATGTGTATTTCCTTGCCTGATACACGTTAGTATTGTGAACATATCTGTACCAAATTATGTACTTACGTCCCTACTGTGTAGCCTGGCGTAAGTCATTATTCAGCTGTGGGCTCAGTTTACTTATATACTCACCGTGTTCAGTTATTGAACGTGTTTAACTGAGTAATCAGTTACCTGAATGTATACACTTACCTGACCATATGTATTTCCGTGACTGTAAACTCACCTGAACTCAGAATGCATACTAGATGATGGACTTTTCTGCTCATGCCACCATGAACTCACATGTCTGTACAGACAGGGTGATAAGTGAGTCGTTTAGCTCGTCAGCACAGAGCTGGCGATAACCCTTAAGGGTGTGGGACCCCCTAATGGTACCGCATGCTGTGCTTCGCCTAGACTAACAGCCACCCGTGTCAAATGATTCCATCACTGTCTAATTCATTGTGTTGTTACCAATTTTTACCTGGCATCGGAACGGTTACTGGACGTGAGGTGTTGCAGAAACATTTTTTCCATTTTAATGTTCACCCGTATACTTTCATTTTTTTAAACCGTTTTCTCAGACGAGGTCAAGCGCCCAGGGAGAGATTAAGGTTCTGGAAGTGATGCATACTGAGCCATGGGTAGGGACAGGAAAGGCTTGAATTGATGGGGAGATGGATATTTTGGTTGTTAATTGTACCTGGGCAGTCACCAACGGTCCACTTTTTTCCGGTATTGCAACTGCCAAGGGACCCATGTGCATGCGTGTTCTATGGAACACGGTTTGACCCGATTTATCGCTCCCTCCGATGCACTCGACACTAAGCTCGCCACCTTCAGCTGAGTGGAAGGGAGAATAGGGGTGTTTAGAAACATCCGTACATTTTCTATCACCCGGAACAAGAATCGAACCCGGCAGGATCGCTTAATCGCCTAACCACTACTTAATCTATACACTACCTCTCATCTCTAACTGGTCTCTGGTGTCGATGATTTTCATAAATTCTATCAACTATCCGTCTGTAATCAGACACTAGATGTCAAAGGTATTCATAATGCTTATCTTCCATTGGTATGTGTTATCCGTTTCCCAAATTGCTTCGGTATAATTCTGTTTGGGTGTCGAATGGCCCACCTGTACTGAATATCTTATTTAATCAATTTAATAACACCCACATTCCGGTGTGTTTACTATATTATCAGCAATTTGCCTGCTGTAGTTATTAGAATGAGCTGAAAACGCCAGCCTTGTAGCATTGCTAATAATAACAAACAAGTGTAACATTGCTAATAATAACAAACAAGTGTAACATGGCTAATAATAACAAACAAGTGTAACATGGCTAATAATAACAAACAAGTGTAACATGGCTAATAATAACAAACAAGTGTAACATGGCTAATAATAACAAACAAGTGTAACATGGCTAATAATAACAAACAAGTGTAACATGGCTAATAATAACAAACAAGTGTAACATGGCTAATAATAACAAACAAGTGTAACATGGCTAATAATAGCAAACAAGTGTAACATGGCTAATAATAACAAACAAGTGTAACATGCCTCTTCACCTAAAAAAAAGTAATCTTTCCTCAGAATCATTTCATTAACAAATCTGCATTTGTCTCATTAATCATCCGGCTTGTTCCCATCCTACCCACAGTCATTCCATAGACTCCCCTTAAGTCAGGGTACAATTACATTTTAATTCAAATTTGTGTTCATAACACTAGACATTTAATTAGCTGATATGTCGAGAATTTCAGCTTGGGACACTTGGCCTCTTTTTACCCCCTTATTCTTTGCGGAAAATACAGTCAAGATGTCTTCTTAGATTTTGGTCGGTTGTTCATTCTAGAACACCTCTTAGAATGGCCGATGAGCCCTTAGGGTGTACCTTTAATGACTATTCGACCAGGCAGTCAGACGCGCGCGATTCCCATGGTATTCATTCAAGCAGTAACCACTGAAGTCTGGTTGTAACCGATCTTGGCTGTCATTTGTTTTGCTGTACGCTGTTGGTTTTCGCCAGACATGTGCAGTCTTGTTAGTCCTTTGTACAGAATTGTCTGTCCTTGGCTCTGTGTGTACTGGATCTAACTAGTTAGGTCTTTATACAGGATACAGTCTGCGCCATGCTATTTGTATTTGCCCTTTATAAAGAGACGGAGTCTGCGCCATGCTATTTGTATTTGCCCTTTATAAAGAGACGGAGTCTGCGCCATGCTATTTGTATTTGCCCTTTATAAAGAGACGGAGTCTGCGCCATGCTATTTGTATTTGCCCTTTATAAAGAGACGGAGTCTGCGCCATGCTATTTGTATTTGTCCTTCATACAAGACGGGTTATGTCCTTAGTTATGTGTTCTGGATGGATGGATGGATGGATGGATGGATAGATAGATAGATAGATAGATAGATAGATAGATAGATAGATAGATAGATAGATAGATAGATAGATAGATAGATAGATAGATAGATGTGGGTAGGTGTACATATCTGTTTGATAATTTAGTAATATGCATGATTGATTTTTTATATGAAAGTTATCATGAATTTGTGTAATATACACTATCTTCACTGCCAGCACAACCCCCGATGTAGTCGAGTTAACCCGTGGTTAGCTGCACTTTCTCTTTATTTTCGGTTTCTTGAACTAGATTCACGAAAATCTTTTTGCTGTACATATAGATTTCACAATTTCTTTTTTCTCCTTTACAGAGATTTGACTGACTTTTCGGCTAGGTATATCATGTCACGTTGTTTGATTTTCGTTCTTGGCATGAGAATGTATTCTGCTGATCTCAGGTTGTCAAACATGTCAGAAAACGTCAGTCTCCGTCATGCACAGCTTTGCTAAGTCAGTACGGGGTCACTCTTTTTATCAATCTTTCATGAGGGATCTTCCGTTTTCAGATATTGCGAAAAATCTCTCTCTCTCTCTCTCTCTCTCTCTCTCTCTCTCTCTCTCTCTCTCTCTCTCTCTCTCTCTCTCTCTCTCTCACACACACACACACACACACACACACACACACACAAACACACACACACATATCCCTTCCTCATTTTGACAGAAATTGTTAGTACCTCAGTCTTTCTGTGTTTGAAATGTCAGTTCAGGAGTATATTCTCGTTTTTTATTTATTATTTTTAATTCTACCCTACGTAGTCGTCATAAAATATTTTATTAATATTATATTAATGCTGCTTGTTTTAATATATGATGTAGAATTGGCTTTTTGACGTAGAAAAGTTCTTATATATATATATATGATTCTTTATTTTTCTTTGTATTTGGTGTTTGTGTGTATAGGTTTCTACATGATCTAGCTATCTATCATTCTATCTATCTATCATTCTATCTATCTATCATTCTATCTATCTATCGATCTATCGATCCATCCCTTAGTCTTGTCGACCGTTGGGGCACCACTGATGGCCTGACAGCAAGTTTCCTCCATTCCATTCTGTTCTCTGCTAATCTTACCGTGATGTTCAGTTTCAGTCCTGTCCACTCTGAGATGTTATCCTCCCATCTTTTCCTCTGTCTTTCTCTCCTTGTACTATAAATGAATCTGACGTCACACGACCCAGAAACCAGGAAGAAACGTCGTTGTTTGATTGAGGTATTTCTTTACTCATCATGAGCCTGCCTGAAAGCTTACAACAATCAATTAGTCGATCAAGTTTGGAATTCTAGCATCAATTATTTAATGAACTTGTCATTAGGGCGATAAGGTCGCAGTGCGTTCTAATTAGTCGCTACAATTATTGACTGATAGAAAACGAATTTTAATGTGTATTACTGATAGAAAACGACATTTTAATGTGTATTACTGATAGAAAACGACATTTTAATGTGTATTACAGATAGAAAACGATATTTTAATGTGTATTACTTATAGGAAAGGACATTTTAATGTGTATTACTGATAGGAAATGATATAACGCCCTAAAATTTAAAATACTGATTTTCTAAAAGACAGTTTAATGATCCGAAATTTATATTAAATAATTGAATAAGACATATTAAATGCCCTGAAATTGATATTACTGATAAAAGAGCAATTTAACGATCCGAAATATATATTAAATGGTTGAATAAGACAATTTTACGCCCTGAAATTTATATTACTGATAGAATATGCAAGTTAGCACCATTAAATTTATGATACAAATAGAAAAATTAATTTTGTGCCCTGAAATTTATTTTTCAGATAGAAAAAGGCAATTTAGTGCCCCGAAATAACAGTTTAGCGCCCAGAAATATATATAAATATTTTAGCTCAATTAAATTTATATTACTTATATTTAGCGCCTTTAAATGTTATTACAAGTAAGAAACAACAATTTAAAGCCTGAAATTTGTAAAAGTTTATTATAGATTGAAGTTATAATTTAGTTCTCTGAAGTATATAATACTAATAATAAGCTATAATTTAGTTCTCTGAAGTATATAATACTAATAATAAGCTATAATTTAGTTCTCTGAAGTATATAATACTAATAATAAGCTATAATTTAGTTCTCTGAAGTATATAATACTAATAATAAGCTATAATTTAGTTCTCTGAAGTATATAATACTAATAATAAGCTATAATTTAGTTCTCTGAAGTATATAATACTAATAATAAGCTATAATTTAGTTCTCTGAAGTATATAATACTAATAATAAGCTATAATTTAGTTCTCTGAAGTATGTAATACTAATAATAAGCTATAATTTAGTTCTCTGAAGTATGTAATACTAATAATAAGCTATAATTTAGTTCTCTGATGTATGTAATACTAATAATAAGCGACAATCTAATGCCCGGGAATGTGTATGTTGATTAGAAACGACCGATTAGCACCCCGAAATGCATATTACTATTAGAAAAATGTATAGTGCTTTGAAAGGTATTCTAGAGACCGAAAACGACCGATTTAGTGCCTCAAAATGTGTATTATAGTTGGTTATGCCCCTGGCAGGTGAACCCCTCAATATGCATAATATAGATAGGAAATGGAAGATATGATTTGGAATGTGTTACAGATAGGAAATGGAAGATATGATTTGAAATGTCTTACGGAAATGGAAGATATGATTTGAAATGCCTGTTGCAGATAGGAAATGGTAGATAGTATGATTTGAAATGCCTGTTACAGATAGGAAATGGAAGATATTGTGATTTGAAATGCCTGTTATATATACGAAATGGTACATATTGTGATTTGAAATGCCTATTACAGATAGGAAATGGTAGACATTGTGATTTGAAATGCCTGATACAGATAGGAAATGGTAGATATTGTGATTTGAAATGCCTGATACAGATAGGAAATGGTAGATATTGTGATTTGAAATGCATGTTACAGATAATAGGAAATGGTAGATATTGTGATTTGAAATGCCTATTACAAATAGGAAATGGTACATATTGTGATTTGAAATGCCTGATACAGGTAGGAAATGGTACATATTGTGATTTGAAATGCCTGATACAGATATGAAATGGTAGATATTGTGATTTGAAATGCATGTTACATGTAGGAAACGACAGATGTGCCCCTCGAAAATATATTTCAAAGAGAAAGACAAGGTGTGATCCTCAAAAATATATTTCAATGAAAATGACAGGGTATTCTCTTCACAATGCATATTGTATATAACAAACGACAGTTTCAGATAACTTGGGCGATTAAATTATTGTGCCCATCGATTTTAAATATCACATCAATCAGATTATATAGATTTTTAAAACAGGCTCCAAGTTTTATTCTTTCTTAAGCAAGTTTTTAAATATCAAATTAAAAACTTTAATTTCAGCACTTGTCTCATGGACGTAAATCTGTGAAATGCTATTGTTTTTCGTTTCAGGTTTTATCACTGATTTATTTATCTTTGTAGAAGTAATAATAATACAGCAGTATAATAGAAGTAGTATAGCAGTATAATAGAAGTAGTTTAGCAGTATTATAGAAGTAGTATAGCAGTATTATAGAAGTAGTATAGCAGTATAATAGAAGTAGTTTAGCAGTATTATAGAAGTAGTATAGCAATATTATAGAAGTAGTATATTGACTCTTATCACGACTTCTGGTTTTTGTCTCTCTGTTGCTTGCGAACCTCGCTGCCGGAATCCTACATGGATTAATATTTTCTGCCTTTGGCACAGTTTGTAACATTAGAACGATTAATTTTGTCCAGAGCTAAGTTTCATTATTCTTGTGTAGTATTGTTGTTTTTTACCAACAGATTTTTTGTTTTTCTTGTATTCGAAGGCATTGTCTCGACATCGCCAGCTTTATTTTATTGCAATTTAATTTAATATGATATCATTTTAATTATCTGTCAGCAGTTGTCTCATCATCGTCAGCTTTATTGTTTTGCAATTAAAACTTTAAGATGATATCATTTTAATTATAATTTAGTAGTTGTTTCAACATCGTCAGCTTTATTGTAGTGCAACTAAAACTTTAAGATGATATCATTTTAATTATAATTCAGCAGTTGTCTCAACATAGTCAGCTTTATTGTATTGCAACTAAAACTTTAAGATGATATTTTTAATTAATTTTTATTTTTAAATTTATAATTAAGCAGTTTTCCACCATTGAATTTTGCTTGATTAAATATTTCACTATTTCTGTTAAAATTTGAAATAGTTTGAATTCAGTTCAATTAAACTGAACTGAAGTGAATTGAAGTAAACTGGATTGAAATGAACTGGAGTCAGCTTTGTTTTAACAAAATCAAATCTTAACTAATAGAAGGAGAAACTTGATTACAACTTTCCTTCATGAACAAAAATAGTTTAGACAAACAGCGTATTTGGAAATGCTAATACACTTAAAAGCACGTTTGATTTGATCTGCTCCTGTTCTAGACCCTTATGTAAGGGTTTTATCTTTTGTTGTGTATTTAGTAGTGTCGTTGTCTGTCGTTGATAGTCGGCTGTGTTGAACTCGCTGTGGTTTAGCATTGCCATTGTCAGTTATTCATAGTCTTATTTCAGTTCATTTCCATCGATCCACACTGTAGAATAATTTTTTTGTTGTTGTCGATATCTTAAAATATTTATGTTATAATTGTTCTTTTTTGTCATTACTGCTTTTTTATGTATTTGTTCATTGTTTCTTTTGTTTTTTCCTTTAGTATGTAATTTTGCGTTCTTGAAGCAAGAATCAAGTTTATAAAATAAATTGTAAGAAATAAAAGTATTTTAATTGTTTATATTATTAACATAACACTAACAAAACCTAAAACATTTTTAGGTTAGTGTCAATATAAATCGCAGGATCATTCTTATCATAGAACAGAGATGGAGTTCTAGAGAGATAAACGATAATAATGTGTACATTGTCAATGACGATGCTGCAATAATCCTTCATGCGCTTTCATAACAATGTCACAAGTTTATTGTTCATAATAATATTGTCATTTCTTCACATGTTCCTCTAGCAAACTGTAGAATGTTCCACGAGCCGCTGTTCTCGAGATCAATATGGGCACTCCTTTGCCCTATTAGTTCTTTCAAGCAGAACAACAGTTTAGTGATTTCCAGAAACTTCCACGTTGTAGTCAAGCACTCTTGCTGACATACTAACAGTGTGCAGTGTATCATTGCACTTACATGCTGGGGTAGAGACTTCCCAAATCTACCACGGTCGTAACAGTTTATAAATCAATAAACCGTGAACCAGGAAGAAAATCTGAAATTCCTACAATCCCAAAAATTTTATAAAGGCTGCTTTTTTCCTGTAAAATATAATCAGGGAACAAGCACTATGTTTTCCACTTTATCATCTCTAACTCCAATCTTTCTTACATTCATGTCTCAGCTTACAGTTTTCTGCAGCAGTATTTATTAGCTCAATAAATGCATAATAAATACAAACATAATAATTTATGAACGTGTTCACTAGAAACAATGCAATGTGTTTAACATATTACATACAAGCATCATAATTCACAATTGTAGAATAGTCTACTCACATAATATATCTCTACATAGAATGCAAATATAATATATCAGTAGCAAGGGAAAAAAAATATTTCTGAGTCCATTCTCTTTCAATCTGTCATTTAATCACCATTAATCTGATGGCCGCCCTTCATGACTGGACCTCAGCCACACCATATTCAAGGTGATTACAGAATAGCATTATTTCACTTTGATCTAAGTCCATTGGTTGTTCTCGTTCTTTGTAAATCTTAAACATTGGATAATAAAAACTTCTCATGCACATACGACCGGTTTAGATTACATCAGCAAGTTCTAGCATATTCTCTTCATGATTTACTTTATTTTAAGGGCATGCCACGCTGACATTAAACAAATAATATAATATTTAATTTTAAAATAGGGTCAGAAAACTCTGCTTTGTCACAGAACCAATATTGGAGAAATAAAATGGTTAAGTCTATGAAAGGAGGAAATAAAATGGAATCATCATTTTGAAACCATCAAACAGAAAAATAAATTTGCCACAGGCCTGTCAATTTAGATAGATAGATTTAGATACTTGGTACCTGCTTGTGGAAGGGGTAGAAAGAGGATTTGGAAGTTAGTCTATTTATGGAAGGGTAAGTAAAGAAAGAGTCCATTTCTTCTTCTACACGTCAGGGTAAGAGTGCGGTAGCGAAATGGGTCCACTGAGGTCCGATTCAAGTGGCTGTATCGTGCTAAGAGTGATTGCCGAGGATCGAACCCTTTGTCGATAAGGTCGTCTCATCATGCACTGATACAATCAGTCGGACGAGATGTAGATCCACTTGTCTGAGGTCCTGTGCTTTTTCATAGAACGAGGTTAAATATGATTCTAAGGGGTAATATAACTGTCCGTCGAACCTAGTGCTGGTCGAACTTCAGAGTTTTACAGCAGCCATCGTACGTGCATGGGAACTCTTTGTCTGCAATTTAGAGCAATTTGTTCTTTTCGTCGCCTCGTTCATGCTCGGGTCATCAAATCCCGATAGCACTTCGTTTTCTTTCATAATGACAAATTTAGTACGCTAGCACGAGACTGGACAGAAATGCTAAGCTGTGCGAGACGCGTGGGTGCGCACGCTAACAAGTCTACTGTTCAAAAAGCAACACAACAAACTGGTGTTTTTTTTTCGCTGTTTGATTTTTAGTGAAGCTAATGCTAACAAGTCTACTGTTCAAAAAGCAACACAACAAACTGGTGTTTTTTTTTCGCTGTTTGATTTTTAGTGAAGCTAATGCTAACAAGTCTACTGTTCAAAAAGCAACACAACAAACTGGTGTTTTTTTTTCGCTGTTTGATTTTTAGTGAAGCTAATGCTAACAAGTCTACTGTTCAAAAAGCAACACAACAAACTGGTGTTTTTTTTTCGCTGTTTGATTTTTAGTGAAGCTAATGCTAACAAGTCTACTGTTAAAAAAACAACACAACAAACTGGTGTTTTTTTTCGCTGTATGTTTTTTAGTGGAGCTAATGCGGCTCGCGTCAAAAGTGTCATCGGTCATTTGCTTAGAGGTTTAAATACAGTAGTTGAGATTCTAGACAGGAAGATAAATCGGGAGGGGGGGGAGTGGAGTGGCAGGAGGGTAAGAGAATGATCGTTGAAGATACACTCCAAGATTGTAGAATCCCAGCAGTAAGCGTCCCTTTGAATGATCGCGACGCTCAAGTGATCTGTTCTAGCTCGGTACTCCCTGCAGAATGTGTGAGGTGACATGTATGCTGCTGTTCAGGGATGTGTGAGGTGAGATGCGTGCTGCTGTTCAGGGATGTGTGAGGTGAGATGTTTGTTGCAGTTCAGGTATGTGCGTGGTGAGATATTTGCTGCTGCTCAGGATGTGTGAGGTGAGATGTGTGCTGCAGTTCAGGGAACTTTCCAGGTCAAGAGAAAACTCTAACATAGCTGGCACTAGTCTCCAGATTCACGGCTAATGGCTTGTAGTGCTCCGTGATAATAGTAGTATTGTTATTTGCCATGAACAGGAAGTGTGTAGATCCTTGGAGAAATTAAATTGGCTTAAACAGCAGATCTATAATCCTTCACACACTACATTGTGAAAAACAGATATATCTCTTTGAGCGTAATTTTTATGTTTAAAGTCTTATTTGTTAGTATGATTCTTTTTCTTTCCTTTGTCTTACTGTTTTCAGATTTTTCTAATGGATCTCAAAATACTGGCGTTTATTTTATTTTATTAATGGCACATAAACGAATTGGGACTTTTGTGAGTTCTATTATGCAGTCTCCTTACAACAAGCCTTGGGTGGCTAACTGAGAGAGCCGTTGTAAAGTTTCGAAACGCATGGCTGAGAAAAGACTTTTTTTTTGCAAGGACTGTGTGCTATGGCGAGCAGTCAGTATTACCATCTGTGGTCGTTACGATTAATTCCTAAATCTCTGGAGTTGTGCTTTCACAACGAGCAAAGATGTGCGTTTGAATGTCTACCTTTGTTTGAAGTATGTCACATTTCACAAATATGCTGGGTTACATGAGCACCCTAAATTTCAGATGCATGCAGTGTTTTATTTGTATGCATTGTTACAGATGTATGCAGGCTTTCATATGTATGCATTGTTACAGATGTATGCAGGCTTTCAGATGTATGCATTGTTACAGATGTATACAAGGTTTCAGATGTACGCATTTTGTTCCAGATGTATGAAAGGTTACAGATTATGCATTGTTACAGAGGTATACAAGGTTTCATATGTACGCACAACTTGCTTATGTTCGCAGTGTTTCAGATGAACAAGTTTTCGGGTGTACACCAGTCATGTACAGAAATGTTCAGATATACACATTGTTACAAATATATGTAAGATTTCTGATGTACACAATGTTACAGATGTATGTAAGATTTTTGATATACACAATGTTACAGATGTATGTAAGATTTCTGATGTACACAATGTTACAGATGTATGTAAGGTTTCAGATGTACACAATGTTACAGATGTATGTAAGATTTCTGATGTACACAATGTTACAGATGTATGTAAGGTTTCACAATATAATGTAGACACTGTTAGAGATGTAGTAAGATTTCAGAGTTACTCTAAGATTCGGATGTGTTCGCAGTGTCAAATGTACACCAAGCTGGTGTGGGATTGTCTGAAGGTCTCATATGTGCTCATTGTTTCAGATGAATGCAAGATTTCAGTTTTATGGAAGGTTTCAGATTTGTACAAAGGCTTTCGAGGTTTTACCTGTATGGCCCATTCATAGTTTAAGAATATAGTCCTCGGCAACATCCGCTTGCGGTCATTATACACCACTCCTCTCCATGTGCTCTTTGATAAATATACTTTTTATTAAACAGCGTTACTTTTATTTGTGCTAATTTTCATTTTGATTTTTTACTCTTTAGTTTAGACAGTTTGCTCTATAGACTTTGCTATGTACGAAAATGTCGCGTTTTCGCAGAAATGAAATGACAGGAAGATTTTATTTGACATTTGCCATACTCTTGCTTGTCAGACTTTTGTTGAAATGTCAGTCGAAGAATGTTAGTACCAGAGCAAGTGTTTGTTTAATTCTCCTTTGTTTTATGTTCTTCTCAATATCTAACTTGTCTGATTGGACTGAAAATTTTGTTAGGTTTGAAACTTCGACATAATCTCAAAATAACATATCAATAGTTCTGTTATTCGTTCATTTGTTCTCATCATGTTATTTTGTTTATTTACTTAAATATTATGATAGTTTCCTTTATTTGGTAATTCATTCAGTCACTATTTATTTACAGTTTTAAAAACAAAGCTTACTAAGATCCGTTTAGTTTGTCAGTACGACTTTTGCTTTTTGCGCGCGCGCATTTGTGTGTGTGTGTGTGTGTGTGTGTGTGTGTGTGTGTGTGTGTGTGTGTGTGTGTGTGTGTGTGTGTGTGTGTGTGCGTGCGTGCATATATTTCGTTTAATTGTTTGCCAGCCAACAGCTAGACACACTTATTTTGTTTTTGTCTTAGTGCCATGACATTTCGCCATGTCTTTTTACGCGCAGGATCTCTTCAGCTGCTAGATTTTTTTTAAAATTTTTTCAGGGCGTCAGCCTGAGCAGCCAGAGCCGCTCGGCTTCAGAAGAAGACGGTCGTGAAGGGACCGACAACTCTAGCAGCATGTGGCGGAACGTCAAGTCCATAGCGACGATGTTGATGGAGGATCCGGAAGTGGTGGAGGAGCGCGCCACAGGACCGATCGTGGAAGGTGTGGACTTCAAGTTGGGCAGAATTCAGTTCGGACTCATGTATGACTTTCAGAATTTGACCTTGAGCTTGCGGATAATCAGGGCCGTGGACCTGCCAGCCAAGGACGTGACGGGCACCAGTGATCCGTACGTAAAGATTCTGTTGCTGCCTGACAAGAAACACAAGCTGCTGACGAAGGTGAAGAAGAGAAACCTCAACCCTCACTGGAACGAGTGTTTTCTGTTTGAAGGTGAGTGTTTTCTGAGCGATCTTTTGTTTCCGCGGTGGACTGAGGGGTTGTTGTGGGTGGGGGTTGATGGTGTGAGGAGAGGATGTTTATTTTGGGGCAACAGTATAGAGCTGCAGGTTTTCATCCAAATACACGCCATTTTGAATATGCACGCGTCATCTTAACAGCGGACTTTTTTTTCAAGTCCAGGAGTTTCAGTTTTTCACTTGTGTAATAATTTACAGTTCCTTGGCTGAGGTTATAATAAAAATCCCTTGAATTAGTACGTACACTACACACTACAGACACACACACACACTCTCTCTCTCTCTCTCTCTCACACACACACACACACACACACACACACTCTCTCTCTCTCTCACACACACACACACACACACACACACACTCTCTCTCTCTCTCTCTCTCTCTCTCTCTCTCACACACACACACACACACACACACACACACACACTCGAAAACAGCACAACTCGTAAGCCATTTATCTATTTTCACGTTCTAAGACTAGAACGCCGATTCTGTCTTTAATCATCTCTGACGCCTTCCAACACGCTTCCATTAACGTTTAACTAATAAAGAGCGCGACAAACATAACATGAAAATAGACACCAATTACTCCGTCCTAGCAGTGTTTGAATTATCGAGTTTTCTTGTCGTCATACTGAATGGAATTACTAGTCCTGACAAAGAAATGTTGCAGAAGGACATGGGCTGAGATGGTACAAGCATTTGTTCATAAAATTTCACACAGACACACACACACACACACACACACACACACACACACACACACACACACACACACATTCAAGTGTCTAGATATATTCCTGTGCCGCAGTCATTCCTCTGGATGTACATAATCAAATGAAGACATTTTATTGTTTTGTTCTTTCGTCAGGTCAACGAGGCACTGCCTCAAAAGAGACGGTTTTAGGAAGGTTTTCTTGTCTGCCTGTTAGCATATGGATTAGTAGACCTATACTTTTGTCGTTTTTTTCTGCTATTTATTGAACTATTCTGATGGTTTCATGTTGCCCTAACTTGCTTTTGTTAATATTGTCGCTGTCGTGAGTAAGTCGATGGAAAATGAATATTAGAAGGTATACAAAAGAAGAGTGGAAGATGAATGTTGCAGGTGAAGGGTGGAGAGTTGATAGAATGCAAAAGCACTAACGAGCGAAATTAATGCCTCGGGTACAGCTGCTGCTTGCTGTACCACAGTCTCCCTTGATCGCACACCACTGTGTGAAATTTCCGTTTGAAACCCAACCGCTTCTGGTCCAACCGTCATTCATTGCCAGTTTTATCAGATTTCGTTTGATGCAATTAACATTTTTTAAGCCTTAATGTTTAAGTGGACGACAAACATAAATGCAAGCTATCAAGTATAAGACGGCACTGCGGGACTTATTGCACCAAAAAAACATTCAAATCTAAGGTAAATTAAGTGCAGTTTAGAGTAACGATTTTCAACGAGTTTGACATGTACCTGTACATTCAAGTCTAAGGTAAATTAAGTGCAGTTTAGAGTAACGATTTTCAACGAGTTTGACATGTACCTGTACATTCAAGTCTAAGGTAAATTAAGTGCAGTTTAGAGTAACGATTTTCAACGAGTTGGACGTGTACCTTATTTTTTTTTGACATTTCAATATAGTGTGATGTTTCATCGGTATGAAAATCACCCACCATTAAGAACGTCTTAATGCAACTGTTGACATCCTGCAAACGTGGTACACATTGATACAGGAGGTGAATAGTGTAACTGGTGACTGCATCGCTAGACTGGATAGTTTACACAGTTAGTGGTGACTGCATCACTAGACCGGACAATTTACACACAGTTAATGGTGACTGCATCGCTAGACTGGATAGCTGACACACAATTAATGGTGACTGCATCACTAGACCGGACAGTTTACACAGTTAGTGGTGACTGCATCACTAGACCGGACAGTTTACAGTTAATGATGAATGCATCACTAGACTTGACAGTTTACAGTTAATGGTGACTGCATCACTAGACTTGACAGTTTAAAGTTAATGGTGACTGCATCATTAGACCGGACAGTTTATACACAGTTACTGACGACTGCATCACTAGTCTGTACAGTTTAGAGTTATACACATGTAGTTAATGATGACTACAGTATGCGCGTACTAATCTTTCGGTCATAAGTTTGAGTTACGTTGTGAGTGAACTAATCTTTCTGACATAAGATTGAATTACGTTTAGCGCGTACTAATCTTTCGGATATACGCTTGAATTACGTTGTGCGTGTACTAATCTTTCAGAAGTAAATTTGACTTACGTTGTGTGAATGCTAATCTCTCAGAACAAGTTTGAATTACTTTGTGCGAGTAATAATCTTTTAGACATGTAATTCTGCGCAAATTGTTCTACTTCTAGAAAGTCAGATTTAATGTATGTTGTCTTGTTGTAACTTGAGGTATTTATTTTTTAATATGGTTTTCGTTCGTTTGTTTGTTTGTTTCTAAAATTTATATCGCCTTACCTTTTAGGCAGAGCCCTTTATATTAGCATCCGTTGCCATTACTGTATTTCATAATAGTCACATAACAGGTTTTTACTTCCGGCTTGAAAATCATAGATGGTAAGAATTTATCCAAGTTTTCAATTAAGAAAAGTGAAACAAGCAAAGAATCACTTGCTTGTAATGTCTATAAATATTTCATCCGTCATCATTTCCAGTTGTATGCGAACTGAAAGTATGTATGTGAAAACGAAAATCACAGCGGACTTGTAGACAATCACAGGCAGACAGACGGATGGATGGATGGATGGATGGATGGACTGTGGTATTCCTAAAGTTTTGGTCCACGCCTATCGCGGCTGGAATTTGGGGATTGCAGCAGGTCGTATGTATCGCCTGTCCCACTTTATCCCGACCACCGCGTGCGTTTGGTCATTTTCTAATTTTTATTCTTTCAAGCACGTCCCCAAGGAAAGATGCAGTTGAAGAATTTATTCACTTTACAGGCAACCGTAAAATCCGAATAATATTCTTTTTGAAAATTAGTGAGCGCTTCTCTAATGATAACCATTTTCATGCGCTGTCAGAAACAAATGCAGAAAGAAAGAAATGTTGACAAAAATGTGGAAAGAAAGAAAGAAAGAAAGAAAGAAAGAAAGAAAGAAAGAAAGAAAGAAAGAAAAAAAGAGAAAGAAAGAAAGAAAGAAAGAGAAAGAAAGAAAGAAAGAAAGAAAGAAAGAAAGAAAGAAAGAAAGAAAGAAAGAAAGAAAGAAAGAAAGAAAGAAAGAAAGAAAGAAAGAAAGAAAGAAAAAAAGAGAAAGAAAGAAAGAAAGAAAGAGAAAGAAAGAAAGAAAGAAAGAAAGAAAGAAAGAAAGAAAGAAAGAAAGAAAGAAAGAAAGAAAGAATTAATTGTCCTGGATTATTGATTAGTCTTACACCAACTAAAGCTCTGGCTTGTACAGTGAAACTGGCGGGTCCATGGCACTCGGTTAATCCCCACTCTTGCGCTGTGGCTTTTATCTTGATCAGGGGGAGATGATGCTGTCTGTTTGTATAAGGTCGTGATTACTCGGTGGTCAGTTGCATTTAGACGCTCGGCTACACTGTCTGATATATTCTCTATTTTAGTTCTGTGAAAGGAACGAATACAAATAGACCTACTTTCTGATTGGGTCATTGCTTCACTTTTCTAATGTCATATGTTGTAATGTGTTTGAAGACGCTTATACTATTAACTTTTAATTTAGCAATAACACATTTCATGTTCCACAATGAGATTTGTGTTTTGTAGAAAGAGATTTGTGGTTAACAGTTACAGATTTGTATAGTTTAGCAGTAACAGATTTGTATAATTTAGCAGTAACAGATTTGTATAATTTAACAGTAACAGATTTGTATAGTTTAGCAATAACACGTGTATAGTTGAGCAGTAACACATTTGTATAGTTTAACAGTGTGACGCCTACACCATACTAGTTATTGGTTACGGTTATTTTTTGTTAATTAATTACCCACAACTAATTACAAGTGATGAGAATCTTAATTTATATTTATTAATAATTCTCCAGCTGACACCACTCGTCTCTCCCACTTGGTGGATATGTGGGCGCTGTAAACGTTTCTCACTTCTACAACATTAAAGACAAACAATTATTGTCACACAATATTTCTGTAGATTAAAAAAAACTAAAGGAGAAGATAAATCCGTCTTTTAATCAATATTTAGCGAGCCCCCATCCATCCATCCACTTCTTCTCTAACATATGGTAATCAATATGTGTAAGAAAGTCAGTAAATTAACAAAAAATTTATTAAATCAACAATAAAATATACAGCATATGAATATAATAAACTGCTTTGACATTTACATCACTTCAGAACAATGTTCACTTAATACTGGACAATTATTTGAATTTATCCTAACATAGACATAAGCAGTCAGTTAACATAATATACAATCGAGTTCTTTGATATCATCATGGAAATAAGAGTAGAGTTTCAGAGAAATAATTAAAATCAGTGCACATAACCTTTTCAAAGATAACAGCTGTCGCCGGCATGTGTTCACAAGCATGCAGTTGCAACAGCCTCTATCTCTCTTATTTAGGCGAGATCCCACGTGTCCCTTCTAGAGGCACGTTACACAACTGTTTCAGAATCTTCGACACACTCTCCATGCACACTGTAGAGAATCGTCCTGATTTTAACATGCTCAATCAAGCACATCAGGAGGAATGTTCTTGAATTTCCATGTGCATTTACTCAACACACCACCTGGAACATTCAAAATAATATTCATGAATTCTCAAGACCAAACTCAAGCCACAAATTTCCACCATATTGGCTCTCGAATAGAATTCACAAGAATCAACTTACAGCAACACATTTTACTGCTAAGTTTGACAACAATGCTGAATGCATACACCATCCTGTGAAGGTATATTAAAACAAATTATGTATGTTGATAACCTTTTTCGTATTATTTCTTTTATATACAGGTTTTTCCACAACCTGATGTGTCCAATTGAGAAACTTCCGTTAAGGATTAAAGCTTAAAGGCCATGGAAGGACTTGTTTTTGCATTTGGGGAAAGTAGGTTAGATCACAGGTGAAGGTCAAGCCCAAAATCGGATACTAACTATCCATGTATGGTCATTTGCTTACCGGGCAATGACGTAGCACTAAGATGTTAGTTGACCTTCATTTCATTAATAAAACCACCTGAATGGGTTGGCCGCATCTGACGCCTACACTACACCACATCCGACCTACAGGGGTAATATAGAGAGCTGCTTCCATTTATGACTGCGCCTATACAAAAACACCTAGTGGTATAAACCTTGGTTTTAAATCGAAATTCCTTCTTATAATTAATTAATTATTCTAGAATTAATTTCATGTATTTTGTATTGTAAATGTGTAGAATATTCTTGTGAATTTAATGCTGCTGATGTTAATACACTATCCGATTTTTCTCACAATAACAGTGTTTGGTTGGTTGGTTGGTTGGTTGGTTGGTTTTGTTTGCTTTCTTTATTAGAGGTGGATTTTTTAGTTCTGGGTCGCATTGACAGTTTTGAGTTTACCAATAACAGATTTATGTTTAGTGATAACAAATTTATTTTTAGCACTACAATATATTTATTTTCAACAATACAAATATGTGTTGTGCATTAGATTTACATTTTTAAAACTCAGATGTATGCTATATTCGTCAAAGAAATTTTCACACTGCAAATAATCACAAATGTGACAGTTTTCATTTAGCTCATGGACCAATTAAAACATTGCAACTGTTTTTTGTATTGTTTGGTTGTTTGTGTTTTTACAGTATCGTTAGCGGGAAAGTGCTTACACACACCAAAAAAAAATAAAATAAAATAGGCTAATGGTTAGAGAGTTCGAACTGTTTTAACAGTGTTATGTATGTAAAATAATGCTGTGTTAGTAATTATACTGAAACGGTTAGTTGTATGTGTACATAATAAATATGCTAAACATTTTCTCAGGCATAGCCCAATATACAAGTCAATGCCTAGAGCTAGAATTGTAACCTTATTTTCACTTAGCACAAACCTTTCCTCAGAAAAAAAGACCTAATATCATCGACTGGTAGTCTAATGAGATTACAACATTATGAGTGGCTTCTATGGAAAACCTGAGTATTGGGAGGCGGGATGAAAATAAACCATTTCTTGCATAGATAAATTGGGCGACCTTTCAGGCAGACAGCCGAGATAAATGAACTTAATTAACCGATTTGTGACTAGCAGCAGTTAATAATCTTGCCTTTCACTCTCCTGCAAAGAAGGGCACGTCAAAATGGCGCCCTAATGACGTTGTCATTCCCAGTAGAAGATGAAAACATGTGTGTCGGTTGCGTAGATTTACATTTCGATGAAGGAACAAACTCATATGCGGCGTAGGTACCGCAGACGCGTGCTTTAATTAAATATAAGACCGGTTCTCAAGGACTTTCTCACTAAGTCCACCGCGAAAGCTGACACCTGGCGGAATGAAATTGCCACTAATTTTCCTTTGGCCACCGGATACAGGTTTTGGACAGGCAGGGTAAATGTTACGCAAGTGTGCACGCTTGGTTATCGAGTAATGAGTTTTGGTTTTTTTGTTTTTTTTTAAAACAAATGCTAAAAGATAAAGAAAAGGTTGAATTATAAGACAACTACAAGCACAATACAGCGTTTCGCTGACCAAAGTGTTTGTCATGTCCAAATAGTTGCCTGCAGCAAAGGCATCTTGGCCTCAGCAGGTTCAGACTTCGGCCGACGCAATTGAGACAAATTGAGTCGTCACCTTACGCGTGGACGTCACCTCAACGTCACACCGCTGTTGAGAGGAAGGTTAATATGCAACCCGACCTGTATTTTATTTTCATTTCGTTCTTGTGGCATTTTTATTTGCCCATTTGCATTCCACTGTGGGGTATTACTTTCGATTTTGATACAACACAATTTAGCTCTGTACAAGCAATAACGTCTCACCATTTATTTTCACAAAATAAATTAAAACTAACTTTCGTAATCAAATTGGCAGTTGTGGTTTTGCTTTTGTAAACGCATTTAAAATGTGAATACTTCAGTCACATAACCATTAGGTTTTCTTATTTTTCAAATTTTTCAAAACAAAAATAAATTCACACAACCGCAGGGGCGGATATTTCATATTAGGGTAGGGTGAGGGGGAGGGGGGGGGAGGATGTTGCAAACGACGCATGCATATATACCGCCCATGACCACTGTGTACACCATTCTTAATGATTGTTGATGTGACCAGCATATCCAACTGATTACCACTGTTTTTCTGCATGGCCAATTGTGTTATCTTTTCTTCGAAACACCCAACTTGATTTTTTAAGGGTACTAAGAATTCTAGCTGTAAGTAACCAGAAAATTCAATTCGTTATTAAAAACCTCAGTGCACATACATTTAATTATGAGTAAGTAGGGCTAAGTAAGACTTAGGATCTGAATTTACGATTTTAACTTTTTGCTAGTGAATTGTGGAGGAGCAAAATAGCTCCAGGACTCTCTTTTGTTCGACATTTTAATAATTTTATGATCCTATTAGGTTGGGGTTTTTTGTACCTTTGCTGTAGCTGTTTTTATAGCGGAAATTCCTGCACTTTTGCATGTTATTAATTTGTTGCTTTCTACTTACTTCCTTTTTTTCCTTTTATTATCATTTTCATCTTTACATCACTTAGAAAAATTACTCCTTTGTCTCCAGAGGTTATGTTTTTGACCGAATGGTTTGTGGATTATAGTCACCGCACGAAAGAGGACCCGTGGGACAATAAGATTAATCGTATTTATTAAAAAAAATAGTAACTTGTCTACTATTGTTTTGAAAGGGTGAGTGTGATGTCTACATTGTACTGTCATGTATTGTTTACATTTTCTACTTCACATACAATCTTGTATACAAACCCTTGCACGAATAATAAAAGAGCCAGTCAAACATCCATGGTGTATGCGAGTCGGACACTGTGACGAACAACAAACAGGTCCTACGTAATGCGGACACTGTGACGAACAACAAACAGGTCCTACGTAATGCGGACACTGTGACGAACAACAAACAGGTCTTACGTAATGCGGACACTGTGACGAACAACAAACAGGTCTTACGTAATGCGGACAAACCTCTGAGAGACTAAATAAAGTTGTGACAGCGGAAACGTGACGTAAACGATAGCGGTACGCTACAACGACGTTTTCCCACTGTTCACTTTCTTTGTCCAACCCCACCCCATCCCCCACACCCGTCTTCCCTTGGTGGTGGCATGTATAAATGTGTACAATTGGGCAGATATCTTAGTTATGTTTATAAATGTATAGACTGTGCAGATATCTCATCTATATGTATAGATGTATACATTGTACAGATGTTTCAGCTATGTGTATAAATGTATACATTTGTGCAGATGTGTGTATTATTGTATATATTGTGCAGATATCTCAGTTGTGTGTATAAATGTTATCTCCTTTATGTGTATACATTTATACATTGTGCAGATGTCTCATTAATGTGTATAAATGTATACAATTTGCAGATATCTCATTTATGTGTATAAATGTATACAATTGGGAAAATATCTCAGTTATGTGTATAAATGTATACAATTGAGTAACTATCTCACTTATGTATATAAATGTATACAATTGAACAAATAGTTCAGTTATATATAACAGTACATATATTTGGGCAGATCTCTCTCTATTATGTTTAAGTGTATGAAATTGGGCAGATATCTCAATTATGTCTAAGTGTGTGAATTTTGGCAGGTATCTCAATTATTTATAAAAACGTTGATGTGTATAAATGTATGAGTGTGTGTGTGTGTGTGTGTGTGTGTGTGTGTTTGCTGGTCTTTTCCCCCATCAAATAATTATTAAATCCTTTTTGCAGGCTGCTTGTATTACTCAGAAGTCTTTTGACCATATCAATCGCGTTCACTTCTCTGCTTTGTTCAGATCCTCCATGTAATTAGTGAACACAGAGACCGCTTCCTACTTTCTGTAAACGATATCTTCGTACTTCAGTGCAGAAGACTGTCCGTTTTTAACGCCCAGTTTAGAACTGATTCACAAGTGATCGCATAAGACAACTTTTAATCCTTCCTTTTCCCAGACAGGCTTAGCTGAACGCTATCCTGGCCTCTGAGACTATCCCTTCGTTTCTGTATTGAACTTTCAGCATCTACAAACCCCATCTGCCCCAAATCCCTTCAGTCTTTTCGAGCCACTTCCTATTGATCCCTTTCTGAGCCAAGAGACCCAGCTCTCTTTGGGGTTGCATCCGTGGTCTCGCAGTGAAATCTTTTTGTTGTTGTTTTCTTTTAATTTCAGCCGATTCTCTACAACTCTTTCAACTTCTAATCCAGATCTTTGTCTCTTTGTATTTTTTTGTTGGACATTTATTTGATGTGTTTGGGTTGTTTCTAATGATTGGACTAGAAGTGGTTAATTTAAGACAGTGAGTTTGGGCAGTTTCCAATGATTGGAAGTGGTTAAATTAAGACTGAGTTTGGGCTGTTTCTAATGATTGGACTAGAAGTGGTTAAATTAAGACTGAGTTTGGGCTGTTTCTAATGATTGGACTAGAAGTGGTTAAATTAAGACTGAGTTTGGGCTGTTTCTAATGATTGGACTAGAAGTGGTTAAATTAAGACTGAGTTTGGGCTGTTTCTAATTGTTGGACTAGAAGGGGTTAATTTAATACAGTGTGTTTGGGCTGTTTCTAATTGTTGGAGATGATTAGCTTATCTTGATTGGTAATTACAAATATTTGATTAAAGTCATTAACGTGCAATTCTCTTTCGAATTTGTTGTATGAAATAAGCAATTAAAGTTATGTTTCATAATTATGTTTCACTGGTATGTTGGAGTACATTTTAAATGTCTTGTGTTTTATACATGTTTTTACTGGTTATTGGAATACTTTACTGTTGTCTGTCATTAGTAGAAAGAAATAACATTAGTAAAAAGAAAAACATTGCTTAAAGACTCTGTCATTAGTAGAAAGAAAAACATTGCTTAAAGAGTCTGTCATTAGTAGAAAAGAAAAAACATTGCTTAAAGACTGTCATTAGTACAAAAAAGCATTGCTTAAAGACTGTCATTAATAGAAAAAAAAACATTGCTTAAAGACTCTGTCATTAGTAGAAAGAAAAAAAAACATTGCTTAAAGAGTCTGTCATTTATCTCAATACATAAAGATTTATTTCTGGGCAATCGAAAAGATACCTCATCCCCCACCCCCATTACATAGACTCATCCAAAACAAATCACAAGACCATGGAAACAAAACATACATCTAAGCTGTATTCACTTCTTGCTGTGACAACCCTGTAACTATTGTCGCTCATTATGTTCATGCAATTGCTGCAGAAAATCATTTCCTGAATTTATTGTCTACGATAGTTGGACTTTTGTCACATTGAAAAATAAGTGATTAAAATCTTCGAACTTTAATTACATGGCCGATTTTGTTTTGTCAAGGCAAGACAGATTTCACAATGCGGTCATACCTCTCTCACTTTTTTTTGGTAGTGCTATTATAGTATTTAATATTATCTGTCGCATTTTAGTGTTGAGTATATTGTTAAATTTTGACAAAGAGATTTTGCTGAAAACGTGTGCAGAAAGAATACGATAACATAATTCAACCTGCTGGGGGATGGGACGCATTTTGTTTAGACTGACACATTTTCTAGCGACATACCTATTTTTAATGGATATAACTCTTCGGAGTCTTTCTCTTTCTCTTCTCTCTCTTGAAATCTTTATGAATGATGGCGCACTTCACCACGTAAGCGCCACATGGGTTTGTTTGGTTTTTTTACTTATTTTTCGTTTTACAGTTGAAGTACATTCCGTTACGTTTCGCTATAATTAAAGCAATGCTGCTTCCTATAAAAAGTAAAGGGGAATGAACTCTTACCAAAGATACCTCCTTTTTACACTAAATAGGAGATAAAATATTGAATGATAACGTGGGTTGGGGGGAGAAATCATTATTTATGCAATAATCCGAAATGTAAATAATACACATCTGTTGGTGTATCAAGTACTGGTCAAGCGTTCAGAGACTGTAATTGATGCAAAGCTGCTGGATGGGTGGTGATGTTGGGTGGGTGGTTGTGCTAGGTGTGTGATGATGCTGGGTGGGTGGTGATGCTGAGTGGGGTGGTGATGCTGAGTGGGGTGGTGATGCTACAAACTACAAACTACTCGTACACTAGAATTTCTCATCAGTTCTATCCTACATTAAACAGTTCACAGTTTAGAATTATGTTTGCGTTGTACATAGAGAAAAGGCCAATATAACATATTCATGTAAGCCATCCTCTTATTAAGCGCTATTGCAAGTAGATACTAATTAACTGTGATAATAATGATGACGATTATGATGATGATAACTATATAATTAATTATTTATCTTCAGCCTTACTTTATTTATTGATTCGATTATTCCTGTTGCTGTTATAGTTTGATTTTTATCGATATCGATAGAAATAATCTGGCGAGAAATTTAAATGATTGTTTTTGCCGAAAGTCCCTGATGCCTCATTATTACAAATATCCCCGTAGACTTACAATGTCAGCATTGGGGATAGACTTGTTTCATGAACATTTTCACGTTCTTACTCTTTTGCCCATATCCGGCCCGCACAAATAAACAAGGGGCGAATGAGTAGTGTCTGCTTGCCTGGCTGTTCCAGCAAAGCCATTGACCGTCGTTTTACGGCCGCTTTAACGGCAAGAGACCGTCCATTTATTGGTACAGTACGTGGACGTTTTCTCCACCTAAATCATGTCGCCATTATGATGTCTGCAGAGGCCGTTTGAATGACTAGAATCTTGTAATTTCCCTGTAATGCATTTTCCCGTACATTGATGGGAATGGGAAAGGGGGGGGGGGATTTGTTGTTTCGTAGTACTAAGACTTCTGCAGTTGATGTACTTCACGTTACTGAGGAATAGATAGATGGATGGATGGATGGGTGGATGATGGGTTTAGGTAGTTAGGTAGTTAGATGGATAGATAGATAGATAGATAGATAGATAGATAGATAGATAGATAGATAGATAGATAGATAGATAGATAGATAGATAGATAGATAGATAGATAGATAGATAGATACTCGCTTTAAAACAACTATCACTGTCTTTTGATTGTTTAGAAAAAAAAATGCCACTTACATTTCTTAGCCAACGTTCTATTATAATTCATGATATCGGTCCCAATCTTTCTTCTTTTAGCTCTCGTCAGAATGATCTTATTTGTACTCCTGTTTTCATTTATCTTTAATGTACACACATTTACTGTCAGTGCAGTATTAACTGCGCTCTTGAACCTGATTTCTAACAGTTTAGTCTCGGTTTTTGGTAACAGAAAATTATTCAGTCCGTGGCACGATCTAAGCTACCGTTGAGAATTCTTTTAATTCATAATTCTGTCTCCGGGAAACAAAAAAAAAAAGTTTATGGTCAAGTTTAAAATTAGTTTGTTCCTGGTCTATAGCAAGAGAAAATTATTTTCAAATGCAGTCTGTTAGCGACAATGATTGTTGAGCTATGACGCAATCTCTGATAGCGGCCATGCTTGTTCAGTTATGAGTGATATCTGATAGCGGCCATGATTGTTCAGTTATGAGTGATATCTGATAGCGGCCATGCTTGTTCAGTTATGAGTGATATCTGATAGCGGCCATGATTGTTCAGTTATGAGTGATATCTGATAGCGGCCATAATTAGTTCATGACCGCGTTTACGCGCACTCTGATGCGTGGAAAATTGTCAGTACCTAGGTTTTGCCTCCCAGAAAATTTACTGCTTTCATACTGTCCGCGAGAAAATATTTTCATCACTTTCATTTCTACAGTTCCCGTGGAAATGACTTGGATTAATTATTATTCATCTCTTGTCCCTGGTGTGTGAAAGTATATTGATTTTTCTGTAATCGTTGCACTGGTAACTTTAAAGTGGACTTTCCTATCACATCTCTCTAATCTTCGCAGAACATTATTTTACTATTTTCATGCATCTAAATCTACATCTCGTAAGTAGTGCTTGCTTACGCCTGGCAAGACACAAGACTTACGGCACTGAATATGGAAATTCTTATAATCAAAGGAACCTGCAGACGACAGCACGTTGCCATAACGTCTTCATGGATTTACGGGTCTGAGGCCGTTGTGCAGACTTTGTCTGCTTTTATTCTAATACAGTGTTTCTCCATTGCTCTCGCAAGCTAGGCTTAACTCTCACTTCCTTTATCTTCCATTTATCTGTTTAAATTTTATTTTGTACGAAATGTACGATAAAGGAAGGAAACATGCATCTGCATATGTGTAAGTGTGAGAGAGAGACATGATGATGATGATGATGATGATGATGGTGGTGGTGGTATCTTTTAAAAAGTTTAAGTTTTATTGGTAACTTTATCATCGCTAGTACGGGCTTTGTCATGTCATGTCATGCGTGACATCATTATTGCTACTTTTCTTTCTGTCATTAGTACTCGTGTTATCTTTCACTTGACGTATTCGACAGTAAGAACTGGATTGGAGGCCCTTGACATCTTTTATGTATTGTTAGTTTTCTTTTTGTCATCAGTAATAGTAGTACTGTGTCATCTTCCGTGTATGTACTCTGTGCATCCGGCAGTAAGAACTGTGCGGATCTCCTCTTCGACACAGCAAAAGAGCCCTGTGTTATCTTTCTTGCATGTCTTGTACAACACAGCAAAAGAGCCTGTGGCATCTTTCTTGCAAGTCTTGTACAACACAGCAAAAGAGCCTGTGTCATCTTTCTTGCATGTCTTGTACAACATAGCAAAAGAGCCTGTGTCATTTTTCTTGCATATCTTGTACAACACAGCAAAAGAGCCTGTGTCATCTTTCTTACATGTCTTGTACATCACAGCCGGGTTCATCTTTCTTTTTCAGTATTAGAGACTATCAATTTTAAGTCATCTTTTCTTCATGTCATCAGCGGTAGGAATAGTGTCATATTTTTCTTTGTCATTTGCAGAAAACTTCTGTCATCTGTCTTGTGTGTACTGCAGCAGTTGGACTTGTGTCATCTTTCTTTCATGTCATCGACAGTATAAACTGTGTGAACTTTGTACTCAGAATTCCCTTTATACCATCGACAATGGAAGCATGCGTGTAAAAGTCGAAAAACATTGCTTGTGTCTGTAGAAAAAGAGAAAATTAAGGCTAATCCCAGTAGAAATTGGGGGGGGGGGATAATTTAGCGAATGTGCATATGTATAAACAATATATAAACAATAGTACCGTTGCCTGCAGATAAAGAATAGGACTTGTGCTTGTCCTGTACAACATAAGGCTATAGAAACCAAAACGTGATATAATACTTCTAGAATTTACAAATGTGCATATATAGTCTAGTTAATAATTGTCTACGTGTGGTAATAAATAAAATATTTAAAATACCCTTGTACCCGAACAAATTAAGGGGAAATAATTCTATCGCCATGCGGAAATTAAAGACTGGGGCGAGTACCTTTAGTTCCTTAAAAAGATAAGTTTTGTGTCTTTCGACTTTAAAGAGCTGTCTAGATGACTTTTTCCTTAGTTGAAGGATAATCCTATTCTCTGTAAAATCTAAACAATAAAAAAGTGCTTGTGATGCCAACGCCATCCAGTTAACGGTAATTATTTTATTAATTAATTAATTATCTATAACTTATCATTACAAGTGATGATAATCTTAATTTATGTTATTAATAATTCTCCGGCAGACACCACTCGTCTCCCTCACTTGGCGGATAGACTGGCGCTGTAAAAGTTTTCTCTCTTATTACAAATTTAAAGATAAAAGGAAAATTGCAGGCACCTCACTGTGTTTATCTCAGGAAAACCGCAGGTGACTATAATTTCCACATTCGCCGCAACCAAGATCTTGCTCAAGCAACACGAGTATATATTGTTATGTGTATAACGAGGGATTACTGGCACATACATTCCTGTATTTATCATTATTTTAAACTTTATTTATTGGAATACATTAAGTTTTCAACAAAAAAAGTTGATTTCAAATGTCACTGTAAAATTGTATGGTAACCGTGCAGAAGGAATATTACTAGGAAATAATTCCAGAAAGTGTTACATGCAGTTTTCCTGATTACTGCTTATATGCGGTCATCTGTGGTGTATCGAAACTCCAAGACGGTAGGGCTGAGAGAAGAACTGAAAGTTTTAAGATTTATTGTCGTTGTTCGTGCTAAGATATTGAAGATAATTTTTTTTTTTAATGATCTAATGTAGCCACAGGTTGATATCGATCGGTATAAAATAAAGTGGCGCCGCTTCCTGCAATTCTCTCTGCTCTCTGCAGGCCGTCTGGTAAATAAGGCCAAGGTTGCACAGGGTTATCTTCTGCATTGCAGTCTTCATTCATTTTTATTTTTAAAACCAGGTTCAGATGAGCATGTGAGTCGTTATAAATCATTTAATGTTTTATTTTATAAAAATCGACGTCATTCTAAAGTTTTTGTAGGACATTTCCCTGCAAATATCAGTTACTCGTGTATTAATTTTATTTTGTTTCTTCATATTTTCCCCACTGAAATACTTTCGTTTTTAAAATTATTTCTTTTTAGGCTGATAAGATCAAGATTTCTTAACACTTTGATTATAACTCTGACGAAGTCTGTTTCGTTTCTAGGGTTGTTTGTTAGTTTGTTTGTCGGTCTAGAAAATGTTATCGACTTTTACAGATATAATGGAGTATATGAATTAACCTATATTATATAATGGAGTGTTTGTGTGTGTGTGTGTGTGTGTGTGTGTGTGTGTGTGTGTGTGTGTGTGTGCGTGCGTGCGCGTGCGTGTATGTATTTCTTAACCTTTATAATGTATATGTAATGTAACATAATCGTCACTCTTAATGTAACTACCTTTCTGACAGGAGATCTGTAGAGAGAAATGCACTAATTAACAACTACATGCCGATTATCTAAATTCGATAACGGAATTTTGAAACCATCTTCTGCACTGGAGGTCTGTTCATCTCGCAACAAAGTGTTGATGTCGACATAACGACAGCTGATTTGCACAGCAGATCTAGACAAAGGGGACATAATGACAGTAAGCACTTCCTTGCACAGCAGATCTAGACAAAGGGGACATAATGACAGTAGGCACTTCTTGCACAGCAGATAATAATAGACAAAGGTGACCTAACGATATTCTGTTGGTAAGGATAGGGGATAGAGGAGGAAGGAAAAGGAAAAAAATCTATTAAGGTTTCGATATTTTAAAAATTGTATTTCATTTTCTAATCTGATGAAATGGTCCGAATTGCCAGATTGTGTGTAAAGATAAACTTATCCGTTAAAATTTTTCTTATCCGTTTTTTTTTTTAAAATTAAAATTAAATAATTATATATCCTCATAGTGCTGTGTTGGGTTGTGTTCTTATTTTTGTTAAACGTCTGCCTTGCTTCACCTTTTTTTAATGTTAAAAATCCTTTTATATTGTTTAAGCACAATTGGGTTAAATTCCAGGTGCCGTTTGCTTGTTAGTGCCCCACATTCCACAATTTGCTTCTCGCTTTGTGTGTGTGTGTGTGTGTGTGTGTGTGTGTGTGTGTGTGTGTGTGTGTGTGTGTGTGTGTGTGTGTGTGTGTGTGTGTGTGTGTGTGTGTGTTTGCGCGCGCGCACGTGTTCCTCAACCGTCGTTGTCAGTCTCTTTCGTACTTCCAGGAGGTCACGTGACATATTCACCATTTACCAGCCATGTATATGCTTGTTCGCTAACTACTTTGACTCCGTCAAGTGTAGTTTGGCCTTAATCTGGTGATTAATGCCGTTTTCATGTCGCGCAAGCACCCAAAACCCACCACCATCGCCACCACCTCTACTCACCAGCAGTTAACTTTCAGAGTCCCAACTGATTTCGCTGCGGTTGTACGCCGTCGGGATCAATGCCAACATTAAATTACTTGTATCCCACCTCCATTCCCCACCCTTCGTTTTCTCTCCCTCTGAATGAAATAAAAGTTCTATATTTGGTAGCATTGTATACTGCTAGACTGCCTATTGTGATGTACTGTCTGTGCTCATAGCTCACGAACCAGCTGTTGCGATCATTTAACTTTATTTTCTTTCCCCGTGCTTTCCGCTTCTGAGTAAGGAAAGACGTTGAATTTATCCCGCTTCATACCGTACGAACGCACGTTCACAAACACATAAGCGAACAGCTCGGGACTGTTATTTTCTTGTGTGTTCTACTTGCAGGAGTGTGTGTGTGGACAGGAATATAGGGCAGCATGTTAGTGAGTGTGTGTGTGGACAGGAATGTAGAACCGCATGTTAGTGAGTGTGTGTGTGGACAGGAATGTGGAGCCGCATGTTAGTGAGTGTGTGTGTGGACAGGAATGTGGAGCCGCATGTTAGTGAGTGTGTGTGTGGACAGGAATGTGGAGCCGCATGTTAGTGAGTGTGTGTGTGGACAGGAATGTGGAGCCGCATGTTAGTGAGTGTGTGTGGACAGGAATGTGGAGCCGCATGTTAGTGAGTGTGTGTGGACAGGAATGTAGAGCCGCATGTTAGTGAATGTGTGTGGACAGGAATGTGGAGCCGCATGTTAGTGAGTGTGTGTGGACAGGAATGTGGAGCCGCATGTTAGTGAGTGTGTGTGGACAGGAATGTAGAGCCGCATGTTAGTGAGTGTGTGTGGACAAGAATGTAGAGCCGCATGTTAGTGAGTGTGTGTGGACAGGAATGTGGAGCCGCATGTTAGTGAGTGTATGGACGCGAGCATGGAACTCGACGGTATCCTTTTCAGTTAGCTCCCTTCATGGCGTAGCAATGGATTGTGCAGCTTGTGCAATGCACAAGGGCCCCAGCGGTCGGGGGAGGCTGCCATCGAGTGGAGTTTGTTCAGAATGTAATCGAAGGGGCCCGTCACCGAAGCTCTGCACGGGGTGGGGTGGGGGAATCTTGCTGCGCCACTGGCTCCCATTGGCCTTTCACCCGCTTTTCCAGAACTGTTCGAACTGCTTTCCTCTGACATTCACACTGCATAGGCCTACTGCCAACCTCAAAGAGAATGGACAGCCCAAAAGCCAGCCATCATTATATTATTTTTTCGGAAATATGTCAAAGCATGAACTAACAAAGAACGTTTTAATCCTTCGCTATCCCAAACACTGACTAATTGATATATATTTTTTTTTAATTCTTAAACTCTGTCAATAGGGTTACTCATTGTTATTATTTCCCTAACCATGGAACAAGAGCCAGATCCTCTGTCGTCAGATCATGAGTAGAAGTGAGTGTACTGCGAACTGCCTAACGTGGTTACTCTAAAAACTTAGTCCAGAGACCTGTCTTAGCATGATGTTTGCCTCAGAAGTCTAGCTGCTCTAATTCAACATCGATTAGTTGCTTTCAGTCTAGATTTGCTGGAAACTGTTTACCTCGGCATCGTTGTGATCTGTAACAAACTTCCTTTCAGTCTAGAGTTTGCTGGAAACTGTTTACCTCGGCATCGTTGTGATCTGTAACAAACTTCCTTTCAGTCTAGAGTTTGCTGGAAACTGTTTACCTCGGCACCGTTGTGATCTGTAACAAACTTCCTTTCAAAACTAAACAAGAATTTGTTGCTACCGCTGTAACAGATCTAAATTATTCTACTTTGATCTAGAAACTGACACATAACTTATTATTTATATTTAACCATTAATTTATCTACTTCTATTCAGAATTTTACTAGCTTGTCTATATATATATCTTACATTTGAACAAGCGATTTTTTTCCCCAACACTGCCGGAGATCGAGCGCATGCGCAGTCGGACTCCAAATCCGTTTTCGAGATATGACAAATACCAGCTGCTTATATTGACATATGTTCCTGAAATAGTTTTGTTTTCTTTACACTATTTAGAATGTTCTGGGATTTGTTTGGGGGGTTGGGTTTTTTCTTCTTCTTCTTTTTTTTTTTTTGGTGCTTTCTTTTTGTGTACACCATTGCTCGCATATGCAAATGTGGCAATGTGTGTGTGTGTGTGTTTGTGTGAGTGAGAGAGAGAGAGAGAGAGAGAGAGAGAGAGAAATAAAACCAGTAATTTCCTTCCTTCTCTCCTTTTTCTCTCTCTCTGTCTCTCTCTCTCTCTCTGTCTCTCTCTCTCTCTCACACACACACACACACACACACACTTGTTTTATAGTTTTGCAAAATTAAATACGTTTTCAGAATTAACCGCATGCCTTCCCAGTCTTAAAACGTTTTGTACCGCCATTCCCTAGATATGATGGTGGTGGTTACGCTAGCAAATTTTTACGTCACCACTGGAACTTTCGTGGGTCATCTTCAGACGTTCTCTGACCTGAGGTGCTCCAGTGGGACATGCTTCTCTCACGAGTATTCATGGAGCGCTTTCCTAGATGTTATTGTTAATGTGGGGAACGCTTCCGGCTTCCGCCGCTTTCGCGTTTTCCTAGATATTTTCCAATTGAGTATTTATACTAAATCTTAAAAGTGGACGTGGGAACTATCCTAGATAAATGTGGCTGAATTATCTTCCTTCGCATGTAATCGTCTTCTGCTCATTGTACACATCATTTTGGCGGGCTATGTTCACTCTGAGCAAGTATTCAGGTTCTCTTGATTCTGACATAAGTTAGTGGTTCTGTCACCGTATCATTCTGTTTCTGTTATGTGATGCTCTTAACAGGGTGGCCGCATAACAAGCTGTTGGAGAAGACGCTGTACTTACAAGTCATTGACTACGACCGCTTTAGCCGAGATGACCCAATTGGAGAGACATATATCCCGCTCAATGAGATTGACCTGTCCCAGTCGCCGGTCACGTGGAAGTTTTTACAGCCATGCAAAGATACCCGGGTGAGTACACTTAACAGCTCATTTAGCTACGCAAAAACACCCAGGTTTGACGCTAGATAATAACGCCACTGACTATACTGCTGTTTCCCATTCAACCAAGCAAATAGCAAAAGCACTGTAGTGAGTATTCTAATACCTAGTTGAGCTGTGTAAAAACACTTGAGTGAGCACTCTTAAACTCATTCATTCGTGTAAAGACACATAATGGGTGCACTAAAACCGAATTGAGACATTTAAAGATACCTGCGCAGAACACAAAATACAATATTCGACCATACAAAGACCCCTGAGTGAATAGAGCAGCTATTACCAAATTCAGCCGTGGTAAAACACAAAATAAAATATTCGACTGTTTGACTGAGCAGACAATAACTAAGTCTATTAACCTGACTTGTTAGTAGTTTGTTTTTTATATATATATATACTAGCAGAGTCAGAGGACATTATTATTACTGTGACTGGCCCATAATTACTAGAGGGTTTATTAGTATGATTGTTATTAGTCCTATTATTATTATTATCAGAGGGTTTATTAATGGGATTGTCACTAGGACCATTACTGTTAGTTTATTAATCATTTTAATGGGATTGTCAGTAGACCTATTATTTTCAGGTTTCTTAATGTGACTGTCAATAAGACTATGATTGTCAGAGGGTTTTATTAGTGGAATTGTCACTAGGTCAATTACTGTTAATTTACTAATGAGATTTCAATAGACCTATTATTTCAGAGTTTATTTGGACTTATGGCTTATTAAAGTGATTTCAGTAGTTCATTATTGTCAGGTTTATTGATGGAATTGTTGGTAGCTCATTATTGTCAGATGGTTTATTAATGAGACTAATCAGTAGGCCCCATAAATTTTTTACTATTTGCTGACCTGTTAATATGACTGTCAGCAGACCTATTTGTTTGACTGATACTGTAATTATTTACGAGAGGGTTTTTTTCTGAATTGACTGCAGATCTATTAATCTGACTGTCAATAGACCCATTAAATGATTAATCCATAACTCTCAGTATGATTCATTGATTTGACTGTCAATATGACCCAGTAATGTGAATGTCAGTATGACCTAATAATGTGACTGTAGATCTATTAATACAACTATCAGTAAACCTATTAATTAATCTGTCATTAGACCTATTAATACAACTATTAGTGGACCTATACATGCCTGGCAGTAGACCTATTAATACAACTATCAGTAGACCTATTCATCTGACTGTCAATAGGCCTATTAATGAATCTGATTGTCAGTAGATCTATTCATGTGACTGTCAGTAGACCTGTTAATTAATCTGATCATCAGTAGACCTATTCATGTGACTGTCAGTAGACCTTTTGGTACAACTATAAGTAGACATGTTCATGTGATTGTCAGTAGACCTATTAATGCACTTAACTACACAAACACTTCATTGTCGCTGTACATCATGTCATGTTCATTCTCAACTGTCACAACAGAAAGCTAAAGTACTCAGTTGATTTAAGAATCAGAGAATGTACACATTCTTAATACACAACAGCTGAACTGCAATGAGGATATTTTTCTTTCCAGGGTAAACTGGGGGAACTGCTTCTGTCCCTTTGTTACCAGCCTAACATTGGTCGACTCACAATCATTGTTATGAAAGCAAAGGAACTGAAAGCCAAAGACATCACAGGTGCATCAGGTGAGTTAGTGGCATTTGAACAAAGCCCATGCCTCCTTGTCAGAGCAAGGGGATTAGTGTAGTTTACTCATTTAACCTTGACTGGTCTTAAGGATTTGCTTCCCCTTCATGGCTCAATACAAGAGTGCTTCCAGAAATTATAGTTTATGCATTCAGAATATTATAATAACAACAGAAGCAACTACAGCAAAAACAAGAACTACAGTGACAACAACTACTGCAACTACTAGTACTACAACAGCACCAGAAAACAATAAAAACTACAACTACTAAAACAATGATACAGACAAATAATTAATTACAACAAACTACTACTATATTAGCAACAAAAACAAAGAAAAGCTTCTTCAATAACAGATTAATTGCTAAATCTCAAGAAAAATTATAAGCTCTTAACAAATTAACAGTTAATGATGATTGTGATTTTGACTTAAAAATTAAAAAAAAAAACCTTCAGACCTTTGCAGTGTCAACATAAAACAAATAAATGATTAGCAAAAGCACAGAGCCTTGATTTGGTACCATTAAAAAGTAGCATGAAAACATAATTGATAAAAGATAAATTTTGAGAAAAGGGTGTGTGCAGTAATACAATAGCCACCTCAAATAGAGAAATACACATTAATGAAGATCATTACAGTTAGAATTGATTCCCTATTTACAGATGCAGTGTGCTTTCTTCCAATTACCTGTGACTCAAATCATGACCTTGGCCAAATCTTTCCATAGCAAAATAGAAAATTTTATATACATATATAAGAAATGGATCCATTATTTTTTTTGCTGCCATGCATCAGGATCAAGAATTTTACAGCAATAGTTCGTCACGTAAGAGGTGTTCAGTTTTATAATATATTAAAGGAATATAAAAACTAAAATGTTGTTCTGTATCTGAAATAATTATAACATGCATATTTTAAAGTTCTCCTTTTCTTTTAAGAAAACATTTTGAAGCAATGTTACAGTGCTGTAATGCACACTCACTTATTCAATTTGTTGTGTGTTCAAACTTTTTTATTTCAGGAATTTTTAAATTTAACTCCACTCTTAAAGCTCCATCAAGTGGTAGGTTATATCCAATAACAATAAACGTTTCAGTTTGGGGGCCTTGCAGAATCGGTTTGAGGTATTTTACAATTTATTTTCTCCCTCTCTTCTCTAATTGTTTTTTCTCTGGAAGCATGCTTTTGACACAAATCTTTCTATTAAATGCACTTTACTATAACTCTGGAAATAATGGGTTACAATTATGAAATAAATTAATATATTTGTTTTGTTTTTGTTGTGGGTTATTTACAGATTTATTATGTAATGTTTTAAAAATAGAATTGAAATAAAAACTGTGGTTGGTTATGGGTTACAAAATATTTATACACACACTATTTTTACTATTGCTAGTAGTATGGTTTCTTTAAACTACATGTACACTAATTATGTAACATATTTTTTATCACTTATTATTATTATTATTATCATTTGCACTTATGGATATAATGCACATAAAGGTGATTTCTATGAATCACGTTTTATTTTTCACATTATCATTCATCATCATCATATTATTATTATTAATATTATAACTTAAGCCTTTTGCTTTTCTGTCCTGTCTTGCCATAGCTAACTGCATGTATGTTTACTTTCTGAATCAAAAGTTCAAGGCCAAAGATTATAAGCACAACGTCACTAAGAGTAAATAAGAAGTGCAATAATAATAATAATAGGGTGTCATTAATTTTAAGATGTTAATTCAGTCTGATTAAAATAAAATTATTCTATTGCTGTTGATAATTATTATTTGAAATACTTCTCTGTGACAATAAGCACAAAATGATTGGTTAGAAAGTTGCACTCATGGTCAGAAATGATTTGGAGGTTGTACAGATCATCTGAAATAATTTAAAGTTGTGTTTATCATCATGCTTGAGGTCAGCACATCATTTTAAATAATTACATTGTGTAGTAACTGCAGTAATTAGAGGTGTGTATGTCATCACAAAGGTCAGTTGCTGAGTAAAAAAAAATAAAATTACAATAAAAAGCAGTATGTTAATCATGAGCAGAGTTTATGTGATATCTGTCATGAATTTCATAACAGTATAGAGACACTTGTCAGCTTTTGCATGGATATTTATTATTTTTTAAACTGGTTATTTTTTTAAATTTAGTTTCTCATTGGTCTTCTAGGTAAAAGTCTGCATTCATGAATATTGACTTGAAATATATTTTAAAAACTTCTTGATATTTCTAAATGTCTTTTGCCAATCATTTCATTTTAAAGTTTACATGAAAAGTCCATTGATTTGTGCTTGAAAGCAGTCTGTTATCCTATTGTTGATTTTGTTTCAGACCCATATGTGAAAATCTGGCTGCAGTTTGGTGGAAACAGAGTTGAAAAGAAAAAGACCAGCATTAAGATGCGCACTCTAAACCCAGTGTACAATGAATCATTCATCTTTGAGATTCCCTGGGAGAAGATTCGAGAAGCTTCACTGGATGTCTCTGTAATGGACTTTGACAAAGTTGGACGTAATGAACTTATTGGGAAAGTCATTCTAGGCTGTCGAAGTGGACCAATGGAAACACGACATTGGAATGACATGGTAGCCAAACCACGTCAGCAGGTGGCTCAGTGGCATCTTCTGAAAGACTGATAAGGATTTGAACCTTTGCAATTTTGCACCTCACCCCTGAAGCATTGGGTTCCTCTTTTTGTATGGAGACTGAATGCATTCCCACTGAAGATAGAATCCATGTGAGACCTTATGCTGGACATCACAACCAGATTCCCTGTATCGATAGTATACGTATTAGACTTCACCAGATTGTGTGCTTTGAACAGTTGCATGTTTTCTTAAAATACATTTTCAAAGTATGACCGCTTCCGTATAGCACTGACAGGCATTGAAGATTCAGTGATTTATTTTCTCATTTAAAATTTATTTTTTAACTAAACTTGACACCAAAGTGTAAGCCATAAGTTAATCTCTAGATCACGAGTGAGGCTCATTCCTAGCCTTCACTGTCAGATGGTTTGTATGATGAATGTTGCTCATACTGTCAAATTGTCCTTTAAGAACCAAACCAATACCAGAAGGAACAGTGTGGTGCATGAACAAATTTGATCCATGACCATTTAGTTTGTACTGGTAAAGGTCAAAAGGGGGTCAGGATGGTGGAGGAAACCATTGACTTTCCCCTCCCTATCAGCAGTGAATAATGTACTGAAAACTTTAAATGAAAGATGCATTTGGATTTCATTCCCTAATTGAGCTGAAAGTCAAGCTCGTTTCAGACCTCATGACATCCACTAAGTCACCCTGACATTTGTAATTTGATTACAGGTGCTGGGAAGGATTAAGTTTCTGAGAGATAGATGTAACAAAAGCCAGTGGTCAGGCACATGCCAATGTCCCATCATGCAGACTTTTTGATCAAGTCATAGGTATTTCTTTGCCTGCAAGACAATTTTATGTGGCATCAAACACGGCACTAAAAAATCACAGGTGAAAAAAGTGTATTGATTGAGACAATGAGTGGGTAGTGCAGCTTTTAATGTTGGCTGGAGATTAAGATTGTAAATGAAATCTAGAATTATGCAGACTTCAGACCAGTTAGTCAGAGTTATTGTTTTGCCTGAAGAATTAAAATTTGTTTACCCTTAAGCTACAGTTTATTATAGGAACATACAGAACTGTAGATGCAGCTATATTTAATAAATAATGAAACAAGTGATTTTATTAAGTTAGCAGATTTAAACAGAATTCTTAGAAGTAATAAAGAAAATGTTCTTTTTGTTTTAAATTTAGGCATTCCTTAATAGGTATATTGTGTATAGGTTATCTTGAAAAGTTAAATCCAAAACAAAAAACCTAGTCTCACTGAGTAAATGTTAAAACTAAATGTTAACACCCAAATATTAATTTTAGATTATGTGTTATCTTAGTGTAGTTAGTTTTATCAATGGTCAGTGAAATATTTTTTCTTCACCCAATAATCAAACATCATTTCTCATCATTTTCCAAAATTTAGTTTTAGGACAATTAGTATATTAAATCAAAATTTCACTTCTACATGTCCAGAGGATAGAAGTTACTGATTTTTTCTTTCTATTAGAATTTCAAGACTGAGAACATAACTCACAGTTGGTATCATTTTGATTTTAGCTTTTATGTATAAATTATACAGATTGTTCCCTGAGCCCTTTGATTATGTTCTAGTCTTCTTACGTTTGTTGACTAGACACTAGACCATTATTCAGAGGACTAGGGCAAGCTTTAACAGTACTTTTTTCTTTAATTGTTTCTTTCTAGAAATTGAATGTATCTATTCTGGAAGAAACTATATGAAATTTATGTTTATAAGTAGTGGCCATGGAGAAAACATTATTATGACAAGAAAAAACCAGCTTTAATAGAATATTTATTTAGACATAGTTTTTCTTTTTAGTCATATAACACCATTATTTGTATTTCTTCATCATAGACTGTGAATGCAGTTCACTGCTTAACAAGAACTTGAAACTTCTATGATTACTGAACAAATCCATGTTAACACAGCAGTATAAAGAGCTAATCTGCCATTGACACACTCAGCACTGAAATCTTACTAAACTACAGGCAATTTGGAAAAAAGAATTATATATGACAATGAAAACCAGTAAGCTTTGGGCCATCTTTAAAATTTATAATTTGATTAGTTATGATTTTAGTAACTTGAATTTGAGAAAGATCATAGTTGTGACTTTATCCAAATATGACACCTTGAAAAAGTACAGAGAATAGAGTTTACTATAACACTTCTTGTATGTTATGTTCTAAATATATTATTAGTCTTTGTCTTCACTGAAAATCATTTGATCCTGATTGTGTCAAAAAATAAATGTTGTTTATACAAACTGTTCATATAATTTAGTTTTAATTTTTTTTAAAAAAAATTTCATGATTGCTCATTTATTACTACAATCACTTGTTAATTATCAGATTATGAAGTTCATTTATTCATTTTCCTGGCTGTAGTTCATACTGATTCTCTCATTTATCACTATTCATGAGCTGTCTATGTTAAAATCAGACTTCAAGATGACTTTACAACTCAGTGTATAATTTGAATTTGTTACAAATCCCAGTACTTTGGACTGATTCTCTCATTTATCGCTTTTCATGAGCTATCTATGTTAATATCAGACTTCAAGATGACTTTACAACTCAGTGTATAATTTGAATTGTTTACAAATCCCAGTACTTTGGCAATATTCTGTTTAATACAAATGAATGGAGGATGGTGAAACATAATCTGCTTCATGAATTTTTTTACAGCAATTTAAAAAGGGTAATTGAGTTGTATGTTTTTAGGAGTATTTATTACTGCTTTAACACCCCTGAAAATGCGCTAACTATCACTGCACACACAAAATTGGAACATTTACAATATTGTATTTAGTGAGTCATCTGCTGAACTGCTTAGCATCTTATTATTAAAAGTTAATTTACAATATGTTTTATCAAAATCTTACTAATTAAAAGTAAATATTTCATTTTTAGTTTATCTCAGAATAATTATTTTCCTCTAGACAATTTTATTGAATCATCTTGGTGTGTGTCAATGATCAAAATTTATGTCGTTTAAGTATGCATTAGAATTCTGTTTAAATGTTAAACTATGATTAATAAATTGAAGCCTAAATAGAAAATGAAAAAGAAAGAAGCCACTCGTACATTATATTAAATAGATTATATATGCTACTTATTGTAAACCTAAATAGAAAATGAAAAAGAAAGAAGCCACTCGTACATTATATTAAATAGATTATATATGCTACTTATTGTAAACCACAAGGATTACTAGGATATTAATTGAGGTATTTTTTAAGAGGCATCATGATTTTAATAATTAAAAATTTTGTGCAAGTACTAATCATTCCTTGAGAAATAGCATGATTGGTCATTGAATTTAGACAGAGAAAAATAAGATTTTGTGTTTAAAAATAAAATATTGTTATGATTTTACTCAACTTTTAACTTCTCAATAACTCTGCACGCATGTCATACAGTAGCTGATATAAAATGTTCTTATACGTCAGTTTCAGTCAATAACACAAAGAAAACTTAAATCAAAACTAAAACTGAACAGAACTTTGTTTTAGGTAGTTTGTTTTGTTAATTTTACATTCAGAAATTCCTCCCCAACTAGTTGTTTATCTATTCATTCAGTTATTTGCTCTGTTTGGTGTAGTTAAGATAATGAAAGTACTAACACTAACCATGTAAGTTTGTGATGGAAGAAACTGCCACAACAGTTAAATTCTAAGGAACAGTTTGAGCTCAGGAAGATGACATAAAGGTCAGATAACATGTTTACTTGTCATCTCTTTGCCTAGTTTGTGTCTATGAAAATTACAAATATAGATTGCTGGTAATTTAAGAACAATGAATAATTTAACATCATCACTCACTGATCATTTACTCGACAGCCAAAACCATGACTGTAAAAAAGCCAACTGCAAAGTTGAGAGTAATGGATTTGAGGGGCAAGAGAAAACAGCAATAATGGTGCTTATCACTAACATCATACAATAAAAAATTAAATTAAATATCAACAGTATTCTTACCTTTTCTTAACTTTTTGTTTGTTTGGTGATTTTTTTGCAGTGCACAAATATTTCTACAAAGATCAATAAATAACAAATTACATAATCTATTTTTAAAATGGAAAAAAGTAAGATTTTGCTTGTTTTTAAATTTGATAAAACTAATCTTCTTTAGGCTGGCACTAATAGTATACTTATTATTTGACAGCAGTGAATTTTAAGTTTATATAGGCCAACATAAGTGGAGAGTATGATAAAATGAAAACTACTTTTTATTACTAATGGTCAAATTTTAAATTGATTTCATGTTTATTATACTATAAGGGAGTATTACAAAAGCACACTGGAGTCTGATGCTTTAAAAGAATGTTATACTTTACTATAAAGGCATGCTGAGCTACATTACAATGAAATGATAGATTATACTGCAGAAGGAATACTGTACAATACTGCAAAGGAGTGCTGGACTATAATGCAAAGGAATACTGTACAATACTGCAAAGGAGTGCTGGACTATAATGCAAAGGAATACTGTACAATACTGCAAAGGAATGCTGGACTACAATGCAAAGGAACACTGTACAATACTGCAAAGGAATGCTGTACTACACTGGAAAGGAATGTTAAAGTGTACTGCAGAAGGAATGCTGTACATTAACACAGAAGAATACTGGACTATACTGCAAAGGAATGCTGTACATTAACACAGAAGAATACTGGACTATACTGCAAAGGAATGCTGAACTATACTCAGAAGGAATGCTTAACACAGAAGAATACTGGACTATACTGCAAAGGAATGCCAGAAGTTCAATTGTACATCTTCACCAAATGCATTATGAACTGCAATAATTATAATTATGACAAAGAATTGAAAATGCTTAGAAACCGTTCTAATATGCTGTTAAATATCCATAAAACTTTCAGGTCACACTATCTCTGTATGCTGCTACATTTGTGATCATTGAGTGATGACATTTACGAAGCACTTCACTTCCGTCTATTAAACTGATATTCTTTTTTTAATATGGCATTACAATACATGTACTAGTATTTCCTTTAAAATATCTAAGTATTATGAAATCAGAAAATATTAAGTTTGCACAGTAATTTTTATATATAATGTTGAAAATTCTGCAAGTCAAATGCACAACTAACAAAAATAATAGAATATTTGATAATTACTACAAGTCTGCCTTGATCTGACAGTAATAATATTTTTATTCATTTTTAAATTTAAAATTGAGCTGTCATTAAAATGTTTTTAAGAAAAAATGAAAGTTTATTAAAGTCTCTAACAAATTCAAACTTTAGAAAGGCCAAATAGATCATTTCATTTTTTCTTTTTTAGTTGTGTTCAGAAATCTTCCATTACAAGAACCAGGAATTACTGATAATAATAATAAATAAAAATCTCAGAGCAGGTGAAGAATAGAAAAATCAACTTTGAAATAAAATATAAACTTTATTTGATCAAAAGAAAAACAAGCAGTTATATGATCTTAAGAATTTATAAGGTAGTTCAGTAACATAAAAATTACTTTGTAAGTAATGAATTTTTCTTATATCATTTTCTTATTCTTACCTGTAAAACTGCTCACGTTTTCACCTGTTTGTGCATTACATTCCATATAAGCCGAGACAGAATTATGCAAAGCTGGTTGCTTTCTGAGGGTTTGTTTGTCTGGCTGTTTTTTTGTTTTATTTAATTTTTTCAGGGCAAGAATTTAACTTACACATTATAATTATATTTCAAAAGAGGCGTAATTAATTACTTCCTAAGTGTCTATCTATTTTCTTGATTTTTCACTTGACTAGGCCATTATTCTGAGTGATTGCTGGTTCAGAAAAAAAATAATCAAGTTTTTCTAAATTAGTTCATGTCTACTTGCAGTCAATACTGAATCAGAGAATGTGTACTAAATTTTATTATTTAGTTATTTTACCATGGATTCTGGTAAGAAAGTAAATTATACTTTTTGTATTGACTAACCATTCTTGAAGTTACATTTTTACCATGAATTCTGGTAAGAAAGTAAATTATACTTTTTGTATTGACTAACCATTCTTGAAGTTACATTTTTACCATGGATTCTGGTAAGAAAGTAAATTATACATTTTGTGTTGACTAATCATTCTTGAAGTGGACATATGTGCTTGTTAAGTTTTCATACATTGCTTTGGTAGAAACTATTTTCCTGTTACAAATGAGATCTGTGATTGAAATTTATCTCACTCATAATGATCAACATGCGTGATTGAAATCCATGTATACAATGAGTCAAATATGCTTAAAATCCATTTCTTTCATATTGCTTTAGATATTACATTAATGGCTTTCATTGTTTTTGACAAACTGGCTATTGAATGCTGAAACAGGATTGAGATTGTCCTATACAAAAAAAAAGGAATGTTTGCATGTGTGTGTGTGTACATCCACATTTACATGTATGTGTTGGATGGGTCTGTATGTGTGTGGTGTATATGTAAAAATCCTATGAATGAAAAAAATAAGAAAGCTAAGAGTTTTGCTTATGACAATTGAACAATTAATATTCACAATAATTATGTATTAGGTGAAGAAATAATACCAAATATTTTCCAACTTAAAATGACTTTTCTCTTAAAATATTCTTTTTTCTCATATTGTAAAGGGTTCTATTTTTAATATTTTTTATGATGGTGGATAGGAAAAAATATCAGAGAAAAATAAGAACCCTGAAGGTATATTTAAAATCTTATATTTAAATCATCACATTAAACAAGCATTGCCAAGTTAATACAGGATGGACCAGGAGAATCAAATCATTTTAGTCTCGAGTAAAATTCTTAAAACTATTAGAATGTTATTCTTTAAATTTCATGTAAAGAATCTTTTTATTAATTTTCAAAAAGATTTTTTGTACTGACTATTATGAGGATATTTCACAAATGTTTTGGCATCTAAGAGCAAACTTTCCATTCAGCCACTTAGAAAGGTCCAAGGTCGTAATTGTCATTACTGTGGCTCCACCTCTTCGAGGATGCACAGAAAACACCATATTTAGCCAACATTTGATTAGTACTTTGAAAGTCAGCACTAGCTATGTTTCAAAAGTCAACACTGAGCACTAGTTATGTTTAAGTCAACACTTAGCACTAGCTGTTTCAAAAGTCAACATTGAGCACTAGTTATATTTCAAATGTCAACACTCAGCACTAGTTATGTTTCAAATGTCAACACTCAGCACTAATTATGTTTTAGAAGTCAACACTCAGCACTGGTTATGTTTTAGAAGTCAACACTTAGCAGTAGTTGTTTCAAAAGCCAACATTCAGCACTAACTGTTTCAAAAGCCAACACTCAGCACTAGCTGTTTCAAAAGTCAACACTCAACACTAGTTATGTTTCAGAGATCAGCACTAGCTATGTTTCAAAAGCCAACACTCAGCACTAGTTGTTTCAAAAGCCAACACTCAGCACTAGCTGTTTCAAAAGTCAACACTCAACACTAGTTATGTTTCAGAGATCAACACTCAGCACTAGCTATGTTTCAAATGGCAACACTCAACATTAGTTATGTTTCAGATTATCAGCACTAGTTGTTTCAAATGCCATCACTCAGCACTAGTTGTTTTTCACACACCAACTCTACTATATGGTGGTGTTCTTTGTACAACTTCAACAGAGAAGTGAATGCAATAACTCTTGAAAATTCCCTACAGACCATTTTATTTGTGTTGGTATGAGAAATTAATTGACAAAAAGTGTGTTGGGGAAAGATAATGATCCTATGAAATATACATGTATATCTGAAAAGGTTATTTAAAAAAATATATTATAATACATACAAAGCTGTATGTATTAGGCAACAGTAGTGCTACAGAGTGTATAAATGCTATATTACAGCAACATTTAAAAATTAATTAGCAATAAAATTAATTTAAATGTTAAAATCTTTACATGAGAAAATTTCTAATCATAAATTATGAAGGTTGATATTTAGATTAATGCCACAAGTTTAACTCCTTCAGTGAAAGGTTATGTATTTTCTTTAGAGGTGGATTTTCAAACTAATAGTCTGTTCAAACTTGAATGGTCTGAGACAAAGAAAATAACTGATAAAAATAATATTAAAGCAAGTTTGGTAAAATAATAAATAATAATAATAAATACAAACCCATAAACTGTCCAAAATGTTAATGTCACATGGCAATAAAGGGGTTTATATCAGTGCTGATTTTCATTTAACAGGTTACAAAAGTATACAGTTTTACATATATTCCAAGTAAAACAAAATAAAAAGTAAAAATTTATGACAAATCCAAAAGCAAACACATGCCTGATGCAGTAAACCAGTTTTATTTTATTTTTTACTTGAGAAATATATTAAACAGCATCTATAAAAAAATAAGAAATCTTTATGCACTGTTATTTGTTAATATTACTTGTTACATCACAGTAATATTCATATAAATTTGTTGGGTTGGCTGGCACCATTTAATTTGAATGTTTTTTGTTTGGTTTTATTCAATTACTTTATAGTTATGTTTTATCTCTCAAAATTATATGCTACTTTCTAATAAGAGCTCATATATCTAGAGTCAGAAGGTTGTTTTACTTGCTGAGTTTTTTTTTAAAGTCAAAATAAACATTTAGATTTTAAATATTTTCCAAAGAAAAAGTGCAGTTATGAATTAAACACTACAGTTATGATTTCAACTATAAGAGCAATAATTTCATTATTTTTCAAACAGTTATGTTTCAGCAATATGTATCAAAAGAATTCTGATTTTTTTTTTTTAACAGCTATGGCTACTTTTAAATTTTACTATTAAATAAATAACATTTCTGATGGAATTATCTTAAGCTGGGAATCAATTTATTTTTAAATAAAAATTCTTCCCCATTTATTTAACTTTCAGTAAATAGTGCTTTTGCATAAAATGCATTTCAAACATTTTAATAAACAGAGAAGAAAATCTGTATGACGTATAAAATCATCTAAGATGACATTCATTGTGCATGGATTTACACAGGTGTATGCAAAAAGAAATCCACAAGAATTAAAACTACAACAGAAGTTGACAAGCAGTTATTGGAAGTAAGATTTTTCCTCTGAAGTAATCTAACAATAATCATATTATGGAATCAGAAGATATTCACAAAATAATTTATCACATTTTAAAAGTATACATAAACAAATAAAATTTCTAAAACAAACTTTTAGGATGAGCTGGAATAAGTTTTTCAATGCAAAGACATGCAGTTGCTTGCCATGACTTGTACTCACCTGGATTCTGAATGATATAAATTCAGTAGTAGGTATGCTTCACCATTATAATGCTGTGAAATTATTTCCAAGATTCATATAAAAAAAGAAGAAGATATATTGTGATCATATTTATCGCTAGTACTGATAACTTTTCAACTTCTTGCCTAGGGCTGTAATTGAGTGATGTGAACCATGTTTTGAAATGTGAAGTCTACCATAAATTTATTTGTTGAACAGGCAGATTTGTCAGTTCCTGTTCCTGTGCAGTGTTTAACAGGAAATGAAAATAAAAGGTAACAAAAAGTGTCCCCACTGGAGTGAGATCAGTCCATTACCAGTGTTTATTTTTTTTAAATATGTAAATGTACTATGGTTACTGTGATTGTACAGTTCTGAGATAAACTGTAAAACAGAGAATTTAAAATTCAATATGCATGTATTTTATTGTTCAAAAATTTAATACAGACTGTTAATGCATTGAAGAATGCAGTCCATCGTCCTTTGATATGTGTGCTTAATGACCATTGAATAAGTTGTGTAAATAAAATCTAGTAATTTGTTGTGTTAAAATATGTGTTTTAAGTGTAAAATTGTTTCGTAGAAAATTTTTTACACTATGTTAGTATGTCATCAGATCACAAGAATGTTAAGTGTTTTTACATGAGCACTGACAAATAAATTTTTCGAAGAGAAAACTGCAGTCTTTTGTTAAATAGTAGTGCTACATTTTTTTGTGGTACTGTTATATTTCACAATTTAAAAAGGGTTGATTTTCATGTAAAGTACATGTTTGTAGTGCATGCATGACATTTCTAGAGATGATTTTAAATTATATTACATGTACTAGTATTGACTTTTGTCAAAATTATAATTAGAGTGGCTACAATGACTAACATAATTTACTGAGGTCACTGTAGTTTCTATCTAAAAAATTATAACTATTTTTAGCAACTAGTAAGGTTATGTTGTTTTGGGTTGTTTTATTTTTAATAGATCAACATGATTAATAATTTGAGAGTTCAATACAAATAATATTTTCTTAAATATTCTAATAAATACCACAGATCTAATCAACATTATTAAAAAGGTAAAATAAAATTGTATAAAGAATCAAATACAGGATGAGAATCTTTCTTAAATGTTTGAAGAGAAAAATGCAGTAAAGACAATTTTAAAATCATATCAACCAATAAGAATAATTCAGAACTCAAACAATAACACATAATTTACACATTAAACTCAAACAATAACACATAATTTATACATTAAACTCAAACAATAACACATAATTTACATTTTAAACTCAAACAATAACACATAATTTATACATTAAACAGAACCAAACAAAGCCTAAAAATCCAGCATGTCCAACATCCATATTTTATGTAATAACTGGAAGCAAAATACAAAGTACTATTTAATGAAAAATGTCTACATCATTGCAAGAGTTTGTAATTTTAAAATTATATATATATATATATATGTATGAACTAAATAAAAATTATTTTTAAAATACTGAATATTTAATTAAGTTTGTATCACTGAATAATTAATTTTCTACTTTGGCTAAGAGCATGTACAATAAGTACAAGATCTACATGTACTTTGCTAAATTGTTAATATAGCTGTATGAAGACTGCAAAGAACAATAAAACTGTATGAAGACTGCAAAGAACAATACAGCTGTATGAAGACTGCAAAGAACAAAGCTGTATGAAGACTGCAAAGAACAATACAGCTGTATGAAGACTGCAAAGAACAATACAGCTGTATGAAGACTGCAAAGAACAATAAAGCTGTATGAAGACTGCAAAGAACAATACAGCTGTATGAAGACTGCAAAGAACAATAAAGATGTATGAAGACTGCAAAGAACAATACATCTGTATGAAAACTGCAAAGAACAATACAGCTGTGAAGACTGCAAAGAACAATACAGCTGTATGAAGACTGCTGCAAAGAACAATACAGCGGTATCACAGTATATGAGTGCTGAAATCTGGCAATGTGGCAATTGTAAACAAACAAAATGTGGAAATGAACAAAACAGATGGTTCACATTACATGAATGTTGGAGTCAGGCAAAATGGTGGCTGTATACCAACAGAAAGTGAAAATAAACAATACAGGTGTGTTACATGATTGTGAGAGCCTGGTAACACACAGAAAAGACAGAAAGTGAAAACAAACAATACAGGTGTTTTACGTGATTGTGAGAACCTGCTAACACAGTATTTGTCAATAAAAGACAGAAAGTGGAAATAAACAATAGAGATGTGCTGTGTGAAGTGTGTGTCTGAACCTGGCAACATGGTACATGTATACAAAAGACAGAAAGTGGGAAATTAACATTACAGAGGTGTTAAATGAGTGTTGGAACTTGGCAACATGGTACATGTATATAAAAAGCAGAAAGTGGAAGTGAATACAAACATGTCATGTTAAGTGGGCACTGGAGCTTGGCAGGAGGGGGTATATCAAGAAAAAGTGGAAATGTGGCAATTTATGGTTGGATCAAATGAGTCAATAATGTTAACTTAATTAAAATTCATAAATCTTGCAATGTGTTAACAAAATGATATTCAGATAAACATAAAATATTATTTACACAAACTCAAAATGTTATTTAGACAAACATCAACTACATAAAATATTATTTACACAAAATGTTATTTAGACAAACATCAACTAAGTTTACAATGCAAAATTTAAGAATATGAGGCATTTGAATTTTCAGGAAATATATTTTTTAATTTATAACCAAATATTTATTTAATGAATGAAAGATTATGGTATAATTTTTACTTCAAACCAATTTTTAACTTTGACTGTAAAATGGCTGATCACATTATGAGGCACCTAAAGTATTTACATTTAGATCATAATTTACAAGACTAAAACTTGTTTTTAAAATATCAACAAAGATTCAGATTGTTTCTGAGCCATGACCGACAACTTTCAGTCAGTTAAGTTCAAACCCAACACTTATTTACACTCATTGATCTCTACACTACTTAGCATATCAGAAATGACACCCAATGGTACCTGGGCAACTTAAAGTACAAGCAATGACACACAAACTCTGGGTATTTCACAGTTACTACTAGTGATGACCTATGGGTACAGTAGAATACCAGCAATAACACCCAAAGATATCTGGGTAGAATAAGCAATGACATTTCATGATATCTACACACTTTAAAGTACAAGCAATAACAGTAAATGATCTTTTTGCACTTTAGAACACGAACAGTGACAACACATGACATTTTCCTCACTCAAAACTATAAGATGGAAGGAATTTATTACATAGCATCTCTTTTCACTGAAAATATTTATTTCCTAAATTTATATTTCACTGCTGGAAACTGTATTGTGACAGAAAAAAGAAACCAGATAAAACACTTGTCCTGTTAAATATCACATTTATATATTAAATAGAAACAAACTTGTCTTTTTGTTTGCTACAATCACTGCAGGCTCTAATTAAGACATTATCCTGGTCTTATACATACGTAACATTACTGACAAACTACTAGAAGTACTTTTGAAATAAAATGAAAAACCCTCACAGCTAAAATTACTGCATTTTGACTGTAAAATAAAGATTCTTTCACAGACAATAAACTCTTTACCTTGGTGAACCAAACCAGCCTAAATATATTATTTTGAGAAAATCAGCAGTGTAAAAAATATTTAACAGAAAGACAAAACAAGTGATAAAAACTCTTTTTGTAATCTTGCAGAATTTGATGGTATTAGTGAGACTTCATGTTCCCAAGAATGAATGAATACTGGTACAGAAAGTTATCACTGATGAGATGCTGTCCTTTCTGCTGTATATCATGGTGATAACTGACAGATCCAGAACATGAATTATTACTAACAACCATATATAATGTGCAGGAATTGCAAACAAAATATGTACTATTAATTATCAGTGTCATTCAAGAATCATTATCATATATTGCTTAAAAAAATAAGCACACTAAATAAAGCTTCAAAAAATTACTAGCCATGACTGTGTGAAGATTTTTTACTTCAAGAATACAGATCAAACGGATTGTCTAGCAGAGCAAAAGAACCTTCAACACAACCTATACAATCTGCACAACATTTCTGCCCTCTGTGTCATCCAAAAACAGGGTACTGAAAATGTCATTGACAAATGTTGGATGGTACTTGCAGGCACGCTGGCAGTCTGGTCCAAAGTTGACTTCACAAATCTGTGGAACAATGCAGCGATCCCCTAAACATAGCAAATATAATTAAATATTAATAATAAAATCATGATTTAATAGAGCAAATGATGCTTTAGAGTTTAAGTGTTTGACAATCAGCAACAGTTTGCAACATTTTGTTTTTACTTCCACTGAAAGAGCAATTAAAAAGTAGAACCTTTGAAAAATTCTAAGGTTATTACAATGTATTACTAACAATTAAAGTGTCATTAATTTATTACATTTTGTACTTTGTATCAGCTTAGATCTATGGTACCCCTAGATCATCATGCTAACAATCTTAAAAGTTTGAATATTTACACCAATTTAGCATCAGTGACATGTTTCTTTGAATCATAGTTAACATCATTATGAGATTGTACCCAAATGCAAACTGTTTTGCATGAGCCTACATTTTTAAACTATGGACTGAATACAATAACTTATCTGTTGGGTCACCAACATCATTAGTTATAATGGTTGAAGTTTAATCATTTGCACAGTTTTTCAAAATCTGTCACTGTAAAAGAAAATGGTTACTGATAATGAGAGGAAAGTTGATGGCCTTCTTCTACCTCGAAGTCCATTAGAGTATGTTCATTAAAATATATATTTATTTATCATACTCAACAAGAGTAGTCATTGAAAATAGTAATATAATTAGTTTTATATGTTTAATTTAAGAAATATGTTATTTTAAAAATCAGTGCAGAGTGTGTGTGTGTGTGTGTGTGTGTGTGTGTGTGTGCACTTGTACATGTGCATGTGATTATAATTATGAAGATACAGATATTTACTATTGCATTCAGTTTTACAGCTGATTTCTTTGTTTAATGGCAAATAAAGTACCAATATTCTCTTTAAGATGCAATAAACTTATCATATATAAAAGAATTTTTAAAAACTACTTTCTTTAGGAAAAGTCTGCTTAAATAATGCATGTTTGCCCGGGCCCAGGTGTTGTGTGCATGCACTATTGAAGTCCAAGCACCAGGTGATAAATTTTAGAAAAAAAAGGGTTAATTTGGATATATGAAGTAATATTAGCTGTGCATTGTAAAGCAATCTGTTTTTGTTGGTTCTTTGCATTTCTTTTTTTATTTCCACTGCTAAGTAAAACATTTTCTCAAAGTATATACATATATATATGGACGTATGAGAAGTTATTTTAGCTGTGCATTGTAAAGCAATCTGTTTTTTTTTGGTTCTTTGCATTTCTTCTTTTTTTATTTCCACTGCTAGATAAAACATTTTCTCAAAGTACTTTTATATTATAGTGAAAGGAGCAAGCAAGATAAAGTATGTATGGCAATGCTTTATGGTAGAAACTTTTCACTGCTAAAGAATGTTTTATAACTATTAAAAGAAAAAAAAAGGAGGCTGGATGAAAAGTGACAGTAAAAGGGGTGTAAACAAAAATACAATCTGATAATGCCAATAGTGACTCAAATCAAATAACAAATTTTTAAAATCTATAAATCAAACTGCCAAATAAAGATATATTTATTTATATCTATATATCTGAAGATGATTATTCATTTTATTTGTAGATGGAGACTATTAAAGTATATGATTTAACTTGTAAATACTGACTGGTCTCATTAAAAAATATCACATTTTCTATGTAACCTAAAGTTTTAGTATTTCAATGACAGTTTACTATGAGGATTATATCTAGCTGTACACTGTGCATGACACAGTTTTACTATGATATCTAGCTGCACACTGTGAATGATATTTAAGCTTTAATTTACATATACAAACACATAACAACACACATAGACATCACGGGTCAGTTTATTGTGAATCAACTGTAAAACCTAACTTACAAAGATTCCAATCAAAACTTAGTCAAAATCTACGCTTGTTGAAGAAAAAACAATTTTTTTTTTCTAATATATCACAATTCTTTGGACACAATGTATTCCAGCCTAAGTATTGTCAACTGCTAAAAAAGCCATTAAATAGTGCTGTTTTTTAAAAATAAAAAACCTTCATGTTTTTAATAACCTACATTATAATAGTTTCAAAAGCAGTTGGTCTAAATTGACCTTTTTAGTTTTCTTTTTTTTCCGGGGGTAAGATTAATAAATCTCTTAATATTTATTTTGGCAAGATGAACAAAATATATTAATGCATCTTTGAAGCAAATGGAAAAACAGTTACTGCCTGCTGGTAGTGCATAGTGGTAAAAAAAAAGAAATAAACCTCTCCTGGCATGGTCTTGAAACAGAATACTTGCAAAGGGAGCTCGTATAAACTGACACTTTTGAATCAAGAAAAATAGATCTCTCTTACATTGTCTCGCTGAATGAACTAAACATTTCTATGCCCCCTCTTTGCAAACTGTTGCCCAAGAGAGGAAAACATATCTTGTTATATCTGTGTGCACGACAAAGTACGATTGGGTCTTATAAACAAATTCCACATTACAACAATAACAAAAATATACACAGCTGTTGCAGCTAGGATTTATAGCAAGAAAATGGATACTTTCCTACCTTTTGCCATTTTGCCAACATTCCAGGAGAAGTAGCCATGATAAACCAACTGGTAAGTTATTAACTATGAAAATGTTACTTGTGAATAGCAGATATTTTATGTAATATTAGCAAAAACTACAGTACTTTTAAAAGGAAATCACTCAAACTTGACTAGCAATGTGTAGTTCACATTAGTCTCCCTTTCCACATCATAAGAGTACACATACAAGTTCACCTACATTCGCAAGTGACTCATTAGGGTATGCAAGCAATGGCAGCATTACAGCTTCAATGCTGTAATCAAAAAAGTGTGGAAGATATTAAATTTGTGTGCATGATGATATTGCTGTCAGATGTGCACAAGGCTGCTTGTCATGAGACTTTAATCTACAAGAAATCTTCAATAAAATATAATCAAGTGCATGCATACTCTCCTGTGGCAACATATACAAAAAAAATCATTCAATAAATTCATGAACAGAAATTGTTCAAAAATATAGCTTTTCCTTTAAAATCTAGTGGTTGGAATCATTTGTTAATCTAAACCCTTCCTTGCTTTAATTTGCTCAGATTGCTGTGCTTGTCTGGTGATGTGAGGTGAGATGAGACAAGGTGAGATGAGGTTATATATGAGATGTGGTGAGATGAAGTGAGATGAGGAGAGACAAGGCAAGGTGAGTGAGGTAAGATGATGTGGTCTCTGCTCAGAATGAACTTAAATGAAATGTGCTACTCTGTCCACATGACTGGAATAAGTCCAGTATTTTTGAAAATACCTTCTGGTCTTTCATCCCATTTAAGCAACAGATCTACTGCGTACATGGCTCTGGAATAAGGGGAATCACCAATTCCTTGAGGTGGTGGCTTGGATACAGCTGCTTCAAACAATTCTCTAAGCATGGATAAGATGGATTCCTATGAAGAAAAAGAAACAAGGATAAGTCAAGGAAATTCCAATTATACCAAGAATCTCAAAAATGTTTTCCTAAAAGAAATAAAATAATCCTTTTTTATAAAAATGTAAACAACTGTGAGGAATGGTGAGAGTTGGGGGATACATCTTTGTTAAAATGAAGTCAATGATAGGTTTACTAGTGACACAGTCAAATATAGGGTTGCTAGTGACAGAATTAAATATAAGGTTGCTAGTAACACAGTCAAATATAGGGTTGCTAGTGACACAGTAAAAAATAGGATTGCTAGTGATGCAGTCAACAATATTGTTACAAGTAATGTAGTCAAAAATAGGGTTGCTAGTGACACAGTCAAAAATAAAATTGCTAGTGATGCAATCAACAATACTGTTGCCAGTGACACAGTCAAAAATAGGGTTGTTCAACAATATCAGTCAACAATATTGTTGCTGCTGACATGGTCAACAATACAGTGCTAGTGATACAATCAACAATATGACTGCTAGTGATAGAGTCAAAAATAGGGTTGCTAGTCATGATGTCAACAATATTGTTGCTAGTCAGTTGACAATATGATGCTAGCGATACAATCAACAATAAGGTGCTGGTGATGCAGTCCACACTGCTATACGCTCTTCTACCTAGCACATTTCCCAGCAATCACAGGTAAAGTTAGCTAATTACCACAATTTAAATGGAATGTGTTATTTAAACTATAGGCAAGCAATACAGTCATAAGTTTGCAGTGTAATCAGAATTATAATGGATAACAATACTAAACCAGTATCCATTCCAGTTTTGTACATAGTCAAATGTATTCTCTTTCTTTTTTGTCTATTTATGCTTACTCATCCTTACTTCACCGATGTCAAGGCAATGAATGTAAAGTAAGCAAATACATTTTGTAACTAAAAGGACAATTAAGAATTAAGTTATATTTTTCTGAATCTGTAAATTTCCTATATTCTTAAATACCAAATCCTTAAATATGTGTCAGTTACATATCTGTGGGGTTTGAATATTAATATCTAGTAACAAATAAAATTGAATACCTGATATACCAAAATCTATAAATAAATATAAAGAAAGCAGCATTATAGAATGCAGACTGATAAAAAACATATAAAATAAAGGAACTATGTAAGTCGTTCAATAAATAAATCATGTGTGTCTCTAGAGAATAAGAGATTGTCATACCTCCACTGATGTCCAAGAAAATTCTGGATACTGTTTTTCAAACATTGGAATGAACTCGTTGTAATTGACCTACAAAAGTATGATACTGAAGACATCAAAAACAAACCGATGAAGGGAAATCACTAGTCGCAGCAAAACATTTAAAATTTTATAACTTCAATTAGAAGTAATCCTAAGAAATAAAAAGATCCCGAACATTAGCTTTTCCTAAGTCTTTCTTTAAATGATGTCATTCACAATTTTTCAAAACTCTTTCAAAGCATACATACTGCCACCAAAACTTAATAAATCCTATACCTCCTTCAAGACTGCCACCCAAACTAAATAAATCCTCTGCCCCCTTCAAGATATTGCCTCCAAAACTTAATACATTTCTATATCCTCTTCAGGATACTGCCCTTTCTGGCCACAATTCATCCCCTCCCCAAGATGCTAATAACATGAATAATATTTAATTATTATATTTATTAATTTTTGTCCTGTCCTTGAAATGGTTTTCCAATCCAATGGTAGGCTTTGGAACATATTACAGAATTAGGAATGATAATGCCAACTGGGTTTGGGTGAGAAAAAAGGATGGAAAGGGATTTTTCTACAATTTTCTCCAAGCAACTTATTCTTCCAGCCCAGGTAATTGATTTATATAAGTCAGGAAATATTTTGTAAAACTACGAACCAAAGTGGCAGTCCATATATGGCTTATTAAAAACTAAATTCAGATCCCAATTTTATACTTTACTAAAAATCAAAGTAAACAAAGTACACCATATTTATTAAAAACTAAATTCACACCCTAATTTCATACTTTATTACAATCCATGTAACCAAACATAAGCGTATCTAAATGTTGCTGACCATTTACAAGCAGTGTGAGCACACTAAAGCTCTCTCTCTCTCTAGGTGATGTGTACCAACCTGCTTTAGCTGTGCATCAGGCCTGTAATTCATGACGGTGAAGTGCTTTTCGTATTCATCAAAAGAGTCCAAAGAAAAGGGTCTGAAAAATATACATCACAGATGATTTCACCGTCAATAAACAATGTTGTTATTGATTAAAATGCTAACGGGAAATAACCCAATAGTTGTGCTTTATTTTGACTATTTCACAACTAGGATTAATTTATCTTTTAATAAATAACTATAAAACTACAAGGTAAATTATGTGCAGTAATTCAAACAGGATAAAGCAGGATTAAAGGAAGAATATGATTTTCCCAGATCAGAATAAATTAGTCCATAAAAGATTAATGCAGTCCAATGATTTAAATTACATAAGAGATGACAGCTGTAACAAAATAAGAGATGATAGCCTTAACAATATGTGACAATCCTGTTAACACTATACGAAACGATAGCCATAACAAAATAAGAGATAGCCTTAACAATATAAGAGATAGCCTTAACAATATAAGCTTACTGTCATACAAAGGGATGGGTGAACATTTCAGAAGGGATATATAAACTCTAGCATTTTTCTTAAATCTCTCATTGTGTCAGATAATTGAGGGAGGGGGAAATAGGTCATAGATACATAAAATAATCAATAGAGATAGATATTATAAAGGCATTCAGCGCACGACCAAATGTTTGCATTGCCAACATTATGCCTCAAATATTTTCAAATATGCTCCTTTTTTGTCTTCACCAAATGAAGAATCCATACCTGATCAAAAACATTTCCAATCAACAAATGATAAAGTCTGTTCTACTGCCTTATAAAGACATCAATGATAAAATACACACATAAAAATGTTGCGCATACTGCATACATATTTGTCATCAACAGAAATTCATGACAAATACTGCCAATTGACTGGAGAATACTGCCAATGAGAAGAGAATACTGCCAGTGAGATAACACTATTAAACTGAGACTGAGTGTACAGAAGGATTTTAGTACGATAGTGGTTTATAAGTATGCCAGCAAATGAATTCTAATACTATTAATCTGAGTCTATGTGTGCAGAAGGACAACAGTGGTTTATAAGCAAATGAATTCTAATACTGTACATCTGTGTATAAAAAAACTTAATTGATAGTTGTCTAAAAAAAATGTAAGCAAACAGATTCTAATACTCTTAAAATGAGACTGCATAGAATAGATGAAAATTGCAATAAATATGCTCAAACATTTTGCAGCTAACAACACAATTCACCTGTTAGCGAAGAGATGGAGACTAGTAATAAATTTGCTCACACATTCAACACTATTCACTTTGTTAGAAGAGATGGCGTGACTGAGCAAAGTTTCCTGCGCACACTTAGGACATAATTAATATATAAAATATAAAGTGTATGATGCACCAAGTTTAGTCGGTATTTTTTTTATTGGAACACTAAAGGTAGCGGTAATTAGGCAAGTTGTTGGTACCCCATAAAGAAGGACAATATATAATACACAACAATTGAGGTCAACCACTCCAGTGGCTCGTTTGTGTCCAGAGGATAGGATTGTTATATATATAGACAGACAATAGACATACAATGACTACAATTAATGAATTTTACACGAAATGAAGATGATAAGAAATGATACAAGACAGATGAAAAATAAATAAATATTTATCTCCATTTAGATTTTATTACTTACTCATTTCTTATGACTAAATTTTATTCCTTTCTATATTTCTTTTTTAATATTTATTGATGGGATCTGGGCAAGATTTATAAATATCCTGACATACATCAAGGGTACTGCCTCACAAAGTACATGACATTTGGTGGAGAGTAGGGACACCCAGTGACACTCAGTGAACAGAATGGATCTATAGACCTGAGGGTCCATGGCAGTATCTTAAAAATAAACACTCAAATGCAATGTAGATTGGAAATGCCATCATGCTCAAGGAAACTTAATAGCATATAACGAAATTTCTTAGCATATATACCCTGTTCATTCTCTCTCTCATCACTTCAATTTTGTTTGAGTCTGGTCTCAGGCTGAAATGTGAGCATATTAAGAAGCATGCCCTTTTTTAGTTAACCCAAAGGTCTACAACTCTGACTGCAGTGGTTTGTACACCTCCCTACTTTGTGTTAGCTTCTGTGGTTCAACAGTTGGTAACACTGGGGTGTTGGAATTTAGCTGTGGTGGAGACTCCAGCACCAGAATGTCTAAGAGGACTGAAGTGGACACCGAGTCAGAGTACTGGGTCTATCTCCTAATCTATGAGAGATCTACATGAAAGATTCTGTAAGCAAGCTGGGTTGTTGTGCCTATGGCCACAAGTTTTAACCAGTGCTAACCACGGCTTGACTACAGCGTGCAGATGAGTGATGTCATTTCAATGTCAGAGCATCAAAAGGTCATGTCCATTTGCTATCACTATACACTCTCAATATTCTGACTTTCTGTGATGAATTTGAATCTAATGAACTATTAGAAACTTCATTTATAACTATTGTTATCACTTTTTATCAACTTTGTTTGTTATTCATGATTGCTGTTCATGATTATTTTATTTAAAGCAGGAAGTTTCCATCATCAGGAGACATTATGTGACGGAAGAACATTTACTTATGTATATGTACTTGAAATAGTTCTGGAAAAAACCCACCAGTTAGATCCACCAGGTGTAATAGGAGAAGGGTGATCCAATTGGGATTTTAACAAATTACAAATTAAGATCACCATCCACCTGTAGTTAATTTAGTTGTGAATTATTAATTAATAAAAAATTAATATTAATAATCATAACCAGAATGGGTGTCATTACAAATGGAGACTAGCAATAAATATGCTCACACATTATGCAGCTAACAACACTATTTACTTAACAAAGAGATGGAGACTAGCAATAAATATGCTCACATATTCAACACTACTCACTTGTTAGCGAATCTCAACCAGAAGACTCTGTAGGCATATAGAGTTAGAGGATGGGCCGAACGAAGGAGAACAATGTAGCGAATATCAAACTTAACTTCCCCAACATCCTCACGATGAATCAGCACTGGATTCTCCACATATTTGCATGCTACCTGCCAGAAAAGGAACATCCCAATGTCTAAATTTCAGAAGATACCCTTGATAAAAATAAATATTCTGTATGCTAAAACCTTTTGATGTTTAGTACAAATTATGACATGACTCAATGCACCCTGACACTTTCAGTAATACACTAATGGTCTGTTAAACATACCCTGGATCAAAATAAGTACAGAATTATCATATATGTCATTGCCTGCTGAAACCCGGCTAAAGTTGCTATAATTAATTATGCGCTACAGCCATTTATAGTTGTAAAGTTAAAAACAATCAATTTGAGGATTACTTTAAAAATCACTTTATTTATCATTATTTTTCAATAATCCAAGATTTTTTTTGCTGTTTGAAGAGTATAGCATTTTAAAGCATAAAATGACTACTGGGGTATCCAGCATGTGACTACTTTGTCCCTAAAACATGACTGTTTGAATGGTATATTTAGTGATCAAGAGGTGCACACATATGCAACTTTGAGTGAAAAGGCTCTTGTTTCTATTTATAATACATAGGACATATGGCTGCACATGAATTGACAAAAGTCGCCTAAAATGTACTGTTATGATGCTTCGCCTTCTCCATTCTGACTTTGGCTGGATGTGTTTTAAAAATTAATTTTGTTAGTGGTCAGTGGTGATTTATTCATGGTAGTGCAGAATCTGTCTACAAAATAACGTTATAACTGTGCAAAATTGATCTATCTGGGGTGTAAATTAATTCGTTTTTAAAAAAAGGTATCGAGTTACCAACCAGAAGTAAGTTTCATTGGTGTGTACCACTCACGTGTTGTCTGCTGCACTAGCTAGACTGCTGAACAAAAGTGTTGTAGACAATAATATTGACATTTTTGATGTAGCAGCAGTGACAATGATGAAAATATTCAAGCAATCGATGAAGCAACAGATTTGTGCAGTTTTAACTTCTGTTGTCGTCGGGTAGACAGACCTACACACATCAACACACTTGACTTGACTGTGACCTTGCCTGCTCAGCCAGCACTGTCATTCAATTTAATTATCTGTGCACTGTTGTTAACCGACATAATTTTAGTAATAGTTTTCATGTAATAAGCATGTAAATATTATCATTTTTGTTTGTATCATTTCTCCCCTTTGATACTTAAAAAAATATATAGTTTGTACTTAAAAAAATATATAGTGAAAAAACTATGTGGCATAAATTAAATTTTTTTTCCGTTAAATAAACATGAGATTCAGAAAATACACTTTTGAATTATTTTCACGTTAGCTGGCTTTTTGCAGGCAGTAACACATATATTTGACCTTGTAGTGCATTTGATAAATTATTATAATACATTTTCCCCTGTTTCGCATTTAATGTGATTTATCATTATGCATACAGCTTTCTCTGTTATGTTCAATACAAAGACTATATGATCTATACACATTATGCCTTGTGTTCCATTTAGTTAAATGATTATGGATCTATTATATATTTTGCCCTGTGTTGCATTCATTAATTCATTCATTCATTCGTTATATATTTTTGCACTTTTACATCTGACATACAATTTGCACTAAGTCCTGTGCTGTGCAATGACTCATGATCTATCAATAAGTCACCTTAGGTCCAGTCTCTGGCAAACGGACAATGCAGTTGAGGTCATCTGTGACCGTAGTATCCATACCTCTTGCTAGATTCCATGGCTTGCAAATCCACAAGTTGTCTAGGCCCCTGAAAGCAGATCATGGAAAAGACATGTATTGCAGCCAAAACTTCTTAAGCCAACAAAATATGTGTATCTTTAGCTTGGGTAGGCTGTAGTCCATATTTATGCACTGAAGGCAGACAAAGTCATGCTAGAAGCAAAGTCGTCATGCATGCCATCTCAGAAATGGTGGTCAAAAGTTTATATTTGAGTATGTTTTAAACAGTATGACATTTTTGTGAAACATCCCTGATATATCTCCCTCACATAAATTCCATTCTTTTTGTAATATGACCCCAACAAACTAAAATAATTAACCACCCTGTCAAGACTGTTAAAAATACTGGCATCTATATATATATATCTTTATGCTTCACTAATAGCTAAGTTTTCCTATTTCCAGCAAATAAGTATTCCTGTTATATCCATAAAGTGCACGTGCTATTATAAAGTATTGTTTAATGTTTAAGATACTGTATTGCATATTAATAGTCTGGTTTAGGAATTAAGAACAGAGTTGTTTTTTTAAATCACCCTGAATGAAAGTAATTTATTGATTAAAATTCAAGATAATCTCCACTTCATTGTCACATTTAATGGCAATTAAAATCTAAAATAGTGAGTGTCAACTCAAACTCCATCATTAAATCTCACTGAATTTTAGCAAAGAGTATTAGATCTACACATTAATCTTTTCATTTTTGTCTTTCTTCTCCTGTGCTCATGACTTCTTTCACTCACAAATGCGCGTGCGTGCACACCCCCCCCCCCCCCAATAACATGGCATCAGGAAGGAAAGTGGTCTTATAATCAGTTATTTACATATAATATTGTATATAAATAATATTAGATAACATAGCTGCAGATCTTCTAGACCAATGATCACTAAAGAGAAATTTTAATACCTTCATGATTATATATCTTAGTTTTTGTCTGTAGATTCAAGATTATCTTTCTTAAGTTAATAATCAAGAATTAAACAGCTTCTATGGTCATGCAAAAATAGTATTAAGGTGATGTATGAATGAAAAATCATGTTAAATATAGATAATAATAAGGTGATGTGTGAATGAAAAATCGTGATTTGGGGCCATTAGGGTCATTTTGAATTTTTTGCATTTTTAGACACTTTAAATGTGTTTATTTTCAGAATCTTTCATAATGTTGTCATAAAAATTTTGTTTTTATGCAACAAAAATGCTTTTATTTCACTAATCATCAAACTTTGGAGCAAATTTTGTTCAAATACTGTGTGAAATGGCCAATTTTCATGTTCTAGAAACATGTGTTTCTCTGACACTAACCACCATGATTTATATATATATATATTTATTTATTTATATACTGGGGAAATCCTCATTACCTCCCCTGCCTTTGTTCAGCTTTCCATATACAGAAAATTGCGCCAATGTCAGATTAGACTATTTTTAACAAGCTACATTCCATATACGGAAAGCCTGACCCTTTAACTCTGAAGAATTGTCTGATTGCATAAAACATGTACTTGACTACAGTTGCTCCACAATAGCATCTGTCTACATTTTTTAATTCGTCCACATAGGATAAAACAAATGGTTCGTGTAAAAAAAAAATATAAAAAACTATGCTGCAATCAAGAAAAAAGCAGCTTGCAATTACAAGGCATGATAAGAAAAATCAAAATAACATAATTGCTGCTGAAGAGACAGAGTTGGACCCAGTACCAAGTGATATTCAAAACTCACTCACATACTACTTACTAGTTCATGTTTCAATTTCTACTTCTAAAGTGACAGTTTTCTCAGAGAAAAAACAGGGGCACAATTGAAAAGTGAATTGTATGTTTGACTACTTTCTGAGAAAGGAGATGGGAGTGCCAAATGTTTGCTAAGTTGAAAATCATTGTTGTAATTAGTTTAGAATTATGTTAATAGATGTTTGAGCTCTTTGTTTACGTTTTTATAATTTTTTGTGTTTTAGTATTGAATCTGATTTTAGGAACAAGATTTCTCAAAAAAACTAGCATTCATATATGAATGAAACTTTGTATATTTATTCAATATAGTGTTACTTACATTGTGACAGAAGGAAATTTACATTTGTTAATTAGTTTCTATTCTTTTTGACTTGAAATTTGATAAATAGCATTAAAAATTATGTTATTTTGCAAATAAAAATAATAATTAAAAATGTAACATATTTTTAAAAAAGCCACCCTTCTGTCACAATGTAGATACAAGAAGAAAGAAGAAAAAACGTGAAATTTTTAAATTGGAAACTCTCGAGATATTTTGAAAAGTCCAACGTGGCAACTGTTTACCTTGTTTCCATAGCAGCGGATAGTTATAATATAAACTAATGGTTCATTTACATTCACAGAACCTAGAGCAACAAATTAGTACAACAAAAAATCTTTTAAAAATCATGCAGGAAAAGAATTGATTTTACTGCCGCACATTAATTTAATTAATTAATTAATAATAGCTAAATTAATAAAATAATAATGTAAATTAGGTAGGGTGAATTTATTTCATCAAAAATTTCTTTTAGTAAACAGTTTTGAGAGAAATCTGCATGTACTGCTTATTTATATAAATATATATGATAGTGCAAGTAATGACTTTTTAAAAAAAAATACTGACACACATGGCTGACCTCCCACCAAAATGTTGTCAAATATTACACTTGACCAAAGAACAAGTTGATAACATGAAATATATTAGGAGATAAACATAGCAAGAAAACAATCTCACATTTTTTCACGCATTTGGTAATAGGAGACAAATTGTGGAAGTTCAGTTTCTAAGTTGAAGGTCACAGGCAACCATCTGGGGCCTGGGTTGATTGGATCACTTGGAGGAACATCAGCTGCCCGACGAGCCACAATTGCTAGCAAGTCTTTTACAGTCAACACCATCTCACATGGAAACTGGTTGATATGGCAAGCAGTGGAACTGAGACTCCTGTGATAAATGTTAAATCTTTGATAGTAATCATTGTTTATTAAAAATGTACATTAATCATTTGGTAAATCTGTTTTACTAATGTGATTTTTGTTATATAAATACATTTATTTGTTCATCATTATTTTGCATATAGATAACCCTTTTGTTTTTCATTATCTTTAGTTTTCTTATGTCTAAGTAGTTTGTATGAAGGCTTTTGTGGTGTATTTATATATATAAATATTGTAAAGCATATAGAGCTTTATAAGAATAAGACTCTATGAAGTAATTATTACTCTTCTACTTCTTTTTAATACTACAAGTTTATTATACAATAAAGTGCAAGCTAGCAATTTAAATCAAAGAAAACTAATATTTCAAATAAAGCTTTTAAGCACAACAGTCTTCATGATTTAAGATAATCTCTAAAAGAAAATTCTTGGGAAAAAAGTTATTGCTGCACATTTTTTTTTTGTTATTTTTTTGTTGATTAGGTTTGGGGGTTTTGTTGTTTTTTTTTTTGGGGGGGAGGGTTAGAGTGCTAAATAATATTTTTCTTTTAAATAAGAAACAAAAAAGCAAAGAAACCTGAAGTCTTTAAATGTTTTCTGAATCCATAGAATATCTGCTTCTTCAGGAGAGCTTACTATTTCAAAGCGTGAGTCTGTGAGAAAACTGCTGAAATTCTGGTAGTCTACAAATACTCGCAAATTCCTGTCTTTAGGCAGACCACTATAGGTGGCATCTAGATCTGGAAGAGTTTCTTGAATCCGAAAACTCTGCAAAATAAGTAATATTTCTTTTCAAAGTTTCTCAGTAACTTCTTTCTTTGAAGATCATCTTTTTAGCAAATTCCTCGTCGTTACTGAACCACTTCTCTGCCCAGTTTACAACAGCTTGTAACTTTACTTTTATTTTATTTTACAGAGATTTTTTATCACTTTTTAAATTCCCATAGCAATATCTAAGGAGACGTGTAAGAAATTACTAAAGGAAAAATAAGAAAACAACTTGTATGCTTCCACTTTCATACAAAAGAAATACTTTTCTGTATTATACAACATTTCTAAACTATCATTTGTATGCCACACTGTGTATCTGCTAAATAACAAACCAAACAAAAATATTTATGTCAATAGTTCCTAATGTCTGTTTTAAAAATTCATTGTATACATTTTATAATACTCAGTAGGGAAAAAGGAAAAAAATAACTGAACATTTATGAAAGATTACAGATTTAATATTTTTTGCTCTCTGGGAATGGAAACCTCATCACAGCATGAAAATCTATTCTTGCCTTTTGTACAAACAATTTTTTGCAGGTGTTTAGGGAAGTGTATCACATATGAAAAGAGGATTTTAAAAAAAATATGCTTAACATTTCTGTAACAAGAAACTGGTGTAATGCATGGTTAAAAAAATGCAGTAAATGTTAAGCTACAAACAAACAATTACTTTACACTTAAAAATTTGGTCTTTCAGTTTTACAAATACCTCTCAGTTGACATTAAAAAAAAAAGGCACAATTATTCTGAAAATAAACATTAGTGGAAGGATTTAACTGTTTTCTAGTACAATTGATAAAGCTTCCAAATTAGCTAAACCTGAAACACGAATATTGCTTATTATTTTGTTATTTATTGATTGGTGACTATAGTCTACTGCAGACACTCAGAATTCTGTATAAATGTGTTCATTTAGTTTATTTACGTCAATTCAGTATAATATGTGCATTTTGTTTATTTACATCAATTCAGTATAATATGTGCAATATTTTTAAATCAAAGCAATTCTTTACAAACAAATCAATATAATGTGCATTTTTTTATTTATAGAATTCAGTATAGTACAAGCATTGTTTACATACAATTCAGTATAACATGCATTTTATTTATTTAAGGAATTCAGTATAATACATGCACTGTAAACATACAGTTCAGTATAATGTGCATTTTGTTTATTTAATCAATTCATTATAATATGATCATTTTGTTTAAACAATTCAGCATTAAATGTACATTTGTCTTTTTACAGTAATTCAGTACATGTGGATTTTGTATATTTACATTAATTCAGTTTAGTATGTAAATTTTGTTTATTTTAATTCACCATATATGCATTCTGACTTTTTACAGCAATTAAGCATCAACATATGCTTTTCTTTTTTTACAGCAATTCAATAAATGTACCTTGTATTTATTTACATGAATTCTGTATCACTATACGCATTCTGTTTATTTACAGTCTATTAATCTGCAATGTTTTTTTATTCGTAGCCCATCTGCAATATTTTTTTATTCATAGCCAAGTAGTCTATAAACGTGCACATTCCGTTTTTTGCATTGTAGTGGGTAATTTTGATGGGGTTTTTGTGGGGAGATTATCATTTAGTATTACACTAGGTTAGCAAGGCATCAAATTAGTGCCGTAGGAACAGACCAAAACGAGAGAATATATATGTATGCCAGCAAAGTGTATGTCTTGGCATTTGAAGCTGAAATTGCCATGAGAAATGATCAGGGAAAATATTTCATTTCAAACAATTCAACAGTATGCAAAGATACTCCAATCTACTCTTCAGTTCACACATCAAAAAATATATTTAGTGGGGTTTGGGTTTCCAGAGTTTTTTTTTAAAGTAAAACAATCCATCTGTGGGTGGTTGAACAATGAGAGGAGGGTAGTGATTCTTAATTTTAAAAAATTAAGTATTGAGTTAATAGCAAAGGCCAAAGAAGTTTTAATTTTTCTACAACATTAAATTTCATTTCTCCACCTCAAAATAAGAAGCATCAGGCTCTGGCTGAGTAAAAGGCACATCAGTCATGTCACTAGGGACCCAGGGCTGTGCTCGGGCTTGCCAGGTCTTTGGATCACTTGTGGTCATCACTTGATCTGCAGTCAATTCCTCTGGCACAACAAAATGTCATTCTGAAGCAGGTGAACACTTCTTTAAAAAAAAAAAAGCACACATGCACAAATAATAATTACAGTTGTGCTCATGCACACACAGACACACACACCAAATGCATATATACAAAATTCTGTGCTTGTCTGACTAAAGACATAATTCTAACCTTCATATTTAATATCTCTCAGAAGCCATAAAAGTGTATACATGAAACCGGTAGGAATGAAGTAAAATGGCACCATTCTGCAGTTGGGTGAATCAGAATGATGAATCCAGCTGCCAACCTCATCGTTTATGTACCAAATTGGCTGTGCTTCTGCCAATGGCTGCAAGAAACAGTCACGCAGAATCATTCATAGAAATGTACTTAAAATGTGATGATTTTATTTAATGAATATAATTTCTATAAGCATTCTTTAACATTATTTTGCTTTTTGAGTGATATTAAAAAAGTATAAATATTTTTTTTAAAGTCTATTATCCTAAATATTTAATTTATCTAACAAGTAAACGTCTCTTATTCGCTTTTATTTATTTTTCTTTCAATGAGTCTGTGGTGGAGTAAATTTGCCTTCCCTATTTCTATATTTAATAATTATATCTTTGCTGCCAATGTCAAAATGACCCGAATTGGGCACTCCTTATGATGATATTTTTTTGTTAAATGTCAAAGTTGGAAGTAAACAACTCAGATGCAGAATGTGCTAGAAAATTGCTGATGCAACCCTAAGTGAATGAGTAGTTTTTTGACTAAGAGTCTCACACTTGTTCATCCAATGGGGATGGACTGAAAGTTAAGGAAAGTCTATATTGAAGAAAGTCTATATTCTAATCACTTTGAATTTGACGAAATTGGTCCAGTCATAAAGGTGATAGTTTATGGTAAGTGAACTGACTGATGAAGAAAGAATGGACTTAGAAATATGTGTCACTACCAGCAAAACCTGGCTAAAGTCGCTATAATTAATTTTGCACTACAGCCATTTGTAGTAGTATATATTTTTTAAAATCAATTTTGGGATTACTTTAAAAATCATTTTATTGATCATTATTTTTCAATAATGCAAGAGTATTTTGCTGTTTAAATGAAAGATTTTAGCGTTTTAAAGCATAAAATTACTACTGGGGGGGGGTGTCAACTCTTTGATTAATTCTTTGAGTCAACTCTATTAACACGACTGTTTGTATCGTATTTTTAGTGACTGAGGTGCACACATATCACCTTGAGTGAGAAGGCTCTTTGTTTCTATTTATAATAATGGGTTGTGTGGCTGTGCATGAATCAGACAAAGTCACCTAGAATTTATTGATATGTTGCTTCACCTTCTCCATACTGAATTTGACCGGGTGTGTTTTAAAAATTAATTTTAGTTTGAAACTTTATTTTGTAGTGGTCAGTTGTGATTTATTTATGGTAGTGCAGAATCTGTCTTCAAATTAATGTTATAACTATGCAATGTTGTGCTATCTGAGATGTAGATTAATTCATTTTAGAAGCTAGGTATCGAGTTGATACCAACCAGAAGTAAGCTTCATGACGAGTACTACTCGTGTGTTTGCTGTATTAGCCAGACTGCTGATCAGAAGTGTTTTAGACAATAATTTTGACATTTCTGATGTAGCAGCAGTCACAATGATGAAAATATTCAAGCAACCAATGAAACAACATATTTGTGCAGTTTTACTTGTTATCATCAAGTAGAACTAAACATGTCAACACACTTGACCTTGACTGCTCAGCCAGAACTGTCAATGTCATTCAATCAATTTTAATTATTTGTGTGTTGTTGTTAACGTACATAATTTTAAAATTTATTATACCTCAAGATGTGTTTTTCAAAGGTAAATTAAAGGTAATAAATAATGCTTAAATGTTAAGTAGTAGGTCTACAATGATATTCATCATTCAACACAGTCTTAAGTTTAATTGTAAGTGTAGGCCTACTTAATAGCTTAGTACTTTGTTATATATAGTCATATACCTACATATGGGAAAAGTTTCACTAAATTTTATTTACAGCATACCCTCTTTAGCTATATTTGTGGGTATGTGAAAATTTTCTTATAATTTTCCTTCTTTGAGGACGTAATAGCACCAGTCGTTTCCACAAAAAAATCTAGTTTTCATGTAAAAAGCATGTTAATATCATAATTTTTGTTTGTACAATTTCTTCCCTTTAATGAAAAGTATTTGCTCAAAATCACCCCACCAACACGTGGCAAACCCCTCACATGCCAGATGTACAAGAGTTTACTTTACTGCCCCAAAATCATCAGGCACAATTAATATCAACAAAGAACTTTAGTCAACTATTATTACATGAGACTTTTGTTACTATGAGAAAATAATTTTTCTTTAAAAAAATCTAAGATGAAAAATACAAGCAAACAAATCTTACCAGATCAGCAGTCCGAATTTTGTAAGTATGCGCATAACTGAAAAAGATTATTTCCATATTAAAAAAGAAAAATTAGAAGTATACTTATGTAATATTCACAGCTTATGAATATGATAATAAATAACTGTATAATTTTAAAATTCATACATTTATCTCTGGATTATTAGGCAACCTATACATTTTTTTATTGGCAATAGTAAAACATGATGATAAACACAAGACAGATATTTAGGGATGGAACCAGACAGTGAAAAACTATAAAGAAAAGATAACGTTTGTTTCATTCTGTTGTGAAGAGTTAGCAGCAGAGGCTGTGAACCATCTGAAGTTCTTCTAATAACACACTGGTAGACCAGAGAGTAGGGTTACAATAGTAGAGCAGCAAGGTCAGTGGTAGACTAGAAGACAGTTATAATGGTAGACAGTGAAGTGAGAGTTACTGTGGTATAAGAGAAGACCATTACAAGTATAGACCATCGAAGTAAAAATTTAAATGATAGACTTGAGAGAAAACAGTTACTATAGTAGATCAGCAAAGTGAGAATTACAGTGGTAGACTAGAGAGAAGATAGTTACAATGAGACCAGTGACAAGAGAAGAGAGTTAACAGTGGTAGAGTTACAGTAGTAATCAAGTGGAAAGAGTATCAGTGAACACATAAAGATATGTCTGCACTGGCAGATGTGAAAAGACCACATATAATGTTGATCTGTTCCATTTCTACAAGTACAAGAGAGAGAAAACAGAGTAAGAACTAACAAATGGCACCCAGATTTCTAAATAACTGACTCAAACTAATGAGCAACTAAATTTGTACAGTGGATTTTCAACAGCACAATTCATTGGATCAAGGGTGGTGTCTTACAACACCAGGAAGAAATTGTGGTCTGAAAACCACTGAGGTCACCATAATAAAAATTGTCTTGGTTGTAATGTTTACTATTTAGTAATTTACTGATGACATAATTTGATCAGGGATGTTATTGTTTTGCTTTTATCATTTTTAGACTCCATGTTTATGTCTCCATTCTCTCTTTTCTCCAATGGACATATACATTTCACAAGCATCACAAATGATATTACTGTTTTGCTTTTAGTTTTATATATTTTTAGACACAGTGCTTATGTCTCCATTCTTAATTTACTATATCATGTATATGACACATAAATTACACAAACATCATAAATGTATCGTGCTCCAAAATCAGCAATGATCAAACTTGAATACATGGTAAACAACACAGGTCAATGGACAAACAAAATTTCTAATGGATGTTTGTACCTTAAATGTAAGAAAACAAAAGGTTTAAAATATTTAAATGTGATGATTGTGAAACATTCAGCATTAACTTTTCTAATAATAATTTTTGTTCTAATTTGAATTGTCTACTTAAGACAATCTAATAGATGAAAACCAAATGTAAAGAGATGATAGGTCAGATAAAATTCTTTCAGGCAACTACCTTTCACATTTCAAAATCTATTTTGCAATTTCAATGTTCTTTCATCTGCACAACACTCAACAGTGGGAAGTACCAACACAATGACAAATTTTAGACACAAATACTACAAATCAATTCCAAATACTACAAATCAAATCAATTAAAGGTAAAGTGTCAACTGACCGCCAAATTCGTCTCATGATAACCTCAATGCACTGCTCTGTAGGCTGATCTTCAGCATTGACACTCATTAGAGAACACATCCGTTTAAAAAGCTGAGAGTGGGCAAGTAGATGTGACCGAGCATACTTCATCTCAAATGTCCAGGCATGATCAATCAGGAACAAGCTACAAAAGAGAAATTCATAAAAATGTTACATAACTAAGAAATACCAAGTAATGTAAAAAATCAAATTTCTATAAGTTCAATATAAATTAAAACGCTATATTAAAATTTGAATAAAATGTACTGTCAAAAAGAAATAAGTGCATATGTATTTGTTTTCTTTGGGTTGGAAGTATTTGGGGTTCATTCCTACTTGCAGTAATATAAATGCCAAGAATTTATGTACAGTTAATCTTAGCCACTTTGTCTGGTGCTCTATTAACAATAATTTTAATTTAAGTAAGTGGTGATGCCAGAATAAAGTGGTCCAATGACAAAAACCAGTAGAAAATATCAGAGGCCAGTGAATTTTATATGCCAGTAAAAAAATGTTAATCCTATTGTTAACAATATCATTTAATCTTGTACTGCCAATAGCAGTCTATACTAAACTAAAGTGTGAATATCTGTGGCTAATCAGTGCCATTCAAAATATGCTTCATACTTATCAGCATGACATTTTTCTGATAGCAGGGTATTACAGATTAACATAAAGAAAAATTCACCAAAGTAATGACCAGGTGAGTTCATATCTAGAATGTAAAAATGCTAAACGCTCTAATTTCTAACAAATGTTTCTTTCTTACTGTTTTAATTTAATCAGAAATTAGATTCACAATGTAGATTATACTAAATATGATTATTAAAATCTAAATTTTATGTCATATACTATTTTACTAGTATTAACTAATAATGATGATAAACCATCAAAATCTATACCTCCTCTGACTAAGATACAAAAAATCTTACATCATATAAGTCATTAGCAATCAGAGTTTGTCTCCTGATATCTTGACTTTGGAGTTTCAATCAAGTTAATATTAAAATTTTCTAGGTATCCATAAGGTTTGACATTTTTCTGTTGACCTAAGATCACAAAAGTTGGTACCTTCAAAACTGAACTCCATCCTAGTAGTAGTAGTGCCGCTTTCTATGTCCCATAGGAATTGCTGTAGGAACTTTTCATCTTGGCGTTTTCAGTTTTGGGGGGATTCCTGTGGGGCCTTCCTCCTTTCACTGGTATTCAAGGAGGGCGGGGGAGGGTGGGGTGTTCTTGTGTTGTTTGGTTTGTGTGTTGTATTTCCATGTCTGCTCGTTGTCACGATTGTTGATGTGTTTGCTTATGTCGGTGGGTGGGTTTTTTGTTTTGTTTTATTTTTTATTAATATTTTTTTTTAATTATAATAGGTGGAGTGTGTTTGTCTCTAAGAGGTATGTGACAAGTGCTAGGTGAACATGGCTTTGATTGTGTTCCTTGGGGTATAGGAGTGCTTGGGTGGAGAATGGTAAGTTTAATAGGTACTCTGGATCCCCAGTCACACCAACATTATTGGGAATAACAGCAGACAAATATGGAAGCAAACAAGGAAAGCAACTAACCACACCAATACACACACAAATCAAAAGCATGTACAAAAGTAAGACCCCCCACCCCACACCACCCCCAACTCCCAAACATAAGCTACAATAGAGCAATATACAGATTAAGATACAATAATACATGACATACACATAAAACAAGCAACGAAACAAAAGCATGTTGAACTCCATCCTAAGAATTTTGATTCTTTTATAGGACCAAACATTATCAAATGATAGAGCTAATTAAGAACTTGCTTTGTAATTGTATCACAAATTGTGTCATTTGTGTGTGTGTGTGCACATGCAAGTGTTTATATGAAAGTGTAATTTATGTTTGTATGTGAGTACTACTGTACATGTATTATGTGTATGTAAGTGCGACAAGCACATTGTGTGAATTAAATGTGCATGCATTAGCATATCTGAGTATGTGTGCATGAATGTATGTGTGAGCACATGTATTTGCAGTGTGCACATACAAGTGTTTGTATGTGAATGTACACATATCTATGTTCATATATGTGCATATGTGCAGGTATGTATATAGCTGCAAACATACATGCATGTGTGTGTGTGTGTGTGTGTGTGTGCGCATATGATGTTTATATTTACACATGTGTGCATATTTATATCTGCATATAATGTGTTTATGTGTGCATGCATTTATGTATTCAAGAAATTATTTCCACCCACCACATTGGATCTGTAGCTCTGAGTCCTTTTTCACAGCTGACAATCATCCTATGTTCAGTAGACTTATCATTAAGCTCTTCTTGAACTTCCATATACTGGCCTGCATCATAAACCTGACCACCCACATAATTCAAAATAACTCAAATTAAAATTACTATTTTTTTGCTATACTTAAAGTTCAATTTTTTAAAAAAAATCTTTGATCATATCCACCACCATACCCAAAATATACATCACACAGAACACAATGGCTCATCCATACTGGGTAAAATAAATATATCTATATATTATATATATAATAAAAATGTTATGGGTTTGTCTTGGGTTAAGTAATAAAGTACAGGAAAGATTTTGATCGTACATTTTCTGTTGTGTATCTGAGTCCTATAATCAATAGAGGTTACATAATATCATGAGGTTTTATGAGATAATTTAGTAAACAATACTATGACGTAGATTAACACAGAAATGTCTTTGGGAATGTAATCATTAAAAGATGACAAAATATTAACAAAAGAGCAAGAATTCAGATTTAGATGAAATTTTAAAATTCAATTTAGTGATATGACTGATAAAATTAGAGATTGACTTTTCCAGAGAACCTTGCTTGCTTAGTAAGAACTTAAAATAGATAAGTATTAGAATTAGGGTTAGTGATTAGATTAGGATTTAATAATCAATATACAAAAATAAAAATGCTCTTCAAATTAACAGGCAAAATACTGATCGACAGCATCCACGTCCAAATTTCATGTTCAGTAACTATGTATTTATTTAATGCTTTTACAGGTATTGTGATACAATGCTACCCTAGTTAAGGATCTGATTATTATTCCTATTATCTGTAACTAATTTTTAACAATTCTCCAAAATTCATATATACATATAACAAATTCAATCTAAAGAGCATTGACATTTATATTACTTCACAACAATGTTTGATTAATGCCATACAATCGTTCAATTTATCCTAGCATATACATAGGCAGTCAAATGATCAAATATATAATCAAATTCATAGGCATAATTTATCATAGACTGATAGAGACAGAGAGTGGAGTTTTAGAGAAATAATTATAGTCAATGTACATAACCTTTTCAAAGATGGCCACTGTTACTAGCATATGTTCGAAATCACACAGTTTGCAACAAGTCACTGTCTTTCTTATTAAGTTATTTAGATGACACTTTTGACAGTCCCATTTACCTCTTCTAGTTCTAGTTCTACTTCTAGGCACATTGCACAACTGTTCAAAAATCTTCTATGCGCTCTCCAAGGACACCATGGAGAAGTGTCCCTTGCACTATCAAGCACATCAGAAGGAATGTTCCTGAATTTTCATGTATGCTATTCAGCATACCACAAAGAATATTCAAAATAATCTTTGTGAATTTTCTAGATCAAACTCAACCCACCATTTTTGCCATATTGGCTCTCAAACAGAATTCACAGGAATCAACATTACAGCAACATTTTACTGAATTCGATAATAATGCTGGGTGTACACACCAATATCATCAGGTAGAGTACAATAATCACTGTAGCCTGAGGTGAAAAGAAAGGTGTGCTTGTCTCTGCAAAAGTCGAATTAAGGCAGAAGTAGTGAAAATAACTGTTGGTCCATCCTCATTGGGTGAATTAGTTATGAGCAAGTGTGAGACTATTAGTCAAAAAAACTACTCATGCATTTGGAACTGGTTAGATTATATCAGCAAGTTTCTAGTACATCTCCACCTCAGTTTTTTTACTTCAAAAGTATCAGTTCTACTATCACCATAAGCAGTGCCCAAGGTCGTGTCACATCAACACTGGCAACAAAGATATAATTATAAAGTATAGGGATAGGCAATTTACTCCGCCACAGATATATTGCTGACGTTTTTATTTGTTTATGTTTGGTTTTAAATCTATACAATCAAATATCTATATATAGCTAGTACTTACATAAAGATAAACGTCATGTCGATTAAAACGGCATATTATAATTTTGTACTACAGTTGCCAGCAAACTACTGACTGCGAAACTGCATGTATAATGAACAGTTCGAATTACTGTGAGACAGGATTAATCTGATGTCGGGTTACATAGGTTGTATTGCATTTATTCTTTTACCTGCTCGGTAAGTTTTTGATAAACGGTTGACCAAAGATGCTCTGGAACGCCTGATGAAACTAATTGCGCTCTGTGAGCCGCAATAAATTCTTCTTCCGTTATTTCTTCATAGTCATTTACTCCCTCATTTCGGGTATAAACCTCACCATTGCCTTCTTCCATATCTTGACCTCTGATAAATTTATTATATTCAAATAAACCTAGCTGATTAATGTTTATCTTAGGCCATGCGTTTCTAGCAGTCGCTTACTTCCGGTTATGGGTGGTAACTCACAAAACCAACCAAGTTGGTTATCAGTATAATGAATGATTTTTTTTTCATAAATGTGGCGCTTTTAGTAAATAAATTAAATTATATGATTTACTTTGTAAATCATGATATTATTTACCCGTAATTATTATATGTATTTGAACTCAAGTACCCTGTGCCAAACAGCTTTTATTGGGTTGCATCTTTTCACCGTAGTGAACACCGTTATTTTAAATTATATTTTTTTAGTACTCGTCTTTTTAATTCAAACTTTTATTTTTCAAACAAATCCTAATCTATACCTAATTAGTAGCACTGAATTTTATTTAAAAATTTTTAATGACATTAATTAGAGTTAGGATTCGCAAACAATTTCTTTTTCAAAATATGCAATTAAAATTTAAATTGTAGATACTACGTAAATTCTCAAATTAAAATGTTTTCTAAAATTGATAGTGATACAAAAATACTATTACTAGCTGCGCTTATGAAAACAAATATCTTCATCTGAAATTATATAATTATTGTTTAAAGAGCATTTCAAAATGTATTTATAAAAAAGCTGTAAAAAAAAAAAAAGATATTAAAAGGTTTATTTAAAAATTTTTTAAAAGCAACAATTTTTGGATCAGCCCCATGTCACATCTTTAAAAAAATTAAATGTAAACATACAAGGCATATAATCCATCACTAAAAGGCATGTCAGTGGTGGGTTATAATCCATTTCTCTGTGGTTTTTATCACTAAATTATTAAATGTTTAGGTAACTTTTTCAGAATAAAACCATCTTGAAGAACACTGATTATAACTGATACAAGTTAAGGTGAATCAGCATTATTTTGTTGTTGTTGTAGTTATAAAAAATACTTTATAATCTACTCTAACTCATTAGCTTAATCATGTAATGTATCTTTTGCCGTGCTCATTTTCTAGCAATTGCTATTAAATGTGTCTTAATTCAATACAGAAAGCAATTTTAATTTTCAAGAAGCAACCACCACAGAATATTTTCTTCATCTGAAATTATATAATTATTGTTTAAAGAGCATTTCAAAATGTATTTATAAAAAAGCTGTAAAAAAAAAAAAGATATTAAAAGGTTTATTTAAAAATTTTTTAAAAGCAACAATTTTTGGATCAGCCCCATGTCACATCTTTAAAAAAATTAAATGTAAACATACAAGGCATATAATCCATCACTAAAAGGCATGTCAGTGGTGGGTTATAATCCATTTCTCTGTGGTTTTTATCACTAAATTATTAAATGTTTAGGTAACTTTTTCAGAATAAAACCATCTTGAAGAACACTGATTATAACTGATACAAGTTAAGGTGAATCAGCATTATTTTGTTGTTGTTGTAGTTATAAAAAATACTTTATAATCTACTCTAACTCATTAGCTTAATCATGTAATGTATCTTTTGCTGTGCTCATTTTCTAGCAATTGCTATTAAATGTGTCTTAATTCAATACAGAAAGCAATTTTAATTTTCAAGAAGCAACCACCACAGAATATTTCATTGCAGTATAATTCACCTATGTAATACAAGTAATATATATATATATATATATATAGTTTTGAATTTACACATTAATGGTCTTCTGCTTGAAATATATGTAATGTGTAAATTCAAAACTAAATACATGTATATTGTAAATACAAAATAAATAACTTTGAATTTTGACTTCTGATTTAATGGAAACATTCCTCTTTTGAAATGCCTTTATCTAGCAGTACATACCAGAACCTCTATATTTGTGTGGGATATGTTTCTAATACCCATGCAGAAGAACAGATTCATGATTAAGCATTTTGATCTATGCCACCATAATATTTAATAGGTAACTTTCACATTACTCTTGTTTAACACTAAACTTTAAGAGTTCTTAGGGGGAGGGGTGGAATCAGTTTTAAGATTTTAGATCTTTGGTCTTCACAGTTTTTAAAGACCAAAGATCGGAATGCAAGCAAGAGTGAAAAATTCTGGAAAGTGGAAATGATGACAGCTTGTGAGTGTTTCATGGCACAGTTTTGTAACATTGTTAGTAGTAAGTAACAGAATGATTCCTTTTCATTAATTATGGCTTAATGAGAGAGACTATGATTATTGAGGTTTACAACATTCCATTGTTAAAAGATTGCCTTCAACCATCCTCAACTATTTTTATGGATAATACCTAAGTAACAAATTAATTAGATTGCTACTTACATCATTTAACACCTTACTGATTACAAAAAAAAAATCCAAATGCTTATAATTAAAAAAATCCAAATGCTTATAATTTAAGTAGTATTTAGGTTTAAAGTCTCTTCCACAGCGAATGTTATTTTCTGACTGTCTCTGCCTTGTTTTTAGCCTAAGACTTTTTTTTTTTTTTTTTTGGGGGGGGTCTCATGGCTGTCAGAGGTGCTGGTGTATGTGTGCATAAGTATTATTATTTGAATTTTGATGAAAAATAAAACAGAATGTCTGAACGGTTTTGAGTCAACTTTCTGTGTAGTGTCATGTGCAGTTCCAAGTGTAAAATCAGTTTGGAGCTTGGATAACAAAACTTTTGATCTGTATAGCAATGCACTCAGTGACCTCAAAGGGTCATTATTGAAGTGCAAAGGATATTACTAACTTACAAGGAAAGTAATCAGATGAGATTCTGTAGGAAATAAGAGAATGAGTATCACCAGGATTTATTTGAACACCTTGTATTCATAACCTATTGTACTTAAAGTTTCTCCTGAGTTCCAGACTAGAAATGTATTTTGATATGGAATGTTTATTCTGTTATTAAGTTATTCTGAAAAGAGGCTAACAATAAGTATATGATCAACATTTGAAAATTTATCTAGCATGGACTTGTTTTAATGGGACTGCAATAGTATCTTGCCTATTGTGGAATTATTCACTTTACCAAAACCCAGGAAGCTCCTTAATGCCTCTGTCCAATAGACTTGAAAGCTTAAAGGCCAATTCTCCAGCTGTCTGACCTAATTGCAGCCTATTTGGATACAGAATTGAACATCCTTCAATAATTACAAAAAAAAAGTGTAATACAATCTTAGATTTGTTAAAATTGCATAGTGAGGACTTACATTTTTGTTTTTACAAATAAATAAATGTAAAAATATAAGTTTCCTTGATTTTATTTAAAAACTAACATATGTAAATAATTGACCAATTGACAAAGAGCATAATCTTTGGTATGAAATCTAGGCAAGAACTGAAATGGAACAACATCAGCCATACTCAAAAGCAATTAAATTAAAATTTTCAACTGGAAAGAATGAGCTAGAGGTATTTCCTCATTTGTGTTCATACTTACAACAGTTATGAGTAACAAAATTCAAGTTACAATGATTCTTCAAACAAACAGATGAGTGAAGCATTTTACCATTGCCTCACATCCAACACACACACATACACACACACACGCACACGCACACACCCTCAGAACTGTTTAAGGGCTCTCAATCAAGAATACAAAACATAAACATCATACACCTGAAACAGTAATCATTTCAATATCTTCTGTTATAACTTGTTTGAGAAGCTGAAAGGCTTCACAAAATTTAGGTGTTGGCCTTGTGTGCAGGTGATTCAGGTTCAATCCCTAATCTAATGATTATTTTTTATGGTAGTTGTGGCTTTTAAAACCCACACATCCATTTCCTAGCTCGGTATTGACAAGTTGTACCCCAATTATAAAGCATTTACAAAGATTAATTAATATTTATTTTATATTCATAAACAGTGATAATAATGTAGGTTGTTTTTTATTATTTTATTTTTTTATTTTATTAGACAAATATATAGTGTTAACAGAATTACCCTTCGCAACAACATCAAAAAAGAATGTACAAAATCCAACAAAATGTACATATGCAGTAATGGCTGACATAAGATTATTGACCCCAAGTAGCCATTTAATAAACAATTTTCCTGAATGCCCAAGGGTAAACATGAATTTGAGCCTATACAAGCCTCAATTATAGCACATGGGTAACTAGTAGATAAGACACAAAGGAAAATTTAAATTTCAAGAAGCACTCTGTCTCTGCTGTAATTTTATGCCAGTAAATTCCTGATATTATGTTTGAAACTGAAGCAAGCCAAGTGATATCAGGTAGTCCAATTTTTGCCGAAGAGAAATGTCTGCCTCTTTAATCATTCTGAAACATGAAAAAAATTATCAAAAAATGCTGAAGCATTCATAGTTAAGAAAATTAAAAGAACTTTCTTAACCAAGCAACATAATAATAATTTTAAAACAATTTATTTTTTAAATCAAAATATGGAGGATGGTTGGTGCTGGTGGTATGCAAATGATGTCTGTTTATAGTGTTCTTAAATAGTTAATTAACAGTACAGGGGTTTAAAATAGATTTTATCACTTAGGAAATGGAATCAGACATAATATATCAAACAATAACAAAAACTGATCATATATATTATGGATTGCTTTTATTTGCTAATTAAAAAATAGCTGTATTTTGCAATCATTCTCACTTGAAATATAGTGATGTTACAATTCTCCTTCCTTTTACTATCTGATTTTTTAGTTCACCTCCTGATTGTTCACAGATCTTCAATTTTGCACTATAGTATTTGATCTCCAAAGAAAAATTGTTTACAAGACAATTTTTTTTAAAAAAAACAAAATATGATTTTAATCATTAATGGTACATTAGCTCTCACTGTTTTTTTAACCTCTTGCCCGTCACGTTAAAAAGTTATGCTATGCATCACCATGGCAGGTTGTTTTGCCGCTCAGCGATAATTGGATGGGTTAGCATACAAAAAGATAAAAAGTGACTCTAACTCTCAATGGATTTTGAAAATGTAAAGTGTAACATATGCTAAACATACTGAAAAATTTTTAATTATTATTTTTTTAAAATTAAAAATTTTAAATTTAATAAAAAGTCCCCTTACCTTTCGTTGATCTTGAATAGCGAGTCTCAGTGTCTGAATCTATTTACTCACGATGATGCAAATGTTTATAAAGATTGTTATAAAAATCGACCTGACACCTCCAGACAGTTAATTTTATAAAGTCTAAGTGATTTCGGGTGTTTCAGCAGTAGTTTGGATGAATATCCTGGGTACCGCCTTATCAAAGATCTATCAGTAATGCAGCAGCGTATATGTATTCGTACTATATTATCAGGAAAAGATTGTTGAAAAATATCGAATTATGTACAATCTTTTGCCAGTGGGATTTGCACTTCGCTGTTACCAGCAAAAGCATGCGGTGTTGTGTTCCAAATCAAACGCATGACGCCACGCCACGCCACGCCATTTTCATTTTTGATTTGGACAGGCTGCAACATCTCTGATATAAATTTGTAGTAAATCCCTAGTGATCAGAAATATTAATCTTCTGAGAAATAAATAGAATTATTAGCCTCATCAATATCAGAGTCAGCAGTTGAATGACAGCCAGTAAATGAAGCTGAATGCACGTTTCGATGAAGACGCCATAACTTGTCTCAATGAATGAAGGCAACAGAAAAAAAAAAAAATTTAAATTTAAAAAAAACGCTTTTAGATCAAATGAACAGTCTAATTCTAACTGTCCAATTATAGAAGAGATAACATGTGCCTGCTAAGGGAAATACACACTTGTTTGACCCCGGTTAGCTTTGTTGACAGACTAAGAAAATGCGTGCGTTGTTAAATGACGCCGGCGTCACTGTACCATAGTGATGCATTTACGTTTTGTGACGCTAAGGGCACTGTACCAGTCAACAGGTTAATAAAGAATGCTTGAGAACAAAGCAGTTGAATTTCTTTCTTAAGAAAATTTGTAAACATATGATTTATTTCTATGTTCACTCAATATATCTCGTTTTTATCTTTTCTAACTGCCAAAACCAGTGATAAAGAAAGGAAAATCTATACATATAGATAAAAAATGCACCACAACAAACTCTATAGAACACATCAAACAGTAAAATACTAAATGGAATATTCAATGCAGTGGTACATACAAACAAAATCTTCATATAATTCATTAAACAACTGATATAAACCACAGATGACCTATCAATTATTTTGAAGTAGAGTCTTTTACAGAGAACTTCTACTATAATCTCTTTCTGACCAAACTTCTTATAATAGGTCTTTCAAGTTTCTAGCTTTGATTTCATTTGTCTGTTTTTAAAATATTACAGTCATACATGACAAGAGGTTATCTTGAAATATTTGAATATCATTAGTAACTCTAGAATTTGTGTGGTCAGAAACTATATTCAAATAGTAAATGTGCCAATAACCTGTTTGCTTTCTCTGGATTTTGACGCAGACTTTGAATAAGCTCCTGAATTTGTGGGTCCATTAAAATCCTCCTATTGGTTGGGTCTGACAGAATCGCTTGGACTTGAGGATCCTGCAAATGACTGGCTGAAATCTGCTGAGAATTAAGCTGTGCTTTCTGATCATCCTCTGTCACTTCTGAGATAAGTGGTCTGCTTTTGGCTTGTTGAGGATTCCTCAGGTTCTCCTCCTCATGAACTCCTAGTTTTGAGAAATGCTGTCCTGCAGAACACATTACAGGAAATAAAGATAGGAATAAATTATTTTGAAAAATAGATTTTTTTTTTCTTGAATAGGGTCTTAATTTAACAATAGAAAACATAAACAATCTACTGTAACCAATGATGACTTCAATAGTAAAAATAAAAATGAAGAGTGATTTCTAGCTGATTAAAGTGCACTTATATATTCATAGATTTCATAGAGGATAAAAAGAAAATTATAAACAAAATGATCAGTTATAGTTCTCAGGTTAAAAAATAGTGTAGTGTTATATAAAGTACAAGGTCAGTAGAGCTTAAGAACTCAAAAGTGATTATGTATATATTATTTCTTAAATGTCTTGCAATATATGTGGGGTTAGTATGCTATTCAACCTTGGCACTGTCTGCAACTGGTGACCTGCAAAACTTAAATATTCCTGATAGGGTCAGAATGTGTTGATTTTCAACCAGATAATTGGAAAGAACAAGTTTAGAAAAAATCACTTTTGTTTGTTCTGCCATTTCTTTCTAATTTTGGAAATTATAACTTTAGTTTAAAAGAACTCTGTGAAAAATATGCCACAAACATTAGTGCAGCTTGTTACTAAAGAAGATTATTTTTAAATAGCTGAAATTCAATTTAGCAAAACTCGTGATCATACATACACTCATTATTATACAATTAATTATAAACAAATTCGCACCGAGTAGTCCACAAAACTCTTTTAAGAACAGCTGGATCTCTTTGTCATTTCCATATTTTACCATAGCTTCTTGTGGGTTGGTCTGGAACTCTGTGATTGCTTGCATAAAGCGAGGATCACTCATTCTTTTTGCAAGCATGTCATTTCTTTGCACACTCTCCAGAAGGTCATCTGTTACCCATTCTGTAAAATCACCAATTCATATTTGTTAAACTGGACAAGACAATATTTAAGTAAATGATGGCCTTGAAATATGTGTTTATATCCAAGTATGTAAGTATCCAAGTTAAAGTCAAACACCCAAGCTATTAAAGTAGGTTTTCAAGAACTGAATGGAAGCAACAGTTCTAAGCCTTATTTTTGATGACACAAACATCTTGAAAAGCAAAAATAAAACATTTTCAGTAAACTATATAAACTTATTTTGTTTGATTCATGTATTTATGTATAACTACTTTCCTGTGGACCACATTCATATTATTTTAAAGAAATAATTACAAATATGATAAAAATAGTATTCATAAAAGCCATCATACCAACAATCAAATGTTTGAAGAAATTTTGTTATACCAATAAATATTAATTTTATCAATAAAATGCATCTATATATTGATAAATAAAGTAATTTTTTGGTAAATAGTATGCATTATCAATAATTTGTATATTTTCTAATTTCTTGAAACCTCTCATTACCTAAAATAAAAAAAAACTAGTCCAAAATGAGAATCTGACACTAACTGAATTCAATAACTGTGAACTCTGAGCCATATCATAAATCAAAGGCCACTTGGATTTCAATACAGTAGTATATTTTGGTTTTACTAATAACATAATGCATCCATAAAATATATATTCATATTGTGGTTTTCTGATTTCTGAAAAGCAATGAAATAAAAACATTGTGTCATATATTTTAATTTACAACAATTCCAATTTAAATGCAATTTCAAAATCATTTTGGTTTATATTGTTTTAAAGTTTAATGCTGATATGTTTCTGAACTCTAGATTGTTTATTGTTATTTGTCGCTGTTGTTTTATTATTTTAAACTCATTGATTCTGGGTTCATAAAATAAATTTAATCACTGTATCTTTAACAAATCTTGCAGTATTTGTACCAATAAAATTTAGATTTGTTTAATTTTACCATCTTACTAGTACAATAACTAAAAAGAATTACAAAAATGTATGTAAGTAAAGTTTGGTTACTTGTTTGTAGCTTTTAAAAACTACAAAATAAATAGTCCATATTAAGCAGAAGAAATACCTTTATTCTTAAGAAAATTTTCTGAAGACTCCATGGCTGCTTGGACATCTGAGAGCTTTAAACTGGAATCTTTAAGTTCACTCTTTGCTTTTATCAAAGGAATTTCATCTGGCTTGGTTTCTTCTTTGTTGTCTGTTTTGCTGGCTTGAGATTCATCAGAAACCAATGAGATTTTTACTTTTGAAGACGCAAATAAAAATCCTTTCTTCATCCCACCAAAAATCTCATTGTTAGTTTTTATAGCTGAAGTAGCTTTAGAAGGATTCAAAGGTGTTTCAGCAGAGTTGATCTGGTATGAAGATGTTTTAACCTCATCCTTTATTAAATAAGAATTTTTTTTTTAAACAATTGTAATTTTAGAATGTACTTTTTAAAAAGAAATGTATTAAATAAGAAATGCTCCAAATTTAGAAGGCTACTTAAAAAAAATTGCCACAATTCAACCACTAAAATGTTGAAATTCTGTAACACTTTTTACCAGAACAAGTCTACATAATGATGATCACATAATTTTACCAATCATTTCATGCAAATAATACTCTTGCTTTTGACAGACACACTTGTTAACTAAGAATGATTAAATAAATAATATGTTTATTTATAACAATATAAGAAAGCATTGAAGAAACGGGGCATGAATGTGAACTTGAACAGCAGTAAGATGTAAGTGTGAGCTCTGAGTGTTGCAATATCATAAGGTTGAAAATCTGCAATGATATCCATCAAATACACATTAGCTAAAGGAATGTAAAAGCTAGCATAACAAAGTGTTATGAGCTTTGAAGCTGTTCACTGCACAATGACTGTTAATGTGATTTTTAAACATTTCCTGAACCTCCCTTTTTCCCTTTGCACTGAAATAACTATTATTGGTGTTAAAAATCAAGCAAGTAAGAAATATAATATAATAATTCTTTTCAAATTAAATTTAAAATGTAACACTCCCTTAATTATTTTTTCTTTATAAAAATGGAAAGAATGTGAAAAATGTGGCATGTTTACTAATCTGAATCAATGTGGATTTTTAAGTTCCAGAGACTTCTTAAATGGCATAATAAAAGAAAGAAAAAAGCTTTTTTTCATTGGGTACTCTCTACCTCATAAGAAATGTTTACAAGGCAGGCCTTGGGTAGTGAAAGTGCCAAACAACAGCCACTTCTTCCAATGTTTTTCTTCCAGCACAAATTTCTATAGTTGACTGCAGATTGCTATTAAAGGCATGCTATCTTACCTATAGTCGATTGCAGATTTTCTTTTTAATGAACTTGCTATTAGAGGCAAACTATCTCTGCTTTAGTTGACTCCAAAATTTCTTCGTGTTTTTTTGTTTTTTACAAAACTCCAAATAGAAACAAACCATCTATGCCTTTGAGATAAAGTCTATAGGTCAAGTGGTGAAAAGTGTATATCTGAAACTAATCTCTGTTGTTGATAGTAATAATGTGTGAAAGAAAACAATCAAAATCAAGCAAAATTCTAACATCTTTCTTACAGCAGAGACCAGAGAGTTTGTTTGTTTTTGTGTATGATTCTGTTTTGTTGGGAGCCCATCACCACATTCCTTGCTCAGTTTTAGATCCTTCAGTTGCTTAGCTTGTTCTAGTACACTTGTCATGTCCTCCAGAGGGGGAATCTCTTAAACATAAAATCAAATCATATATAAAATGCATTAATTTTCATTAAAATATGAGTGGGAAGTGACAATAAAGATATCAGTTTGTGGCTATAACAGTCCTGATTCCGTCAAAGCAAAGTAGAAAGTTATTTTTAATCTCTCTCTCTCTCTCTCTCTCTCTCTCTCTCTCTCTCTCTCTCTCTCTCTCTCTCTCTCTCTCTCGCTTAGTATTTATAGCAAAAGTAGAGAAAAGACAGTAGTAATTACTATACTTGCTAATGATGAAGATGTCTTGAGAGTCCTGAAAATGACCAAGATCTCTTTGTATCTTAACACAAAAGGCAGCAAATTCCAAATAGAAAGACACTGACAAGTAGTTGAACATAGATAGTATGACTTACATTTTGGATCTGGAATACAGAAAATATGTGCCTGATGATGGACATAAAGTCCTAACTGGAGTGTATACAGGTATCAAATCAGTCAGATACTTAATGCTGAATCAGACAGTTAAGCAAAACCAAGAGAAGAGATCTTGCACTGTGTTCTGCTAATAAGAGGTAGCCAGTCAAGAGTGTGGAGAAACGGTGTGATGTTGTTTCTGGAGCTCTGAAATAATTTTAGCTAAAGAGATTTGAACCTTTTGAAGTTTTCTCTCACAAAACAGAAGGCAAACCTGAGAGAAGAGAGTTACAATGGGAGTGTCACAGGTATTTACTGACTGGCAAAGTAAGGTTTTAGATACCCTTTTTGGAGCAACAAGCATGATATCAGTTTTATCGTGCTTCATTAGTAAATGATTACTCATCATCCAAGACTGCATCAGACAGGTTTCTCTAAATTTTGGATGGGGTAGAAGCAATTTCACTTAACAACTGGATTTGTATATTTCAGAATCACATCATCAGTGTACCATTACTGAGACACAAGATGGTGACTGATTAGAGACTGTATACAAAATAATAACAAAAGTCCCAAAAACAAATCCCTGTACAAGTGTAGAAACAAGATAGTTATTTAGGACTGAAACCAGACACTTCTGCTATAAATAGATAGGTATTTAGGACTGAAACCAGACACTTCTGCTATAATAGATAGCCAGTTAGCCAGGAGCTGCTCCAGAGAGGTAGAGTGATGTGTACAGTTCTTGGTGCTCTAAGAGTAATCCTAGCTGCTAAATTGTGAACATTCTGAAGTTTTTATTATAATTCTAACATGTGGCATAATCCCTTCCTAACCCAGGAATAAAAAAATGTGCTTGTATATAACTCTCTAACTGCTGCAATTAGCCTAGGGTACTTTTCATGAATGCCAGTATATACTTTTCTAAAGATTATAAACTTGTACCAAAAGTTAAAAACAATCAAAAATACTGATGATAGTGTGATTCATTCCAGTTTTCAATTATTAGCTATAGAAATTTGTATTATAGAAAATGCACAAAATATTTAGTTAGTGCAAACAAAATCCTGTTGAACCTATCTATTTACTGCTTCAAAAAAATTAAGAAAAGATGTAAATGCCTTGTATAATTATTTCTGTATTTTCAGCACACCAACTACCATTGATTTATGTTTCTTATTGTTCATTAATATAAGGCCATATTATTTTATCTGCTCTTTAGTGCATATGCTATAACTTGTATAAGTAATTCCTGTAATCACAATATTTCAAGTAAATTCATATAGGGAAACTGAATCAGTTAATTCACTGATTTTATCATGTTATTAAAGTATATAATTTTAGGGAACATGTTGATTTCTTACTGTTCAGTATCATTTTATTTTAATTGTTTTTAACTGATGAAAGTATACATTAGGACATTTTGTAAAGAAAAATCTGCATTTAACATGTGAAGCCAAAATTAATTAGTCACATCTCACAGTCTTTTAAAAGTAGATTTCCCTACTTTGTTAAGACACTAACTTCACAGCAAATTTTTTATTAACACTAGAATTTCTGAAAAGGTCAATTGTGAACTACAGGCAATGACCTACACATGAATTATTATAGGCTTGTACCTTGTGAAATTTAGGATTGTAACTGGCACAACAAAAATACCAAAGTAGTAAATTAGTAATAGCATATATGCTCCTCTTAGTCTTAATACCTAATATTCTTCAGAACTGGAGGTGACGGGCTTTCTGGATTGTGTGTGTGGTGGAGGTGGGGAATGAATCTTGTTAGCCAAGGATTGGATTCAACAAAGACTAATAGCACAATAAACAAATGACGCACGCATGCGCGCGCGCACACACACACACACACACACACACACACACACACACACACACACACACACCATCTTGACAGTTGGAAACAAGATTTACTGAGTTGTATATATACTTGTCTTCCATCAAATTCGTTGATATGTTTACTGATATAGAAAAATATTTTCTTCTAATTTATTTATACTCTCTTTCTCTCTTCATTTGTATATATACAAAGAGAATATATGCCAAGAATTGATATTATCCGTGAAATCAACATTAGTTAATTAAGCAGATAAAAGTAAAAAATCAATCATAAGTAAATTTGTTTTTCAATGGCAATCATATAATGTTTTATATTGTTTATGAATAAGTATGTTTTAACCCTAAATCTTTTAAGATCACTCAAAGATCTATATAGTTCTCATTTCATATTTATGTCGCGCTAGAAACCTACCGTCGTCATCCATTTTGACGCTTTTATCTTGGAGATATTGTTTCTTAGACTTAGCTCCCTTTACTAAGTTCATAAGAATATATTGTAATAAAAATAAATACCCCTTCATAGCTTCATTATTGTTTTGTTAATTATTGATTCTTGTTTTCACTTAATGATATTTAAAATATATCAATGTTTGAAATCCCATAGTGCAACAGTCGTCGTCTTACCGAAATGGCGGACCTACACGAAAAAATTGCATCTGATAAACGAAAACTGCAACAAATCAAAGAATTGTTAAAAGGAGAAATCACAGAAGAAGGTCTGTAAACAAGTATTAGTTATGATGTGATTTATAAGCAAAAAGAAATTTTTCATTGTTGTTGCGTTGTAGTTTAAAAGTGTATAGGGTTTCTCAAATGTAAACACGAACACGTGTTTCCAAGCAGTCATGGTTCTGTCTCATTTGTTTTAAAATAATATTAACGCATGATATTTCTTATATATTTACAACGCTTTGCATAGAAAGTAATTGCGTATTGTCTTTTATTTTATATCAGAGTTGAGGTAAATTAATTGTTCCCGATATTTGTCTAATTCAGTAATTGACTAGGTTTAAAATGACAGAAGTTTTAACACATCAGAAGCCTTATATAGTTATAGTTATACGTCATAGTTGTATATGGGTAACTATATGTATAACGAAAGCTAGTATTGTTTTCTTTGTATGACTACATTAGGTCATCTTACACTAATAAAAGTTGAATTTTCTCATGTTAATAACAAAAATCTTTAGCAATAGCTGATCTAAAATATAGGCCTAATGCATAAACACTGGAGTCTGAACTTTGTGCAGCACCATTAATGACAAGAAAAAATGTTTAACTTTTATTTTTTAAATCGGTGTGTTTAATTAAATAATATAAATCAAAATGTCAAATTTTGAACCTCCAACTCCAAGATTAAAAACTAAATCTCATGTGATGAAAGTGTGACTGTGCATCAATCAATTGAGACAAATGCCAGTGACCAAGGTGTGTTTTTAAATCCATGCTTTTCTTATTGCATGGCTAATGCTCTTAGTCTTACCTGTCTGCCATCAAGCTTCCCATTAACTCATTTTCACGTCATTTAACCTCTTTTACTTATTTTAGCGCTACAGGAAAAATTGTTATTTTTTAATTTTTTGCTTGTTCACTTTTCTTTGTACTCATAATATCTTCAACTTTTCAAGTATACTTATATAGCCATATACAATACATTTCGTATTCTTATGAATTTATTTTCAGAGAGAAAAAAACTGAAAAGGCTAAAAATGAAAGTGAAAAAGCGTTTGGAATCTTCTTTAGGTAATGATTTGAATTTAAACAAATTTAATTTTACTTTTTAAATTTTGAAGACAATTTGTTTATTATTTCTGTGAACTACTAAATATTAATAAAACATATATACACACAGACAGTAAAGCCCCATTATTATTATTGGCGTCACAAAAGTTTTATTGCATTTGATATGTGGTCATAAAAAGTGTTGGGATACAAAAATGTATGCTTTCGAGTTGATCAGTTTAAGTCTTTTAAATAAATATTTACCCCATTATTATTAAAATGAGTAATTTTACTCATTATATTTATTAAAAATTAAATTAAATCAGCATAAATGCTTATTTATTATGTGAAAAAACCTGCATGTGAAGACAGCATATAAATATGAGGCAAAAAAATAATTCATGGTTGTTTACTATGAAAGCACATGCTTTCAACATGCATAAACAGTGTAATTCTTACTTCTGATTTTGTGTGTATAGAAAGAACCTTGTGAAATCCATTATACGTGTATTAACCTTTACACATGATACAAAGTCAGTCTGGTTGATTAAAAAATAACCTCTTGATTTTAAATTTCATCACCGGGTATCTTAATACAATACTGTGATGTTGTTCTCATGTTCAAACATAACAAATTAAGAGATTACAGAGAGTAAACCACAAATTATCAACAAAGAGGGTTATGGTGAGCACTTTCTACTAGACACTGCTTTCATACACTTATAAGTTATAGCCTTCCTTAGTTGGCAGAGCTGAGTTCATAAATTTTCCAGATATCAAGAAAACACATTGATATCAAACTGGCTTTTATGAACTATTTTATAATAAATGTTATTTAATCAATAGGCAATAATTTTTTTTCTAGAAGGTAGTCCCAGTGTCAATGTTTTGCAGGAAAAAGTAACATTTAGTGCACAGATTTAGTGATTTTCTGTAGCGAAGTGTGATACTTTAGTTTAATACAATTATTTCTTGACATAAATGGATAAATTAAAGATCATTATCGAACTCACTGTTGTATTTTATTTAATGTGACTTAAACCATGTTTGAAAGAAAAATAATTACACTTACTTAGTATTGGATGCCTTTTTGCTAAAAATGGGCCTTGAAGCCATATGCAGATGCATTCGAAAAATTTGCTTTGGTCTGAATTTATTTTTGCATGCAACCACATTATTATTTGTATGTAAAGTACAGATCCTGTTATATGCAACACTCCTTTCTTTTTTTTTTAATAATAAATTTCTAATCCAAAATGATTTTTTTTATAGCATTCATTTTTTTTCTCATTTAGGATTGTTTGAGGTGTGAATATTTTTGTTCTCTTTCTGACTTTTATGTGTGTATATTCTTGTTAGGGGGTTTTTGGTATCTATGCATTGAGTAAATTTATTTTAATGTGCAGCACAACAGAATTTTGGGACTCTAAATGGCACAACAAATGCAGAAGAAGTGTCAGCCCCAAACATTCAAGAATGTAAGGCTTGTGAAAGTTTTTTTTTAAAAATCTAATCAATTATATTATTTTTTTAGGTTCATCAACTTTAATTAACGGGGAGTTTGGGTAGCATTTAAGTCTGTACTCCATACTCAGAAGCCGATGATTGTGGGTCCAAGTCCACAATCCCATTCTTCGATCATAATCACTGGAGTTTTCCAAAGAATACAATTTTTCCAAATGCCTGCATTTGTCAAGCTAAACCTCTGATTGAGTACACATAGAGATTTTAATTGATAATGAGGATTAATAAATCTCCATTTTTTAATTATTATTCATACAAGTAGGTGCAAAACTGGTCATTGTTTTGTTGTATTAATGTGATTAAATAAATGATTGATGCAATCACTGAGACTGATTAAATGAAATACCATTTGTTATTATCCTGGAAAAAAGGGCACGTTTAATTTTCTTACTGGGTCTGAGTAGAGATGCTGTATCAAGCCTTAGTCAAGGAATTAATTAGAATGAGTAAATGAACCAGTGTCACTACTAATAAATAAAATAATTGGTAACACCAGTAATAAGTGAGTAAATGAATGAATAGCACTAGTAATTGAATGCATGAATGAGCAGCTCTAGCAATGAGTAGATGAATGATTAGCACTAGTAATAAGTAAATGGACGAGTAGCACTAGGAATGAGTAAACGGATGAGTGGCGCCAGCAATACGTGAGTAAACGGATGAATGGTGCCAGCAATAAGTGAGTAAATGAATGAGTAGCACTAACAATAAGTAAGTAAATGAATGAGTAATACTAGTAGTAAGTGAGTAAATTAATGAGGAGCACTAGTAGTAGTAATAAATAAGTGAGTAAATGAATGAGAAGCACTAGTAATAAGTGAGTAAATAAATTACTAGCACTAGTAATATTACTGTGCAAATAAATGTTTTATGCTGTTTTTAATAAATTATCTTTTTATAATGTATAATACTATAAATAGCCCTGGAATGGCTTGGTTTAGTTGTTTATAATTTTTATTACTCTGAAGAAACACAGTTTTCTTTTGATCTCCATGGATTTTATATGGAGTCACATGTTTTATAATATTATTGTAATTTTGCAGTGCCAGGTTCCAGTATAGGAGTAGATGTTATCCTTGACACCGCCTTTTCCTCTCTGGAAAGCAAAGTGTCAGATCTGACACTGAAAGCCGTAAAGGATATGGGCTTCACTCACATGACTGAAATTCAAGCAAAAGCCATTCCCCATCTTCTTGAAGGAAGGTATGTAATCTATTACAGTATTTTTGAATGCTTGGTTGCATTACATAATTATTAATAAATACTACAATAATTTAAAAAATATTTAATGTTTAATCCTACTTAAGTAACATGGGTCGTGTAACAAGATACCATAATTGTATAGTTTGGGGTTTTTTGTTTTGTTTTTAAACTGGAGTTGAGCTTTGTATATATATACTGTTTTAAAAGAGGTGAGGGACACTTAGTGATGTCATCAGATTTACACTAAGCTGGGAGAAGAACACTAAGCGATGTGAAATTTTTGAAACTATTAGTAGTTGTCAACCATTTTAATTATTTACCACCTCAGAGATTTGATGGGTGCTGCTAAAACTGGTAGTGGCAAGACGCTCGCATTCCTTATACCTGCAGTGGAGCTCATGTACAAACTAAAGTTCATGCCGCGAAATGGAACAGGGTGCATTGTCATCTCTCCAACAAGAGAGTTGTCAATGCAGACATTTGGAGTGCTGAAAGAAGTATTGAAATACCACCACCATACGTTCGGCTTGGTCATTGGTGGAACTAACAGGCAAGAAGAAGCCAAGAAGCTTAAAAAGGGCATAAATGTTTTGGTTGCTACACCCGGCAGGCTCCTAGATCATTTGCAGGCAAGCATTTTGAATGTTTTATCTTTTTAGAATTTTGAAATTTTCGTGACTCAGTAACCCCCCTTTTTTAATTTTTTTTTAATCAGCCTGTCTCTCCAGAACATTTGTAATCATTCTGGCAGTAATGACTAACTTAATATTATTTCTCTGTAGGAGTTGCTAAACTGGTAATAGTGCTTTTTGTTGAATTTTAAAAATAATTAATTGTATATTATGATATCTACTATTAGGAAGTTTATTCTGTTAGTGCTTTAACCTATTTCACTTAGCTTCCTTTCTTGCATTGATTAAATGCACATAGTAAACTATTCAAATCTCAGCATACTTCCTGTCACGTGTTCACTTTGATGTGGAAGTTTGTTTTGCTTTTTAAATAATAATCTATATTTCAGACATTTCCAAAAATTATTTACTGTAGATTTCAATGAAACAGATATGCATTTGTTGCTAGTGTTAGCATGTCACTTGTTAATAGTGAAAATTGCAGGTGCAAAAAGTCACTATGCATTGAATGAAGATGTACAGATTGTTTATAATCAGATCTATATGACAGATTTTGAAATGATTGGGCAGTTCATTTAAAATCTGTTGGTAATGTGATACCTTTATACATTTAAAATTAAATAAAATTTATTATTGAAACAAGACACTGATCAGCCAGAATTTAGCAGCTTTGATCATGGTCCTCAGAAATATTTAAAAAGAAAAGAAAGAACTGCTTTTAGGAAAATGTCTGCATTGATTTCAATGAGTTATAGACTTTATCTTTATTGTGGATTACAGTCTTGCGTATTTAAATTTTTTCTTGCAAATGCTAATTACCTTTGCATGGCGTAATTTAGTATGTCATCCCAATCTATTTTTAAGCGACATACTGTTAATCAAAAATGCTCATAATTTTCTTTTATATCAATTGGGGTTTTTTGTTTTTTTTTTAAAGCCTGTCAGTGAGAAAATAAGGAATGACAGGGTTTGTAACATAAAAACTGTTGCCACATGTTATTTGACAAACTCTTGGACTAACTTGGTTATGTTTGTTGTTTGTAGAATACAGAAGGATTCATGTACAAAAACCTCCAATGCCTCGTCATTGATGAAGCTGACAGAATCTTAGACATGGGTTTTGAAGAAGAAATGAAGCAAATAATCAAACTTTTGCCAAGTAAGTGCTAATAACTTTGGGATGTAGGTTCATGCTTGAGTTGAGACATGTCAGTGTTGAGGGATTTTTTTTTTTTCACTTTCAAAATTATAATTTACTAATTTGGTAACAAAATTTCAGTTTACTATTTGAATTTTTTTATTTATTTGCACTTTTTTTCTAGGATCTGTGTAAACCAGTTTTATCTTTGTTGAATAGAGAATTGATTGGCACTCTCATTGATTGAAGGAGTTTGAATATGCAAATTAAAGCAAGTAACATAGGCAGTGTTGCATTACTCATTTCAAATAGAGAATACTTAAATTTTTTATTTTTGTTATTATTACTTTTTTTGCTTATTTAATATCTTTTAAAAAAGTTCTAGTTGTATTTGAAATTTTTTTATTAGTTCCAGTCACATATTTGTTGTCCTAACCAGATAAATCTCACTTGGTTTTTTTTTTTTAATACATTTCTTGTTTGATATATTTACCCGCTGTATTTTTTTGCTGTTGTTATTTTTAAGTTTTCATTTGACTTGTGCAGAACGGCGGCAGACTATGCTGTTTTCTGCGACACCTACACGTAAAACTGAGGACTTGGCTAGAGTGTCACTGAAAAAAGAACCTCTCTATGTTGGTGTGGATGATTCAAAGGACCAGGCCACTGTTGAGGGTTTGGAGCAGGTTAGTGCTAGCTGCTTTCCTTGACCTCTGTCTTGATTAGTTGGCAGTCTTCCTTGACCTCCTCTTTGATTGGCTGGCTGCTTTTCATGAACTCTAGGTGACCACTTTTCTTGATCTCTCCTGATTGGTTTTAAATGCCAAATGAAGAAATTTGGGGTGTTTTTTAGTATGTGGGCTATGTAGATATCAAAGTGAAATTTAATTTGGCTGCATTAGTCAGATTGCTTATGCATGTATGTTTATTTTTCCTTAACCCTATTAATGCACAGCAATTTCTTCAAAAATTAAAACATTTTCATTATTTATATTTGGTTGTGAATACAGAACTACCATTGCGTTCACTTATATTTTGTTCACTATCATCTTTTTATACCGGTGTGTTATAAAATTCTAAACTCAAAATACACCTTCAAGAATTCATTGTGGACTTCTGTGAAAAGTCCATAAAGATAAAAACATTTTTAACATTATATTTTTGGATTTCTTTTGAAAAGTAAAAGTACTATTTTTGAGCTTTCCATTATTTGTCATGCTGCATGTTAAATTATGTACCTTGATATTTTGGACTTTTGTTTTGTTCCTTCAGGGTTATGTAGTCTGCCCACCTGAGAAACGATTTCTTTTACTCTTCACCTTCTTGAAGAAGAACCGGAACAAGAAAGTCATGGTATTCTTTAGTTCCTGCATGTCTGTGAAGTTCCACAATGAGCTCCTGAATTACATTGACTTGCCCGTTTTATGTATCCATGTGAGTTGTTAACTTTTTTATAACTTTTATTAACATGTATATTGCAATCAGAGCCCTAGTCACCATGCTTGTTGTCTTTATAACTATATAGATATATTATTTGTATTTCTTAATGGAAAGGGTTTTTGTTGTTAAGTACTCCACATTCTTTTAAAAATTTGTAATGTTATACATTTATTGATTTAAACTTCATTTTTACTTATAATTAATTAGTGAAATCATTACTGAAAGATTTTCTTTTATTAACCAATGTTATTTTATGCAAAATAATAATAATTTTTTCAAGATGTGTTATATTACATTAGATCTCATTGTTGTAATAAGACTTATTAAAAATACGATTTTGCTTACTGAAAATATATCCTTCAATAAAATCTTTGAGAATATATTATTCTTAAAACCAAACTTTATCACACTGTTTGTGGCAACTGCTATACTGATTTAGGTTAGTTCTAAAATGTCAGCGTAGGCTGGAGGCTGTTTCAGTCTATTTATTTTATTATTTTGCCTTAAATATCATTAGAAGAGCACCTAAGCAGAGTTTTTGAATTGTCAACTTGGATATTAGATCTTTACTAATGCTTCTATCATTTATTATTGTTCAGATGCTCCTTTTTGGTTGGTGTATAGTCAAGTTTGTTGTAAATAATTACACTTTACATAATTCTAACTTTACTCTGCAAAAAAAGAACTTAGAAGGCTTATAATAGCTACATTTAATCTGTACACAGGGTAAGCAGAAGCAAGCAAAACGGACTGAGACATTTTTCAAGTTTTGCAATGCCCAGGAGGCAATACTTCTATGCACAGATGTGGCTGCTAGGGGGCTGGACATACCACAGGTGGACTGGATAGTGCAATATGATCCTCCTGATGATCCGAAGGTACAGTGGGTGTGATACATGCATCAGTGGAATTATTTTTGTACAGACTTATCATTAATTGTAAGCAAATGTATAAATATTTCTTAAATAAGATTGATTATACTTGGTATTAAAAGCAACATTTTTTGTTGGTGTGCAGGAGTACATTCACAGGGTGGGGCGGACAGCACGCGGAGAGGGTGGTGTTGGTCACGCATTACTCATATTACAACCAGAGGAACTTGGATTCCTACTTTATTTGCGAAAATCCAAAGTAGCACTGAATGAGTTTGAGTTTTCTTGGTCAAAAATTGCCAACATTCAGAGTCAAGTAAGTAAGATAGATAATGCTGTTGTTAATAATTTTGTAATTAGTGATCTTTGTTTCTCTCCTACTATTTATGATATTTGTCTTTAAATTTTGTCCAATCATACAATTTATTTTATACTCTTTCTTACATTAAATCATTTTGTCAACACGGCACATTTTAAAAATTACTTCTTATACATATATGATTTTATTTACCTTATGTTAGTCCTTTCATGATTGGACACCTGGTTGTTTCATTTTTCTGTTGTTGTTAAAATAGGGCATGATACATTTCCTTTGTTTATAAATTCAAAATCTTTATACATGTACAATGCAAAAAACATTTACAAAATTTGGGAGTAAATAGCTAATAATGATAGCAGCTAAACAATGAAAGTTAGATAAACTTTTTTTTTCAGAATTCAGGTGTCTTCATGCTCATTTCAGAAAAAATTTTCTTATAATAAGTTTACATACTTTTATTGACCATTGGGATTTTGGTAAGTGTATTGTCTTAGTAAAGGCCATTGAAGCAGAAAATTGACTTTTACACCTGTTGCATATTACTACATATATCTGTCTTTTGTATGCTTATTAGTCTTGTTTTTAAGTTCATAAGCTGAAATTATAACTCATTTTGTTAATCTCATAGTAATTGTTGTAATTAAAAATTAATATAATTTTACATATTATGTATAATATCATCCTTTCTGCCTGCTGTTTCAGCTTGAGAAACTAATGAGCAAAAACTACTTTTTGCACAAAAGTGCTCAAGAGGCCTACAAAGCATATGTTCGAGCATATGCAAGCCACTCTCTCAAGAACATTTTCAATGTGGAAAGCTTGGATTTGCAGAAAGTGGCAATGTCGTTTGGTTTTGCTGTACCACCATATGTGGACCTTAGTATCCTTTTACAGTTTCTCAATCAGTGTTAATTAAATTAAAACAATGGCTGTTCAAAGATATTAGATTTAGAAAAAGCAATTGCTTACTCTTAAGATATTTTTTCCCCTCTGGACAACTACTTTAACCAGTTTTCCCCCCCTCTCTCATTTGTTTTTTTTATATTGTGCTTTTATCTTTTGATAGGAGTTGATAAATGTATGATTTTGTTCAATTTGTGTACTATGATAGTTATTTTTGTGTACAAAATTATTTCCTTCTGTGTAACAGTATATGCAATATTGTAATAATTTTCTCCTCTGCATTATTTTGTTCTGTACACTAAATCTGTAGTTCACAAACTTTCTCAGTTCACGGCATCCATAGTGCAACAGAATTTTTTCCATGGCACCCTGAGGAAATACCTACCAATTGCATTTATGTTGGTGCAGTTAGATTTTTAAAAAAGGATCCTGTGAGTTAGCCGCACTGCCCCAGGTAACCAGAGCACACATTTTGGAAAACACCTCACTAAATTACAGTTAATGTAGTCATCAAATCACTACCATGCAATAGGGTGTGAGTTGGCTTTATACTTATGCTTTTGTTTTACTGAAATTCTGTGATAGTTATGCTTTCTTGTAGGCCATGCCTCTTCATATCCTTAAGTAGCTCTGTGATAGTCTGGCTTTCGTGTAGGCTAAGCCTCATATTCTCAGCAAGTGATGCACTAATCCACCGATCTTAATTGTTCATTTGCTTTCTTTTTACCATTAGCAGGCTACATTTTTTGGGAATAATTACAAGTTACTGACATGCAAACCAGTTAACGTTTCTTTGAATGATTTCTCACACATCACACTGCCCTGCTATATAGGCAAGCAAGATGTTATTGTGTGCTTATGTAACCTCATATTTTACCTTTCCACGTATGTTTGACATGCAAATGAGGATTAATATCAAACAATTGAGAGACTACTAATATTCCTTGATAATGTTAGTAATCCTGCAAGTTCTTTCTGAAAAAAAAGTATACTTTTATCTTTTGATGCACTCTTCAGCAATTTTCTTTACAAGAGATTTCCAAAATATTGCCATTAAAAATTTAAAGGTCCATTTTATGTTTTGAATGATGTTTATATTTATAATTGGTAATATCTTACCTTGTCTCATTTGTTTAATTTCTTTTTGGTGAAATTTACTTAACTCACACAGATGTCCACAGTTCTAAAACCACCAAGAAGAGAAGGGGAGAGAACATGGCTGGATACCAGCGACACAGTCATGCCAAAAAAGCTAAAATCTTTCATCAAAAGAGAGAGAAAAAGTTTTCTAGATAATGATAAATAAATTTGAGCTTTTGCAAAAGGTTGACATTGCAATTTTATTTTCAAAATTTGATGAAGTAACAGTTTGGAGACCAAGAAAATTGAAGTCTATACTGGTATATAATTGTTGTTAAAAGTCACTAAGATATACTTAACTAATAAAATAATTCTGGTAACAAATTTACTTGTGTTTATCATTACCACATAATTAAAATTATGTGACTGCAGTATGTTTAAAACTATGTATATTTTCTTTTTACAAGTTCAGTGAAGTAAATCATGATGATTATTTATATTTAGTACGGTTTGGAATCGCTTCTCTTCTGTTGAATAATATTTCTCAAAGTTGAGTATGCTATAAAAAGTACAGGGGGTGACCCAAAAGTAGGTTTACAGTTATCACGTAGACTATTTATTTGAAAATTCGTTATACCTGTTAACATAAACAATTTAATCTCCCAGATGCTCAAAATGTCCTCCAACAACATTGAGGAATGTTTTATATATGTATTACTAAGCAAGTAACTTCAAGCATATAAAAGGTAGTTTAATAACTGTAAACCTACTTTTGGGCCACCCTGTATATTATTCAATATTAAACATACTCCCAAATCCTCAGTGTCTGTTGGGGTGGGGGGTGAAATGTTAAAATTAGTACATTCTGTCCAGGAAGGCAATGGCAGTGGATATTGAAAGACTACAATTGAATCACTTTTAGAAATATTAATACTATTTCCTGACAATTTAAAAATGGTAGAAAACCTCTAAAGTCTGCAATGGAGAAAAATGTTCATTTACAGATTTTCTTTCTGTGTTATTTATTTAGATATGGAATTAAAATAACTTTGAAAACTATTATGTACAAAGCTTTAGTATTTCTTTAAATGTGCAGCATTTAGGACTTTGATAATTTCTCCTTATCCCTCGTTCTGTTTAATCCCATTAAATGTGAGATTTTGTTGGTTAGTTCATAAAGGACCATGTAAACACAACCCTTAATTATAAGTCGTGTAAACCACTGAACTTGATACATGTGATATGGTGATCCAATGAAAAATAGCTGTCAAGAAAATCCACTCCAGCAAAAAAAAAACTCTATTGACTGTTGTTAGTTTTTTAATATCTGGTCATATAACCCTTTTGTTCTCAAAATTATTGAGGTGACTTGACATGCTATAGAAGTCAACAGTATCTTATAGCCATATGCAAATTCTTGTTAAACTGAAGTGTATTTACATCTCAATGTGCTCATTATTGCTATAATCTTTGCAATTATGTTTGTTGTCACTAACCTTTGTATTGACTGCGTGACTGACCACACCAACATCCTAACATTTTGAGGCTAAGTTTAACGGATCTCAAATTTCTGTTATAAAAAGTGTTATTCTTTCACCCATCATTATTGTCATAGTCTCAATGTCATCACCTCTTAGTTCAAACTTTGGTCAAATTATCCAGCTTTTCCAATAAATTATTTTAAACTCAGGAGTTATAGGCTTGGAAATACCACTCGTAAAAAAAACACATTTATGGTTTTTACTTTTTCTGTTTTATTATCCATGTACCAAGATATCTCAAGTTTCAAAATTATCCCTCAATGAATACCAATTTCCATGTTGAATTACACTATTAAAATTGATACAGATTAGAGTATGCAACACAAAGTTATTAATGAGATTTATGATTATACTGATAGTGTTGAATATGTGAACAAAAATTAAAAACCAGCCAAGCCACAACAGCATCAGCAAAATGGACAAGAAAGCACAACAAAAATCATCCAATATGAATTTATTTTCATAAGACCTTTTCTTATATCAACAGAAATTTTCTGCATAATTTTACTGGGTCTTGGCAGCCAACCTTCGGTCACGCTCTTCAGCAATTGTGAGACGCACTCCTTTACCTTTGGGTAAAGATATCCATGGCTTGGAACCTTTCCCAATGATGAACACGTAACTCAGACTAAAAATGAGAAAGATAAATCCATCATTAAAAATTAATTTGTAGTAGACATTGAAAGAGAATATACTAGAATTATCACTTGATCTATTAAAAACATAGGACATAACTGTGTCAATGTCATTTTCTATTTCTAAGAGTTAACGATTTTGAACCAAATTGTTCCGCTAGATCAGAAAAACAAAAAACTGTTGGTTGCAAGGAATGCACGTTCATATATTCTGTTGCAAACTAGCACCAAGAATGATTTCTGTGACACTACATAAGAAACAAACTGTGATATATATACACACACACACACATAACCATTGAACATTACTAACATTCTGCAAGTTTACAATATTCACACATTAAATGAGACATTCCATATGACAAGGATTAGGCAGCCATTTTCTACAACAAAGGTGACCCTGCCACTTAACATTTTATTGCTTGTCTGGTTCAGTAGAACCTCTTTGCATTCGTTTAATAAATACATTTTGCACTCACTTCTCTGTAATAACAAGAATACTTTAGGTCAGACATTCTGCATAATACCACTGAAATGTACTGTGGGTCTATCTTTAGCCTGGCACCATTTTATACTTTTACAAAGATCCAATTATCAAAAACAATCCAGATTTTTTGCATATCCAATACAAAAGAGCACACACATGAACAAGGAGATACCACCATTCGGGCAGCAACAAGTTTGAAGTTTTCACACTAATGTAAGCCTAGTGAGCATTCCTATTTTCTTTACTTGCAAACAGATCCGTGTCTCCATGTTTATCTAAAGTTCCTCTGAATAGTCAGCAGGTTGATGCTGAGGATCACAGTCACTATTACTCATTAAGAGGGTAATTACACACAAAAAATAAATTAATAAAATGCAATTGCAGAACAAACACACTTGCTAAGAATCTTGCAACTGTTCAGTGTGCACTGACTGAAATTTAAAATGAAAATGGGAAACTTAGAAATTAATAACATTAAAAAAATTGGGGGGAATCAAAGCGGGATGCCCTTGTTAAACGGAACGCCTCAAATATAAAAATTATAACAGTGGATGTTGGTTAAGATGTATTTTGATAATTTGATCTATAAATGAATCATAATATACTTCATTTTCATCGATACATTAACAAAAAAAAAAGACTTTTCAGGGCACTAAACTCTTCATAGTTCTAATGTATTTCACTTCCAAAATTGCATCATTTGCACTATGTTGTATTTGACACCTCCAAACCTGAATGATTGAAACCAGTAAGCAAACCATTCTGAATGGTTTAATTGCTTATTGCTTGCTAACTATTGAACAACTACTGTTTCTAAAAGGCTAACCTTTACATGAAACTTTCTCAGCTGCAAACACACCAAATGATGGATGAATTAACTGGAATCAACTGTATATTCATCTAATAAAAGTACATGGGCAAGACAGACACAATACGCTCACCCGATTTCTCACATTATTTTATTTATAAAACATTTAAAATCAATTTTTACAAACTAAAATGACACTAACATTTACTAAACACCTGCAAATGGCGAAAGTTTCATAACAAGTGGAAGTTATAAAACTTGTATTAGTTACAAGGTTTGTACCAATTGCTCAATCTAGCACATTTTAAAAAAAAATCCAGTACAATGTAAGTACACTATTAAAACAAAAACAGAACAGCAGTAGCTATATAATAAGTAAAATTTTTACATTTTATTGAATAATCATACCGTGTAGCAAATGTGTGACCCAGAGCATCCTTAATGTGAACAATATCAAATCCTCCAGGATGTCTCTCACGGTGGGTGATGGTACCCACCCGTCCCAAGTTGTGACCCCCAGTAACCATCACAAGGTTGCCTAAAAAGTAAAATAATTTTTTTTAAATGTAGTATTAAAAATTTCACATTTCAATAGGTACTCACTCCAAACATGCGCTGTGACCTGAGTCAGTTTTTCTACATTTTCAACTCATGTTCTCTCTGTATATTGAAGCTTTGCATAATAAAACATGAAACAAAAGCTTGTTCTCAATCTTTCTGTGAATTTTGTTTAAATAATTATGAAAAAGTTATTTAGAAGTTACCAACCCAGCAACTTTTGACCAAGCCACCATTACGTGTGGTAAGGGAAATCTGAGAACCTGCACTTTTCTCTGTCAATATGCATGCAATACATTAATCTAAAAATAACTGTTGTCATGAAGGGGTAAGAACAAGTTCCATTTCCATACTAAATAATACGCTCAACTTTCAAGATTAGGCTAAATTTAAATTTGGTTCATTATCATTATGATTCAGATAACAGCTTTAATAGCTACCAAAAAAATTCTTCATTGATAAGCCTATATAGTTTGTTTGAGACAAACAAAACTGCATGAATAAAGAATTGTGGTCAGTGACCGAAATTGTAATTGTCAACAACAATGGTGGATTCTATCGATGAGCTTAGCTTTCCACATGGCAAAGTTTACCCCATTTCCATTGTGCAATCTCGTGCATCATTCTGTTTGAAGACATTAGCTGATTAAGTTAATTATTTTTAGTTTGGAGAGTGCATTTTTTCATTTGAAGGACTATATTAACCAATAAATAAGAATTTTCAGGGTAAGAAGTAGATATAGGCCTATACTAGAACTTTTCTGTGACGGTGTTGATGGGTTAACTAGGAAAATGATTTATAAAATTATGCCAGCCGAAACCATAGCTTAGGTATTGTATCATTCAATAGGGGAAAGATTTATTTTCAATATAATGCATTTCATTTATTCAGATCGCATGTTTGTTTTTAAATCTTTTTATTTTGTGGTTACATACCACTTTTTTCTTCCATTACTGCACTATCAGGGAACAGTGTAATGAATGAGTAGATGGGTGCATATGGTTTCTTTTAAGTTATTTTTAAAAGATTTTCTTTTCCTTTTTATCATTCTGATAGACACAAGTGAGTTATATATTTATGAGCTAGTTTTTCAATAATTTTGAGTTGATGCACCTACTAGACCTATACTACAGAATTTAATTTTGAAGTTGGTGGTGGGTGAACTCGGAAAACATGATTTATGAATTTATATTCCTTATCCAAAGATTAAAGTGTTGTATCATTCAATAGGGAAAGGATTTATTTGCAATATAATGCATTTGGTTTATTCAGATAATTTTTTGTTAACCTTTTTATTTTGTGGTCACGTGACCACCCTTTATTTTCTTTCGTAGCATGGCACAGGAAAAATTGTTGGACAGGCCCTATGTAGAATTTTTAATTATAAAGGAAAAGTTTTATCAGTCTATGTACTTTAAAATTTATTATTTATTATTAATTTATTTATTTATTATTAATGATTTTTGAAAATATGTTTGGAGTATCTAGTTTTAATCACATTTGTTACTCTTTCCCCTGCCACAATTTGCTATAAAAGCGGACAAGCCAATTAACATATTAGGATTAATGAAATATATGACTGAAAGGTTTATTTGTTTCTTTAAACTAAGAAATCATATGACAAGCAAAATTACTAAAATTTTTTACCAGAATCAAACTTGATAAAGTCTTTGATTTTTCCTGTGGAGATGTCCACCATGAGGGTATCATTGTTTTTTATCAGTGGGTCTGGGTAGCGAATAGTTCGCCCATCATGAGTCACAAGGAGCGGCACACCCTTCGGACCAGTTATTACACGCAGTACACGGCACAGTTTGTACTGCAAACATAATTGAAGGCATAACCAAGAGGCAAAGAACTAATTAAACACAACCTTACTAAAAGATAGCAGTTTAAAATGAGAGTTTAAATTTACAGACATCTTAACTTAATTATTAGAAACTGGTATCCAGCTCTCTAAACTAAATTAGAAAACTACCTAACTGGAATTAAGCATTGTAGAAAACAGTGTTTGACCATATCAAAAGCAATGTACACTCAAGACATGAAAATCAACCCTTTCTGCACTTTAAATAAAAGGTTATCTTCAATTCAGCAAGCTTAACACCAAACATTCTCACCTTTGCTTCTTCACTTTTGATCCTGTGGACAGCAAAGCGTCCCTTAACATCATACAGAATGCGGAAAAACTCGTTCGTCCTCTCAATGGTGATCACATCTATGTAATTTAATTACAACAAACACAAAAACAAACAAAATGCTAGTGATTCAATGAAAGCATAAAATCTAAATATGTACTATAATCAATAGAAACAAACCCTTCTCAATCATGTCACTTTCATTTGGTAATGCCAGGAAACATGCAGTGTACAACTAGCGACCGTCTGAAAGTTTTACTATTGGCTCAGTTTTGACCACAATTCCCATACAAGGAGCACCATGGCTTCGATAAGAGCCCAATTTTGACAATATATATTCATTATAATACTGTACAAACCGATCAATGTGATGTTAGATTTCTACTCTCAAAGTTCAAGAAAGTAAGAAATAAGAAATGATTGATATAAAAAATGAAAGGATATGACAAAAGACCTGAAGCATCTGCCAGAAATGAAATCCAAATGAAAACATAATGGTAAAACAATTCTCTAATTACAGTTTTTTTATACTGCAAAATGTTTCTGACATGCCCACCACTTCAAAATTACAAATTAGTGTGCGAAGATCTTGCACGCAAACAAAATGAGGAACCAAATAAATCAATAAAGCATTCTGATAAAAATTCTATCCACTGAAATTGCAATTATAAAAACAATAATATTTTACTATAACATTTATATAAACTATGCTGTATGTTTGAGAAGACTTGAGTTAACTTCTCTCCTGTAGTCAGTAGGGCAAATGGGGCAAGCAATGTTTTATTGATATACATTGGGATGGATGGTTCTTTCTAGTGATTCCATAGGGAAACCCAATACTAGTACCAAGCGATGCTGTTAACTGAAAATACGTAGCAAGTTTCCTTTATATTTTGTGCAGATATACTGGAAATCCTCAACTGCTGAATTAAATTCACGCCAAGAGATCTAGTTAGTTATGTCACAAACAAATCCATTCTGACTGTGATACTTCAATAAATAAAGTCAATGAAAACAGATTTAAAAAACCAGAAACTTGTTAATTTCATTTGTAATGCCAGGTACAAATTTGTAACTAGCGACCGTCTGAAACTTTTGATATATGCTCAATTCTGACCACATTTCTCAAAAGAGTAAAATGGCTTCGATGAGAGCATAACAATGACAACTGAAACATACAATTGCAGGAAAATGAAATTAAAACAACACATTGCCCTGTATATTGAAACTCTGTGAAGAGAGCAAACACTACAACATTAACCCTTTACTGGGCAGTCGATTCTGCAAAGTGCATTTCAAAACGTGATCTATTTTCAGGCCTAATGACGTGCGAAAACGCGACGTCATGCGCCTTTATAAGGGCTAATGACGGTCAACAGGTTAACTCTTTACTGGGCGGATCGCCCAACTTCGCCCATACATCGTGTAGGGCAGATCGCCCAAAAGCGCCCATAGCAACGATTTCACTTAGAGTTCTTTTTCCTTTACATATTTACATCATATCCGGTCTCTACAGGAAGCATGACGTTTGTACAACGATTTCCCCGCCATTTTGAAGCATTTTCATGTGGCAGCATTTATTTTTTCATAAAGTTTTCTTCGATTTTTGCGCTTTGTGTTTCAAATGGATTTCTTAGAATCGTCGATCGTTAATGAGAAGTTTAATGGATTCAATTTATCAGATAATGAGGTAAGAGAAGTTTATTTTGAATTAGAAGATAGGATTAGAAGTGACATTAGTGTCAGTAGCGTGCACATGTAGTATCTTTCAAATTTTGGAGGAGAATGCATCAGATTCTGAGGATATCGAAGAGGAGTAGGGGGAAGGGGTATCTGGAGACGCACATGGTTGGAATAATAGTACTTTAGCACTGAATATATTGGAATTTAAAACAAAAATGGGGCCGAATGTGACTGTAACTAATGATAGTACTCATCTGGCTTTCTTCTATCGGTTTTTCAAAGAAGAAACATTTGACAAGATAGTGGAATAAACGAACAAGTACGCACGTCCGAAAATTGCGAAAAAACAAAATGGCGACCCAAGTTGGAAGGAAACTAATGCCACTAAAATTAAGGCTTATTTTGGGCTTATGATTTTGATATGAATTTATAATCTGCCGAAAAAAGAAATGTATTGGGTGTTTGATGACAGATTAGTGTTCCTGGCATCAACAAAGTGTGTGTACATAGTGTTTGTAGCGGACAATAACTGGACAATATTTTTTCTGTGTAAATATATATTTTCATGCAAGGATTCAAATTTAACACCCGAAAGTATACTTCAATTAAGGATATTAATAAAGCTGCTTTCATTTCCTTTCATTTTGCATTTTATTTCATTGAAATATATGCACTAATACCTAAGATATGATGTTTTTACCGACGTACCCCTAAATCTCACTGACATCTTGAAAAATCTTGCCCGTTTAGAGCTAAAAAAAGGAAAAACGTCTGCCCAGTAAAGAGTTAAGAGTGTCAACACAAAAAGAACTAAGTTTGCTTTCTGATGTATGCATTATCTAAAAATGTCACCAAATCTGACAAGTATGCGTAACAAAAGGAAATCACCAAACTAGATTTATGAAAGTAAAACTCACCCATAAAGCCACAGGGATAGGTTTTGTCTGTGCGAACTTTGCCATCAACTCTGATAAGGCGCTGCATAACAATTTTCTTCACTTCATCATATGTCAATGCATACTTCAGACGGTTGCGAAGAAGCACAGCCATTGGCAGACTTTCTCTTGATTTGTGTGGACCAGAACTGGGCTTTGGGGCCTATAAATCACAAAACAATTTTCAAATATTAACTGTTACAAACATCATTAATTTTTGATCAGTGACAATAAATATTTAAAACATTTAAATGACAGCATACATTACCTTGGAAGAAGTTACAAGTTACTTAATATTAAGAAAATCAGACATAATTAAATGCAAATACATGTGAAAACATTTCCAATTTTATAAGACCCGCCAAATTTTCAAACAAAATAATGACAGAACAAAATCTAATTTGTAGTCAATCAGATCAGTAAATTTTTTTGGTTCATATACAAAAATAAGAGACAAACATGCTAACCTGTGGATTAGATTAGTTAAAAAAAAAAATTAAAATAAAAAAATAAACCAAGTCATTCAACAGTATTATTGCAATTTTAAAAAAATATTGCAGGCACTTACAAAAACACCCCCTAATTTGTCTAGCATCCATGATTTGGGTGCTGCCACACGCTTGAGCGACTTTCTACGTCCACGGTAACCCTGCAAATAAATAAAATGAAAGTAATTATTTTTAAATAAAACACACACACTTGCACTAATTAAATTGAACAAAACATGTGCATAATTCAGCTAATCCCACCAGTACAAAAAAAAATTTGTAAATAGATTTAGCTGTATGTAAAAATACTTCTTTTTATGTTAACTTGTCTTCAACTAAGGTGTATACTTTCAGAAACAAATTTTTATTTCCTTCCATTTTAAGATTTAAGAGTGACACAAGCTAGAAGTGTTTCACATTTAAAATGACAGATTTCTTGGGATTTAACTGCTAAATTTATAGAATTAAGTACCGATTGGATCAGATAACATGCTAGAAAATAAATATTTTTAAAAAAAACAACATGTCAGCAAGTAGCTAAAACCAATCAATATGAGCATGTCCCAAAGTTTGAGGTTAGAACAAAAAGAAATGTAATGAAAAAAGACACTCTGCTAATGAAAGTATGTTAGTTTTATTTTTTGTAATTAAAAAAAAAATCCTTGGTAGATGTCATGTCATGGAAAAAGGGGGATAATCCTATGCAAAATTTATTGTTTTATGTGTGGAATGAAAGCTTGCGCCTTATATGCATTGCCAGTATGTTAGAGAGTGAGGAATATTGCATGTATGTATGAATTATTATGTCGTCAGCTTCATGGCTGACACCCCCCCTGCCCCAACCAGGAGGGAATGCCATGACATAAATTTGACTGATTTTAACTGACTGCTGAAAAAAGAAAATATGCAATACATTTTTCAAAGTGTTAATAAAATTACAAGTCAACCAAAAATATAATCTTAAGATATCTTCCTTTCACAAAACTCTCATACGACTTAAGCAAAGCTTAAATTAATTTTGCAGCTTTCAACAAAAGAAAAAATAATTCATTTGTATAAAAATTAAATTCTTTTAAAACAGACTATTTAATCAGCAGGGTAGCGATCAAAACACCGTCTGAAGGTAACTCCAGCAAATTACCCACTTCTGATCTATTCTTTAATTGCTATATTTAAATGTCATGTTTTTGTATTGAAGTACAAAAATATATGCTCATGAACCATAAGTATCTTACAATAAATGTCAATTTCTTCAAGAATTACAATGAAGACCATTAGAATAATGAAGTTTATTTCTTTGCAATTTTGAATGATTTTGTTTCACAATTTTGGGTTGGCTATATGAACAAATACTATTTCCCCCCCCCAAATTTTTTTTTTAAAATCAGCATTAATACCAAGATTAAATGTATGCAATTAAATTTTCCAAAGGTACTCTCCTGAAGTGTATTAATTGACTAAAGAAATTAATGTCTTCAAGTAAACTGAGATATAAATCTTGTGACACATTAATGACTGAATGTTTACTTAAATGAATTACCAAAGAGTGTGCTGATATTTAAAATATCAATAAATCAAATAAACAACAAACTATTGCAAGCAGTAGTCCTACGTCAAAATATGACTGTTACTACAGACTTTTAGAAATGTGGGTCCAATTGGGACTTGACTAAAATGGCAAGCAAGCAGGTGAACAATTTTTTAAAAGAATAATTTCTTTGTTGTGAAAATTTGATTATAATGCAAATGTGAGTAATGTCATATCATGTAAATCCTTGCTAATTTTACAAAAATATTTTTTCAATGTCTTTTAAGTATATATTTCAGTGTAAAGTTATTTCTTTCAGTTGCATATTCAATTGTTTGGTCAATAGACATTAGTTCATTTAGTGGACGCTTTATATCGTTTGGGTGAAAATGTGTGCCGGAAAAGAACAGCTTAATGTTTGTAAATCTTGCTTAGAAATTCTTTAAATTACACAGTGGATAGGCCAATATTAGTGATTATTTTGGAGCCATAAACCAATCTGCTTAAAAATTGCAAAATAGTTGTAATAAAATTTTTATTTTGTCAGAATTAATAATTTTTTTAGTGATGTTATCTATTAAATAAAATTATTTTTTTTTACTCCCAAATGCAACATTTCTTCGGGAGAATGCCATTTCAATTAAGCTACAATATTTTCATGCACAAATAAACAGTTTCAATTTTTTCATATTTACAATAATAAAAGTACTGCTAAGTATTCATACTTACAAATACAGTTTTATATTTATTATGATTCTGTATTATTAATAAACAAATTATGCACCTATATTAATTTTTTTAAAATAACGAATATGTGAAATTAAGGGCAGTTGGATGAATCCTTTATCACAGAGCACAAGAGGTTGTAAAGCATGGTAAAAACGATCATTAAAACCATTTTGTACTAATGATTCTAAATACAAATTCATAAACCTAAATCTATCTAATTTAATGTGGAAAGTTAATATTATCACACTCACGGTACATGATTATATCAATTGCATTAACCCATGAAATCGGACTAGTAAATATATGAACTTTTTCTCAAATAAACAGCAATAACAAATAAATATTTAATCCCAATAAATTCTCATAAGCAAGTTTTATAACAGGTTTCTGAGAATCTATGCACAATCATACTCAATATATACTGATTACGGCTAGATTAAAAAGATTTTAATGTACATGGTGATACAACACTCACCATGTTGATGCAGGGACCGGAAAAGAGAATATCCCACAGTACTTGGAACTGAACTTCCGTTTGTATTTGCTACAAAATGTTTCATTAGTCAATTGAAATGCGTTCTACCAATAAGATGTGCGTTTGCAAAACCGCTAGAGTTTTCTGCCAGTGTTATGACTAGAGAGGACAAAAACAAGTCTGGATAACATTTCGAATGGATAGCTATAATTTTGAGAATGGAAAAACAGGTGTCAGTCTCGTGGATTACCTGGGACTTGAAGAAGACGAACAGATCGAAGATACAAGTGGTATTACACAAGTATGCATGGATCGAGATATCGGCGACGACACGAATGACGACGACCATGGAAATGAAGACGATAGCAATGATGCTGAGCAAATAAAAGGGTATATATTAATACAGTCATTACCACCCAAATACATTTTATGGCACAGTTGTTCTTATTAATCGTAACCATCATTGGGTGCATAAAAAGCAGTCTTACAAGTTGCGTCTTGCCTCTACTTTCTTGACATTTTGCACACGGAACTATTCTCAAGTTTAGATCCCCTAACGCTCACGATTCGTTAACGAATTTTAACACCAAAAGTTTTGTTAGATTATCACAGTAGCTAACGAGCCGCATATGAGTGTAATATTAACAGTACATCGAAAGGGGTAATTAAAATAGTACATTAACGTTGAATTATATTCATTTCTTCGATCTCGCTGTTGTTCTGTTTGAACATTGACGTCATTGTAATTTGTATTAATTTTATTTAAAATTATTTATTGTTGATCTTTTATATAGAGCAAGGCAGTATCAAGTATATAGCATGATCATACTACATTTACATCATAAATTAAAAGAAAAGAAAGGCCTTAAATTTGGATTGTTTTTGGTTTCTTAGTAGGCTAATTGCTTATTTGTATTTACAGTACCATTCATCACACAATATCTGATGATCAGATCTTGATGCAAATAATCCCAGGAGGAAACCGCATGCCAAATAATCCAACTCATGCTACATTAACCATTGAAAGTCAGAACCCAAAGACAAAAGCGACAGAAGTAAAAAGGTAGGTAATGGTGAAATTATTTGAGTATTGGTAGCTATGGTGACACTTTTACTTTTAGTATTACTATTAGTAGGTAGTCCCACTAATTTTTTCTACTTGATATTTTACATATCTTTTATGCTCAAAATATGTCTTCTGTTAAAATAAGATTGTGTAGAAAATATTATGATCATAGCTATAATACTTTTTGAGATATCTTTTATTTAGTGTAATAATTTGCAATCATTGCTTTTAGTTTAGATGTAATGAATGTGCAATTTGTCAAATTCAGTACAAGCAAAATATAAACCACAGAGGGGTCAACAGTTCAACATTTTAAATTAACATACTCATAAACAACAAGGAAAAAAATATACATAATGCAGAATTGAAATTTCATTTTATTATAAATTGCAAAGGAAAACATGCTTTTGTTATATAAAATTGCTTACAAACTGAAATATTATATATAGCATCATAGCATATGCAAAAGATGAACAAAGTATAGGCCTATCCAGAATGCATATTATTTAAAGCTGAAAATGTCCAAAATAAACAATATAATTATCTCATTACAACAAATATGCTTTTTAATTAATTAACTATTTAATTATTAACTCAATCTGGATATATATTTATTTAAAATGGGGTATAAAACTATAACCTGCTGAGTCACGTGGAAACCTTATTCATCTTCCACTTGTTCCAGTGACTAAGAATATCAACCATCATAAAATAGACATGAAAAGAAGAGAGAGAAAATTAAATATTGATAATACTTTTAATACTAATAGGGTTTCAGAGAGGCATTGCAAAAGTAAGAGCTAATCACACAGTACAATGCAACACACTAAAGTCCAATTTTTACTACACTACAATCTAAAATCTAATACTCAGATTCAGAATAAAAAATACAATTTAACTAAGTGAAACATGAATCTGCTGTACATGGAGGTCACAGCAATGTATTAGTTTTACTATTAGCCAAGGCTGTACATATGTACTTTACTTTTAATGGAAAATTTTTGTTGTTTTAGAGCTACTGGTGGCCTCCCTTATGGGATAGTATAATGTTATAAAATATTTAGCCTATCATGATTCGAGGGCACTAAGGTATACAACAGAAAACATCTGATTAAAATTTGTCCAGTACATTTTTACTTAAGCCCACACAAACCTACAACCACAACAATTTTATGTATAGATTGGCTTTTATTATACTATACTAATTACTATAGTAAAAATTAGTATGATCCATTATTTTATGCACAATACTTTGAATCTGTATTTATACAATAAATCAGTAAGAGTAATGGTATAACTTGTCAGAAGTGTTTATTGACATAATGACTTGCAAATAAAAATTGTTGTTGACTTAGTGACATTTTCCAGAAGTCTCAATTCTTCAACTTTATAAATTAATTTTACTTGCAAAGTATCTATGTTTGTTTTTATCATCACTGATTCATTTTTTCTTTCTTGATTTTATTCATATTTTATTTTCTTCTACTCTCATACTGACTCATAGTCTTCAAATTACATAACATTTGTTTACCTGGAATTAGAAGATTGTCATATTTTAATTGAGTATGATTACAAGATTTAGTTAGAATACATGTATTAATTATATTTTAATAAATGCAAAGTTGAATAGTTCATTGTATTTTAGTAAAATTATTTACTGACTACTTAGTACTTTTTCACGTTAAAAAGTTATTAGTGCAGTAGAAACAATATCAAATAATAAATACATTTTTCCTTTCTTTTATTTTAATATCAGGTTTCAGTGCAATTTCTCAGGGTGTCCAAGAACATATAGCACACCAGGAAATTTAAAAACACATGAGAAGACACACAGAGGTCAGTATCTTATTCTCAGTAGATCATATAGAATTCACTTTGGCCCACAATGGTATCCATCACGGAAACAATTCTCTTTTTTAGATTTTTTTCAAAAAACAAACAATGCACCTTTTTGCATTACTATATACCATCATATACATCTATTTTTTGCATTACTAATTACCATCATCTACATCGACTTTTTGCATTACCATATACCATTACCATCATCTAGTATCTACATCTACATCATTTACATCAGAGGTTGGCAAACTTTTCGGACTACTAGGCCATTTCAGGAGGTCAAGAAAGCACACTAGGCCAGAAGAAACAAGGTGTCCAATGAAAGGCTGTTCAGAAATACAGTATGATCCCAAAAATGAATTTTAAACAAAACTTGGCAAGTAATCTGCAATTTTCTTCATTAAACAAAATGGTAAAAAGTGTTGAACTTTAACTAAGCCAGTGTTAGTACAATTAAAATAATTTCAGCTTTCTTACTTTTTTCAAATAAACTATATTTAGATTGTTGAACTGAAGGGGAACAAAACTGCAATAATTCAATTAGGCCGAATCCAATAATAAATAACTAAGGGGGCATTAGGCCAGACTGAAATTCTAGCTAGGCCGTATCTGGCCTAAAGGTCAGACTTTGCCGACCCCTGATTTACATCTTTATATACGTCAGTTTCTGACAGATTTTTTTCTAGCATGTAACAAGTAAGGATATGACAAGTCATTCATATCTAACTATTTAATAACATTATTAACCGGTTAACTGTTCAGTTCTTGTTGTCCATGTCTTCTGTTCCTTATTTTGTCATCATCCATCAATCCATTTTTAGTGCATATGTAAACCTTATGCTATTTTGTTCATTAAATAACATTCATCAAAAACAGTTAAGGTTGAAATTAACAATGATAGTTCTGTTATTTCTCTACCACTCTTGACACGAGTTTGTTACATAGTTTACATTATGATTGAAACTGATGTGAACCATAAATCATTTGCATTTGCATTATATTTACAGATAGAAAAAGAGCATATATAATATAATATAAAACCAATCAGATGACTGACATTTTTAGGTACTGTGATAAAAAAAATGTATTGTCTTGATAAAAAATTAATAATATCTTTTTCCATGAGTGAAATAAATCTGAAAATGAAATAAATGTCATTTGTTTAGGCATAATTTTATATAATGAATAGACATAAAAAATAAATATTTTTGAAGATTTAATTCATGCCCAAAATGTTACCTATTAGTATTACCTAAATGTTAATCAAAACTTTAAAAAAATACTTGTACTCTCTGTTTATTGTGAACATATATCCTCACAGCAACGAAAATAGATAAATAAAGTTTAAGTAAGGTACTTTGTGTGGCGAGTGTTATCAACTGCAAAACATTGCAGCTATATCAAGTAGAAAATAACTACTGTAAACTAACAAGCGGGGAAATTTATCAAAATGTTACATTTATTTTTCTTTATTATTAGCCTATGAATAATTTTCTCCAAATGTTTATAAAAATTACTAGATCAAACTAAATATGTGACTATTATTGTTTTAATGTAGGACCTGTATATGTATACATAACGAATTTTCACAAGCACTTACAGAGATGAATAAACTTTTACTAAAGACCAATTGTTAATTAATGGTAACTCTCTGAGTCTGATGAACAGTTAATCTCTGGGCATTTAAAATCATTTTCCCATTTAGTTTCCATTTGTTCTCATTCTTTTGTTCATTTTTTATATTACAATATGATAGATATTTCCTTGTTTAGCTTAAACTGTTTTGTCATTTGTTTAGCTGAAACTGTTTTTACTGCTGCTTGCTAATACTGTTTTCTCTGTTGTTTTTGTGCTTACTAAATACTAGTTTCATGGCTGATTTCTTAATCTCATGTCATCTCTGTGATCACTCTAAGTCTAAAACAAAAAGAATATCATAAGGAATGATACATGGCTGCTTTTGAGTGCATTCATTTGTGGATTTGACTGATAAATATAAAATATAGATATTTACCAAATCTGATCAGAGTTTGTTGAATATTTCACATAAACTCAGTTTGGATGTGGCTCTTTCTCTGGGCAAGTTTACCACAAAGGGTGGTTCCATTTGAAATGTTTTCACTTAAAAATGAAGCACTGAAATATCATGTGTTTATATTCTGTATATTCAGAATTGATGTGAGAGATACATAAGATTGTTACATGAATTTGTGTTTATTTATTTTTTAATTATTTGTTATAGAAATTCGTTTTGAACTGAAAAATGGTACCTCTTTTTGTGACATGCATAAAATGATAAATAAAGCATTTTCTTTCATTTTCATTGTTATAAATAATCCAACAAACTTACCATATGAAGATTTTCTTAAAAGTGATAATATATTCAGACAACATTAAATATTCCTTTTATCTGGAAACACAAAAAGTAAAACAGTCAATTTTGTGAATAAATAATATTTTAAAAGGCACATTTTTTTGTAACGTAAATTGGATCCAAAACTTTTATTCTTTACTGAACATCAAACAAAACACCATGAGCATTTTAAACCATATTCATACACTAATGTTTTTCAAAAAATTATTCATTATATTCAGAAACATTCCTCTTTAACATATTATAAAGAACATTATACTATAAATATAAAATAATGATCATATTATTGCGAACTACTTCTTACATTTTTCAGAGGCACCATAACTCTCATGATATTTTGTCATTGTATGATGAGTTTAAGTACCAAATAAGAAAAATAGCTTTCATTTCCATTAAGATCACATTGTTACAACAGTAAAGGCAGGAACATTTTTGGAATCATTGGCTTTTCAAAACAGCTAAGATTTCTGATAATCTTGATATATTTTGCTTAAAAATTGTAAATTTCTTACACATTTATGTACATATCCATTTGGTTTCTTTCAATTTAAAGTTTCACATAGCTGTGTATGTTTTAAACCTGAGCTATTAGGGTTAAAAACCTGTGAATTACATTCAAAAATATAAACATCTGAATTAGGTTTATTAATATATTAAAAAGTTATATATAAATCATTTAAATGGATACATTGTTTATTACTTAATATTGTCTTCACAGCATAATAACTTAAACTGTAGTTAAAGTTAAACCATTTTATGTTTAGTTGAGAAAAGTAGACCTTTTATAATGGGTGATACTGATATTCTTTGTCTGTTAGCCAAATAATGAAATATGGTTTCCACATTACAAAATTATAGTTTTATGTGAAATAAAATATTTATCCAGATTGAGTTAATAATTTTAGGTTAATAAAGAAAATATATTTGTTATAAACTGATAATTATATTGTTGGGGTTTTTTCCTCGTAAAGTACATTTCATTTTCTAAGTTTTCAACAGAAACATAAGCTTTTTATGTATTTCACTCCAATAACATCAACATTTATTAATAACTTTTAGTTTTATTATTTCTTGTTTTATGTGAGCATTTTAAACTGTTGTTGAATTTAACCTATAAAATAATTATATTTAATCCACTTTTGTTTCTGCACTTCATGTCACAAAATGGTACATTTGCCCAGAGTATGTGTCATGTACAAGAGGACTAGCTTCAATCAACTGAGATGGTTTTGTTTGTGTTTTAGATTTTGGGGTTATGTGTTTGTTTTTTTGTAAGGGTGGTGGGTGGTGGTGATGGGGGCTGATCTCTAAAAAACACTATTTGATGGTTTTGTCAAATTAAATTGCTATAACAGTTAGTGGACTATGATCTTGAAACGGCATGTCGGCTTAAAACAATTGTTTCCAGAGTACTCAGATCCATATATATTCATTTCTGATTTATTAATAATGAAATTTGTAACTGGCATAATACTGAAAACATTGCATATCATCAGTAAAGAAACCAAAACAGTACATAACAAAGTTAAAGAATGATCTGTTTGCAGAAAATGTTGAAGTTAAACCATTTGGTGATTTATTTTTTCAATGAACACTGGAGCAGAGGCTTCATGTACATTGATTTTTATAGCCTAATAAAGTCATAAGGCTTTATTACTCAAGTGTTGTATTGTTGCTGCAAACAAAACTTTAAGAAAATAACTGATACATTTGTCATTCATACAACCCTCAAAAATTGTGGCCATGAATAACTCGCAGTTTGTTATGACAACTCGCTAGAGAAAGAATGCCAACAATTGGGTGGGGGAAGACAACTATTAACAATAACATTGAATATATTGTAACAGGTTCAGGTAAACACACATCCCTCCCCTTCTCGACTTAATAATAATAAATATTTTGGTCTTTACTTCTGTTTTTAACATAATAATTGCAGTTTTGTTGTTTTTTTTTTTAAATAAAACAGATATTTTATCTAACCTATAAGTATAAATCAGCCACTGCCACCTGCTTTTGGTTTCAGTGTCAATATTTTATTTTATAAAAAAGAAAACAATTGATTGCTTTATTGTCATTTATGTTGAAGGTTATAATTATTTAGATTTTTAACTATAGTTTTAGAAGTGGGTGATGGATAAAAGACACTGAAGATTTAAACAATAACATAATGAAAAAGAAGGATTCTAAACAAAGCCTGCTAAAGCTGACACAGAACATGTCATATCAACAGCCATGTGATGTTTGACGTATACTTGCTTTTGATGCAATCAACCCTTTTTAACGGGTTACATAATGGAGTTGATCAAAAATTTCCAACTCCTGAAATTTTAGATGTTCAACTTCTGACTCTTGACTATGGTTTATAACTAATAATAAATATCTTTTAGCATAAAATTATATATATACTTATAATAATTTTTTAATATATGGAGTTTCATATATGAGTATAGTATAGGTGTAAATAAATGAAGAAGAGGCTTTCATACATTTCATTTTAAAACTATTTTTCAATCATACAGTAATATAATAAAAAAAAAAAACGTGAGTCAAAATATATTTAATATGTTTACCTAAATGAAAAATCTCAAAATATATTTAATATGTTTATCTAAATGGAACTGGTTCTTTAAAAAGATCACTTCTAATTCGTCTGGCTTCATTGCTGCTCTCAAATCTGATCTGATGATTCTGAGGACAGAAAACAAATGTTCCACAGTGACTTGAGTTGGTGGTAACGCTGAGATAGTCAGAGTGGCATCTTGAATATTCTCAGGCTAACATTTTTAGCATTCAATATAGAAGTTCAGTCAGATTTCTCATCCTCTTTCCAGTATTTGGTAAAAAAATTATTGTTAATTTAGTTAGACATGATAGGGTTTCTCTTTCTCAGAAATTTTCTAAATTTAGGTGCCAATGTTTATTGTATTGTCTAGATATTTTTTTAAACTTTGAAGATGATGGTGATTGAATGTTGTCATGTAGCAACCCAGTTATCATTTCATTTTCCTCTTGTATACCTGTCATACAAACTTCTAATTTTTACATAGCACTTAGCAGAAGACTTTTTGCTTTATGCTCACTGTTTCAGTAACTTCACAAATTACGTTTTTTGTTACTTCCATTGCTTAAAATGTACTAAGTTAATAATAAGCAACTACCTTGAGATGTTATTTCAATTTTTGAAAGGTTTTTTTTTTTAACCCCCCTCATGTTTAAACATGGATCTGCCTTAGCCTCAAGTGTCATAATATTTTGAGTCGGAGTCAGGACATATTTATCTACTCTGACTCCACAGCCCTGCTTCTGAATCTGAATTTATCTGAATATTGCTGAGTTACTTCAGATGTAGTTGACAATATGCTAAAAAAGGTGGGTATATATGTACTGAACATGCCTCCAGCCCAAGCATGGTACACATTCAAGATGTATAAGTACATTATTAATATTATTGTTATTCAAATTCTTTGTTCTCGGCAATCGCAATTTGCATCTAACCTGAAACACTATTAAAATTGATTTCCAGTAATTTTATTTTTCTTAAAAAGTAGATAGAAAATCGCGAGTTTGTGTGTGTGTGTGTGGGGGGGGGGGGGGGGATATCGCCTTATGATAACCTACTTGCATGTTATTTTCATTGCTTACAAATGACATTTTTCCACTCACAGATTGCAAGCTTGTGAGTGAGATTTTTGAGGGTTGCATTCATGGAGCATCCTTCTTTTTCTTTTAAAATTAAAAAAAAATAATAATTCATATCCATTTGACCCTGCTTGCTAGGTCTTTGTGGTCTTCTGATGTGGAGTTGTTTTGACTTTACTATTTGTTTTATGTGCCCAATTTTTTTTATCCTATTGCAGCAATTTGTGTCATTTTATTACACAATTTGTTGCCGGGTCCTGTTTTAGACAAACAGCCATTCACTGAAATCAACTCATATTTTTACTTTAAATTTGAAAACAAGTATCACTGAATGTTTTTCTATTAAATTTGAATACAGTCTGTGATTTTACTTTCAGTCTTGGTTATACAGACATTATTTTTGCATTGTCACAACTTTTTCTTTATTTTATGTGTGCCTACTCAGTCCTCCTCCTTGCCACTTTAGGTCCATAACAGTATTAACACATTTTGACATCGCTACTGGCTTTGCATTCAGTTGTTTAATTTTAATTCATTGTGATTGTGGTTTGTCAGTGAGAATTACAGTATCTGAATTAATCATTATAGTAAATCCTTATAGTTATACTGATTTTAAAACTAGAAAATACAACAAAATTCTCCACATTATATTTCTTTTACTTAATGTGATTCATTCAATAACGTTCTTTCTCTTGCTGTTGTACTTTAATTTTAATTTAAATCAAAGTGCTAGTAGTGTGGTCACTAGGTTTATATTTCAGTTTATTTGAATCTGAACTACTATTACTAATTATTACTTCTGACAACAGTATAGTGCTTTTATTTTGTTTTACCACTAATAAGTAATAGATAATAGAATAGTGTGTTGTGTACACATATTTGGTTGATATTAATTATTATTTTATTACAATATTACTATAATCTCTGTCATGTACTATGTAGTGATGTAGTGATGTACATATACTTCAGCCAAGTCCACTTGAACAAGTTTGGCAGACAGTGTGAACAAAAGCACAGCAGACTAACAGCATGAACAGAAACAGAGCAAGATTTAACTGATATTTTTCAAACAGGAGTTTCAGCTTCATACAATTTGTAGCTAAAGCAAGCATGTTGCCCTCCAGCCCACCACTACTAAAAGTAAAAATTTGTAGGACTCCCCTGCGGTAGTCTGCATTTTTGATAGTTTGTATTTTGTGTAGTGAAATGCTTCAAGAATTCAGATTATCACTATGGTGGTACTGACATCAGTAACAATTTCACTTTTATCAGCATGTAATCAAATGCATTTTAATGTTAAAAATTAACAGATGTTGCTCTAGTAGAACTTACAAACACGTCCTGGGGGTCTTTCTCTTCTGTACTGAACCTGAAATTACTTTAGAGTCCTTATTTTTTTATTTTGATCTTTGCTAGTATTTTCTTCTTTTTTTTTTTTTAATTAGATTAGATTACATTTTAGTAGATTTTACTTTGCTGCTATTGAAACGGGTTATGGTTAAACTTGTACCAAAAAAGTCCCAAATTTCAAAAATAATAATAATCCCTTAAAATATGCTTCTAACAAAATCAGCTTATCATTTGATTTTTGGTTTTTGCAGGTGAATTCACTTTTGTTTGCAATCAACATGGTTGTGGGAAATCTTTCCTGACGTCATATAGTTTAAAGATTCATGTTCGGGTTCATACAAATGAAAAACCTTATGAATGCAATGCATCAGGTTGCGAGAAGACTTTCAACACTTTATATAGGTAAATTTGAGATAAATTGCTTTTCTCTGACACATTATATATACTATTAATGGCAGTGGGGCTTTTATTTTGTTTTCTTATTTTTAAGATTTTCCTTAAAAACTAAAATAATAAAAGTTAGCTTTTGGGGATTGTTATTGTATCTAAAGTTATACTATTTTTACTAGAGATGTATAATTTAACAGATTTACAGCTTTGGTAGTTTTTTTATTGGGGCATGCACACAATACATGATAAAGAAAAGTAATTAACTTAGAGTTAGAGCTCAAATGGAGCTTCTTCTTCATTATACTTCATCTGTCATATCACACTTTGTGAATTTAACAAAAAAAAGAATACACAGTATGTTTATGGTAAGATAATTAGTTGACCCAGGAATAAACATACTGTAAAACAGGTAAGTGATATTTGAAAGGGGTGTGTGTGTATATAATACATAATGTCTTTCATCTCATCACTCACTTAGGATGACAGGTGGAATCACCTTCACTGATTTTAAATGTTTGTTTGCTGTTTGCTGATTGTTTATAGTTGAATTCTTGGAAGTTAAATACTGGAACTCCACTATAATAATACATCACTTGTTATGATGTTTGTTCAGTGTTATTTACCAGGATACCTGGAAGTTAAACCTTATCATCACACTGTATAATTAAAATCTACAGTTCTGTGAACAGTTATCTATGTAGTGAACATGCAAATCTTATTACAATAGAATACTGATTATCCAAACTAACTTGACAAGTTGGTTTGGTTAATCAAATAGTTTTGATAATCAGATATTGAGAATACCCATTTTATGAGAAACAAAGTGTACAAGTACAACTAAATTATTGTATGCAAGGTTATTAGCCCCGTATTTTGAAATAATATAACCACCAGCCCCTAACACACTCTCGCTTTCATAACAGACAGCAGTACAACAGACAATGATGCATCCAGTTCACTTGTCCTGTCCACACAATTGTTAAAGCCAGTATTCGATTTTTTAACTCGTGTAAGTGGCAAATTAAGACTGTTTCTTTGCTATACTGCATATATCTTCAAATAAATAATCAGAAACAAATGCATTAAGCAGCAGGATTGAGACTTGGCTAGTACAGAGTAGTAAAAGTAGTAGTAGTGTGGAAAGAGGGAACTAGAAAGTTTTGACTAGAAGCATAGAAAAAAGGAAACTAAGAAGTCTTGGCTAATACAGCAATAGTGTGGAAAGAGGAATTTAAGAATTGGTGTGTGTGTGTGTGTGTGTGGTGGGAAAGGGGGGATGTAGATAATTGGCATTCAGATCATTACACTTAACAGTATAAAGAAAAATGTCCAGTCACTTTTATTATAATTACTGATGTTCAATAATTTTATAAATACATTGCACTTTTTAAAAATTTTGTAATATATAGTCATAAAACAGTAACATAAAAACTTAATAGACCATTCTCTGAGATCTTCATGATAATTTTTACACTGGTTACATGAACCCTACATATTATCATTATTATATCTGTGTAAATGTCATTGTTTTAATTAAATCCAGTATATTACATATTTTGATTTCTGAATGAAGCTATTTTCAGTCTTTGTTGTCGAGCAGTAGTAAACCTGTATATATTTAATATACAAATATTATATTTTATTTTTAATCAAAGATTGTTAATGGCAAACAACTAAGAAAAACATTATTTCATTATGGTTCCATATAAAAAAAAATAGAAAAAAATACAATTCACCCAATTGCTTTTGTTTATATTACAACTATATGTTTAGTGTTTATAAATAAGTGGTTGCATTTTGAAATGTGAAAATGCTTAGAATCATTTAAATAGTATAAGTTAAATAACTTTATAAATGCAAATTGAATATTTATCAATGAATTTAACTTTATAAATGGGTGAATATGGGAAGGTATTCAAGGCTTGAAACATGACAAATATAATCTTTAATAAATAATTTGATCACTAAAATATTTAAATGGGGAAGAGTATTGAATATGTTGATACTGGCTCTTATTTATATGTATATTACCTTAATTATAATAATAAACATATTTTCATTTAAACACACACAATACATGTGTAAATATTGTATACATTGAGTTATAAATTTTGTAATATTTTATTCAGAAAACATCTGAAAAGCTGCCTATTTAGTAGATTAAATCAACCATAGCAGGAAACTAGTTTTGATGCATTGATTTGAACTGCCATCTTTTGATTTCATTGATACCAAGGTTCTCATTTTGGTACAGGTCACAAATATTAACATTTGAATATTAACTGATAATAACAGCAATTTGTTGGGTTTAGAAAAAAAGACAATAGTCAGATGCTTCATGAATAACAGATTTTTTTCTAATTTATTATAACAATTTGCATTCACTAATCATGCATTTCATGACCATGTTATGTTTGAAATTGAAATGCCATACTAAGACCCAAAATGTTCATGTTCACTAAATTATACATAAGACAGAAAATACTGTACAGGCAGGTTAATTGTCAACATGATAACTCCGAAGCATGTGTAGTGCTTTTATAGTTTTAATGTAACCAAAGAAAATGTACAGAATAGAACATCTTGGTGGGTGGTTAGAAAGAAAAAAGAATTATCTTGTTCTTCATCTCAAGAAACTTTCAGGTTTGGAGTTTGGCTGACATAATTGGGTTTTATTCTCACAAGTTCCTTCTTTTTAAAAATTATTTTAATGTGAAGTTTATATTATGCTGTTTTTAAAGGCACACAAGCATTCACACCATATTCTCTGTCTCACAAAACTCCATGATGCTCATCTCTAATACAATCTGATTTAATGAAACAGGTTCCAGTATGTTAATGAAATTGGCAGTCAGGTGTAGTCCACTTAATTTGTTTAATTCTAATCTGGATTTGGTATTGAATTTAATTTTCTAAATTAAATGATAATTAATTATGACTTTGAGATGTATATATTGTATTTGATGAAGAAGAAAATAATAGTATTTGAAAAAAACTTTACTAAACATTTATTGTGACGTAAAATTATATAAAGAAAAAATATGTAGAATATAAAAACACATACAGATATGCATTGTATATTATATGATTCAAATTTGTAAAGTGCATAAACTTTATTATCTGTTAAAAAAAAAAATTCTATGTTTGTTTTGAGAAGACAATTCCAATACTTGACTGATTTAGCCATCTTATTTTTGGCAACAGATCATTTATTCTTATCAAGTCAACTGAATCAGAAATGCAGATAAAGAAATGTTATAAAATTGAATATTTTTCTGGAACAGATAATATCTGATTACCATGCCAAGAAACAGCGAAAATAACTTGGTGTAATTGGAAATAATTAACAATCCACTGGTACACTCAGAGTAATGTGCATTAAGTCTGTTCTTAAATTTATGCAAGTGCAATTTGCTCTTTTTAAACTTAATATTTTCTGATAAAGACAACTGTATATTCTACGAAATTGTTTATTTTTCAACAGCAAATGCACGTGCAGAGGTTGTTTATTCTGTAGATATGTACCATTACAAAGGGGTTGTTTCTTCATATTTGCTGCACAGGTATTTGGATATCATCTGCTAGGATTTTGACTATTACCATACCATTAATCTCTTTATCATTCTCTTAAATTAACATACATTTAACAGAAATGGTTATATATGTATATAACTATTAAAATTATCAAATGTTTAAACAGTCTTACATTATTAATGATAGTTCACACACTTCTATGACTATTATGATATGATACCAAAAATTATTACTCTTAACTATATCATGAAAATTATACCAAGAGCCCATCTATGTTTCATTTAAGCATGCGATAATCATTCTTATGTTGTATTGCAGGTTAAAGGCTCATGAGCGATTACATACAGGGAAGACTTTCAACTGTGATGAAGATGGTTGTACAAAATTTTTTACCACCCTCAGTGATCTCAGAAAACATTTACGTACACACACTGGTGAACGTCCCTACATGTTAGTATTGTTGATTTATTTTCAGCTTAAATGTTGATAATGATTGATTATCTTCCTTTTCAGCAAAATCTGAGTTCTCATATCACTGGATGCTGCAGTTTAAAATGTAGTTTTGTTTCAAAATTTTCATGTGTTCTGCATCTTGCAGCAGTAACAAATTGGCTCTTTTTGCAAAATTTCATGATTATGCATATCAATTTCTGTCATTTCCAAAACGTTCTCATGGACAGTAACATTTAAAATGTCCACAGAAGAAAAATCTTTCTTATTGGTAAGTATTTTATTTGGCTTGTATTATTTCATTGTCTTTTATTATTTCATTGAATGGCTTATCTTATAGAGTGAGCAGAACAGTTTTGTTTTTGATCAGCACACATACATTCTCTCTCTCTCTGTCTCTCTCACACACACAACTCTACAAAGATGCTAGAATCCCATATAGCCTGATGTCATTGAATCATTCCTATATTTGGTATTGAATTTCAGTTTCTAAGGTAAATAATAATTAAGTACATTTAAACTTTCTTACATTTAATTTATGAATAAATTGCCTTTTAATTTTTATTCAAATATTACATTTTTTCAAAGTGGTGTAAAAAAAAAATATATATATATATATTTTGAGAAGTATTTCTTATATCGCATGTCACATGTCCGGTTTTCATTTAATGACCCTGTCCTAATTTAGGCACTAATTATCAATATTAATTTATTAATTCCTAACATTAGCGACAGCCGGACTTGCCTAACTTACCGCCCTTTCAAATGCCACAATCTCAGCCTGATTGTTCACGACACTTAGTCGGATAAGTTAGTTGACTTCTTTGCCAACAATGTTATCTCCCCTTTATTTATAGATTGATATTTATAATTCTTTATTCTTTTGTTTACAGCTCGGCCCCCAGATGGCATATCATGTTCGATTACATGCACTTATGTAGTAACATGACAAGATAATGATTAAGAGAATTAACAACAAAATTTAAAACAATAAAATTAGATTTGAAAACAAGAAAATGAACAATTCGATTTCCGCGAATACAAAGTGATATCATGCGACCTGGTAAGTCAGTTTGGCGTGACCTTCACGTGTGATCTAACTTACTTTCCCTGAACGCGTAAACAAGTCTTTCCACGGCCTTTAAGCTTAATCCTCAATGGAAGTTTCTCAATGGATACGCAAGGTCAGGGAAAAACCCATATATAAAAAAAAAAAATTAGTAATAATAAAAACGTTAATTAAAAATGCATAATTTATTTAATATATCTCCACATTGCATTTAGTGAAAATGGGAATATTATTACCATATTATTTATTAGTGTTTGAAAGTAATTTTCATTACTGTAAATTTGTTTGTTTGTTTTATTAAATTATAGAAACAAATAAAGATTGTTTCGCAAAGTGCATGGAGAGATTTAGGCAATTAAATTTAATTGTTGAATTTTCAAAGACAGGTCACCGTGCCTGAACAAAGCAAGGTCACTTTTGATTGATGTCAGTTGCTGATACATTCTTCTTTTTTATTTCACTGGTGAAATTAAACTCATTGGATACAGTGAGAAGAAGTCACAATTTGAATGTTCGTTCATTAAGTATAATTTTCCTCTGTCCTACTGTGTGTAATGATATACTGCACGTTAAGCATGCTCCTTCTTGCTTACAGATTGGTATAAGTGAAAAAAATGTAGCTATTCTTATAGAGTTTCTGTAAATTAATTAAACCTGGTAGTTTAAATAATAATAATAAAAGTATGAAATTATTTTTTAAAATGCTTCAATTTTTACATTTTAATTCTGCAAATGCACAGCATTTTCTAGATCAGTTTTACACAGATTTATTTTTATCACCTATACGCTGTATGTTTCAGCTTTATGTTCTCTAACAATAAATTGTCATTACAGATGTCAGCAAGATGGTTGTGGAAAAGCTTTTGCAGCAAGTCACCATCTTAAAACACATACCAGAAGTCATACTGGTAAGTATATCATTCCTACTCGTATCTTGTACTATTTTGTTGTTCCTTTGTGTTTCAAGTTTAACAGTAGGTAGTCATACTTGCTCAATAGCTAAAAGGAACAAAGTGTATTTAACCCTCAGAATTTTCAGCTTTCAAAAGTAAAATTTCATTCAAAACATATGAAGTGTGCTTAAAATGTTCAATATGATTAACTTACAACTAAAATAATGTGTTGCCTTTATATTTAAGCTTATTCTTCATTTCTGTAAATTGTGTAATGCTAAAGAAATTAAATATCTTTAAACTAGCAACAACAAAAAAAGCAAAAGCTGAAAATAAATTTTAAAATAGAAAGAAAGTAACGATGTTTGAATTAAAAACACAATGCATTAAAATTTATTAAAGTGTATCTGCAAGAACACAGTAAAATAAATATATCTGTGTGCTGTAGTAAATGCATTATTTAAAAAATGAAGCATTTTACAGACTTAAGATTTTCAAATGATGTTTACATTTTTAACCTCATGAGTTACTGTTTCTCGTTTAAATTGTTGCTGCTAGAAAACTATTTTTTTCTAAATAATAAAATAACATCCATGACCAAAATGAAAGCAATAAATAAAATAATATCTGCATCTTTAAAACTAAGTATATGAAGAAAATAGCACACTTCAATATTTCACAAAAGTTATGCAAAGACAGGCCTGTATTAAAACTAACAAAGTGGTAACTCAGAGAAAACATTAATAAATGCTTATAAGTAGGTCTTTCCTATAGGTTTTTCCCAGTTGCAGAAAAATTAAGGATTCTTTTCCACTTTTTTATTTCAGTAATTTTGGTTCTAGACTTTTTAATCTAGAAACAGTTTCTTTGGATAAAATGTCCTCTCTTCCTGGTCTTGTTAATCTGTGATATTTAATGTCAACTTTTTTTTTATCTTTCAGGGGATAAGCCATTTTCCTGTCAACAGGATGGATGCCACAAGGCATTTACAACTGTGTACAGCCTCAAATCACATATGCACCGTCACGAAAGAAATCAAGGAAAAGGTAAAGGTAAAAAAGAGCTTATTTTTAGGTTTTCATTTTTGTATAAGTGTTGTCTGAAATGAGATTTGTTTAAATGGTCTTTTTTATACCATCCATCTAGATTGTCCCTGGCTTCCTAAACATACATGTCAGAGCCTAAGGACCTACACAACCCCAGGCAGATAAGTGCAAACAAACCCACCCACTAGCATGTCCAATGAGTATACCCTCTTAGTTACTGTGTGTGTTGTGGTGTTAGTTTTCTCTACAGATAAGATGTTTGTCAAATCCATATATTTCAAGATTTTCTTGAAGGATATCAGCTTTTCTCACAAAGTTGTACTAATTGCTTTGCTTCTTACCACTCCTGTCATCTCTTTATTAGTTTCCAAGGTGGGGATGTATATTTTTTCCTTTTTAACTGAATCCAGATCTGTTAGTATATCTGATTGTATAGTTTCATGGCTGACGGGCTGACAGGGTTTTTTCTTTTGACCGCCCATATGAGTATTTTGACCCACATCCAGCTTGTGCGATATGCAAAAGACATGCTTGCTTTACGAATGCCAGTCAGAGAAGTTAGCATGAAAACACCTAGCTAGCCCTCTCGTTTGATGATAGTTAACAAGGCAAGAAATGTGTCAACCACCATTATAAGCACAGTTCTCTACAACATACATTCTCTATAGCATACATGCAGGTAGAAAATGCAGACAGTCTGTTCAGAATTTGTTGCATTCTCCATGCTGTCTAGACTTAGGGGTAGAAAAGTGCTACCTTTACTTTAGACAGGTTTGATGACCAAAGGCAAGGGTCATTGACCATGTCAATTCTGACATTTAAATTGGGTTGGGTAAAACCAATAACATTCAGATGCTTGGGCAGATAAGGCAGCAGGAAACATGAGTGAACTACCTATAATTCTAGCATCCAGGATCAGATCTCAGGATTTATTGTTGCCTACTGATACGCTAGATGGGATGGGTAATTCTAGGTCCCTAGGCTTGGCTTTATGCCTATTGATACATGCCTGTGTGTACGTCAGTCAATAATGATCTCAATCAGAGGAGTTCATATAAGGGAAATTATTATTCCCCGTTATTTACCTTTGCCCACATGAGGTTTTTATCATAGGACAGCAACCCTCTTCCCTCCCACAAAGACACAAACAATAGCATCTGTCAGCAAGTGAAAAAAATATGTGCCAGTGTTTTACAGTAGAATTTGACTTTTAGTAGTAAACAGCACAACAGGGAGGAAAACTCCATGTCTCTTCACAGGAATCATGAGCCTCATCATTCCTAGGGCTTCAGGTGACTTATTTGTAAACTCACAGTTTTAACTGACATTTTACCCCTTGGGAAAAGTGGAAGGATTTACACACCTGGCATCCAAGAATGTGTTGCCTATACTTCATCTGAGAACTTCAACCTATGACAAACTTCCGATCAGCCCATTTCAAGAGCCCTCTAGTCTAATGTCAGTCCAGACTGATGTGAAATTAGTGAACAGTAAAATATATATGTTAGAAAGGGAAAAAAATATGTCATGTCAGGTTATGTCTTATCAGAGACATCTTCCCTAGACAGTCTGCTATTCCAGGAGATAGAGACAAACTTATGGTATCAGTATATCTTATGATAACAAAAAATACCTATAGGAAAATAACATTTTGTCTGAAGCTCCTAATAAAAAGTAATATTGTATAGGTGGTTAGAAAGTTCAATTCCTTTGATTATTTCAGAATATTTTGCCAGCACAGCACTTGAACTGCTCAGTAGGCACAGTGTTGCTCATACGTTAATGATTCCAGTAAAGCCTGTTCTTCTTTCTGTGGAAGGCTAAATTACCTGTAGATGAAATAATTTCACCAGCCTTTTCGAAGCAGAGCAAGTGATATCTGCTTATTTGTAAGATCATTAGTAGTAAATAAAGAGTGAAGGGGATACTATACTGAATGCCAAGGGGAGTTTGGTTGGCAGAACTTTTAGTTGTAAGGGTGCTCTTGTTATCTCTCCTTGGTGTTATTATCCTGCAGAGTTATTGGTAGTGTAAATGCTTTATTTTATAATGCAAGTTTATTTGTTAATAAAAACATATTTGTCAATAAATTAATATACACACATTCTTCCAAACAAATTAGTCAGCTATCCAAATATTTGATAATCTCAGAAACACAAATACACAAAAGCAAAGACACATATTTGCCATTCTGTGTTGTGCCTTAAAGGTGACAGTGTCATTAATGTTGACATGTAAATTCTGACTGCAGGCATTTCTATAAAGTAAGAGATTAATTTAATAATTTCCTTGAGTCAGCATAATGTAGTTTCCAACTCAGAAGTCTTTCATTATTTCATTCAGATGATTGTGCATCAACATCAGCAGACCTGTGCGATGAGTCTTGTGGGGACACACTGTCAACTGATATTATCATTGTGCCTGCACAGTGCTCACCAGTGAGTATAGTTTTTGTCTTGAATAGTTGTTTTTGCATCATAGCACTCTGGCTAATTAATTGCTCTTGCTGTTTCACATGACTGAATTTGCTTTTTTGTCACTTGGTTGAAGTTTTGTCTTTTTTAATTACCCACTCCAAAGGTGAACGAACTGATGCAAACACTCCACCAAAGAAGCTATCAATAATTTATAATAAACCAGTTAAACGTTGACTGTTTTGCAAGTGTTTTTTTTATATAATATTAATAATTATATTGAATTCTGTATGACTCATTTTGTATGCCTGTGATTTACAGTGTTTTGAAATACACAGGACCCTCATCTGTAAAAAGGGTGCATTCAGTAAATCTACAGTGAACAATATTGGTTATGTTAATTTTAACATACTCTGAAATGAAAGATTCACCATTATAGTACTGATGTTGAAGATTCATATTGATGATGATGATGATATAATGAAAGGTTTTGATGATGAATATATATATATATATTTGGATGTTGAGGGCTTGGTTGATTCAGAAGAATGAATCATCAGTATCATAGAGAAGTTCATCTATGGTGATACTGTCAACAGTCAAGTGGTTTTTGTTCACCTATCCACACACACATTAAATAACTTTCCAATTCTTTACTGATAGATTCCTCTGGGTTACTGAAAATGTCAGGATTTACAGTACAGAGGCCTTATCTACTGGCTGGTGTCTTCTCTTTTTTTAAGACACAAGTGGTAGATTCATTAATCCTATATTAATGGCTGAATAAGAGTTTAACAGTATCATTTGGTGTAGATTCATTCTAGTTGCCCTAGCAGTTGAGTAACAGTATGGTACCTTATCCAAGTTATTGTTCACGTCAACTCCACGTGTTAGTCTCCTCATGTGTTGAAAACACTGATACGCTGCTATTCTGTCGAAGCTAACCTGGGCACTTTTTCTGCACTACCAGTTCCTTCAAGCAGAACAACAATTGTAGCAATTTTTAGTAACTTCCTTGTACCAGAAATTGCTTGATGTAGTCAGCATACCTTGCCACTGTACATCAATGGAGTGCACTGTATCCCTTACACTTACACACTCTCTGGTAAATATTTCTGCTTTTACCTTAGTCGTAGCAGTTTATAATCAATAAACCAGGAGATTCTGATAATACACGGAAAGGCTGCTTTGTCCCTGTATACAAATATAATCAGGGAACAAACACAAAGTTTCCAACAACAGTATTTATTAGCCTGATACATGCACACAACATAATAAATACAGCATATCAGTTTTACTAAGCAGGTTCTCTAGAATAATGTCAAGTGCTTAACATACTATATTCAAGCATCTTAGTTCAAACATTTGTAGAAATAATAGTGTACTCATATAATACATCTCTACATAAAACACAAGTATAACATATCAATAGCAAAATGCACGAAATATTTCCAAGTCCATTCTCTCTCAATCAGTCACTTAACTCACCATTAAGCTAACAGATGCCTTTCATAACCAGCCTTCTTGCAACACTAAATTCAAGTGATTAGACAATAAAATTCTCTACAGCATGTAAACTTGTTTATCTCAGCCCATTGGCTGGTCTCATTCTCCTAAATCTTAACCATTGGATAATAAAAACTACTTATCCAGTTGGAACTGGTTTGCATTACATCAGCAATTTCTAGCATATTTACTCCAACTCTGACACTTACAAAAAAATTCTCTTGCATATTTACTCCAACTCTGACACTTACAAAAATCCATCATAAGGAGTGCCTAAGGTTGGGTCACTTTAACAAATTTATATAACAATTAAGTTCAGAAATAGGGATAGGCAAATTTACTCTGTCACACAACTGCTTGTTCTGTACACACAGGAAAAATATTAGAGAGAACATTGGTTAGTAGTAGCAATTTTTTAAACAGATATTTGTTTTATTTTAAATTTAGCAAGACCCATTCTTCATTGTGCAGTTTAACTGATAATAAAATAGATTATTACATACAGTATGGTTTAGTAATGTATTCACAAACTAAATTTTAAAGCAAGAAGTATCTCTTTATAGAAATAATAAATATATAAATGTTATAAATGCAATTACAAACAACTTATTAACTTGTGTGTAGATTTGAAAGATTAAATTTAGATTTGTTGTGCTGTATTGATTTTATATTTACCAAACTCAGAAAAAAAACCAAAGACTTGACACTTTAATATTCTGATTATTCATTACCACTTAATAGTATTATAAACCACACATACATATTTTTAAAATTTAACCAATAATCTTATTTTTAAAATTTAGAATTTATGTATATAATTCTATCAAAAACTGAAATGGTAAATTGGAATAATATGAGCAGTATATTAAACCGTCTGTCGAAAAATGACTATTTTTTTATATGAACCAGACTTTAGCAAATATTTCAAAGCCTATAAATAAAGAACTTTTGAAATAATTTAAAACTTTCTTTTCATATTTGCTTGTTATGATAAATATGAATTACAAAAAATATAGAATTCTTGTAATTAAAATTGGGCAGTTAACAACTACTTACAATCCAGTTTGCATTGTGCAAACACTGTTCACAACTGAATACTTTCAAAGCTAAAATAACATCTCAAAGATGATAGTCATTCCACAAACTTTTTTTTTAAAAGTCTTTTAGGGCGACAGTTTATAATGTTCTTTTAAATTCTTATATTTATATTTTAGCTATGTATTTCTTTTTCCAGTATTATTAAATTAGATATGCTGATATTATTTAATAGTTTGCAGTATGAAATTATATGTTATTAAGTATTTTTTATGTTTTGTTTTGTTTTAAATCACTATAGAGGTGATATATTAATGAATATTTAAACTGATTAACCTTTCTTGACTTATATTAAGACGACAGCTTCAGATGACAGCACATCCAATCTAACAGCTGAACAACTCTTGAATTCTCTCTATGCATCCAGCAAGGAACATTCAGATGCCTCAGGTACAATTATTTACTTGTCTGTGGGTGTGGTGTGTAAATTTATAATAAAATTTTAAGCCTGCTTGCAAGCGCATGTGTGTGTATAGCAGGATAGAGTGAAAGGCTATTTATTTACAGGCAATTTTACTTCTAATTTAAGAGTATTGTTAGATATAAGTAGATTATGTTTTTGTTATTACTTTAATTTGTTACATTCTGCATATTAATATTTTCACTAAAATTGTTAATTTTACACCTCTTATGATTTGAAGTATAAAATCATAATGATTTTGAAATTGGTGTGTGATCTAAAAGCAAGTAAACGTGACATATATTTTAAGTCCATCAACATTACTAAATTAGATTTAGTAAAGTGAACTCATATAGTAAGCGTGACACTTAAGTATTTAAGTTCACCATCACTAAAATTAGATTTAAGAAAAGTATATTCACATAGTAAGCATGACAATTAGATATTTTAAGTTCATCACTAAAGTTAGTATTTAAGGAAAGTACACTCATATAACTTATCAATACATAAGACTAATTACAACTCATTGGTGTTGATCAGTTAGTGTGCACATTTATGATTTGTGTAATTTGTATTTATTATTTATATTAACTTGTTTAATATCCCCACTTGTAAGACTTTTGAAGTTAGCTGATTGCATAGTATATCCAAGTTACTTGATAATAGTTTACCTTATATGAATGATAATTTCAATATATATTTAGCACCATGCCATGATATCCTTTGGGTAAAGAAAATTAAAATGTCAGTCATAGCCATCTGTACATCACAACTCCTTGTAGTCACATCAATCTATAAATCACATCCACCTATCAGTCAAATGCACTTATCAGTCAAACCCCATTCACCAAACAACCATACTCTGTTAATCATATCACCTTTCAGTCGTTTTATAAGTTTAATTTTGTTTTAAGCTTGTTTAAAACACCTTACATCCATTCATTAATTGCTTTCGTTGTAATTTTGTTTGTTTCTCTGGTTATTGTTAATTTTAGTGGCTGCAAATGGTACACCGGAATACCTTTCTCCTATGATTACGGTAGTTTCTACATCAGAACCTGAAGACAATAACTCACAGTTACCTCCAGATTCACTCATTCTCAGTGGTGGCAGCACATCCACTTTGTCCATTGCCAGTTCATCACAAGTAAAGATTTTACAAGAAAGTATTTTGCAGTCCGAAATGTCTGACTCAACAGTATTCACAGAAGCTCAGATGCCAGCAAATTCTTTGACTACTGCAGTTCTTCTTGAACCCAAAATTGAACCTGATTTAGTGTCTAGTGAAGAGGAGGCTAGATCTGAGGGTTTGAACAGTGATTTGGTGCAAGTCATGCCAGGCAGCGATATTGTGTCCGTAGCTTCAGGTATTGTTCGACTCCCTCAACACATATGCCCTTCTGCAGTGACAGACAGTGAGTCCATGCCTCAGATTGGGTCTGTTTGCCTTAACTGCACAGAAGCTTCATGTACATCGAACAATGTCGTGTCCACCTCTTTTGTTCCTTCTTCCGAGCATCGTATGGCAAATGATGGAACCTTAACTGCAGCAATCCAGAGTGGAATTCCTGTGACAATAGACCCTGCTTCATTAACCGGTCCAGTGGCGCTGAATCAGGTCTTTGTGCCTATTTATAGTAACACTGATAAGGGTCCTGTTATTGAACTAGTGCCTATCAAAACCAGCCATGCATGTCATACGCAGGTGGCTGACTAAAATAAGTGTGTAAATAAATTTTAAAAGATTTTCTTTATTCGAAATATAAGATTACAGTGGTATTACATGGTTTCTATTGTGCCATTAACAGTTTGAAGTTGCATAGGCTTTGGCTGGTAATCTGTGATTCTGATCTTACTATCACCCTACCCTCTCTTTTTCAAAAACTGGAGCAAGTTCAGTCAGAGTTTATATGCTTTCTACATTCACACCACCAATCTCTTCCTCTTATTTTTATCACCCTGTTATCCTTCGTTTTTCCTATCAATGCATGAATGAGAGAGAAAGAAATTCATACTGTCATACAATTAGTCCCATTGTAAGATGTCTAATAAGCTTCAAGGAAGTTTGTATTTCATGTTTTAGCTAGTAGGAGCAAGAATGTTCTTATTGGAATTATCATATTAACTTGTATAAGTCCCATGTTCTGTACTGCAGTTGTTGTAGTTACATACCATTTTGAGTTCATTTAGCAAAATAATGTGCCTGTAACAGTCATCAGCTTTATTTCTGCTTCTTGTCATCTACTGTGAGAGTTGGTTCTTTTAGTGTCTTATATTATCCCTCTTTTTACCTGTTAATTTTTAAATTAATTCTCATACATATTCAGGAGATGATTATCAGCAACCTTATTTTCACAGCTTATAGAGAATTTCTTTCTGAAGTTAATCCTTGTGTGCACATTTGTTTAGATTCTCAGTTATAGGAATAATGTGCAAATACTGAAATAGCCTGCAGTACAGCCTGTAGATAAAGTAGAATATATATGAGCATGTTTGTATGTATGTGTGTGTATATATAAAAGAGGGAGAGAGAGATTTTCCATTACCCATAAAATCTAGAAGTTGCCAGACATGATAGCCTGTCCATATTCAGTGAAGAAGATTTATGTATAAAACAATGAGGAAATGCAGGGCAAACAGTATATTTATTCAAATAGTGAATTTTATAAATATATATATATTATCAGTATGTCTTTTAAAAAAATTCTATAGAAAGAAGATATATACACATCTGTATTCTAATTGACATCTGTCGACTGGTTTTGACTATTGTAGAGACCTGATTATCTGACTTAAATAGGACTGATAAATGGCTGGTTTACCAAAATTGTGGGTAATGTGGAAATGGGTGGGGAGGGGGTGCAAAACAAATCACAGATGAAATAGAAGTGCATATGAAATCAGGTTTATTAATAATTGTTTTACAGTACAACTAATATATACAAATGGCCCAGGACTATTATTTTCACTTGTCATTCTTCTTTAACAATAATATTATATTAGAAATATAAAATAAAGCACAATCATAGTACAGTACAAACATATACCACTAGCACAGATATGAAGCTAGGTCCATGGCAGCATACAATGTACCGACAAACAAAGCAGCAATGGATGCACATGAATAGCAACAACACTGACAATAGCACTCTGCTTAGTTATGTTAGATAAAGCAGAATGTTGGATAAGTGAAGATTTGATAATCAGGATTGTTGAATTCCATATTCCTCAAACAAGTTTGACAAATGCCATTTAGACTCTCCTCTAACTAGTATTGTTTGATTGGTCTGCTTGTAAGTAAATATGTCTGTATGATTTTCTAATTGCCGTCCATCAGCTGCCTTTGATATTTCATATTCCTAAAAGAAGTCTGGCAAACTCCACTTTGACTGTTCTCTGCTCAGAACTGTATGATATTGGTATGCTTCTCTAATTATATGTAAATGTTTGAATGTGTGAGCAATCAGCATGAAAGTGCTTGCAATGGTTGTGTTAGTGTTTATATGGCCAGTGCTCAGAAATCATGGCACTTGAATTTTTGCAACCACACAATTTTGAATTGGAATGAACTATAAAATAACATATTTTAAATAAACTGAATCATGGCAAGTTTGCAACATTACCAACATTGAAACAAATGGAGTAATGTAGGGTCCCAATTAAAACCTCTTTAGTGAGTTACTGCCTATTTATTTATTGTATTATTACTGATCAGCTAGTTTCAGCAAACATACTAATTCTAAAAGTAAACTGATGATATATGTACTCAATCGTGATAATGTCTCAATGATTACTTTTCAAATTTCCAGTGTTCAAAAGCATTTTTAAAAATATTTAATTAAAATATTCTTCCAGAAAATTTTTTAATTTATTTATATTTTTGACTAATTAAGAATCTGAACAATTGAAAACAAATAGTCATTTGTACATTTATGAGGCAGGTTTTCGAAGTGAATTTTTCTTTTTTCCTCCCAAACTGTAGATGAAGCCATCTGCTATATAATGATTTATATACTAAAGTTTTTGCCATATTCATGTCTAAGGAAGTTCTCCCAAACTGTAGACGTAGCAGTATGCTTTAATCTAATGATTCACGCACCAAAGTATTTGTTACATTCATGTCTAAGGAAGTTTCCTAAACTGTAGACAAAGTAGTCTGCTTTAATCTAATGATTTACAAACTGAAGTTTTTGCCACATTATTGTCTATATAATCTTCCAAAGTGTGGTGTAACAACAGATCTCGAAGTTTGTGATTTTTTCCTGTCACTTCTCAGTTATTGGTACCTTTTTTGTTGTTTAATCATAAGAACATTCACATAGTACTGTTCACTGAATTTGGGTCATTCATTAGTTATTGCATTATTTTGTATAGCTCAAACATTCTAGTCTTACAACGAAGTCTGCCACCATCATCAGTCTGTCAATTTGAGCCTGCTCATCATGAAATAGAGATGAGGGACTTGAACAGTACAAATTGATAGACTTCTGTAATACAACATAAATAGGAATTGTAAGGATTTTTTATAAGTTTTCAGATTAATGATAATGAGTGATATTTAACACAAAGAGTAATGCTGTGAAAACTTGAATGGTTCTAAAACATGGTAACAGGAGCCAGTCAAACAAATGTTAACTGCCAGTCAAACAAAAGTAAACTGCTCATTTACAAGTTTTGGGGGTAATGGTTTGCAGTGGGATGTTTATACTGATATTGTTGAATGATTCTTTTTTTTTTTAAGAATCGATTATAATCAGTCTTGAGATGCCTTAATACACATTTTATTAATACGTACAAAGCATGCATAGCTTTCAGAAGAAAAAATATAAATTTCAATGTAATTCATTGCATGCAGTCAATTGATGTGTCTTTTTTTTTTTTTTTGCTGATTAGCCATAGTCTTATTACAGATACCACATTAACTTAAAATTCCAATAATAAATACTATTTTAATATCACTTCATTCATAGTTCAATTTTTATGCATTCCTTTATTTCCTGATTTTGATGGTTCTTTCTTGGCCAAGACCAATGGTAGAAGATAGACAGTAATTAATTTTTAGTTAAATCATACTGATTTCAAATACAAATTCACAATGTAAATTTAATAATTGATAGCAAAGTGGTCTCTCTTATTTCACAGATAATGTTGGTGTTAAATAATAGTTAGTAATGTAAATTAAATAGTACAACGTGCAAATACAACTACACTCATTTTTTTTAAAATCTAGTAATATAAGTCCCCATCGGCATGAAAGTACATTACTTAAAATATATATTGTCATAAGTCATAATAATTTAGAGCAGTTTTCTTCTCTCTCTTTGTCCAAATAGGAGCATGTCTGACAATTTCAAAGGTTTGGTAAACATTATTGCTAGTGGAAACTTTGTGTGAATGTGTGTGTTTATGTGGATAATAAAGTGCACATTTTAATTTTATTTATATTTTAAAATGGAAAGGTAAAAGCATACTTGAGAAATGTGTAGAGCAAGGGAGATGCTTGGGCCCTTCTGTCTATAGTTTAATATAATATATATATAGTTTAATACATTTAATATATGACATCAAAGCTTGCCTTGACCACAACTTGTTTTCTATGACTCACTTAATGAAAGCCTCAGAAAATTCCTCCAGAGCATCAGAATAATGAAGTGTCACTGCAACATCTTTTTTTCCAAAAATTCTGCCTTCCATGTTTACGTTTATGATTTAAGTATATGAAACTTAGGATGGATAATCAAATCATTACTGATCATCGTCCAAAAAACAGCTATTTAAAGATTTGCATGGGCAAATTAAACTTTGCTTCTCAATTTTCTTTAAGCCAGGTCACTTATCTTGTATCCTGGCTGTATGCATATGGTTTGAGTCATTGTACTCTAATGCTATAATTCATCGCGAATGACATGTCATTCTAAAGTAGAGGTCTGATGAAGCCTCTCAGAGACTCTGGACTTAAAAAACCCTTGAGAGTCAAATGTTTTTAAAGTAACTCTACGATGTTTTATTGTTAGTGACTTTCATTACCTCATAGAATAATTTAATTTTATGCTAAGAATTGCAACTAATTAAAAAAAAAATGTGAATGTGAACTATCCTGTTAGCAAATTTAAGGTTACATTATGATAATCTGTATGTTGATTGTACACTGTTGGTAGACAATTAAGCAAATTTGTGACAAGTCTTTTTTAAGCTACAAATTCAAACTAGTGAAATATGTAACCTAATAATAGTTTCTCTTATGGCACTTGTAACTCAAGTATATTACCCCTGATTTGTGTGTATATACTTTTGTTTACATTATTCGGTAAAAATATATTTTACCACATGTTGCTATATTTCATCAAATATATATATATTCAGAGCTTACATTAAAACTAATAGTGCATTTATTATGCTATATAGCAATGTCTGAAGTATATTTGTATAGGTGGCTTGTGTAATTCGCATATACATTTTTTTTCCAATAATTATTCATTGTTGACATAATTGAATAGGGCAGTATAAAATACATTTTAAAAAAAGAATTGCAAACTGTTTCAAAGAGAGAATGAGACAGTATACAGTACATAAAATGAGCTGCAAACTGTGTTTAGAAAGACAAAGTGACAGTATAAAGTATATAAAATGAACTGCAAACAGTTTCAAAGAGAGAATGTGACAGTATAAAGTATATAAAATGAACTACAAACTGTTTCAGAGGGAGAATGTGACAGTATAAAGTATATAAAATGAACTACAAACTGTTTCAGAGGGAGAATGTGACAGTATAAAGTATATAAAATGAACTGCAAACTGTTTCAAAAATCAAAGGGAGAATGTGACAGTATAAAGTACATAAAATGAACTGCAAACTGTTTCAAAGGGAGAATGTGACAGTATAAAGTACATAAAATGAACTGCAAACTGTTTCAAAGGGAGAATGAGGCAGTCGACATGGCAGCTTCATGGTAGTAATGTTGTGGAGGCGTGAGTGAGGTTTTGTTATTTAAAATTGTTGTGTGGCTTAGGTAGTCTAGGTCACAGATATTAATTTGATTTTTCATTGTCACAGCAAAACACTGATTTAAAATATATAATGGTAAGAGTTGTTTCATTCAAGGAACATTTCTTCTTAATTTCTACCCTTTTACCTGTCATAATCCTAAATTCAGTTTTACATTGACAAGTTTGACTTAACTGCTTGCAATGCAATTAGTATTTTTTGTCATTGGTTTGTAATTTTATTATTTGATATGTAAAATAATTTTTTTGTGACCTGATTTTATTTTGCATGGATTTTGTTGATCAGATATAAGCTGCTTTTTCTTTACCTCATCATTCATTTAGAACTTCATTCAGGTATTGATTAAATCAAAATATTGAAACTTAACACAAAAATAATTTATTTCTCTTGGTTGAGCACAGTTTAACACAATGTACATTAATTCTCTTTGGTCTTGTAGTAATAGTATCCAAGTTCTACTTTATTACAATATGATTATTTTATTAAGAATAAATAACATACTCCATTGACTCCCAATTGTTTCAGTAGTTCTTCAATTTTTAAAAAAAAATCAATTCTTATTATTATTTAAAGCATTATTGCTTTTCTCTGCTTGCCATAATCTCCATTTGATAGTTAAGTCATTGTAATTTTAATTATCAACATCCTTTATTTAAATATTTCTTTGTTCATTGCATTAAATCAGCATGCTAATCTTATAACTGAAAACAATAAACAATTTATTACAGTATTAATTGACATGATATGTTCATTAGCATTTCTGGCTTCTGCTTTTATATATTCATTTTAAAATCAGTGAGCCTGTACATGATCACAAGGTTAATGTGTTGATTTTCTTTAAAATAGAATTGTTAAGTATTACTGCCAACAGCTGTCATGTAGTTTACTTCATACAAAAAAATGTCATCACTCATATGCATTTTATTTTCTTTAGGTTTATTGTGATGTTTTTCAAATAGTTTGGTTATAATTACTATCCTTTATAATTATAAAGAGGGTCGTCTTATTAACTTAAGCATTTATTTTCTTTGGCAAGAATGTCTATTACTAATATGTATTAAAGAAGGTCATTCAGATGCAGGGAATGCCATTCAGAGACAGTAGTCTTCTTAACAGTAATATTCACAAAAACGAAGTTGTTCCCGGTTTAGCAGTGAATAGGTATTATTGCTTTAAAACATATATTTATGCAAGTTCTGATAAAAGAAAACTTAATGACAGTTATAAGATGGTTGGTAGTGACTGGTTTGGGGTTGCTTTTCTGTTATTTTAGTCTTGGTATTTTTGTTATGCATTTAAGTAATTAGTTGTATACATCTGTAATTTATTCAAATAAATTAGACATAAGTAGTCTAAAGTTCTACATCATATGATAGATATGTTATAAATAACCCAGCAAGAATGTGAACAATAATAAACTTATACTGATTTAAATTATTTACATTTGAAAAAAAGAAAAAGAAAAGTTGATTATAGCAACCTCATTGGTCTCATCGGACCTAAAATGTCATGAATAAATACATTTCTGTTCATCTTAAAAATATGCCTTAACCATATTTGTGTAATTACAAAGGAATATGTTTATAACTTACCTTAGGATTAGTTCATGCTTTTCTTTCAGTACAGTATTTATCAGGGAATTGCTCTTGTAATTAATTCAATAATTGTGAATATTTAGAGCAGTAACACTATACATTATGTATTAATATTATAATATTTATTTATCACATCTAAGTCTCTCGCTCATGGATTATTTTAATTAAAATACATGATAGCCTGTTGTCCTAAGTGATAGTTAATGCTAAACATAATTGTATTCAAGTTCATGATGCTTTAAAAAGGTAAAAATATGTACCTTGCAATTTGAAAGATCAGGACCCTTACATTGAGCATTTCTGTTGACATTACAAGATGAACTGGCTTGATTTATTTGTATACAATGTATATTGATTTGAAGTGAAATACCAGATTTCATTTAATTGTCTGTTTAACTGTATATCATTTGTTTGGTTGTTTGGTTGTTGGTGATTTTTTTAATGAAACCATTTACACTTGTTTAAGGTTAGAAGCATTTGGGTCATCTTAAAGCTTGATATCCAAACATTAATGTGTTTTCTGTTTGAAGTTTGCTTGGGTTGTTTTGTATTTTTTATAGTTTTATACTTTTTCATTTATTGTTGTATTGTATATCTTTACAAAAGTTTTATACTTATTGGTTTGCATTATATGTATTTACCCCTGTACTTTCCTGGCCATGGAACTTCCAATAACTAGTTGTGGAGTGGGACAAGTACTATGTCTTAATGAGGCATTTTACTGTTAGCCTTTTGAGACTAACATAAACACTTAGATGTGTTTTCTGATATTGTGGAGTGCATATTAGACATATTAGACTTACTGCCATTTGATACTAAACTACCAACCTAGATCTGAATGTATCCACCTGGTCCACTTTTTTTGCAGCTTGTGCAAATGGGTGCATCTCAGTAATTTTTCTGTGCCTGAGTTTCTCTGTGTCTGGATAAGTTGCTTTTATCAGTTTCTTCCAAATGCTTTTGTGCTTATTTTGCAAAATGACAAAAAAATATTTTAGTGCATAACCCTCTAACTCTGATTACCATTTGATCACTATCAGCACCACTCCACAAATCAAGCAAGCCAAAATGCCACTTAATATAAAAATAATTCAAGAAAGAAAATAATAAAATTAACTTTAGTTTAACAGACAACATTTTTTTGATTAGGGAAAAAGAACAGAATTGTAATCAAACTGTCAGTTTAAATAGAGTTTTAGTGTGTCATTAAGAAATTGCAGAATAAGTTCTTTAGTTGATGTTTATTGCAAAAGATTATTTGTATCTCTTAGATATATAGATATATATTCCACCCTTCCCTATTACCAACCAGATTTGTTCTCGTAGAGGTGAGAATACAGAATACAATGTTTAACATAATGCATTGCTGTTTGTCAGCATAGGTAGCTCAAGAATAATCCCTTGCTTTGTGTTTGGTGTATATTCTGAAAATATTTTTTTAGTCAGGACATGTGGTACTCTCACACTTCAAATTATTGTTTCCAGACTTTTGACATTGTTCTTATTGAGAAAAGATGTTTGTGTGTGTGTGATCAAATTAATGAGATGTGTAGCAGTGAATAGGTATTATTGCTTTTTAAAAAATAGAAACAAATGCAGTCATCCTTTACAGTATAATGAGATTAAAGCCATCAGTTCCATGAACATTTCAACTTCATACATCAAATATAATGTCATCATGTTGTTGTTAGTCCCATTTATTGGATTATAACTGCTACTGATTTATTGAATGTCACTTCATCAGCGCATGTGTTAAATAATTACTTTCCATTCTGAACACATACTATGTATCAGAATGACAAGCAACAGCTTGCTCAAATGACCAAATTTCAAACCCTGCTGATGGTGAATCCCTAGTCACTTCCTTGCTTTATGGTCATGAGCTGATTGTCTAGTCCATCGAATCATTATGATAAACTGGGTTATGCAGTCAGCACATGCTAAAGATTCTTGAACTGTTAACAATCAGAAAGAGTATGCCAATGGCTACTGCTCAGGTAAAACTGCACCTAGAATGTCAACCTAGCATCTACACAGAATTTTCACACACACACACACACACACACCCCACACACACACACACTAATCTCTTCCAACAAGAACATAAAATTTCTTCCTTGGTGCCTCTGCCCAGCTGTTGTACCCAATCTGCAAAACTTGGAAGTGGTTATGAAATTCAGGATCAACAGAATATAATGTAATGATATTAAAGCACTACTTTTGTGAATCTCCTAGCATGTTCAGAAAGCTGTGCACTGCAGAGGTTAATCCTATCTTCACTTAACCATTGAAGTCTGCTTTTAACACAATTTTAAAAATAAAAATTGCAATATGTCTTTTTAATTTGAATGTAGAACCCAGTGGTTTGCCGACAGATGTAAACCTAGAGTTTGAAATTTTTTTCTTAACTATGCATTATTAACAGTCTGGATAGATTGTAGGTGTCAAACCAGTTCACTAAGTAAATGTGTGCTTCTGCAACTTTCAAAAATTATTTGTTTATAGAAGTATGTGTTTTTATACTTGCATTTCTTAAGATATCGTTCAGCTCAGTGTTATTGTTTTAAATAATTTGTTTTAATGTAAGTTAGCATCAAGTTTATTCACATGAGCCAGTTAGAAAAAGTATTAGTCTCATTTTAAAGTCTTGACTTTTAATCATTGGCTGATTTTTTTTGATTTTTTTTTAGGGGGGTAAATCATTATTAGCTTTGTGGTGCTGTTCACTCCAGTAGTTACTTTCTTCCTAAATTTTTTAAAATAAAATGAAAAGTACTGTTAACATGCACAATAATTATTTTTGAAATAAAGTTGTTGCAATGGACCTGTAAAATAATTTTAAATTGTGCAGTTGGTTAGTTTTGGTGTATTATACTTGTAAGTACAAAGCTGATTAAATCAGATTCCTTTGATATTGTCTACTGCAATATATACATTATTTAGTTGTTTAATTGTCAAACTTGATTTTCTCTCCTCTGTTTATACATTTTTTATAAAAGTGTATTTGTATTTATTATTACTTTCTTTAGCTAAAATTATTTTACTGTTCTGTCTGGAAATTGGTGATGTTGAGTATTTTCCCCCTTGTTCACTACTCCTTACAATAGTGTTCCCTGAAACAGATCCTATTTCCTTGTCAGGCAAGTTATTTCTTGAATTCAGATAGTGAAAATACTGTCTTACTGAAACTCTGAGCAAAAAAAAAATAAAAATGAGAGAAACAAAATTGCACACACGCACACACAATTTATTTGTGAATTATTTTACTGTCTGCTTTACAAATCACTTTCAAAGATTTTATTCATTATTTCAGAATATATTTATTTATTTCTCTAATTATTAACATATGTTAATGCTTTCTTGGTAAATTTGTACTTGTTAAGATTAATATTATTCTCCAATCTGGAGTGCACCTCACTTCTTTTGTGATCTAGATAGAGATTTTAAGAATGAGTAAAATGTATGCTGTTGGTTAAATTAAATGCAATTTGTTACAAATGTTAACAGGAATTGAAACTTGTTGTATTTCAGATTAGGTAAAACCTGTTTTTGTGTAGAGGAGAATGAAAGAATATTTTCCTCTCTGTTGCCCATAACTTGTCTGTAGGTTGAGTGGATGGCAATTTGTAAATGTCAAATTCGAATTAAAATTATCTTTCTGCTTATGATTATTCAGATCTATGTCTGATAGATAGCCAATGTGATTGCCATTATCACTACTTGGATGGATGCACACACACACACACACACACACACACAAGTACTCTAATTTATGTGGAAAAATTGAGGTCGTGGTAAAATCTGACTTCCATTGAAAAGTAACATCAATCATGCTTTAGCATCATATTTAGAGTTATTTGATAGAATGGAAATGCACTTCATATTTATATATTTGTACTTTTACACTTGAACTTTACAACAACCATAGCACATTCTTGTCTCATAGAATGGCTCACATCTAACTTAATCTCCAGATAATAGACCCACTGTTTCTTAAAAGATACATTTTTTATTTTTATTTTATTTTATTTTTTTTATTTTTTTTATTTTTTTTGGGGGGAGAGATTATTTTGCAGAAATATTTCCATTTAGAGAGATTGTAAAATGATAATGATTTATGGTTTAATATAAATGTAATAAAAAAGGATATCACATGATGCTAGATAAAACCTATTAATGTATTATGCTGCCTACCATTAGTAAGTACACATTTCTTAGGCAGCACTCTAATGTGAAACTGTTTGGATGTGGAATTTTAATGTTCATCTTTAATATTAAGCAGTTAATTGGAAATGATAAATTTAGAATGGTTTAAAAGCCAAGAGAATACCTGTGTATGCGTTGTCATGAGAAATGCAATATTTTGAAGTTAAAATTCTTCTAACTTATGAGTATGTGTTGTTGTTTGTTGGGTTTTTTCCCCTGTAATTGTATACAACTCCTTTTTTATCATGTCTAATGATTATTCATATATTTGTATGTTTATATATTCTTATTTAATAATTAATTTGGTATTCATTATCTAAACTAATCAATTCTCTTTGATCATACACATACACACATTCACAAATACATGCACATAATTATAAAAAAAAATTATTTTTTTATGATTTTTTTAAAATGCAAGATATTTTTGAGCTAGTGTTATAAGAGAGGTAAATTCCTATTAAAAGTTTATGTAGTAAAAAGAAAATTATATCAAGTTTGTTTACAGAAAAGTCATTCTGCTTTAGCATTTGCATTGCATAGCTCCTTTATTTTCCCTACTGATACATAACTCCCTTTTTCTACTCATACATAGCTCTTCTCCCCCCCCCCCCCCCCAAGGTGATAAATAGTTCTCTTTTTTTCCATTGATTCATAGCTCAGCAAGTGATTTTGAAGTAAGCTATTTATATAACTTTGAAGTTGACAACGTGGTTTGTAAAATGGTGTATTTTTTCAGCCCAATTATAATTTCCTGACATTGCTAACAGCCAAGTTTTTAACATCTTTTTATTATAACTTAATATGAAGTTCAGGTAGCATTTAACAATGTGGTGTATAATTTCTTGATATTCTTAATAGCCACAAAGTTTAATGTGCTGATTATAACTTATACAATTATAGCATTTAACAGTCTGGTGTATAATGTGACAAAAATGGGCAAGGTATATTTTTGGTGTATTGATGAATTCTGTCTGGTGTATTAAGTATTCTTCTTTTGATTTATGCTTACGTCCTGGAATTTGTTTCATGTTTGTCATCTGAACCTTTTTCATATTTCATTTTAAAGTTTTAAAAGGTAAAAAAAAATATTTACTTGGCCTGCCAAGAGAGACTGTGTACCTTTGTTCCTAACTTTCCTTCTTACTTTGTCATTCTTCCTTCACGGCATGAAGCTCTGTTTTATTCTAGTGCATGTTTACTTCTGCACATTGGAACTGTGATGAAATCTAATTGCTTACGCACTGTGTATGGAATTTTGACTCGGATGGGCGACAACTCTAAGCAGTTAAAGATCAGCTGCCTGAGGACTTGTCTAGTCCTGCCAAATGCATTGAGTGATGTTTGCTGTGTGCCTGTCATATGTACTGGAATGATTGGTTTGTTTATTGTGTGGTCTACTATGTAGGCACAATGTGCATGTGTTAATTGTCATGAAAGGAGACACATAGACTTGTTAAGCAAATTAAATGAAAACAAAAGTGCTGTGCTTCTTTGTTGGATATTTGGATGAACGCTGAGCGATGTACTCTCTTTTTTTCTTTGCATTTTTTTTATAAAAGGCGCATTGTGTTTGTTTATTCAGGCAAAAATACACGTCCGCGCATTACACACAGACACGCGATACTTCGTTAGGCTTTCCATAGACGCTGGATCAAATAATGTTAGAATCCGCATATAGCGTTTTTTAATATTTGCACCAGACTTGGATTGCCGGACTTTGCAAACAAGCTCACAGTTTTTTCAGCCAATCAGAAATGCTGTTGCAGAGTTTGGGGGCCTTTTTTAAACATAGCTGCATGTCTCAAATGAAAAGAGTCTCCTAATTCTCATATTTAAAGTATCTTCAGAAATTAACAATGCTTCTAAAACAAAGTGTAAATACAGGAAAACAATTTCTATGCTTGGTGTGCATAAAAGTGTATGTGATTGTGACAGTATGGTTTTCAATGAACCTTCACGAACCATTTGTTTTAGTCTGTCGGTAATAATTAAATCCATATTTATTATAAGCTCTTTTAGATTATGTTTATTTAGTATAATTTCCATAGGTCTCATTACTTTACTTCCTCTTTGTGGAATTGGCAAAGTTATGTGAGGGTGTCCTCTCCCCACACAACATTCTCTCTCTCTCTCTCTCTCTCTCTCTCTCTCTCTCTCTCTCTCTCTCTCTCTCTCTCTCTGCTTCACTGATGAGAAGCCCGATTTTAGTTCAAATTATAGAGATGAGATTTTCAATTCTTACTTCACTATATTAATAACTGTTCTCCTGATGTTTGAAATATTTTATCCTAATTTGACTAAATTTAAGCGAAGGTGGATATGATGTGCCATTTTAACTAAGTAAGTAAGCGGTTATGTCAGTAAGTTGTCTGTGTTCACTTCTATTTATGTCCGGCTGTGCGTGTTAGTGTGTGTGTTAAATGTGTGGATGCGTCTAAAGGCGGATTTTGTGTGAGGTAAGAACATTTGCTGCAGCTAAGTTTTAATGTGTGCTGAAAGTGTAAGTGGATTTTGTTGTGAAATGTAACATTTGCTGAAATTAGTGTTAGGTAATTCTTGAAAGTGTTTAGCGTACACTGAAAGAATTGCTTGTGCTGAGCTGAAGGTTTTAATGGATGCCAAAATTGTATGTACATTATATTTCTAAGTAAATGTATATTTTTTAAAAATATTTTTCCACTTGTTCTTGTACTATTGAATGCTATCGTTATGAGACTACAATCCTGTAATTATTATGTCAAATTGCTATCAATCAGTGTTGTTAAACGTCCATAAAGTTTTGGCCTACAATGACGTGTTCATCAAATTGCTTTTTTAAAAAGAAGAAGAAGAAACTATTATTTCACTAAAATTTAGAAATTATACTAAGCTTGTGAAATAAATAAATACCACAACTTTAATAAAAGTATAAAACTAAATAGTTAAAATAAAAATACTATTTCCTATCAATCATGTCAATAACAATAAAAACCCTTTAGCTCAAATTACCCAAAGATCAATACTATATCTCTCTCTCCCCCCCCCCCCCCCATCAGACAGCGTGTACTTGATTTGAAAGAAGCTATTGAGAATTGTAATTGTCGTTTGCAAAAACTATTTAGCAAGTTATGTCATTAGCCAGATCGTTATGACAAATTGTATTAATCATTACGCTAGTCCTTTTGCACACACGCGCAAAAAAATTAAAATAAAACACCAAAAAAATGGCGAAAAAAAAATACTCGCTGGAACTAGCGAAATGGAAAACGAGAATAATGACTCTTATACAAGCTAAATTAAGTCGACAATGCAATCTTTAATCCTCTTGGACATCTAAAGCGAATTTTAAGACTGGATTTCTTGGATAATGATTCCAAAATCACTGATGCCTCGATATACTGTGGACCCCTGTTTTTGTTTTTTTTTCAACCGTCCAGCCTTATCAAAGTACATGAACATATTCAGAGTTAACAACAGTGTGTCAAATCAACTGGCTCAATTTGCAAATGTTTTGGGAATCTTGCATAAACCTATACAGTATAAGTGTTCAGTACATTATATAGGTACTTGTCACTTCGTAAACACAGCTTAACAATGATAGTGTTGTTTTGAAAAACTTCAAACACATCCTACCACTGTCAAAACAGAGTTAACAGACATTTTCTACTTTAGTTTAACAGTGCTGTATTTACACATGCTTAAATTACATAACCTAAACTTCACATATAGTGAAGTAGGGTGATAAACAGTAACCGACATTTGACATGGGTTGTTCATACGCGACAGAAAGGATCCCTCGTTATAACGCGGCCTCATGTACAACGCAGTCGAATTTTTTTAACCCCTAGAATCGCGTTATATCGAAGTACCAGTGTACAATGCTCAATAACACTGTAGAAAAGTATTTAACATTGCATCTGGTGGGATGCGAAATGTTCATAACATTGCGAGTAGCGCGATGTTCATAACCATCCAAGTAGAGCGATGTTCATAACCATCCAAGTAGAGCGATGTTCGTAACCATCCAAGAAGCGCGATATTTGCTCATAACCATCCAAGAAGCGCGATATTTGCTCATAACCATCCAAGTAGCGTGATGTAGTTCACATTGTGCTTATTTAACGACCGACTATATTGATTATGAATGAGGTTGTTTAGAGACAGTATATTAACTATCTGGTTGTGGATGTGGTTGTTTAGAGACTGACTATATTGACTATCTGGTTGTGGATGTGGTTGTTTAGAGACTGACTATATTGACTATCTGGTTGTGGATGTGGTTGTTTAGAGACAGAGTATATTGACTATCTGGTTGTGGATGAGACCGAGTATATTGTCATGCATCCATGGAAATAACATACTAAATTTCATTTTATCCTTATCCTTTAGCTGGAAAAGCGTTTAGATGCGTGGGCATCTGAAAAGGTGAATATTACTTAAAAGGTACCGGTCATTTGGAGATACGTAGTAAGTGGGGAAAAAACTGCCTTGTGAATAATAAGCAATTTTGCACTGACAGACTGCCACTAGATGACTAGATCAATGACAAATAGCAGACTTCACAGCACCGAACCGGGGTAAAAATCCACATTAGGGGAAAAGGGGACTAAATGACAACTACATGTAAAAAAGAATAAAGCTTAAAATCTCCACTTTCAGTCCAGCCATTTCATGTCTAGTAACTATGTCAAAAGAAATAGATTTTCAAAACACTTGACTGAAAAATAGAATCATAGGTGGAACAATTTCATCTCTTCCACACTGTGTAAAGAATCACCCATTTAAGGAAAAAGGTATGTTGTCGAATTATCATTTTTGAGATTAAGTTTTAATTTTGCACTAATGAATATTTTTTTACAGGAGAAGTTAGCTGAAAATTGTCAACATGGGAATAGCCCACTTCACAAGTGAATTATTTTGTATAAGATAAAATATTTAAAGCTGCATACCATTTAGTGCAGGGTTCCTGGTTCTAATTCTTGGTTTTGCTTCACCTTGTTGAAATGGACTGAGGGATGCTCACCTGGAAAAGAGGCAAAGGAAGACCAATTGGAAAATGAAGAGGCTCTAACAAAATGAAGTTAAGTCTCTTGGTCAAAGATTCGACACTGAGAAAAAAAAGAGGAGGATATTTTCTGAAACAGTTATCTAAGAAAGGATTTGCTTAGAGAGGAGTTTTCTAGAAGAAATAACTGATAGAATTGGTAGGATATCAAATGGAATCCTGTCATACTGCCATGTGTGGTGGCCAAAAATTCCAATTAGGACTCATACCCTGGAGGCCCATTTATAAAAGCGCAGGAACACTTAGAGGCTAGAAGTTCATTATTAGACACAGAACATTCACCTTCTTGGGGATTGACATTATAGTTAGTTGTACTCATGTGACCGTATTTGGGCTGCATCCCGAAAATTTAACTTCATTTCTCTTTTTTTAAATTCTATTATTGTTTTATAAAATTCGTATTTTTCTTTGCTCATCTCATTGTTAAAATCGTATAATTTCATATTTATATATTGTATGTAGTGTCTTTTGTCCTATGTTAAATGTGGCTAAAAATGCCTGGGGGCCAGATTTATCATGACATTTAGTGTGAAGCCAAGTTTGTATGTGTGTCATTTACAGCACTGGGCACTTTCTTAAACTAAGAATTAAGAGATCCTACATATGACACATTAAGCGATCCTAAACATAACAAATTATTATATCCTACATATGACACATTAAGTGATCCTAAACATAACAAATTAAGCAATCCTAAATAAATAAAGTGATACTAAACAGTGCAAATTAAGCATTCTTAAACATGGCAAATTAAGTAATCCTAGACCTGACATTTAAGCGATCCTAAACATTATACATTAAGCTGTCCATAGTATGACAAATTAAGTGATCCTAAACATGGCAAATTAAGCAATCCTAAATATGGCATATTAAGCAATCCTAAACATGACAAATTAAGCGATCCTAAACATAACAAATTAAGTGATCCTAAACATGACAAATTAAGCAATCCTAAACATGATAAGTGATCCTAAATATGACACATTAATCTATCTTAAACATGACACATTAAGCAACCCTAAGCACAACAGTTTAAGTGATCTTAAACATGACAAATTAAGCGATCCTAAACACGACAAATTAAGTGATCCTAAACATGACAAATTAAGCTATCCTAAACACGACAAATTAAGCAATCCTAAATATGATTCATTAAGCTATCTTAAACATGACACATTAAGCAGCCCTAAGCACGACAAATTATTATGCGATCCTAAATATGACAAATTAAGCAATCCTAAACATGACAAATTATGTTACTCTAAGCATGACACATTAAGCAATCCTAAACATGATCATTAAGCGGTCCTAAACCTGACAAATTATGTTATCCAAATTATGACAAATTAAGCAATCCTAAAATGACACATTAAGCTATCCTAAACGTGGAAAACAAAGCGTCAGATCGCTGGTCTGCCGGGCCTTTTCATCGCACACGGTCAAGCAGTGTTCTGAATGGTCAGGTACATGAAGAGTATAATTACTAATAGCCGCGTCACTACATGGACAGAGTTGGGGGGGGGGGGGGGTGTAACACTATAGTATAAGAAGTGTGGTGACAAACTGCTATTGTGTGACAACAGCCAGTTAAAAATATTTTTTAATGTTTCGTTAAAAATTCAAGGGATTTTTTTTTAATTGTCACTAAATTTTACTTTAATGAGTTGACTTTGATAAATACAAACACCCGACCTTAGATTAACTGTACGAAATTGGCTGCCCGGCTGTAAGCGTTTCCCATAACTACAGACTTGACTTGAACAAGATAAGGCATTTCTCCCTAATTTTACACTCAGTTTGAATGCAGCATGAATCAAAATAGCAACATGAAGTTAGTTTCTGGAATGAACGCAACGAAGAGGCAAAGAAATTGAATAAGCTCAACCCAAATATCAGTTTAAAACTTAGAACTTGTACAGTGAATAAAAACCATGTGTTTATAGATCCAAATACATGGTCATTAAACACACACGAGGCATGTACTCACGCACATATATGCACGCATACATTTTACGAAACACACACACACACACACACACACACACACACACACAAATGTATGCTGAAAAAAATTGTTATAGTCTTTCTAAAAATAAATAATGATTTGGCGAATTAAGCAAATTTCTCGAAGCTTTGCGTCACGATATAATACGCTTCGCGGAGCTAGCGCTAATCAAAAGCTACATCAACGCACTCTGAACGTTATTGATTTCTACTCCTCAAATCTCAGTCACACTGAGGGCTATGAAACTTGCCGGACTGACGCAAAAACCAGCTGTTTTATGTTATGCTGTCGTTTCTGTTGCCCATAATGGTGATCTTATTTGACTACGCGGTCCGGTTGTCGTGGTTGCACGATTAAGTAGGATCAGTGCCAGCCAGACCGTTTCGGTGGGGTTTTGTAGTTGTTTGTCTGTGGTCCCCCCCCCCCCCCCCCCCAACACACACCTGAGTTCGCGTCGTACACTGCCTTTGCTAGTACTACTAAAGAAAAGAGCACAGATGCTTTGGATAATTTTCGATTAGAGTTGTTCCGCTTGATGTGATCGTCTGCTTGTTTTGACCTTTTGAGTCAATAGAGACAGCACTGATGTCATTATGGCACAGAGGTTTTCAAAGGAGGGAAGGAATAATTTTTATTTATAAAAGATGAAAATAGTGTTAAAATTGTGGTGCTAAGATTTAAGTCATGGAAAGAGAAGAATTTTTTTTTTCAGCTTGGGCAGAAATTCAAAGAAATTATGCATATATGTTTACGAGTTTGTAGAGGACACTTGTCAAACATTAATCTGAAACCGAGTTTGCTTCTTACTTTTGTGTTTGTTTCTTTTAATTTAAGGATTTGGAATTATCAGAAAGGAAACAAATAAGTGTGCCAAACATTGAGAGAAGACTTTATTTAAAATAATAATAGTATCAACATAATTCTGCCTGACCATTTATTTCAATTTTTCAACCATGATGCCGGGTCAGTAATCAAACTCTGTGAAGCTAAATATCAAAAGAGAGTGGTCAATCTTATACTGATGTAAGAAAGAGACAAAAAATTGTACAATACATTTCAGGTTTATTTCCCCTTTAATTCGCCATGTTAGACCATCTATTTGTCCTCTTAAATTTCCCATGTTAGCCCATTAATTTTTCCTTGATAATAATAATAATTAATAATTCCCAGGCAAGACCATTTATTTTACCTGTTAATTACTCATGTTAGACCATTTTATTTTTTCTTTTAATTACCCATGTTAGACCATTTATTTTTCCTTTTTATTCCCCATGTTAGACCATTTATTTTCCCCTACATTGCTTCCAACCTCAGACTGGACAAGACCGAAGGAAGTGGGAGAGAGTGTGACTATTTGCAACTATACCAAGTCATCTTCACAGACTTCTGTTTCCAAATTAGTGGGCAAAGGCACTGTCAAATAAAACCTATTCTTAGACCGACCAATACTTCTCTTAACCTTATTTCCATGGACCTAAATCTGAATTCTCAGCTTCCGGCGTCCGAACAATTGGCACCGGAGTCTGTGAGAGTTGATCTTATCCACCGACAACTGAACCCAGGCGACGTCGGCCGGCACTACGGGGCTGTGGCACAACGCTGGGTCCCAGTGAAGCTGATAGGTCAGGGCGAGGCTGCTTCCGAAACGGTAAAAATGTCACGTATGCAGATAATAGGCACGGGACTGATTCCGCATCAAGTCTTTGGCGATCGGTATGGTGGAGGGCACTCGGAGATATTGGAAGCTCTGCGGCTCTGTGCTTATTAGTTGTTGCCATGTTTCCTTCGCCATAGGAGAATTATATCAGCACTAGCTCCTTGGTCCGTCTGGTTCAGAACTACAGGTAAAAATAAGTGATTTTGGAGTGTGTATTGATCTGTGAATAGCAGTACATGTCTGTGGTGTTAACCTGAAGTCGATTGTTTCTTATGTATTACATATCTATCTATCTATCTATCGATCGATCCATCCATCCATCTATCCATCTATCCATCTATCCATCTATCTATCTATCTATCTATCTATCTATCTATCTATCTATCTATCTATCTATCTATCTATCTATCTGTCTATCTAATGAATGTACGTGGAGAGAGACATACATAGATAACAAGGTGTGTGTGTGTGTGTGTGTGTGTGTGTGTGTGTGTGTGTGTGTGTGTGTGTGTGTGTGTGTGTGTGTAATTGTCATTATTAGCATTCATTTAATTGTATTTTGCCACTTCTAAAGCTGGTTGGCTCTTAGCTTGAGACAGTCAGTAAAATAAATTTAAAAATCACTAGAATGGTCACGGCTCTGACAACTGACTGACTGAATCATAAGGAAAGAATTGATTTCTGCATTAATGGAGAGACTAAACAAGCGTCTTACGTCTTATTAATGTCAATCAGAACTAACTACCAGCTCCTGGAAATAATCATATTGCTTGTCTTTTTTTTTCTTCTTCTAGTTTTTTTTCCTTTTACAACTCAGAAAACGTAGTGCTGACAGTATTTTCTCCATGCGTGTACTTTGTAGCAGAAAATGAAGCAAGCATTTCTAACAAATAGTGTTCTTTCATTTCCCGAATTCCTTGTTATAACCAGTAGTACTAGAAGAAGCAATAACTACGTTATCAGTTAGCACTGGCGTTATCAGTTTCTGCGTTTCTAAACTGTCACGTGCTGTGGCGTCACTTGGTACGCCCATCAAATGTTAGCTGTTCTTATGCGACGGGTTCAAGTCCCGTTATTAGCTACACGTTAAATCTGACCACAGTCCAGTTTCTGTACACTTACGGTATTTTATCGTCAAATATATTTACAAAAAGATATTTTGCTTCGTTTTCCGAGCGGTTTTCCTTATTGCTCACTTTATTCAGTATGATGCAGTAGTTTGATTTACCTCCCCTCTAACTAAGAAATGACCTAAATCAAGTATTTCGAACCTTTACAATAGTATGCTCTTATAAACAACATCTATCTCTAAAAATAAAAATTAAACATTTCTTGGGGGGAAAAAAAACTTGCATCCATCAAAATTTATGTCAGTAGAAAAAAATCAATAGAGGAAATGCCCTCTGTGCATTGTAAAAGGTGGTGGTGGCGATTTTATTGTTTATTTCACTGTTGGTGGCTGAGCGAGAATGCTACGAGCTGTCAATTTCCTCTTGCTATTTTCTTCATTTGGGTGCTTCCGAATGGCAACAAAAGCAAAAGTTTGTTTTCAGCTAGGGAATTGCAAATCGTGGTAGGTAGTCCAGAAAAATGTTGAAATCAAGGGGAAGCAATCATTATAGAGATGTCATTGAGCACATAAGAGATCGCATTCAATGTCCGATGCAGGCCAGGAATAATGGTTAGAAGGAAAAAAACGGGGGCTTGGGGCAGTAAAACAAACAAACAAAAAAATCTCCAGTGCATTGCCAAAAATGTACAGAATATTAAAAATAATAAATAAATAATAAATAAATAGAGATGGGATCTGGCTTTAATGAATAATGAACTATACAAGTTCTAATGGAGTCAGTGGTCACAACAAAATAAGTTCAATATGAACTCAGCTTTTTTCATATTATACAAGTTCTACTTGAAAGTAGATATACTGGTTTGAATTTGGACATTTGAGACTTAGCTCTGATTTTTTTATTTTTGGTCAGAATTTTTAATTGCCGAGTTACCTCCCTTGTGCCCTTTGCCCTTTCTCAAGAAAGCACAATCACAGCTTCAGTTCCAAAGCAAACTCAAAACCCTGCAATCAATTTTATGCAGTTTTAAATATCTCATTATATACATGACATTTCAGTTGTGAAGTTGGGCTATTCCTGTGTCAAGAATTTTAAAGCTAATTTATCTTGCAAAAGAAAATTCATTAATACAAATGTTACATACTCATTCTCTCTGTAAATTGGTAACTTGACACATACCTTGGGGGCGGGGTGCTTTACACACTGTTGAAGAAAATAAATTTTTGGCCTCTTATCTTTTTTCTAGTCGAAATATTTTGACTCTGTATTCAATTAAAGTTTTTCATAGTTTACCCAGACTTTCCCCATGTGCTGACATGGCTCAGTAGGTCAGTAGTATCTTTGGGTTAGCCTCTGCCTGTTCATTCATTATGTCATAATAATTATGGACATAATTAATTCTGCCACACAATGTATCACTGGAGATTTCCAACCTGTTCCTCATGCTCTAACTTTCATCATGAGCAGTCTGTGGATGCAATAGTATTTATTGCTATATGTGGGTATTTTCCTGACTCCAATTGAATGCGCTTAGACTGATCGATGTCTATTATGCAAGAACTCTCCCTTACCCTTTTGTTCTAACCACTTTTCTTCAGCTAAGTGCCTCTGGTCAGTGTTGTTGGTTCAAAACTAGACACACAATGATCCAAAAACATATTGTCAGCTTATCATCCAGTCCATACCATTTCTTCTTATTATACATCACTTGAAACTTCAATCTATACAATTTCTTATTATTATACAACACTAGAAACTTCAGTTAATACTCTTTCTTCTTATTATACAACACTACAAACTTCAGTCCATACTCTTTCTTTTTATTATACAACACTACAAACTTCAGTCCATACTCTTTTTTATTATACAACACTACAAACTTCAGTCCATACTCTTTCTTTTTATTATACAACACTACAAACTTCAGTCCTTACTCTTTCTTTTTATTATACAACACTACAAACTTCAGTCCATAATCTTTCTTTTTATACACAACACTAGAAACCTTACAAATGATCCCGTCGTCTCTTGTTTAACTGTTTTTTGTTTTGTTTTGTTTTGTTTTGTTTTAAGTGAAGCAATTTGTCTTTAATTTAGGCAAATCGATTACTAACTGATTTAGCCATTGAATTGTTGACTATGTGCTACAAGCCGGGGGTCGTGTGTGTGTGTGTGTGTGTGTGTGTGTGTGTGTGTGTGTGTGTGTGTGTGTGTTTTCTATAGGATTCAATGATTGGACGTCATCACAAATTACAGCAACAACAACAAATTTAATGACGGCAGAAAGAATAAACACTCATTAGTTCTCTAACATGCAAATCATTCAAGCATAAATCTTTCTCCTTTAACGTGCGAATCATTCAAGCATAAATCTTTCTCCTTAAACGTGCGAATCATTCAAGCATAATCCTTCTCTTCAGTGCGCAGATCGACCGATTGGCTCGGCATGAGTGAACAACAGCACACAGGTCGTATCGAAGGCGGGCCGACAGAAAAGAGGACACCCGGCGCCCTGACACGGAAGATGGACGTTCTGGTTGAACGCGGAAAGGTCGTGAAAGACAAAAAAAGGCGTGTAGTGGTGCCGCTGCTGAAATTTGGATGCCAACGCTGCATGCAGTTGATGCGACAACGGTATCTGCAGCATTTCCACAAACAGCGTCGCAGACAAGACCAGGTAATGTTGGATTGAGCGCAGGTCTTGTCGGCTTTCACTACCGTGGCCAGGTGACAATGTCTGTTTAGCACTGACTGCAGTTGTTGCTAAGAATGTGACCCGGTAATGCTTGGTTAACACTGACTTTTTCCTGTTTTCACTACCGTAGTGGTGATGATGGTGATGATGGTGATGATGGTGATTCCGTTAGCTTCCTTCCTTCCTCTCCAGACCTTGCGTGGGTCCTCTCGTCTTAGGACGCTCTCGGCCCTGGGTAGCCTTTGAGGGACTTGGTTCCCCACTATATTCTGGGGTCCTGACCACATCAGGTGGACCGCTCAATATCGAAGCAACCCTCCCTATCAAAATAACCCCTAAAAGGTGGTGGGGAACATAGATATTTTCATTGTCGTGACCGAGTAATATTTGACCAACACTGACTTTCACCCGTTTTTTCGTTGTCGTCACTAAGTAATATTTGACCAACACTGACTTTCACCCGTTTTTTCGTTGTCGTCACTAGGTAATGTTTGATCAACACTGACTTTTACTCGTTTTTCGTGGTCATCACTAGGTAATGTTTGATCAACACTGACTTTCACCCGTTTTTCGTTGTCGTGACCAGATAATATTTGATCAACACTGACTTTTACTCGTTTTTCGTTGTCATCACTAGGTAATGTTTGATCAACACTGACTTTTTACTCGTTGTCGTGACCAGGTTATTTCTAACTATACACAAACTTTATTTCACGTGTTTATCAAGGCCGTGGTCAGATAATGTTAAAAATGCATGACTCATTATGCCGAATCTATTTATTTCTTTTATTTTATTTAAAGCCGTTTCAAATACAGATTTCCGATAGATATTTTTTTTTGTGAATACTGCTTTGCCTACCTAACAAGGGAAATAATTCATACTCTCATGCAAGTGGTAATATCGGTTAGTATAAACATTTTTATTAAATGTTTACAAATAGCAGTAATTCATTTAAGTCGATTTATTATTTTAATTGTTTCATGAAAAATTACCACTTGCAAATCAGTTGTATTCATTCTCTGCTGGCCGGTATTTCGCGCTTGTCACCCATTTGGTGTTATTTTGTTACAATTAGAACACTGCAACTGTTGTCTTTTGTGTTTTTTAGATAATCAAACAGATTAAGGGAACTGAAGGTATCACCAGTCTTCTACTACTCCCTTTCTCTTACACACACATACACACTCATATATACACACATACACACTCATATATACACACATACACACTCATATATATACACACATACACACTCATATATACACAGACATACGCACTCATCTGTACATACGTACGTGCACACACATACACAAGCTCACACAGACAAACGTGCACACACATACATCCTCACACGTACTCTACACAAATACGCATACACGAACATATACATACACGCACACATTCACACATCCACACACATACGCATACGCACGCGCTCGCACACACGGTCACACAGCACAGCAACTTCCAAACAGAATTACTCATAACCTGTGCGATTAGTACCTACAGGTCAATCGGTACTTTGAAGGGAATGCTTGTCGTTCGCTGGTCTAGTGACCCCCAATCGAAGTTTATGACAATACTTGACGCTGTTGTTGAATGAATACTCTGCACAACTGTTTCATGTGCGCTAAGGACATAAACCTAGACCGCCAAGTTCAGTCCACTTAATGTGTAGACAGAATTATGTTGTAATGCGCATGCCCGCCTCATATGTTTGTCATGCCGCTTCCGTGCCTTAATTTGCACTGGCAGAATGACAGAATCTGTAGGCAAGCCTCAAGAACGGTCTCTCTGGAGTACAAAGCACAGAAATGAAAAAGAAATAGAAAGTGTCCCGCACAAATATAAACAGTGTATAACAAACACAACCGTACAGTTATGGCAAAGAGCAACGTAAGACCTAGTTTTACAAAGCTGAAGTGGGAATCGTGCAGTGTGCTAAAGCTTTTAGATCTAACAACAAATAAAATAAAGCAAGACTGTATAAAAGAGAAAAAAAATATGGTCTAGGGATTTAGATCTATGATGATGATGGTGGTGAACAATGGTGGAAATTGCTAATTAGCACATTCTTCAAGATGGCCGGAAGTTCGGAGAAAGTGCAAACGGTCTGTGAATTAAATGACAACCGACAACAAGAAAAAATTCATAAAATATAAATCATCCCTTCTTTTTATTTATTTTTAAGAAAAAAAATTTAAAATATCAGGATCCTAGAATAAAAATCCCATAGAATGTAAAAGCAAAAATAATACCTATAGCGACAGGATCTCTGTGGGAGGGGACACAACATTTGAGTTGGAAGGCTATTAGAATGAACTATTCACTTATATTACTAGCAATACATTCATTTTAATTTTACACCCGTCATAACACGGGAGAAAATACTCTAATTACAAATAAATGGAAACCAAAAAATCTCTCCAAGGCCGGTAAACATGACAAGCCGATGACAATCGACAAAACAATAAATATAAAGATGGTTGAAAGAAGAAAGATTGACAGCAGAAAAAGAAGCCCTCAAAATGCTGCAGAAGGCCAAGAACGAAAGAAATCACACAAAACAAAAATAATTTAAATCTCAAATGATTCAAAATGCAGACAATGCAAAAACAAGGATGAAACAAGAGAACACATACACAATGGATGTCACAACGAAGTCACAAAAATAATACATAGAAATTTCGAGTATGCTATGTATGCAAGGTTTCATTATTCCAGTTTTAATTTTCAATTTGAGGACAAGATTATTTGCACCTGGATTGAAATTATTTAGTAATGTTCATTTAAATATCTTCTCACATGACTGAAATATTATTAGTGAGCCATGCATCGTTAAATCCGATCTGCTGTTAGACAAACATTGAAAGTCAGCTTATAAACAATCGCTCTTTATGTTCATCCGCCACGTTTGATTGATAAAGCGATTGTCGTCCAATGCCTTCATCTCACACATTCTTTTCTCGGCATACATTTCCGTACTTGATATTTGGCTTTCTTTGGCAGTGACGTATTCAGTGTAACTTCCTTTTGAGGGAGATAAATATTTAGAAAGAAAACGTAAGACATTAAGAAAAGTAATGGATTGTGGATTTCTGGGACCATCATATTCACACGCACACGCACACATCCTCGCACGCGCGCGCATATTGAGAGTGATTATTTCAAAATTACCAAGCAAAATACAGCTATTGTCATATAAATAACGATAAGAAGTAAATTATCAGCCATTACTTAAATTACCCATATGACCAATAATTTTTTTAAATAACTTGCTATTAACCAATGTCCCAATTTGACGTTCTATTTTCATATCGTAAAATTTTAAAGTAAGTTTAAATATGGCTTTCAAGGAGAATATACTCCTAATTTTACTTTTCTTTTTCCCAGGATTCAATGTCGCCATCACCGTCCACAGCGTCCGTTACTAACAAAATCCACGATTACCTCCCTTCTCCGAACGCTATAAATGTTACACCTCTACCTTTGCTTTCCAAGACCGGAAACTACAATGACTACTTGCATAGGAACAAATTGCCACGGTCCAAACGGTTAGCATGGATCGAAGCCCTGAATTCTTGGGTCCCAGAAAAGGTATGTAAATGCAAAATAAACATTAAAAGATTCATTTTTCTTTCGGTTGAGATAGCTATAAAATAAATTATACTGAATACAGTGTGATCACAAAATCTATCTATCTATCTATCTATCTATCTATCTATCTATCTATCTATCTATCTATCTGTCTATCCATCCATCCTTGAAATGTATCTTTTTCTTCAAGTGAAATGCTTCATTAATTAATGGATTGTAATCTGAAACTGGATTGGTTTCATGTTAATATTTATTCTTAATGTTGCGTTGTACGTCATAAATGAAAAAAAAATGTACCTGCAAAGTCCTGTGCTTTCAGTGTTGCGTTGTGCGTCTTGAATGACAAAAACGTACCTGTAAAGTCCAGTGCTTTTAGTGTTGCGTTGTGCGTCTTGAATGACAAAAACGTACCTGTAAAGTCCAGTGCTTTTAGTGTTGCGTTGTGCGTCTTGAATGACAAAAACGTACCTGTAAAGTCCAGTGCTTTTAGTGTTGCGTTGTGCGTCATTAAAATCTAACTTAAAGTCCCGTGATATCATTCATGTCTGTATTACATTCTGAACTGATCTGTTTTTGGTGTTGGTTTTGTTGTGTGTTTTATGATCAAAGCGATGTACCTGATTGTTGTTCCAGTTTAAAAAAAAAATGTGACTGAATATTTATTAAATTAGTTGGCATTAGCATAGACATAAATTACGCTAACCCAAAAAATTAAAATAAAATTCAATTGATCAGAGAACTGGGTACAGCTTCGACTAGGGGTGCAAAAAGTTTGGCACTCGAAGCCCTACAGTAACAACTGCTTACAAGTGGTTCGAAAACTTCTCGTCACGAGGCGGCCTTCTAGTATTGTCACCTCCGGTTATAATTTCCATCTTTGACTTTGTCTTTAACCTCCAACTATAATTTCCATCTTTGACTTTGTCTTTAACCTCCAACTATAATTTCCATCTTTGTCTTTAACCTCCAACTTTAATATCCACCTTTGTCTTTAACTAAGACTATAATTTCCATCTATCAGTTTGTGGTTTTCATCTAAAACTGGTGTGATATCTGGTGGAGTGAGTGGTTACGATAAATGATAGTTAGTGTGAATTAACTCCTGTGAACGCACCCCTCCCATTCCTGCTTTAATTAAAATTACAGGCAGAGTCCATTTTTCAGGATTGGGTTGTAGGATAACTATAGATGATTTAAATGGTTATAAGATAGACAATAGTCTAACAGCTCTAGACCACAACCACCCATAAATGACTACAGCTCTCTCTCTCTCTCTCTCTCTCTCTCACACACACACACACACACACACACACACACACACACACACACACACACACACACACACAACAAAATACATGATAACTATTGGTTAATAATCAAATAGTTGATATGACATGTCGTGACGTAACATTCATCTCAGTCATTATACTAGTTAATTAAATGTACAGTACTTAAACATTGTGCATTTAAACACAATCAGCAATGTTATTAATATTATCTAAAGAATATAAATTTGTAAAAGAGCATTGTTTTACAACCAATAGGACAATAATTGGTTGATATTATTAATCACACAATGAAACAATTAATAAATATTAATCTAACCATTGCCGGAACTAAAGAGTTTCATGTACCTTAAATTACTACTAATAGAACAATATGTTTTAAATATAATTTGTAATCCCTGCATTGCATAGTTAAATAGATTTTCTCACCTTGATACAGCATATTTAATTAATCCATAAGATTTACTATGGCGTAATTATTATTTAACCAAGGGAGACAATTTGTTCTCGAAGAATTGGAATGGTAAAAAATGTCTGCCGAGTTTAGTGTGAATGTAATTTTAAAGGGTGCCAGGAAAAGCTGAGAATTTAATTCCTAAAACCGTAGTTTTCAGTCTATTGACAATGCATAGAAGCAAGAAAACTTATACCCTTTCAAACCCAAGAGTTAATTAATTTCGCCCATGCATGGTACCACTTTCCCATAGTGTCACTAAGTTGGGATTGACAGGTCGTGCATCAGTATGCTTGACACTGAAGCTCAGAAAGTGATTTTCGGTTTTTGTTTCTACTCTATCTTAGAATACGCACACTAAGTTTGTTGAAAGGTTTCTTAACACAGTTGTTTCACTTATTCTTTAAAAAAAAAAAGGTTTCAATTGTACAGAAGATGGTAGTTAAAATGTGACAACCGGACTTCTGTCTTTAATTTTGATCTGGACCTGAACTCCTTTCTGCAACTTGATGTCTTGGATTTCTTCTTAGAGATCAATGCACTTAGACGAGCAGTCATTGTCAGTTGCACACGCCACATATTTTTGCGTTCCTGATGATAATGTTTAATGAAGTTTCTATTTTCAAAATAATAATTATAATGACATTTTTAATGCTGACCAAACTGTACAACACAACTGACCAGTCACTCATGGCTCCAAGTCCATGACTAAAAAGTGAAAATAGAAAATATTCATCGCGCTAATTTATATACCAACGTACAGTCTGCTGAAAAGTAACATTTGTTTACTTGGAAGGTTTTGGTTTTGCGCGCGTATGTCTGCTTCTGTGTGTGTGTGTGTGTGTGTGTGTGTGTGTGTGTGTGTGTGTGTGTGTGTGTGTGCGTGTGTGTGCGTGTGTTTTGATTGAATTTCTGGAGCCCGGGGAGGTGTAGTTATTAGAAATCTGATAGTTAACCCGCTGATTATATGTGTGACTCCTAATTTTCCTCTCACTTGTCCATTTCGTGACTGACTCGATTTGTCCAGATAGGTTTGACGGTCGCATTTGTTGTTAAACATTGAATCTTTTCAGGTGTGTATGCTGAGGAGATGTGTTGCTAATCATTCATTCACGTGTGTATAACGGACAGATTTATTGCTAAATAATGAATCCCTGCACGCATGTATAGGGTTAGATCCGTACCCATAAAACGAAACCTTAAGACGTGAGAGTTGTTGAGAGTTGCCAGGAAGCAGACAAGGTCGGTGAGTGCCTTTACAGAGAGAACGTTCATGTTTACTTTCATACCCTCAAACTCAGACAGTCTTGACAATCATCGTGGAGGCCCATGGGGTTTGTGCTTGAAATGTGATCAATCTAGGAAATCAAAACAAAGCAACACAAAAGGAGAATCTCTACTGTCACCCTCAGAGTGAGGATAAGCAGGTATCTGTCTACCTAATCCGTAACCAAGGAAGCTTTATAGGCGACAACCGAGTATCCTTATGAAGAATAGTGTCCGAATCGTATATAACAAAAAAAAAACCGGCAGCCCTTGAAGTGACTGCGGTGTGTCAGATGGGCTCGTTTTTTCCGTCTCATCCGGGCAACAAGTGTTGAAGATATCCACTCCACGCTGAGTTTTATGATCTTTGTTCCAAACAATCCAGTGGTCATGCCTTAGAGATACAAGGTTTACTTCGTATCAGTAACTGTGAACAAGGACTAGAATGCACAGCATACACATTTCTATCAGTTTTATTATCGCTCGCCTGTGAATGTGAATTTTTTCTTTATGTGAATGCTGGACGTGAACTGAGCAGTTAGTCGGTTGGGCTACTCCTGTCAAGCTCTTAACCCGTTCTAGAGTGATTTTACACCAATTAAGGTAACTAGATTTAGCCTTAAACCGGAAATTGATCTTTTTACGATTGAGCTCAGTAACTTTAACATTTCCTGCGAGGTCAGATTGAGAAGCGAAACATCGCGATGATTCACCAATCACAGTAATCGATTCTTTTTAAAGTATCACGAGTGACCTGCCCGTAGGCCGCTGTCCGCGTTGCCATGGGTTTGGAAGGTTTCCAAGAAGAGCTGGACTTTCTCACTGGACGGTACGCTGTGAAGAGACGGCCATTCCGTGGGCGCCTGTTCCAGCCTAAGTTGTCTTCCTCCGACAGGGCGAGAGGGAAGCTGGATAAAATCAGTGTTGAAGGATCGAAAGTGAAGATGACTATGTCACCCAGGTTCTGGCGTTCCGACTCGCCTGACGATTTCACTGGAGCGTCGTCCTCTCTTCAGCCGAGCGGTTCAGAGGCTGCGGAGTTTGGGCAAGTACGTTTATGTTGTCTGTACTGGTTTGAGAATGAGTACTGGTTTCGCAGTACGTTACCACAGAGCTCTAATATTCATTCACCAGTAGCTGGTGATGTTCTGACAAAGGGATTTAAGGCTTTCTTTGAGAGTGGAGATGTAGGGGTTGTTTGAAACCATAGGGTATTCCATTGTTATAATATTTATAATAAATTAAATGCTTTTTAAATGCTATAATATTTATGGGTAAATTAAATGGAATTCCAATGTGGTAATATTAGCAATAACATTTAGGATAGTGAGGTACAACAGTAATAATAAAATTCAGATGCTGCAGTATTAATAATAAATTACAAAAGTTACTCTAGTAAAAAGAGAATCATATATTTAAATGATGTCAAATTAACAGTAACGATTTATAGGTTTTCAAAACTTGTAGTATTGATGAGGTAATTCAACAATTGAAATGTTAATAACATTATTAACTATTCAGATATGCCAAATTATGTGTTTTATAAAATAAACAAGCAAAACCTACCAAATCTGGACATCATCTCAATTTAGTCTTTGTCATTTTTCTTTTCCTTTGACAGCGCTCCCCAAACGATAAGGCTTTTCCTTTGACTGCCCTTCCCAAACGATAAGGCTTTTCCTTTGACTGCCCTTCCCAAACGATATGGCCTTTCCCTTGACAGCCCCTCTCCAAAACAATAAGGCTTTTCTCTTGACATCCCCTCCCCAAACAATAATGTAACGTTGTTCCTTAGTTCCAAAACATGGCATGTTATATTGACCTTTAAGACGTGTAATCGCCGTGTAATCAAAAGTTACTTTAAGTTGACAACTTCAACCTGCACAGTAAACATCAATAACTTTACACAGCACAAATAAAACATTTTACACATCATCCACTTTACAGAGCACATATCAGTTAGTTAACACAGCAAATATCAACCACTTCACATAGTAAACATGAATAACTTTGCACAACAAAAAAATCAATCATTTTACACACAACAATCATCAATCACTTTATACAGGTAACATTAGCCACTTTAGCAGTAAATATTTGACCATTTCATACAACAAACACCAACCACTTTAAATGTAAACGTAAATCTTTTTTGCACAGTAAATATATCATCCACTTTACATAGTAAATTCGGTCACTTTATACAATTAACATAAATCACTTTACACAGCAATCATCAATTACTACACACAGCAAAACACCAAGCATTCATAAAGCAAATTTCATTCACTTACACAGTAAACATCAGCCACTCTACATTGAAAATATCAATCATTTTACACAGCAAATATCAGTCACTGAACTGAGCAAGCATAAATTTATTTGGCCTATTTTCACCATCATACACTCAAACATTTGGAGGCTATTATGTTTATGTATGTAAGATCTGTCTATCTATCTATCTATCTATCTATCTATCTATCTGTCTGTCTGTCTGTCTATCTATTTATCTATCTCTCTATCTATCTATCTGTCTATCTATCTATCTATCCATCCATCCATCCATCCATCCATCCATCCATCCGATAGTCTGTTTACGAATTTTTAATTATTCAAAACTTCTGACAAAAGCTTTATTTGTAAACACATCTAGATCTCTTCTAAAAGTCAAAAAGACGTATTGCCCCGCGTCTGCGCAATAGAAGCTTTAGGAGCATCTCGACCAAAATGTCGATTTGACGTTTCTAGAAATACAAGTCATGGATGATACTATTCTAATCTTCATTGTGCAGAGTTGTGTAAAATTACATTTAGGGTTAGGATTATTGTTGAAATTGCTTTCAGTGTAGAGTGCGATCTTTCGACTTAGGGTGAAGTTGGGTGTTGCATCTTCTAAATTTGAATCCTTCCAGAAAGCTTGTTGGAAAAATAATTTTGCAGCCTGGAGATGGAAATATTCGTGTTGTACAAAGTGAAATATGACAAGATTCGACAGGTTAAAGCATTAAATATCACATTCATTCTCATATATAGCGTTCTCCTGTCCTTTACCAATAAAAGGCAAACGAGACAAGAAGTAAACACAATTTTAATACGTAGTGCCACAAATTCATTTTATTTGTCTTTGTTACGGGCATGCGCCGCAAAGCTTGTCTGTCTTACTCTGGGTTATCTGCCTTGTCAAAAGTGATTTACTTCATTTATTTTGGTGGTGGTAGTAGTGAGATTTATTGCCTCACTTGCACTTTAAAGTTTGAATTGTTAACAAGCTAGTGTTTGTATGTGTGTGCATGTGTATGTTTATGTATGTATATATATATATATATATGTCATTCGCTGGGAAAGTGTACCATTTTGTTACTTGAAGTGCAAAAAATAAAGTGGATTAAATCTAATTATTTTATATGTTAAAGTGTACATAAGGGTATAATGTTCACCTACAAACATAAGAAAAGATAAAAATTATAAAATGTTGATGTTATACGAGTCTAAAATCCGTAAAAAGCATATGTTTCTGTTGAAAACATAGAAAGTAAGATTTTACCAGGAAAAAAGTTTTTTTGAAATAAGCAATATAATTATCCCACTACCACCAATATATATTTTTTTATTAACCTAAATTATTAACTTAACCTGGATATATTTTATTTAAAATAGGGTATAAAACTACAACTTCGCAAAGTTGAAACCATATTAAAATTATCAGCCATTATAAAACAAGCTCTATTTTTCTCAACTAAAACAGGCTAAGCTACTATCCTGCAAAAATAATATTAAGTAATAAACAAAGTATCTATTTAAATATAATGTGTTTAAAAAAATATAATAATAAACCTAATCGTGCTATTTCTATTCTTGCATGTAGTTTACTTGCTCGTGTTTAAAACATATACACAGCTATGTGAAACTTTAAATGCAAAATAAGCCACATGAACATGTAGGCCTACATATTTAATATGCAAGCATTTACGATTTTAATTAATTTAATGAAAATATATCGAAATTATCAGAAATCTTAGCTGTTTTCAAAGGTCGATGATTCTGAAATTTTACCTGCTCTCATTTACAATCATGTGATCTGAATGGGAAATGAAAGTTATCTTTCTTATTTGGTACTAAAACTCATCACACCAAGATAGAATGACATTAGAATTATCTTTCTGGAATATGGCGCTTTTGAAAAATGTACGAAGTAGTTCGCGATATTATCGTCATTATGTTATATTTACAAATTTATTAGTTCCGTTATAGCGTGTTAGAGAAGAAACGAAGTCAAATTAGTTTTCCTAAACCTGAGTATAACGAATAAATTTGAAAAACATTAGTGTATGAATACTTCCGGTAAAAAAATTTTTAAAAAACTAATTAAATCCACATGGCGTGTTCGTATGACATATCCCGGTTTGGAAAAAGAATAAAAGTTTTGGATCCGATTTATTTGGAAACTAAGTGCTGCAAAGAATTTGCCTTTTAAAAATGTTATTTCTTTTTTTTTTTAAATGACCGCTTGCAGATAAAGTAATATTGAATATTGCTTTAATGTATTATCGCTTCTAAGAAAACCTTGATTCGATATGTTTATTGGATTATTTATAACAATGAAAATTAAAGAAAATGGGTGACATTTGTCAGTTAAAAATTACTTTGTTTTACACATAATTACAAAATAAATAAGCACTTATCTACACAACTATCTTGTGTATCTCTCACATCAATTTTGTACATATAGAATATAAACACATGATATTTCAATACTTTATTTTTAAGAAAACACTTCGTGGTATACTTCCCTAGAGAATGAGCCACATATGTGTATATTGAACCGAAGGAGGGCGGTTGAGGGTGTGCGCCAAACCGGTGCGACCTGCTTTATTTAGCCTTTTCTGCTAGCCCTCCCGCTTCCCTCTCCCCCCAACACAAGTGTGGGGTAGTGGTCCCACTGGAGCACTCCATATCAGAAAACGTAATGATCAACGCATGCCCAGTTGTGACGTAAAACTGCTATCGTAACACACACACACACACACACACACACACACACACACACACACACACACACACACACGTATATAAATATAAATATACGCGCGCGCGTGTGTGTGCATGTATGTGTGTGTATATTTGTATGTGTCTACGTTTGTGTTTGTGTGTGTGCACTCTGAATCGGCGTCTGCCACTAAGCAATAAACATATTAATTGTTAGTAGTGCAAAAGTGGTAATTTGTAAGAAGTGTCAATGAAATTATTCAAGACTGCTTGCATTTAACCTGAAATTCAGAGAGAGAGAGAGACAGAGAGAGAGAGAGAGGGATTGTGGTCATTTTCATATCATATCATAACCTGGCAATCTATATATATTTATATTGCAATCATTTTTAGCAACTGCAATTAGCATTTAAAAACCTGACAGTCTTATAAATATTCAGACTGTAATCATTTTCAGTATATGCCATTAGCACTTAACAACCTGGCAGTGTGTATTCATTAAATGTCATTGAATTTCAACAGACCTCATATTCATGTTGCTGTTGCAGCTTTAGTGATAACTACTGAAACATTATGGTAGATCAAAACACAAGTTGCCTATATGAAGAGTGTTTTGAGTTTTTAAATTTAAAGTTGCACTACTGACATTATAAAAACTATATTCTGGATGGATAGTGTTTGATTCCTGTACTATTAATGACTAGCCAGCTTCTTTTATACTGGCGAAGTTTAATTCCTGTATTAAAGATTGGTCGTCTTCTTTGTACTGGCGAAGTTTGATTCCTGTACTATTAATGACTAGTCGTCTTCTTTATACAGGCGAAGTTTGATTCCTGTACTATTAATGACTAGTCGTCTTCTTTATACAGGCGAAGTTTGATTCCTGTACTATTAATGACTAGTCGTCGTCTTTATACAGGTGAAGTTTGATTCCTGTACTATTAATGACTAGTCGTCTTCTTTATACAGGCGAAGTTTGATTCCTGTACTATTAATGACTAGTCAGCTTCTTTTGTACTGGCGAAGACGATGCTGTATGTGCGTAGTTATAAATTTGTGGAGATTTTTCCTCATCTAGCTTGCTCAAATAAATTGGTTTCTATGTATAAACTATCAACGAAGACGAAATAAATTGGTTTCTCTGTTTTAGTGACTCCCGGTCTTTAAGTAATCCAGGAACGGCTTGTACCTACTGAAGAGAATGACATTAAAACTGCTACAAAGGTTACATCTGAGATTCTTTCATATCTTTCCATGTAGAATTGGACCAGTTTTGATTCTAGAACTGTGAAAAAATAGCAAGTGGGGAAATAGTGTTGTCATAACTGAAGCAAAGTATCACATGGGTAATTAATTAATGAACTGATCTATCTTGGACCAGTAAGGTAAGACATGGTCATTATTTAATGAAATGATCTATCTTGTACCAGAAAGATAACACACGGGTCATTATTAATGAACTATCTTGGACAAAAGGTAAAATATGGATCTTTAATTAATGATCTGGTGTAAGACCAGCAAGATAGCATACGGGTCATTATTTGATGAACTGATTTATCTTGAACCAGCGAGATAACATACGGGTCATTAATTAATGAACCTATCTCTCTTGCACAACAAAAAGTGAGGTGTGTATCGCATCTCGCATCAAGTAAGTTGTTAAACGATAATATGCTCTACTTAATTAATTATTGTCATCATCATCAGTAATCGCAGTACGAACAAAATAGCAAGAGCAAAAGCAAGAAAAGAATCATTTACCTTTCTTGTAGCCATTTCTTCTCTACCGTATTATTTTTCTCATTCTTTTCATGTTCGTCTTTCTCTTGTATTATTATTTTGCATGTCTCATCCTCATTATTACTTAATAGTAACGATCTAGATATATAGTGCTAAGTAATAATGAGGATGAGACATGCAAAATAATAATACATTAATAATATGAATAATACTATTTGGTGGCATACATTCAGCCACTTTTTATAAATTAATTCATAAAAATTAAAATTAAAATACTCTACCAGTAGGCTACATTTACAGAGTGTATTTTAATAGTTGCCACTTCAAGTCTTACATGGAAAATCGACAAAGTTGAAAAGAAAGCGATAAATAGAGAAAATATTTACATTGCGTCCTGGAAATCCGTACAAGTTCTAACAATTCAGAGCAAAATGTCCCTCTCCCCCCACCCTTCTTCTTTTCTCCTCCACCCTATCCATTTTGTCATGCGCCGTGTACGAAGGGTGCTTTCGTGTACCAAACACGAGCCTTTGTGCTTAAGCATAAACTAAGCACGTCATTGTAGCTTCTACACTCATAGGGGCGTCGTGTGCCTTATCAGGATGTTAAAGCTATTTAATCTGGGTACAGCAGTAAGAAACCCTTGTCAAGGCTCGAACTTCGCCAAGCAACACACTTAAGGCGTGAAGAGCTGAAAATCATGTCAAACTTTCTGTTGTCAAGGAAACAAAACAAAATACTCTCCATGTCACGCCTACCTGTCACCGTGTCTTTAAAAAAAATAAAATATCTTCAATTAATACCACCTACCAAAACGACTTTTAAAAAATGATTGTATTATTAAATTATCAACTTGGACATCGTTGGAGGCAATAAAATTACCCTCCCTGAGACTCGATAGCCATGAGGACAACAGCACTTCGAGTCTATACTGAGTTTTTAAACACTGGTCTCGCTGAGTCCGCGGGAGGTTGTAAACTCGAAACCTAATGTTTGGAGAACGTTCCGCCATAGCCTTGGTGCAGCAAGTACCGTCTCAAGAGGAGTTCTACTTGTCATCGAGGACAGCAAGTTGAGGTTTACGACGATAGATATGACTTCAAACAAGAGCGCGTTCAAAAAACACTTCGGGCGTGTTTGAAAAGTCAGTTCGGTTCACTTGAGACTGATTGCCAGTAAATCTACCTATACATCCTAGTCCCCTTGGCCTTTCTCGCTTCTCTCCCCCTTCGGATACCTAGTGTGGACAAACCAATCCAAAATGCTATTTTAAGCCAGCGGGTATTCTGAAGGAGAGGGGAGCTCCGAAAACACCGACGAGTATATATATATACCCTTAGTACTTTAATCCGGCACTGTTACTCTGTTACTCAGTACTAAAAACAAAAATTATTATGATAAATGTTAATAAAATTAATTAAATATGATTTTCAGTGTTAACCTAGGCATGTTTTGAAAATAATGAATGCTGTCCAACACGGGTCTTCATTACTGTTGTGTTAGGCTGGGGTTTTTTTTTTAATGGTCGCACTGAAACTTCCATTAGTGACACATGGACAACACTTGCTATCATTGAATGTCCTCTCCAGTTATACAGTGGGTCCTGCAAATGTTTAGCTCCATCCAACGACTGCAGGCAGTGCTCTTAAATCCATTTAATAATAAGAATTAATAATTTATTTTACGAATCTAGGGAAAAAATGTTTACGCGCACGTTGTTAGTAAACATGGCTTGTACGAAATTATTTTATGACGTGAAAGTCATGAGCTTTTCAGTCATCCCACGTTCACTCGACTTGTTGTCTTTTGACTTTCTTCACTCGCTCATTTAAAGAAAAGTGCCTCCCCCCCCCCCCCCGTCAACTTCATCTTTGAAGTCTAAAGTTATATGATGATGCTGATAATGATGATGATGACGATGATGACGATGATGACATACGTGATAAACAATTGTTATGAAAGCCCATCCTTTGCACTGATTTAGTCTGCAAAAGTCATTTAGAAAGTATAATAAAAAAATATATTTACAACTAAAGATGTCAAGAGAGGCCAACTTTTAATGCATTATACATCTCATCCACAATAGGATATTCATCAATAATTCTTATGAGAAAGCTGTTTATTGGGAAATGTTCACATATGACATAATCTGTATAAAAGTATATATTGTAAGCAAATACATATAAACTATAAAACTATTTTGTTTTAAATACTAGTGAGCGATTCTGATACTAGAACCTATTAAAGGTGAACAGCTAGTCCACTTAATTCTGATACTAGAACCTGTTAAAGGTGAACAGCTAGTCCACTTAATTCTGATACTAGAACCTGTTAAAGGTGAACCTGTTAAAGGTGAACAGTTAGTCCACTTAATTCTGATACTAGAACCTGTTAAAGGTGAACAGTTAGTCCATTTAATTCTGATACTAGAATCTGTTAAAGGTGAACTGTTAGTCCACTTAATTCTGTTACTAGAATCCATTAAACAACTCTAGACCAGTGAACTCAGACAATAGTCCCACAAAGAGCAAGTAATCCACCTCCTGACGCTAGAATCCTTGAAATTTAAACAACTAGGCTGACAGTTTGTGGTGTTGATTGAAGTTCACTGCATTACTTTGGGTGTTTGTATTAATTGGTTTAGAGATGTATTTCTTATAAACCGCTCAGTAAACAGTTTCTGGAGTTGATTGAAGTTCACTACATTACTTTGGGTGTTTGTAGTTGTGGTTTTAGAAATGTATTTCTTAAAAACCGCTCAGTGCATTTTTCAAATGGAAGAACTACATCTGTATTGTGTTTTCCGACTTGAAATTGGCATAATCGTTTACTTCATGAGACTGAGATCTCGCGAGAGCTAGGAGAGTTTAATTTTGTATTTGCCTGCATAGTTTCCATGTACGGTAGACGTTTAGAAAAATATGTTTTTGTCTAGCTACTTTGTTTTCTTTCTGTGTGTTTGTTTATGAGTGTTGTATCTATGTACCTATCCGCAACTGTGTGATTCTGTATGTTTCTTGTATTTGTGTTGTTACAGATTAAATTTGCCTATCCCTATTTCTGAACTTAATTGTCATACAAATTCTTAATTGTCAAAGTGATCCTACCTTGGGCACTGCTTTTGCTGATATTTTTAAGTGTCAAAGTTGGAAGTAAACAACTCAGGTAAAGAATGTGCTAGACTTGCCGATGTAATCTAAACTGGTTTTAGGTGGATGTGTACTTTTAGAGCTCGCCCATAAACATTCAGTGTTCTCTTATAAACTCATTTATAGTTCACTCATACAAATGAACCAAATAACTACTGCTGTGCTACATGACTCAAAACGAACATTCTCTTATGACCCCACATGGTCGTGATTAGGCAATATGAACATTTATTAAACTCTATTTGTAACTTAAACAATTTGCCAAATGTAACCACGCTGTCTTATATTATTTCTTGTTGAATACATTTATTGTTGACACTCATGTTAGCGTGACTCACTTTCATGTTGTATGTTGTGGTCTGTCACCTGTATTTACTTACTATCCCGGATGTAGGTATCGGGGTGGGGGGTGGACCTCGAGCTATCTTCTAGAACTATTACTCTTCTATTCTACATTATTCATCATTCATCTTTCTTATCACAATGTGTATTTAGGGGATTAGCTTAAGTTTACGGTCTGGGTGGTGGTGGTGGTGGAGAATTAACATCTTACCCATCTCCCAGCAAAATGTCATAATGTGTTTGTATTGTTACATGTATTTGTGTCTGGTACTGTGCCTGTGTCAGCGACTTAGAGGTATTTTGACTCTTACTGTATTTATTTGTGCCTATTTTATTTGTGTCCCTGAATGTTTTATGTCTATATATGCATACGAGTGTGTAACATGTCAGTGACTATATTGTTATGTCTATATATGCATACGAGTGTGTAACATGCCAATGAGTATATTAGGTCTATATATGCATACGAGTGTGTAACATGTCAGTGAGTATATTGTTATGTCTATATATGCATACGAGTGTGTAACATGCCAATGAGTATATTGTTATGTCTATATATGCATACGAGTGTGTAACATGCCAGTGAGTATATTGTTATGAATCTCTGGAAGTGAATATGCCCCTGACCTTGACGTTATGCCTATTAAAGTGTTTTTGTTTGTTTTTCTTATGTGTTTGTGTTTATATGTGTTTTGTGTCGAGATTTGTGTCTGTGTCTGTCTTTGATTTTGTGCTTATGTCCCTAATTGTGTATATGCATCCTCATATTGTATGTGCATGATCTGTTTGCAAATGCATCCTTGATTGTATGTGTATGCTCTGATTGTGCATATACTGACTGTAAAAATATCCTCTGATTGTATGTATATGCTCTGATTGCATGAGTAACCTCCTGACTGTACGTGCATGCTCTGCTTGTAAGTGTATACTCTGATTGTAGGTGTATGCTCTGGTTGTAAGTATATGCTCTGGTTGTAAGTGTATGCTCTGGTTGTAAGTGTATACTCTGATTGTAGGTGTATGCTCTGGTTGTAAGTGTATGCTCTGATTGTAAGTGTATGCTCTGGTTGTAAGTATTTGCTCTGATTGTAAGTGTATACTCTGATTGTAAGTGTATGTTCTGGTTGTAAGTATATGCTCTGGTTGTAAGTGTATGCTCTGGATGCGTTTGCTATAATTGTAAGTGTATGCTCTGATTGTAAGTGTTTGCTCTGATTGTAAGTGTATGCTCTGGATGCGTTTGCTATAATTGTAAGTGAATTGCCTGATTGTAAGTGTTTGCTCTGATTGTAAGTGTTTGCTCTGATTGTAAGTGTATTGCCTGATTGTAAGTGTATTGCCTGATAGTAAGTGTTTGCTCTGATTGTAAGTGTTTGCACTGATCGTGTTTGCTCTGGTTTATATGTATGTTCTGATTGTGTGAGCCTACATCCCTGATCACGCTTCATAGAGTATATTTGTTTGCAATGTTTTAAATATATAATCTTTTGTGTCCTTTTTGCAGTATGAGTGTTCCATTCCTTTCATTAACTTCATCAACAGCCCCCCTCGACTGGAGAGACACATGGCTTCTAGAGAGGTGAATGAATGTTAATACAAAAGAAAATGTTTTCATTCATACATCACAAAATCAAGGGAATGTAATTTAAGTCGAAATAAAAAATTAAAATAATTATTGCGCAACCCGTCTACTCTTAATCTGCAAGTTCACTTCAAGCTACGAGGAGATACAGATTAATTAGATTTATAATTAATATAAAAATTAAATTTAAACTGTATGTATATTGGTTATTATAAACGCTTTATAAAGTTGAGATAGATAGGTAGATAGACGGACGGATGAATGGATGGACGGACATAGATAGATAGATAGATAGATAGATAGATAGATAGATAGATAGATAGATAGATAGATAGATAGATAGATAGATAGAGTTTGAGCTTATTTATTCAATCATAATGGAGCAAGTCAGAAATCAAGAGCATTTAAAGATGTATGGAGTCTTAATTATTTCGGGTCTCACGTTGTAGCTTGCTCCATTTCATAGAGACAGAATTAGCATCCTTTGTAGCTTTCGGCAATCCAAGGATACAAGTCGCGTACTCTGTCTAGTTTAATACGCAATGAAGATTGCAGCATCCATGGATCTAGGTGTAATACGCAATGAAGATTGCAGCAATCCATGGATCTAGGTGTAATACGCAATGAAGATTGCAGCAATCCATGGATCTAGGTGTAATACGCAATGAAGATTGTATGGAAGACAAAACAACGCCGACATGAATACGTTATACTTGAGACTAGCATTTTCAGATACAAGTAGTACTTTATCGGCTAATTACAAAATTGTGCACGTACATGAGCTTGAAAACATTAACGCACGCACGCACACTAAACAAACTTCTTTCTTTAAAGGAACTTTGTTGTTTTAGATTCGAAAAATACTAATAATTGTGCGACAGTTTAATGGAGTCATGCCGAGTCTGATATCCATAAACATGTCTAAAATATGTAATTTTCATAGATAGTCTTAAGATTTTCAATTTTAATACTATACACTTATCAATTTGTCCCATACTTTTCATTGTTTAAGAATAATCTTTTCGGTAGGTTATACTGTGAAAAGATAAAGTTTAAGTGAATTGCTAAAATATTTGTGTATAAATGCATGCATAGTTTGTTGTTTTTAATCTATAATCGCTTTTTAAATTTTAAAAAAAATTATTTATTTGAATTGTTCACTTTATGAAACAAAGGACTTTTAGTCTTTATTCATGATGAGTGAAGATAATAAGAGGAACAATGTGTGTGTGTGTTTGCTTTGCTTGAGTTCTTTCTCTTTCCGTGTGTGTGTGTGTGCGTGCGTGTGTGTGTGTGTGTGTGTGTGTGTGTGTGTGTGTATGTGTGTGTGTGTGTGTGTGTGTGTGTGTGTGTGTGTGTGTGTGTGTGTGTGTGTGTGTGTGTGTGTGTGTGTGCACTTATAACAGATAATATTTAGTTCTACGATTGCTATATTAATAGCTGTCCAAACATTTTTTTAATACTTTTATGCTCAGAATTTATCACACTTTTCTTCTTGTTTCTTCTCGCATGCTGCTCTTGGATTGTGACTGATCTTATATTAAAATTGATTAAACAAAAATAATAAAAAGGGCGTTAACATACGACCATGCTCCGTCTGTGAGTGTAAAAGGTTTGGTGAGCATATGCTCAACTACCGGAGCAAGCTGTTTGACCTTCGCTTAGTCTTGAGAAAGACTCAGATGGTAAGACAAGAGTTTGTCTAAGACACAATTGATGTTTACCACAGTGCAAAGCGAATTTCGCTAAAAGCGCGGACATGATTGCATTCTGATTGGTTCATCGGAAGTCTTAATTAGTTCCTTTTCGCTTGTTATTAACATATAATCCGACTACAGTGTTATTACAGAATTTGTTTGTAAATCTGTCAATGTTTATTTTATGCATATTTTAATCATATAACTCATTTGTGTGCATGTCTCTCTCTCTGGTTCTGTGTTTGTGTGCGTGTGCCTGTATGTGTGTCGGGGGAACTGATTGAATGGGAACACAATGATGACTTCCAGAATAGTCGACCGGCAGCAAGAATTTCGCTGTCTCCTGTCTCCAATATGAGTCTACTGAACGTTTAGACTGGGATAGTCCCCCCCCCCTCCAATTTCAAGTTTTTGCTGCCTCCCATTTAAAATCATCCCTGTAGTCATCTTGCATTTACGAAAATGGGGGACGTTACGTGCTGTAATTCGACTGATTTGGCCTCGTTTTCGTACAAGTGAATTCGAGATTAGTGCAAGATGCTCCAACAAGTTTATAACAGAAGCAGTGAGACGGACAAGCACAAACCATGATCCCACACTGGGTTTTAATAATAAATTAACAAAGATTGATTTTACCAGCCATCTTGGTATTCTAAGAATGAGTCTGTGTACACTTCCGCGGATTTAGGGAATTAGGTTCTGGCATAGATTAGGGTGGGGGTTGTGGTTCCTGGCTGTTTAGCATATCGATCTCGTTTCAAATTCTATCCACGTTACCATTGCTACGAGTACAGAACGATGTCAACATGAAAACGGAAGATAAGGAAAATAACTCACTGCATCTGTATATCCGGCATCTCACCTGACTGGCGAAAGGTAGCAATTTAGAAACACACAAAAGATTGCGTAAAAGGATATGTTTTGATCTTTGGCCTGTGCGCAGAAACAGACATTATTTACCTACCAGAATTTAACATTTAATGTTACTAAGCTTTGCTCTGCAATGTTACTAAAAATTCACACGTCAACTGGAAAATTGAACAAAACATAATAAATGAAAGTCGTTAAGATCAGTCAATAACATGAAGAAAGAAATTAAGAGCATAAAAGAGAACCTTTCATATGAAGAACTGCATCTAGATACGTTAGTGTTATTAAGCTCTGTTGTCTTTTGCTCACTTAATCATTTGCACTTTATAACACATGAAGTCTAAATGACACCCCTCCTCGCAGGAAAGAAATAAGAAACATATTTATGAATCTCTACAGATCCGATACAACATTAAACGTAGAACCAAAATATTCCCTTAGCGTACTTACTGGCACTAAATTTTGATTCTAAAGCGTTTCTGAGGGTGGTGGTGGTAGTGGTGACGGTGAGAAGTGTCTGTGTGTGTGTGTGTGTGTGTGGGGTAATACTGCTTACCACTTTTGTGTACATTGTTGTTGGATCTGTACGGTTTGTCCTCACAGCTTTATAATCACTTATGTCTTTTGCTAGGGGAGATTATTTATGGCTTTTGTTCATATGTTGTTGGGGGTTTTTTGTTTATTATATGCATGATTTTATTTATTAAAGTTGATTGGACACAAATGTATTTATATATTTTGTGCTTGTTGAGTAAAAACAACTGTACAGTTTTGTTTTTCTAGTTGACATTTTTTCTGCTGTCAGCATCTTTGTTACTTTTCAATTTTGTACTTTAAAAATATTTGATTATGCTATTCTATTGGTTATACACCATTATCATCCAATACATAGCTTACAAAGACTTTTACATTATATTAGTTAGGTATAGTGATGATTGTTACATGAATCATGACATTATATTAGTTAGGTATAGTGATGATTGTTACACGAATCATGACATTATATTAGTTAGGTATAGTGATGATTGTTACACGAATCATGACATTATATTAGTTAGGTATAGTGATGATTGTTACACGAATCATGACATTATATTAGTTAGGTATAGTGATGATTGTTACACGAATCATGACATTATTCTGCTTTCGATATACCCGTTATTACACCATTCCTGTGTACATGTATTGCATTCTGTCTCGACGGAGGGCAGTTGAGGGTGTTTGCCAAATTGGTGCGACCTTTTTCACCCCCTTCCACCAGCCCTCCCGCCCTCCACATCGGAACGCAATGTGGGGCTGCGAGGTCTCACTGGAGCACTCCAGATCAGATGACGCCTTATGACGAAATGATCAACGCAAGCTCCAGTAGTGACAAACTGCTATCGATCCCCCTTCCCCCACCAAGTTAGGTGTAATTTCGATCACGGCTAACTGTTAATTATTTGTGATGATTTATTGTAAGTTATTGTACCCTTATGAGTGCTTGCTGTTTCTTTTCTTATTTAAAAAGTATATATATTAAAAAAATCTTTTTGTGTTCAGATCAGTTCACTTACTTTGTCGTTTCTGATTGCCATTGAGCTTGTTCACATTGTTTACTTTCTTGGTTTCTTACAAAGCTTAATGGCATGGTGCTGACTAATGATTTATATTTCGTGTTCACTTTGGGCGTCAATCCTGCATCTGCGCAAGAAGTCTTAAGTGTCGTGCGCAAACCCTTCACTATATTTAACGCTATGTAAAACGATAAGCTTTAAGTCATTTTTTTTCCTTTTTCTCCTTTCTCAGCCATTCATTATCTGTATGGATCGTGTGCAAAAACTTTTACTATATCTGCTCCATTTGAAACGAACATTCTGATGTTTTGTGTCTTAGCCATGAGTTGCCTTTGTGTATCGTGTACAAAATATTTCTTTGTATATATACCGTATATTAAACAACTATTATGTCTCAAGTGTCGTGCGCAAACCTTGTACTGTATTAAAACTGTCTTGTAAATAAATATATGTCTGAAGTACCAAGGTGCCTACATCCTTCAGGCGGGTATATAATTTTGTGAATGCTTAGATTAATGAATTAGTTTCAAAGAAACAAAAATAAATTAGCAATAAAATAAATAAATAAATCGTTGGTTATAATGTGAATGCTAAATACACTCAATCGCGTTATTCTTTGTTTATTCGCGTGAGTTTGGCGAAATTCTGTGTTCAGGTTTATATTTTACAATGTGAGATCTATGCATTAATATGCAGGAACATTTGTGTTCAGCACTTGTTGATTAGAACAGTCGAACACGACAGAAGAACGATGTAGCAGATTCTCAATCTGTCAGAAGAGATGATTCATTATTTTCGGTATTTATATTCCCTTGGTTTTGTTGTCCTCATTTTTATATGTACAGTATTTGTTTCGTTTCCATTGCATCAACTTAATTAAAAGAATTACTTGTACCAATAGAATTTCCTGTACCAATCAAAGCTAAGTGGCAGAAATAGCCAGCCTTCCACAAATTAAGTAGAAAAATACATGTAGTAGGAATAGCCAACCTCATAGTTAAAATAGTTAATTTCATTATTGAGGTTATCGAAAATCTTAAGATTAAAGTTTAATAATTACGACAGATCCTTTTATGTTTTGTTTAGCGAACTTATCTTCATTGTTTCAGTTATTTCTTTTCATCTTTTTATTTTTAAAGTTTTGTTTTGCTTTTGAAATAAAAAAGATCGATGTGAAAGAACAAGAGATAGATGATGACTCACCACAGACCAGGAGATCACAACGCAAATCCTATTCTTCACCACTTTTTGATCCTAAATCCTTGCGCGGTGAGTATTCGCGTTTCAATCAGTGAGTTTTCTCTTTTTATGTTGCTCAGTGAGTGTTCTCCTTTTAGTCAGTGAGTGTTCTTATTTATCAGTATGTGTTACATTTTGTCTTGGTGAGAGAGCGTTCGACACTTAGTGAATTTTTCGTTTTAGTGCTTGTTCTAGTTTATCAAGGTCGGTGAGTTTACTTATTTCACTCAGTGTTTCTCGTTGTTGTTAACGAGTTTTTCGTTTAGTCAATGAGTGTTCTCGTTTTATCTAGGTCATTGAGTGTTCTTGTTTTAGTCAGTGAGTGTTGTGTTTTACTCACTAAACGTTCACGTTTTTTCTTAGTGAGTTTCACTTTTCATCCTATCATTGAATATCTACGTTTAGTCAGGGAGATTCACGTTTTATCCTGTCAATGAGTATCTGTGTTTAGTCAGGGAGATTCACGTTTTATCCTGTCAATGAGTATCTGTGTTTAGTTGGGGAGATTCACATTTTATCCTGTCAATGAGTATCTGTGTTTAGTTAGGGAGATTCACGTTTTATCCTGTCAATGAGTATCTGTGTTTAGTTAGGGAATGTTCATGTTTTGTTATTAATGAAATTTTTTATTTATATTTCACTCCATACCAGTTTCTTCACATTATTTACAGTTCAGTTGTCCGGCAGTACTTTTTACATTTTACTCAACATTGCAATTTTTGCACTCGATTCTAAAATAAAATATTTAAAATGTTGAAAGCCCGTTACAAACGGACTGCAAGTTTATTAAACCTATCATAAATGATGCTCACACTACTCTCAATATCTATAGAATTGTCTTTCTTTCTTTCTTTCTTTCTGTCTTTCTTTCTTTCTTTCTTTCTTTCTTTCTTTCTTTCTTTCTTTCTTTCCTTCCTTCTTTCTTTCTTTCTAAATTTCATTCTTTCAATGAGGAGAATGTAGACTGTTAGCAATAATTTTTCTGCACATTTCCACTTAATTCTTTTTTAATACTTAGCACTATGTATTATTCATTACGATCTATTTTTCCTTAGGATCCAGAACAGTTCATTTCGAATCTCCACGATCAGCCAGTCGCGTCACACAATCTGTCATTGTCGTTCCTGACCAGTTCAGCATGCCCGAACAGACCAATTTGCTCGATCACGACGGCATACCAATGGCGGCCAATTTGCCCGAGTTCATGAAAATGCCCGATGAAATCGAGGTATGCGACAAAGCACCCGATATATCTAATCCGATTGCTGTGCCCGAACAAGTCTGGGAGACGAACGAATATCCGCCAGAAGGAGATAGTTTCCACGTTCCTGATGTGGTGCACCTTGCTGGAGAGAAGAGGGAACAGACTGCCACGGTGATGGCACACCAAGACATGATACAGATCGAAGCTGAGTCACCTACACCTGACACTGTGAATGAAGTATGCGCAACAGAGAGAAGCGACGCGAGTGAAACAGAAAAAGATCTAGACCCAGACTTGACACCGCTGCCCGTTTCTACATACGCCCCTTTGGACCGTGAGTGGTGATTAAGATGGCTTCATAGATTAAAACTATTTATTTCGAAGTAATTTAACATCCAGTCGTTTATGGTTAGATCGAGTTCGGTGCGTTGGTTATTGGTTGGGGTTAAGTTGGATTAATTTACGCTGTGTTCGGTTGAAATTGGATTTTTTTTCAGGTCTTTGTCTTCCACATCCGGCAGTGAGGTTGGGATGTTTCCGTTTGATCAGGTTAGGATGTTTCAGTTTGATCAAGTTGAAATGTTTGAGTTTGATCAGGTTTGGATGTTTCAGTTTCATCGGGTTGGGATGTTTCAGTTTCATCAAGTTGAGATGTGGGAGCTAGATCAGATAGGGTTGTTTTAGTTTGATTAAGTTGAGATGTTTCAGTTTGGTCAAATATGATTGTTTCACTTTGATCAGTTTGGGATGCTACAGTTTGATCAGATAGCGATGTTTCAGTTTGGTCAGATTGGATGTTTCAGTTTGGTCAGATTGGATGTTTCAGTTTGATCAGATTAGGATGTTTCAGTTTGATCAAGTTGAGATGTTTCAGTTTGGTCAGAGAAGATTGTTTCAGTTTGATCAGATAATGATGTTCAATTTGATCAAGTTGAGGTGTTTCAGTTTGGTTTGATAAGGTTGTTTCATTTTGATCATATTAGGATGCTTCCGTTTGATCATGTTAGGATGCATCAGTTTTATCAGATTAGGATGCTTCCGGTCGAATATGGTGAAATGATTTAGACTGAGTCTGTGAGGTTGCGATATTTTTGCAAACTGAGAGACGTTTATGAATTTGTTAATTAAGCATTTTGCTAGGCTTTTTGGCATTTTTCTTTTTGATTTTGTGTTCTTTTAAAATCTAGTCTAATTTTACAAATCCATTCTTAAATTTCATTTGGTCGATCTGATATACTGCAGTGCGATGTGACCTTGCATTAATAAGTGACAGTAAAACAATAATTATAATTGGTTTTTTTCTTAATGTAAGTAGTTAAGACTCAGATTATTACTCTGGTATTTATGTTTTTATACCTTCTAGCACAACTATAAAAGTGCTAGACTTTGGCTTGTTCCTAGGCTTCGAGAGATGAGAGTGTCACACATTGCCGCTGTTAATTGCTGCGTTCACCACCATCAATACGTCACAAACTCTTTGCTGGTTTGTTTTCTTCGTTTTGTTTGATCATCCACTCGCTGCTTTTTTGGTTTTAGCGCATGTTTTCCACTTGTGTTTGCGTCTCAGTACAGGGTGTATATCTCGGATTTGCGTTTTACGTTCACTTGCATACTTTCGCTGATTTCGCAAGCGGGAGCAAACGGCGAAGGAGAATTATTTTGTTACTCGGAAGGAAAAACATACTGTCCTGAGGGGGGGGGAGTTTAAATAGATATTTGATGGATTCTTTATGCGTAGTTTTACCTCTAGGGCACCGGCCAACCATCTGCTCTTTCCAATATTCCACTCTCAATGGACTTTTGCTTGCACACAGTGTCTGATCTATCGTCCCCTTCGACTGACATGACATGAACCCCAAAGCCGTTAATGATCACTCGTAAGTTTTTTTTCTCACCCGAAATGGGATCAAACCTTAGTCGCTTGAATAGGAAGCTGTGTTCTGCTGTCTGCGCTACCCACTTTTCCTTTACAGCACGGGGTACATTCCTAGCCTACTGAACTGTAAGGTAGCAACGGAAATCGATCTGTGCTGACTTACAGGGATCGATACGACTATGATTATGTCCCATTTTTACCAAAGTATTATATCGAGGGTTTCTTGTTTTGTGTGTGTGTGTGTGTGTGTGTGTGTGTGTGTGTGTGTGTGTGTGTGTGTGTGTGTGTGTGTGTGTGTGTGTGTGTGTGTGTGTGTGTGTGTTGCTGCTGCTGTTTGTTTTTTGAATGCTGCAACGCTTTATTAGTTTAACGGTACAATTTGTGTTTCTGATTGCGGTTTTAGAGCGCATGGGTAACCGAATATAAGCTGTCAGTGGAAATTGGTGTTGTGCGTTTGTAGCAAGCGCTGATTGCTTATTAGAAATCGACCTCTCTGTCTTCAGTGTATTTCTGCTGGGTCAGTGTAAGTTTACTGGTTTAATTTCTTTATTCAGTGTAAATCTGCTGGTTTAAAGTATATATTATTGTCTTTGTTCAGTGTAAGTATAATGGTTCAAAGTATATATTATTGTCTTTGTTCAGTGTAAATCTGATGGTTCAAAGTATATATTATTGTGTTTGTTCAGTGTAATTCTACTGGTTCAAAGTATATATTATTGTCCTTGTTCAGTGTAAGTATAATGGTTCAAAGTATATATTTTTGTCCTTGTTCAGTGTAAGTATAATGGTTCAAAGTATATATTATTGTCCTTGTTCAGTGTAAATCTGATGGTTCAAAGTATATATTATTGTCCTTGTTCAGTGTAAGTATAATGGTTCAAAGTATATATTATTGTCCTTGTTCAGTGTAAATCTGATGGTTCAAAGTATATATTATTGTCCTTGTTCAGTGTAAGTAGGCTGGTTAAAAGTAAATGTCATTGTCTTTGCTGAGTGTGCTGATTCTTCTTGTAAATCACTGTCTTTGGTCTGCTCTCTCGTTATATCTTTTTTCCAGTTCACTCAATTTCTTCATGTAAATAAGTATGTCCTTCATTCAATTTGCTGTTTCCTGATGTGAAACAGTGCGCCGTTGTTCGGTGTTTTGATTCCTGGTGTAAATCAATACATCTTTGTTCAGGGGCTTGATTCCTGTTGTAAATCACTGCCTGTGTTTAGTGTATTGATTTCTGTTGTAAATTACTGTCTGTGTCTAGCGTGTTGATTCCAGTTGTAAATCACTGTCTGTGTCTAGTGTGTTGATTCCTGTTGTAAATCACTTCTCTGTCTAATGTTTTGATTCCTATTGTACATCACTGTCTGTGTTTAGTGTGATGATTTCTGTTGTAAATCACAGACTGTGTTTAGTGTATTGATTCTTGTAAATCAGTGTGTGATTAGTGTATTCATTCCTGTTGTAAATCACTGTCTTTTTTAGTGTTTAGTGTGTTGATTCCTGTTGTAAATCACTGTCTTTTTTTAGTGTTTAGTGTGTTGATTCCTGTTGTAAATCACTGTCTTTTTTAGTGTTTAGTGTGTTGATTCCTGTTGTGGTAAGCGTGCTTCCTGCGTGTCTGTAAGACTGTCTACGATTTGACTTCTTGTGTGTAGGCCAGTCCGATCATGTACTTGTTCGCATTGCCTACATCAAACTTTCATTTAGTTCCTCTCCTAATTAGTTCTGTTTTAATTAGTTCTCCTCCTACTTATTTCCCCTCCTTCACTTGTTCTCAGAGTTAAGTCCAAAGTCCAAATCCATAGAAAAGTCAAAATAATGTCCTAGAAGACCTAAATGAATCACGATCAGAGAAGCGCGACAGCAAACCTTCCTGGACAGTATTTATAGATTAATGTTCTGTCTTATGTTTTTTTGATTGGAATAGTTTTGTCGGTGATGATGAATGTGGTGGTTGTGGTAGTGGTGGTGGTGGTGGTGGTGGTGTGTGTGTGTGTGTGTGTGTGTGTGTGTGTGTGTGTGTGTGTGTGTGTGTGTGTGTGTGTGTGTGTGTGTGTGTGTGTGTTTGGGTGGAAGTCTAATTGTTTTATTGACTCTATTTTTAAAAAAATTATATACGTTTGCTTATTTGACTTAATGATAATGACGACTACAAAGAAAAGGAGAAAGAGGAGAATGGTGTTCATTCTAATAATGATTTTGATGGTGGTGTCTACTGTAACATATGTTTTCTTTTATAAATAACATTATCATATCAGAAATTATATTCATAACTCTTGGGTGGTTTCATTTCGTTGTTGTTTTGCATTGAATATGAATGCTTAGTGAATTTATATAATCTTACGATTGGAAATTTTCATCAATTTAAGCATAATATAATAGTGAAGATTTAAATAATACAGTGTGGATATAAATATGGCAATGTGAATATAATATAACATTGAGGAAATAAACATAACAATAATGACAGAAACAAAATAATGAGGATATAAATATAATAAATAAAATATTAAAAATATGTAATAATGAGGATATAAACATAAAAAAGAGGTTATGAATGTAATTATGAAGATATAACCTTAATAATGAACATATGAATATACTAATATTGGTATTAAGCTAATAATGGGGATACGAATATAATGATGAGAATATTAATATGAACATAATAAAGACGATATAAGCATAATAATAAAGATATAAATAAGTTAATGAGGATATGAATATAATAATGGATATATAATAGTGAGGATATTGATGTAATAATGAGAATATGAACATAATCAGGATATAAATATAATAATGAGGATATGAGTATAATGATCAGGACGTAAACGTAATAAAGAAGATATGAATATAATAATGAAAATCTAAACAAAATAAAGAGAATATGAATATAATCAAATAATGAGGATATACATATAATAATGTTGATATGAATATAATTATGAAGATATAAGCATAATAATGAACATATTCTCTTATTATATGAAAATAATAAGCATAATAGAAGATATGAATATAATTATGAGGCTAATAAACATAGTATAGAGGGTATGAATTTAATAATGAGGATATAAACATAATAAAGAGGACAGGAAGGAAGAGGATTGATTCAAAACAATAATAAATGACACTACGATTTTCGTGTTCTCAGACCGGCCTATTAGAGCTAGGGGCTCTGCTAAATCTCCTAAGAGAGCCCTTAAAGGGACCATTGAAAGTAAGGGCACTGCTGAATCTCAAGAATCTGCAGAAGCCGAGAGCACTGCTGAATCTAAAAAATCTGCAGAAGCCGAGGGCACTGAGGAAGATAAAGGCGTTGTTTTCATCAGGGTACATCCCTGCTATGACACACCGGGAAAATTTGCTCAAGACACCCCTGTCTTTGATGCGCTTCATTTGCGCGTTGGGCCATCGATAAAGCAGAGTCGTAAGGGCTGCATGAACAGTGTTCACTGTTGTAGCTGTCAGTATTCTAATCAAACTATAACTTTGTGGCACCACAGTGTTCACTGTTGTAGCTATCAGTATTCTAATCAAACTACAACTTTGTGGCACCACAGTGTTCACTGTTGTAGCTGTCAGTATTCAATCAAATTGTATCTGTGTCAGTGTTGCATCTCGTTTTCTTTCCTATAACCAAACAATGTTGTGCGGTATAACAGTTTTCACAACAATATTGTCTCTCTTATCGTAAGGCTAATCATTAATACTAAAAACTTTTTTTTTACTTTACAGACTACGTGCATGTTTGTCTCTATTTCATATACATTGAACATGTACGTATCATCAACAGTAACTTTGCGTGACTATCATTGCACACATTGTTGTCTCCTTTATCAAAAAACTGCAATGAAGATGGGAATTTTCTTCTGTCACAGACTGAACACACATTTGTCTCCCTTATTATGTGCATGTATTCAGCAATAGCGAAACATAACTCTGTCAGACTTAGTAATCTCCCTTATGCTGTTGCCCTTATTCCCCTGCTCCGCGAAGGAATCAGTTTTAAAGATGATGTTCATAAGGAAATTTGCCGTCCATTTTCATTTAAATTGTCACAACAGTAAGCACGGGGGTATGATAACATTATCAAAACTATTTTCATCCGGATAATATAAATATCTGTTTGCTGCTGTGCATCCAGCTAGAGCACAACATAATTACAAGCATGTTGATGTGTAAGAAAGTAGTAATGTTTGCATGATTTAGCTGTGGGAGACAGAAATTATACAGGTAAACGATGTGTCAGTTAGCTGTGGGAGACAGAAATTATAAGCTACAGGTAAACGATGTGTCAGATGAGTTAGTTAATTTAATTATTAAAAGCTTTATTTCTTTGATTTCATGTACACCAAATTGATAATAACTCTTGATAGATAGTCAAACAGACATGCAGATAGATAGATAGATAGATAGATAGATGGATAGATTGATTGATTGATTGATTGATTGATTGATTGATTGATTGATTGATTGATTGATTGATTGATTGATTGATTGATTGATTGATTGTTGATTGATAGCCTTATTGTATGACAAAAATTATGTGGTTGAGGAAATTTCTTGTTATTTTCATATTAAATATTCTTATTCGTTCATACTAATCCTAAAGTCGGATCCTAAGCATGATCCTCCCTGCTCCCCTCCACTTACCTCCACTCATCGAACACTGAAATTACTAATGGCATGTTCGCACGAATCATATCATTCCTTTAGAGCATGTTCGCACCAACTCATCGGCCTGAGTACGGATAGTCATTTGTGTTGAGCTTATTGCAGGCTGTACATTTAAACAAATAGCTATATGAAAGGCTTCTTTTTTTTTCTTTGGTTGACTAACTCATACTGGTCGGTAACTTGGTTCATATAGTTTTACATGAAAACCAGTAGGTGAATGGAAGTCTTTTTATTTTCTTTCTCCGGTTCACTAACAGATTGGTCGGTAGCTTAGATGATATAAATTATTACTTCTTTAATTGACGGATGGCAAGTGAAATCTGGATTCGTTAATAGTTATCGTGCTGTCATCCGATTGGTTACTTTCATTGAATTGGGAAGTTTGATTGGATGGTTGATTAATTGATTGATTGGTTGGTTACTGACTGAATGGTTCATTAATTGATGGATTCTTTAAATGTATGTTTAACTAATAACTAATTGTCACTTTAGTTGGAATGTTTATATATATCTCCACCCTTAAAGGAAGTAAACTCTAATTGCACCCACACCCCACACCCCGATATCATTAGACAGTATAATAAACTGCTTCTACTCTTTTTCAACGCTAAATTACAGACCAATTCTTTAATAATTTTTTATTCAAGCAGTCCCCCTCCCCCTCCCCCTTCCCCCTTCCCCCGCCATCCCCATTGCAAAGATTCGCGAGAAAATTAATTCTATTTTTTGCCGAATATTGTTATTCCTTTTTGAGAGACATCGGCTGGCTCATCTAGTTGTACATCCAGGGCAAACTAAACAGAAGTGACTAGCTAATTAAGTTATAAGATGACGTCATATATAAGAATTGCTAGCGAACATGAATGACGTCATCGACAAGTGCCTTTGGTCTAATCCAATTTTTCGTTCTTAAAGACTGATGGATTAAAGGACTGTCCATATAAAGAAGGGTTCTCAACCAGGAGGCAATTTGCGGGTTTCGGGGGGGGGGGGGGTAGGGAAGAGGGAGTCAGCTTTAGCTTATTCCGCTTATGTTTTGTACACTTTATTAAGGGAGGTAATTATATTCTATGTAGAGAAAAAGAGGGAAAATGTATTTCATTGGGCTCATTTACTGGGGAGGCGTGGGAGAACATGTCTTATGCATGTGAAACAATCTTAGAAGTGGGAAAGGTTATGTAACTGGTTGTGACGAGACGGGACAGGGTGAGAAAAAGAACTTTTACCCAATTCGTGACAAACTTAATGGATAGTCCATACTTTTATTCAGTGGACAGCCCAGATTTTACCACTGGACAGTCCAGACTTTTTGTCCAGTGGACAGTCGTGAAGGACTAGCGGACTAACATGAAAAGTGGACAGACAGATTATTCTATGTTTGACGTTATGATCGATCGCATGACTAATCATACAGGGCTGAAGGAATTGTTCCTACGATTTATCGTAAGCGTTTGACTTGCGTCGTTAGAAAGTACGGTCAGAAATGTCCCTTTACCCCCATTTTTTTCTCATTTTTCTTTTCCCCTCCCTTCCTTCTTTATTCATTCTGTTCCCTCTCCTCCTGTGACTGGCTGGGAATACAGTGTCAACGGCCGCCTCGGAGGACATCCACCGTTCCAGTATGGAAACGTTACCGGAGTCTCAGACACAGGCCAGAATCTCCACGCAGCAAAATAGACATCCCAGGAAAAATAGCGAGGCGAATAGTAAAGGTGAGATGTGCTTTTACCTGTTAATGTGTTTTTATTCTTTCTTAAAGGCTCATCTTTAGAAGCAAATGGTGGCATTTCTGAAGAATGAGATTCCTGAATTAAGTTTTACAATTAATCCTGACTCTTACATTTTATATTTTACAATAAAAAATGTTTATCCATAAAAATCTGTTGATTTGATACAGATATTAGGAAACGGTTCTTTGATATAGATGTTTAAATATTAGCTTTAATTGTGAAATGGTGATTTGAATGTAGAGATAGAATTTGCAAAATGTTTTCATTTCGCTCTTCTTCTTTTCTTCTCTCTTTCTCTTTTTCTCTTTTTAAGCTGTTCTCCCTCTCTCTCTCTCTCTCTCTCTCTCTCTCTCTCTCACACACACACACACACACACACACACACACACACACACAATGCTCACACACACAATCTCTCTTTCACTCCTTTTTTAAACCTTTTTCTCCTTTCTTTGATTAATTAATTTTTCTTGATAATATATATATATATTCCTGTATAAATTTAAATTAAATTGACAGAAGAAAGATAATAGTTAAGGTTCTTATTCTAGCTTTGAAATAGCAGGTCAAACTACAGTGTTTATAAATGTCTGCATGAATGAACATTTTGACTTATTAATGTTAAGTTGGTAATATTTCTTGTTTGTGGAGATAGGCCTCACTGCTATTGCCTTAATGAACATTTGAACTTATTAATGTTAAGTTGATAATATTTCTTGTTTATGGAGATACGCCTCACTGCTATTGCTTTATTGTTGTCATGAATGTTTCAACTGTGGAGTGGTTACTCTCATGGGAATCTGTAGAAAATTAAATTAAGTTTCTATATGTCCTTCTTGTTGTTAGCACTCGTCTCTCTCTCTCTCTCTCTCTCTCTCTCTCTCTCTCTCTCTCTCTCTCTCTCTCTCTCTCTCTCTCTCTCTCTCTCTCTGTCTCCAGGGCTCTCTTGTATCATTTGCTTTCTATCCTTCTCTTTCACTCTTGCTTTTTGAACGCATTCTCATCTCTTCCTTACTTCTTTCCCTCTTTTTACTCTTGTCTTTATCTTATCTCTCTCTTTTCTCTCTCTCATTTTTTATTTTTCTTTGATTTCTCTTTTGTTCTCTCTATCTTATCTCTCTCCTTTCTTATCTCTCTTTTACATATTCTCTCTAATCTTATTTTCAAAATTCTCTTATTTATTTATTTATTTGGGGGGGGGGAACGATCCCACATCCCCTTCATGTTTTTCCTCTCTTTTCTCTGTTCCTCTTTTTTTTTCATACTCGGCTTCTTGCTCTCTCTTCAGTCTATTTTCTCTTCTGTCTGTCTAATCTCTTTCCTCTCTTTCTGCTTTTGTCTTCTGTCTATTTTCTCTTCTGTCTGTCTAATCTCTTTCCTCTCTTTCTGCTTTTGTCTTCAGTCTATTTTCTCTTCTGTCCGTCTAATCTCTTTCCTCTCTTTCTGCTTTTGTCTTCAGTCTATTTTCTCTTCTGTCCGTCTAATCTCTTTCCTCTCTTTCTGCTTTTGACTTCTGTCTTTAATTTCTTAATATTGTTTATATGTTTGTCTGTCTATTGCTCTGTATACATACACAAAGCGACAAATATAATGATTACTTCTGTGCATACATATTTGTACGTGTGTTTGCATATGTGTGTGCGCGTATGCGCGTGTGTGCGTGTGTGTTGTGTGTGCATATGTGTGCATATATATATATACGTGATTGTGTGTATGTATGTACGTGTGTGTGTGAGTGTAGGCATGTTTATATATTTACCCATTTTATTTGTAAGTGTTACGACGGCGATCTCTTCCTGTAAACAAATTTTATTTATTTTTGGTTTTGTTAAAAAAATATACTTTCTATTTTTCTTCCAGGCAAATCAAAACCCAGGAAAGGTAATTTATATATATAAATTTCCTATTTTAACAATGTTTATAGTGAGTAAACAAACAAATTTAATTTTGTTTATTTGTGTGTTACTTGTCTCTGCAACGTTTAGAAAGCTAACAGAGCTGAAGATTACAACGAGCTTAATTTAATTTATTTTTCCTCTCTGGTTTATAATGGGTCTACTCTGGTTTATAATGGGTCTACTCTACTTTATAATGGGTCTACTCTACTTTATAATGGGTCTACTCTACTTTATAATGGGTCTACTCTACTTTATAATGGGTCTACTCTACTTTATAATGGGTCTACTCTGGTTTATAATGGGTCTACCATTTCCAATCCACTAGCCTAGAGTTAAGGAAGGCAAGTTAGACTAAAAGGGGGACAACTCACTTCAATGATTCCATCTTAACAAATTGCATGGACTGTAAAAGTGAGTTACTAATAGACCAACATAACGACTAATTTACTCATCACTTTGCAATTTGCTTACTTATTTGAATTTTACACTTTGTGTAGATTTGTTAAACAGCATTTGAAGTGTTTTAATGTCTTTTGCATAAACTGCGTGCTAATATTTTTCACAATTTTTGTACTTTCAAAAAAAAGAACCACATGAGTAAGCGTGTATATGTGTATGTTTAAACAAATATATGTAAATATATGTATAAATATTCTGTAAATGTGTGTTTGTAAATGTTTTTAGTGAATGTGTGTGTAAATGTGTGTTTAAATATAAATGTATAAATTTTCTAAAATATATGTGTGTGTGCATGCAAATGGTACAAAGTAGTTTTTATTCAAGTATTTATTTAGTAGAAAAGCACATTAGTGAGTCAATTATAATAATTATAATTATTAAATAAGTACCTAAATCATGAAATTTTAATACAGCTATTTACTTAACAGATGCTGCTCCAGAAAACAAGAATAAAAAAACAGGTAAAACTATATTGCTACAATATTATATTGCACATCCTTTGTATCTCCAAGTTTTGTTTGTAATAGGTAATGCATTACAATATAAATGCCAATCCTATATGCTTATTTATGAAGTCATTTAAAAGGAGGGATAGTTCTTCTTCTACTTATTATTATTCTTTAACTGGGTAAAATCCTTTTGGTGAAGTACATATAAAAGCGAGTATAACATTAACAGTTAAAATGTTAAGCTACGTAAGTTATATATTTCATCCTGACCAATATTAACACTGCGTACCTTAGGCTGACCAAAGTCAAACTATGTAAGTCAACCTCACCAAGAGTAAGTCTGTGGTTGTCAGCCTCGCTAAGAGCAATTCTATACATGTCAACCTGACCTTTAGTATGACTATGTAAGTCAACCTGACCTTCGTAAGTCTGTCTACGTCAGCCTGACCGTTAGTAAGATTATGTATGTCAACCTAACTAAGATTAAGACTCTATACATCAACCTAACCAAGAGTAAGATTGTAATCAGCCTGACCAGGCCAAGAAAAGGTACGTCAGCCTGACTAGGAGTAAGATTGCAATCAGTCTGACCAGGTCAAGAAAAAGACTAGGAGTAATAAACACCTGACCAAAAATAGGAATATTTACGTCAACCTGACATTCGCAGGACTTATATTAGACAGTGAATAACAGTTTTTCTTATTTATATCTGCTTAACTGGTACATTTAATATAACTTGATTTCGAGGACTAGACTTTATAATGCTTTGAGTGAGGACTAGACTTTGTAATGCTTTGAGTGAGGACTAGACTTTGTAATGCTTTGAGTGAGGACTAGACTTTGTAATGCTTTGAGTGAGGACAAGACTTTGTAATGCTTTGAGTGAGGATTAGACTGTGTAATGCTTTGAGTGAGGACAAGACTTTGTAATGCTTTGAGTGAGGACTAGACTTTGTAATGCTTTGAGAGAGGACAAAACAAAAGCTCATCGACACTTTGGACTCTGTATCCATCAGACGACGCACACAGTGTCGTAAGTGCACTAGCCAGCAAAGACGACTAATACAGTTCAAGATGGATTTATTTTTTCATTCGATAAACTTAGAATGTTTCGTATTTTTCTTTTATCACAAATCGAATGCGACGCATTATCGGGATTTTTGGAATATCAGTCATATTAACATACATCAATACCGGACATCAGACATTTACCGGACATCAATCAATTTACCCGTCGTTCATGTATCGATAGAGCATCGATCTCTTCGCAGACATGTAGTCAATACATTATTACCAGACACCAGTCAATTTCCGGATATCAGTCGGATTCCGGACATCATCAATTACCGTACAACATTCATATACAGGATATACGTCCGTTTTCTGAACGTAGTAGTATATTATTACCAGAACCAGTCAATTTCCGGTTATCAGTCAGTTTCCAGACCAATCATTTTCAAGAAAATAAAGACATTCAATATACCAATAATTTTATTTTAATAATTTTAATCGTGTCTTTTCAAGACTGGTATTTTAAGGCTTTGGCCAATCAAATCCACTTTCGCGCATTGTATTAAATAAGTAACAAAATGTTTATGTATTAGTTGTACGTTATACTAGGTTCAAGGTTGTAATTGTTGAAGTTTGCTTTTCGTTAAACATGCACTAACTGAGGGCTTGGTTTCATGGTACAAACACTTGTTTATGACTTGGTTTCATGGTACAAACACTTGTTTATGACTTGGTTTTGTTTACAAATACTTGTTTATGACTTGGTTTCATGGTACAAACACTTGTTTATGACTTGGTTTCATGGTACAAACACTTGTTTATGACTTGGTTTTGTTTACAAATACTTGTTTATGACTTGGTTTTGTTTACAAATACTTGTTTATGACTTGGTTTCATGGTACAAACACTTTTTATGACTTGGTTTCGTTGTACAAACACTTTTTATGACTTGGTTTCATTGTACAAACAATTTTTATTACTTGGTTTCATGGTACAAACACTTTTTATGACTTGGTTTTTGTTTACAAATACTTGTTTATGACTTGGTTTCGTTGTACAAACACCTTTTATGACTTGGTTTCGTTGTACAAACACTTTTATGACTTGGTTTCGTTGTACAAACACTTTTTATGACTTGGTTTCGTTGTACAAATACTTTTTATGACTTGGTTTCGTTGTACAAGTGCATGTTTACGATTTGATTTCATCGTATTTGTTTAAGGCTTGGTTTCATAGTACTTGTTTAAGGCTTGGTTTCATAGTACTTGTTTAGGCTTGTTTTCATAGTACTTGTTTAAGGCTTGTTTTCATAGTACTTGTTTAGGCTTGTTTTCATAGTACTTGTTTAAGGCTTGTTTTCATAATATTTGTTTAAGGCTTAGTTTCATAGTACTTGTTTAAGGCTTGTTTTCATAGTACTTGTTTAGGCTTGTTTTCATAGTACTTGTTTAAGGCTTGTTTGCTTGTTTGCTTTTCATTAGGCATGTGTTGTTTTAGGGTTTTGTTTTAGTTTTGCATTTCTAGCCTCCGATACACCGACAGTTTGAATTAAAATTTCAGACATTTAGGTGGCTTTAAAGAGGAAATTCTCTCTGACAATGGAATGAGCTGTCATCTCTTGGTTACAGACTAACAGTTCGGTGCGCACAATGCTACCATTCTTTAGTAAATTCAGCTGAAAGACATAACAAGTTCTATTTAATGCCTGGCAGAGTAGAGGATCAAGTACTTGAAAAGAATTTTGGACTGACGAAATAAAATGGCGCTGGAAAATCAATGTATTCCATAGCGGGCGGATCTAAAGCGTTGTTCGAACAGATGATAAAATTTCAGTTATACAATCCTGATACAAGCAAAAAATCGATTTGGAGTTTGGGGTAGAGTGCTTTTTACGGATTAGGGTACAGTTAATGTGTAAGCTAAAGTACAATCTGTCATACTATACTGATATAGTTGAACAAACATTAAAACTACATTTTTTTGCCGAATTATAGTGACGTATATTTATTTAACACATGAATGCAAAACTACAGAGTGATATAGATTTAACACTTGGGATTCAAAACTACATTCTTAGCCGAATTATAGTGACGTAGATGCAAAATCTCTAGTAACGTAAGTTTAGCAAAGGTGACGCTAGGCCACATTTTATACCGTAATCTTCTAGGTAAGTTTTACGAAGTGATTGTTAATGAGACAAAAGTGGTAATCTGAAACACATGTTTGTTTAGTTGTTTTGTGTTGTGTGTGTAGGGGTGGAAAGGGTGGGTGTGTTTCTACTTTAGAATTATTGCTGATATTCAACCATCATTCATGTGATGAGCAAAAGATCGTTTTTCTGATGTACTAGGCCTGATAAATGGGTGGGTGGATGGGTGAATGTAAGTGGGTGGGTGAGAGTGGGTATATGTGTGGATATATATAAGCAAGCACAATTCTGACGACACAACACTAACCTTTCTGTCTGAGGCTGGCAAACACATGGCAATTTAACGACCACAATCAGTGCTAATTTTCTTGCCGGATGCTGGAAGTGGATGGCAATAATAATATGCTATGTGCTTTTTTTTTTTGGGGGGGGGGCGTGGGGTGTAAATGGGTTTGGGGTTGTGGTGGGTTTTATTTGGGTGTGAGTATTTTTGATGCTTGACTTTGACATTTATTTAGAACACGTTTAATGTAATGACGATTTCCCGAAAATCACAACGACTCAAAGACAATCAGTCAATCATCAAGCAACCATGTTAATCTCCCAAATCTGGAAACAAACCAATCACACGATGGATGGATGGATGGATAGATAGATAGACAGACAGACAGACAGATAGATAGATAGATAGATAGACAAACAGACAGACAGACAGATAGAGAGAGACAGACAGACAGACAGATAGATAGATAGATAGATAGATAGATAGATAGATAGATAGATAGATCAGTGAAACGAAGAATTTTAGAAGTGGTGTGGTTTGTGTCAGTGTGTACGTATGTATGTATGTATGTATGTCCATGCATGTGTTTGCAATTATACGTGTGTGCGTGTTTTCAGATGGTATCAACACTGATATTCTGTTATTCCTAAATGGTTGCAACTTTCAGCTGCCTATAAAACATCCGTGAAAACTCCACGTTCTGCTGATAAATCATCTGCAAACTTACTCTCCGCCAAGCCAGCCAAAGCACGGAAGACAAATTCTAAACCAGTTCAGCAGTCAAAACCATTTTCAACAAAACCAGAATCAAGAGATAAGAAAAGTAAAATGTTATACAGTTTCGAATGGACTTTCTGACATTTTTTTTTTCTAGAAAGAATGGAAATTTGGTGGGACAGAAAATATGCTGTGACTCATTAGCATGCAAGAGTATTTTTTGTTTATGTATCCGTACAGTGTGTGTGTGCGTGTGTGTGTGTGTGTGCGTGCGTGCGTGATTGCGTGCGTGCGTGCGTGCGTGCATCAGAGTTGTGTTTGTGTGCATTAATTTCTAAATGTATAAGTGTTTGAATGAAAATTTCCGTGTATGTATAAATGTGTATACGTATGTGTATATGTTCCGTCGATGTAAGTACACGAGCTTATACATTTGTAATATGATAGTACGTGTGTGTATATTAGTGTAGGTTTGTTTGTGTATATATGTGTGTATGTGTTATATATATATTAATATGCAGGTGTGTTTATGTGTGTTTAAATATGAATTTGTATTTAGAGGATATAATTGTGTAAGTGTGTGCACATGTGTTTTTGTCGTAGCGTGTATGTTGGTTTGTAAATGTGTGTGAACATGCTATGTGGCTAAACTGATACAGATGTTGATGATGTTGACATGTACTGGAATGTTTGTTTTTACGACAGCCACGATCTGATGTTGTTGACAGCTTAATTGCTTCGAACAATTCATGACGTCAATTCGTTGAAATATTTATGCGAATGGAATATGGAAGTCTATTATGTCAGTAATGAAATTTGGCTTTGCTTTTATTATTATACTGAATAGAAGTTCATAATGTCTACAGTAGTCTAGGAAACACTTGTTTTGACAAGACAAGATAAAATCACCCTTACTTCGTGGAGTTTTGTCTTGTTTTTTTTTCTTCTTTTTTTAAAAGCAATGTTTCTTTAGTTTAGTTCGACCAATTTGGGTGTTTCAAGATTTTGACAGGCATTGTCTCATTAAACTCTTTTTTTTAAAATTTCACAGCTAAGTCAAATTTAATTTGATCCTAATGCATTTTACAAATCTGGTTTAATCATGGAAATCTTTCTCTCGTAGCAACATTACATACCCAAGTCACCGTATGCACACAACTTAATCAGGTTCTGCACTGGAGAGCTGCTGAGGCACTTGTGTTTGACACCAAGTCAAGCAACACGAGTGCTTACATCAATAAATTTATTTCTTCTCTCTCTCTCTTTCTTTCTCTCTCTCTCTCTCTCACACTCACACACACACACACACACACACACACACACACACACACACACACACACACACACACACACACACACACACTTGTCGAAGCTTTTCCAATGTGTTGTTTTCCACATTCAGCTACACTATTGCCCGTGACCAGTGAACCCACGGCTGCTGTGCGGCACAAAAAGGTGTCGAAAAGTGCCGGGAGAGGTATCTTTCTGATCAGTGCTGGCTTTTTCGCGGCATGCAGTTCAATAATATGTGTGCAAAATGTCTCTGTGCATGTGTGTGTGTGTGTGTGTGTGTGTGTGATAACTGTATAGTGTCTATAAGTGTGCGTACTGTGTTTGCCATTGTAAATGTAAACGTGTTCTCCACGGCTTTATAGTTTATAGAGATATTGCTTCAAATCAATGTGTTATTCAGTTTCCAACTCCTGTAAATGTTACATTGAACTAATCGAGTCTGTGACTCCTGTAAATGTTACATGGAACTAATCGAGTCTGTAACTCTTGTAAATGTTACATGGAACTAATCGAGTCTGTAACTCCTGTAAATGTTACATGGAACTAATCGAGTCTGTAACTCTTGTAAATGTTATATGGAACTAATCGATTCTGTAACTCCTGTAAATGTTACATGGAACTCAAGCAGTGTCAACAGCCATTGGTTGACGGCAACAACAACAACAAAAGCGCTAATAAATTCAGTCAACAAAAATCGATTAATTTTGAATGTCTATTGGTGGATGGTATTTCCACAAGTTTTTTTTTTCCTTTTGGTTCTGCAAAGCGGTTGCATGCTTACCGCGACATTTTGTGACTTGATAGGATGTGTCACTCAGTCGTGACGGCTGCTGACTTCGAAATTTTCAATTTCCGGGATTCCTGATTACGGTTTCTTGAACTTCTTTCACGGTATGACGTTACCGGTTGCTGACACTCCAGGTGTTTTAGATCAAAGTGAGTGTTATTACTCTTAGTACTTAATTAAACTTTAGTTTTGCGCGCACTAGTGAATATTCCACGGCGAGATCAGACCGTGACGCTGGCTGTTTTAAAGAAAGAAAATAGAGCATTTCGCTACCTCCAATCAGGCAGCTGTTGAAGTACACGTACCCACTCCCTTCGTACAGGTAATAGATGTTTTGTTGCCATGTTACAGAAGTGTAACGTTTACTTATACCATGTAATCCCTCTCTAATATCTCATGCATTGCAATCCCTCTCTAATACCTCATGCATTGCAATCCCTCTCTAATACCTCATGCATTGCAATCCCTCTCTACTGCCTCATACAGTGCAATCCCTCTCTACTGCCTCATACAGTGCAATCCCTCTCTACTGCCTCATACAGTGCAATCCCTCTCTACTGCCTCATACAGTGCAATCCCTCTCTACTGTGCCTCTGTACAATACGGTTAGTTGCGCACAGTTATTAAATATTATCCCGGCTGCTGAGAAAATGCAAATATGTAAAATGCAAATATCATATATAATTATAGAATATGTAAAATGCAAATATGTAAAATCAAATATCATATATAATTATAGACTCGAAATATACGAACTCTAAATCTAACTATCGTAACCAAGCATAAACTTTCTGAGTGTTGGACATAGAGCACTGCAATTATTTAAAATACACAGTTCTCGGTGTTGGACATAGAGCACTGCAATTATTTAAAATACACAGTTCTGGGTGATGGACATAGAGCACTGCAATTATTTAAAATACACAGTTCTGGGTGTTGGACATAGAGCACTGCAATTATTTAAAATACACAGTTCTGGGTGTTGGACATAGAGCACTGCAATTATTTAAAATACACAGTTCTGGGTGTTGGACATAGAGCACTGCAGTTATTTAAAATACACAGTTCTGGGTGTTGGACATAGAGCACTGCAATTATTTAAAATACACAGTTCTGGGTGTTGGACATAGAGCACTGCAATTATTTAAAATACACAGTTCTGGGTGTTGGACAGAGCACTAGTTGGGTTCTGAGATAGCTTTCCACTGATGTTTCTCTAACAATGGCAGGATGGACTCTGATTTTGGTGTGCACACAGACAGACCATGCCGGTTAAATAGTCAGTCAGGCAAAATACCTGGTGAATTATTACAACTTGACCTATTAGGTTGACCAAGATTGGATAATTTTTCCAGCGATCACCAGGGCCTTTGCGCAAGAGAGGAGCTAAGGGTTGGATGTGAAATGCCAGATCTAAAGCCAGGTCTGCTCTGATGAGTCTAGCAGATTTTCAAGGCCCGGGAATCTCAAGATGAATGAAATGTTCCGTGGCTACCCTCATATCGTCACATTCTGATTGTTTGATTTACCAGGTTAGACATATGGTTATTGCATACAATAAATCCTGGTTGACACACAACAGTCTTGCTATGTGATGCTATATTCTAGTTTATGTTACATAACAGTCCTGGTATCTGACACATGACAGTCTTGTTATTTGACATAGCATTCTAGTTTACAATATAACACAGTCTGGTTGTTTTACACATGGTAACTTTTGTCATTTGACACAATCTGGTTGTTTGACATATGGCACTTTTCTAATTTGACACAATACATTTAGTCATTTCACAAGTAAAATGTTGGTTATATCATACATAGTCATCTGGTTATTTCAAACAAAACATTCTGTTATTTTGCACTTGCACTTTGGCAGATAACATTATTTTATTTGACACAAAGCACTTTGGTCATTCCACAGAATATATTGTGGTTATTTTACATATAATGCTTTGGTCATTTCACTGAATGCTTTGTGGTTATTTCACACAGGGCTTCAGGCAATCCACACAATACAGTGTGGTTGCTTTACATATAACACACTTTTTCATCTTTTTTTCGATGCATAATATTGTTGTTATTTGAGACGTAACGCTTTTGACTAGTTGAAACAACAATCGCTCATATGACAAACAGCAATCTATTTACTTGTCACAACATTCTGGTTATAAGACGTCAAATTTCACAATATCACAAAGGTCGCGTGGTTATTCGATAAGGTTCTGATATGCCAGGGCCACCCTGCTAATTAAAATAAGGAAAGCAAATGGTGATTAAGATTAATGACACGGTCCAAACGCCGTATTAAGAATGTCGTCGTAGGTTTTGCTAGTGGTCTTATCGGCTAAAGTTTTTTCTTTCTTCTGCAACATAAGCCTTCGTCTTTTCTTCATTGATTACGTCACCTCATTTTAATCTAAAATACTTTTGAAGTCAGAGTGTAGCGTTACTTTCGAAAAGATCTCTGATAAGACGTGACAGGTGTCACGCGAGAAAAGACACGGCTGTTTAAGATGATAGAACTAGTCATCTGGTTTTCTGCTTTCGCTACAGATTATTGGTTGGTCAGTAGGCATTACAGGTCAAACCTGGTTGGTCAGTGGGCATTAAAGGTCAAACCTGGTTGGTCAGTGGACATTACAGGCCAGGAATGGTTAATCAGTGGACATTGCAGTTCAAGACTGGTTGGTCAGTGGTCATTATCTTTATAAATGATTGTTTGGTCATCACAGGTCAGTAATTATTAATACCTAAACGTCTGGGTGTGTCCAAATCATTTTAATCCTAAAATGTTAAACTTTTTTGGCTCGTGTGACGAAACTGTCATAAAAGTGAAGTGTAGCGTGCATTCACAATTCACTCGTAACGGACACACAATCCTGGTGCACATATTTTTTCAGTTCAAGTGTGATTCTCTTTCACTGCCCAAATGTGATAACATTTTACACAGTCAAATGCAAAGGACATTTTATAGTTCTCTGTCCATATGTTTGAAACTTTAAGTATAACAGATTTTTAGAAAGCTGTCATTATCCAAGTGCAATGGCCTTTCATACTGAAGTGAGATGGCCTTTCATAAGTGAACTGTGATGGCCTTTCACAATTGAAGTGAGATGGGCTTTCAATATCTAAATGAAATGGACCTTCGCTATTTAATATTCTGATGGACTTTCACAGTCCATATGCATTGGCCCTTCATTATCCAAATCTAATCACCTTTTGTAATTTAAGTATAGAAGATATCGTCACCCATGTGTGAAAACATACCTTTACAGATTGAACGCGGTGCAGCTTGAAATTGACTGTGGTTTAACATAATGTGCCACATGAACTTCGGGTAGGTAAACATGAAGGCAACTGGGGGGGGGGGTCTTTTCCTTTTGTTGGGTTGCGGTTTTTAAATAAATAGCAAAACGCTAACATCTAGAGAGCTCACATTTAAGAAAGTGAACAAGACACTTCGTATTTGTTGAGGGTCGAAACGCACAAATATACATTTGTTCACTGCGTTCAGCTTCCCCTTTCCCCTATACACCCCACACATACACCCACACACAGCCACGCTTTTTCTTTCCTACATAAAGGACACACAATGAAGTGAATGGACTCAGTACATATTACAAGATTGATTCGACACGCTTATCAATTCAGGGCAATAACTTTTGGTTCCTCACTGTTCTCACTACTCGTTGTATCGTTAATCTTGTAGAAACCAAAGCAGGAGATGTTTATATGCAATGAAATCCTGTTTACTTTCATGGGCATGCCTTGGCAGCAAGGTCAGAACGTTGTGCTGCAATTCCGTTCCTGAAGAACGGTCCCAAGGTGTACCTGCCGCGTGGCTTGTCCACAATGACGACCGTCCAACAGGTAGGGATTTGTAAAACCGTGGAGAAATGTAGTGCTAAGACAAGGCAAAAACGCGTTTCTTGGGAGGACAGCGACAGTTGCCATTCAGGTGAGGGTCAGGTCGGTTTCAGTTGTGGAGTTATCTGGTTTAGAAAACTGTGGGTGCAGTTCAGAGTAGATGTATTGTGAAATTATTTGATTCTCTTAGTGGCGTTATATCCTAAATCAGTGTTGTTGTTGTTGTTGGAGCGGGGGTGGTGTGTTGTTTTCTTTTGTGACCTAAATGTTGACCGTGCCGACTACGTGAAAGGGCGATGCCAGTTTTCGTTGGGCAACATCTGACCTAAATTATTTTTTCTCTTCTCTGCAACGTGCAATTTAATTTGTATTAGCAACATATTGTATATTGGTATTGTGTACGTGTATAAACAATTGCTTGCGTGTATGTTTATAACAGATAGATAGATAGATGGATGGATGGATGGATGGATGGATGGATGCATTTCAGGTTTTTTTTTATTGTCAGAATTATTATGTATTGTTGCTATTAACGTGTAAAAAATAGCGTTTCTAGTCACGGTAGTAGTCGTTGTCACCATCGTGTTATTATGATTATTATTATTATCCAGTCTCTTTCCACGATATTTATTATTATTATTATTATTATTATTATTATTATTATTATTATTATTATTATTATTATTATTACTACTATTATTATTATTATCATTATTAACGTACAATGATGTTGTGTGTAGTAAGCATGGTAAAAATGTTTGCTCTCCTGCTTTTGTAGCTGAAATAATTAGCTTAAATATTTATAAATATGTTTCCAAATTTTATATTTGATAATGTTACTGACACAGATAATAACTCTGAAGGACAATATAATTGATTTTTTTTCTCCAAAAGAAAGTTCAGGATGAACAAAGGAGTATAATGTAGGATATCTGGATAATATTATATTATAGTATCATACAGAATATCAGGATGTTATTAAATGATAATTTTGTGCAAAGGAACAGGTGAGATTACATATTAATATTATACAAACTATTGGGATGACATTAAATAATAGCTGGATAACAGTAAATTATACAAAGAGATTTTGAATGGTAATATTATACAAAATATCAGGCGCCATTATATGATGATTGTGGTATTGGGGGGGGGGGCATTAAATTAATTATAGCGCTATAAGAAACGGACATGACTTATTTGAAAGAAGGGTGCGATGAGAAATCAATATGACAGGGTAATTAACAGTATATGACAGGGTAATTAACAGTATATGGCAGGATAATTAACAGTATATGACAGGATAATTAACAGTATATGACAGGGTAATTAACAGTATATGACAGTAGGAGTGTTCATGTTTGTGTGCAAGCGTGAGTTTGTGTTCGTGTTTCAACAAAAGAGCAATTATATTGTTGTCTTTTAGCAGGAAGACAAGTCTTACGCGTCATACTTTGTTGACAGATATCCCAGTACAAAAGCTAGTGCACCTGCCTATTTCGCCACCCGACAATATAAACCCCAGAGAATCTGATTTGGAGAATCAGGTTAGTAGTGACATTCCTTCCTTCTTTCTCTTTTTTTTTTTTTAACCCAAAAGACAAATCTCTTTCGGTTGTTCAGTAAAACTCTTTAACACACTCGCACTTAATACATTAACCGAACACCGTAAACACACACACATACACAAATATGTACAAACACTCAAACACATCGTAATAAATATACCAACCAATAAAATACTTATTAATATAAAGTTACATATTTACCAGCGCACCACAAAACATTATCATATCGTAACAACCTGACCAATGTACCATCGTACCATAACAACCTGACAAACACCTCGATACCGTAACAACCAAATGTACCACCGCACCAGAACAACCTGACCAATACACTACCTTATCATAACAACCTGACCAATATATCACCATACGGTAACAACCTGACCAATATACCCCACTATCATACCGTAACAACCTGACCAATATATCACCATACGGTAACAACCTGACCAATATACCCCCACTATCATACGTAACAATCTGACCAGTTTACCCCCCACCATACCTAACAACATGACCGATATACCCTACCACCGTACCTAACAACATGACCGATATACCTTACCACCATCCTAACAACTTGGCCAATATACCTCCACCGTACCGTAACAACATGACAAAATGTCACTATACACTCATCCATTCATAATGTGCATCCACTGTCACTCAGGATACTCCCAGGGAAACTCCACTGACTCGCGCTCCAAAAAAAAGGAAGGAACGAGTTACCACACGACCCACACAGCAAGAACCTCCTACCACACCCATAACACAACCACCGACAGAACCAACCTCACCAAGGCTCGAGCGCAGTCCTTGGGTTTCCGATCAGGAAGAGGAGCTAAAGGAGGCAGCGGGAAGCAAGACAGGTAAAGCAGTTGTGTTCATTTGTATTAAAAAAAAAAAAAAAGAATGTAGGGTAAGACTCACTGCCCCTTTCTTTTCTTACACGTGTTTTAAAAAAGGAAAAAGTTATCTATAATTAAAATAAACGATTGAGCTCACAAATTCGTCTACGTACGACAGGAAGAGTTACTGTTCTTTTTATAAAATAAAATAAACAATACAAGAAAGAGTTACTTTTCTGGCGTTGTTGTTGATGATGTTTTGAAACAATAAGAAGGGTAAAGTTAGTGGTCTTGGTATGTTGTTGATGATGTTTTGAAACAATAAGAAGGGTAAAGTTAGTGGTCTTGGTATGTCTTCTACGGAAAGTCGCAAGTATTTACACCCACAAGAGTTCCCCGTCCGACCTCACCCCTTTAGTGTTTACATAGATGTCATCGTAACAAACAGTCAACCACGAAAACAGTATCAGGAAAGAAAGAAAACAGCAAAGACAAATTAATAATTTTGACATTTCACATAACTGCAGTTGACTGACAGGTCACTAGTACACAACAAACCAGTATAAGAGTTATGAACGAGCATCGTCTCGTCCGTTTATACGCCCACATCAATATATAATATTAAATATTAAATTCAAGCTGTTAAAACTTGATACACTCCATAACCATACGCCCACATCAATATTAAATTCAAGCTCATAAAACTTGATACACTCCATAACCAGGTGTTAAAGAAAGGCGGGGATGGTTTTAGTATCAAACTGATTTTTGACAGTAGGTAAAGTATCAAATGCTTGCTGAACATCTTTCGCGGACTAGCGGACTAGCGGACTAAACCTACGGCCAAAGTAAAACTAACATTTCAGTCATCAGTGTATGCAAAATTCTCTCAAAATAATATAAACATAATATTTAAATATTTTTTTTTTATATACTGTGATCATATTACCTGATGGGTGGATGGGTAGATGGATGGATAAACGAAAATGCTTGTGTGTATGTGATGTTATGTTTCAAGTTAATAATGACTCGAAGTAAATTATCATTCTCTATAATGTCGTCATTACTAGTATCTGTTGAATGACATGGGGTGAAATAAAAATGATTTATAGTATCCTTTCTTCTACAGAAGAAGAGTCTGACATCGCAATAAACCTGCCATATCTTCTACCCCCGCCACTCCCAGGCACACTACAAACACCCAGCAACGTAAAGAATCCTTCGCGGGATGGTGGTCGTATATCTATAACCCTACCCGTCAGCGCCTTGAAGACCAAACCACGTTGGGGCCAAAAGACGCGAGACACCTCCCTGTCAGACGAGGCAGCGAGAGCGCAATTAGCAGAGGAACGCCGAAAGCGCCATCAGGAACTGTTGGAGAAGCGGAAGAACTTGGCCAAATCCGGAATGGACTACTTTAACCTGGATGACGAGAGTCCAGGATTCGAAGATTGTGAGTAATTGCCATTGAAACAGTATTCGCCTCTATCATAAAAGTACCACCAACACCCCTTTACTGTATCCGCTTTTGTTCAGAAAACTCCATTCTCAAAACAAACACACATTTACAACTTGCACCACATATGAAATTTAAATGCAATCTGTCAGCGAGATAAATTGTATTATGGCAATGCTACATTCGTCCACCCTTTACTGGCACGCATGACAAACAGACGGTTTCTTGTCAAATAGAATTGCGTATTGTCAGCAGAATTGTACTTTGTCATCAGATGGTAATTTTGCCAGTAGAATTGTGCCTTGTTCGTAGAATTTTTCTGTCAACAGAATTATATTTGTTTTGTAAACAGAATTCTACTTTTGACAAACAGAATTCTATTTTTGTCAAACAGATGGCTTTTTATCAAAATACTGTATTCTCAATCCGTCCACTACAGACAAGTATCGACACGTTTTTGACAGTGTAAGTATTACTTGTAAAGTGTGTGAAATTTAAGATAGCCTACTTGTAAATGTAAGACAGCGTACTTGTAAAGTGTGTGAAATTTGAAAGGAATTATAGCGTACTTATAAACTTTAAGAGTAAGTATAAACTATTAGTCTAGGATTTCAAAGGAATTATAGCGTACTTATAAACTTTAAGAGTAAGTATAAACTATTAGTCTAGGATTTCAAAGGAATTATAGCGTACTTATAAAAGAGTAAGTATAAACTATCAGTCTAGGATTTCAAAGGAATTATAGCGTACTTATAAACATTAAGAGTAAGTATAAACTATCAGTCTAGGATTTGAAAGGAATTATAGCGTACTTAAAAACTTTAAGAGTAAGTATAAACTATTAGTCTAGGATTTGAAAGGAATTATAGCGTACTTAAAAACTTTAAGAGTAAGTATAAACTATTAGTCTAGGATTTGAACTGTAAACATGTGTAAACTACAAGTTTCAAAAACCAGTTGAAAGTGTTATGTGTACTTTAGAATGTTAGTGCAAAGTTGTGGAAATATTTTAACTTTTTCTTGAGAGTTTTTGAAAGAATTTTGAATTCACTAATTTGGTTCTCAAACATTTTACTTCTTTGCCTTCAACGGCTCTCGTTAAATCTACAACGTGTAATTAAACTCCGTCAGCTGACGCGATATAACTAATATGCTGAAGTCAGCACCAGTGTTTAAAGAGGGTGATATTGGTAAATCTTTGACTTTAACACTGTGTGTTCACCATGCAGATGGATGAAGGGGCCAAGGGATACCTAACAGACGAGGAGACGGCCTACGGTTTACAAGCCATCAACCCGAGCCTCAGTTCGTCTGAGCGCACCTATTTATTCCGGGTATGTATGAACTTTAACCTTTTACCTCCTGTCGGAGTGTTTCTTTTGTCATTACTCAGTAGCATATTTCTTTTTTTTAAAGTGTTCATGCCTGTTAATACAGAATGCCACACTTGTTCTTTAGCATTTTTCAAAATACTCTTTGTTATAAATTGTTGTTATATTACTATAAAGTGCTGCCCCGCGCGCGCGCATGTATATGTGTGTGTGTGTGTGTGTGTGTGTGTGTGTGTGTGTGGTGTTTTCCAACAGTGTGCAAAAATAAGTGAATTATCAAGTTATTTTCATGGTGGGTTTTTTAAATACTTTTTTTACTACCACACCGGGTAATAAGTTGATACTTTATTACTAGTATGTTTTAGTTAATATTGGCACTTAATTTATACTATATCGGTACTTGTTAATATTGGCACTTAATTTATACTATATCGGTACTTGTTAATATAGGCACTTAATTTATACTATATCGGTACTTGTTAATATTGGCACTTAATTTATACTATATCGGTACTTGTTAATATTAGCACTTTATTTATACTATTTTTGTGCTATATCGATACTTAATTACTGTACACCACATCCATTGAGTATAATGATCATGTACAACAATTGCTGCTTTCATTGTTCATCTTGCTTTTATCCAATCCATTGTTTGGTTGTTGTTGTTTTTTTTAATCTTTTTTCCTTTCTCTCCTTTTCTTATTCAATGGTAAAACCCCCCGCTGGTATTGATATAAACTTGTTATCTAAGAGTCCTATTCTTTAATACTGTTAAGTATAAGTCCTTAAGTTAGTATAAGTCCTTCCGGCATCGCACTTGACCACACTAGACCCCTTCCAACTTAGAGCAAACTTGTCGAAAATACAAGCACGACCGTAGAAGTGTTCAAGAGTTCCATCGTCTTCGTTCTCACTTCCGGTATCTCAAAGATGGCGTATACGTATAAACACTTGTATTGTCTTATTGTTACTTTTTCGTTTGCTTCATTTCCTGTTAACCCTTTTGTTGCTTTTCTTAGCCTGTTGATGTTTTCATTTACCCGTTTGATGTCTTCATTGAAACGTGTAATTTTTTTCAAGTTCATTTGATGTTTTTGCTAGTCTGTTAGTTGATTTTAAAAATTAGATCATCATGACATAAGAGTGACACAAATAACGACTCCTATCATATAACGTCAATAAAATGACGACGATGACGACGACGACGGTGATGATAATGGCGATGATGCAGATTACAAATGCACATGTTCTGCTTTAGCAAGTTTAGCAGGAGAAGATGCATATACATGTGCGTGGGTGAGATTGTCCGAATCAAAACATCCACTCACTTTTTCCTGAACACGAAACTAATGCATAAGTCATCATCATGCTTAGATTTTCTTTTCACCTGCCTTTGGGCAGTGGTAATATTGACTCACGACTTCAAAGTAATAATACTCATATATCTTCACACCTATCAACAGCAAACAAAGCAACACTTAATAAATGCTTTGTTATTTTACTATTAATGTTTAATTGTGGCGTGTTTTTCTTTTTAATTTAAACAACAGATTCTAGAAATCGCTGGACCCAAGATGCCTATGCACACAGATTTGCGGCTGTTCTCAATCCTAGCTGCTTTGTCTCAGAAAGTCTCCTTGCTAGAGTAAGTTATTATTGGTGCCAATGGCCTTTTGGGTTTCAAACGATAAAATAACGCTAGACTTTGTGGGCTTCAAACGATAAAACACTGCTAGACTTTGTGGGCTTCAAATGATAAAATACTCCTAGACTTTTGTGGGCTCCAAATTATAAAATATTGCTAGACTTTTGTGGGCTCTAAATGATAAAATATTGCTAGACTTTTGTGGGTTTCAAATGATAAAATATTGCTAGATTTTGTGGTGATATATATTGGACTTTCTCTCATTTAAATAGTAAGGATTTTCCCATGTATTTTCAAGACACTGACTTTCACACCCAGGCATTTATGAAAATTGATTTTAATTTCTGAGTTTTGTTTAAAGATAGATTTATAAAATTATGATTTAAGAAACGATAGATTATATTTATAAATTAATAATTCTCACCTTTTACTCACAACATGAACGTGATTTGTATACTACGATTTTGATAATACATGTTGCCTAGCACTCGTTGATGTCGAGGGGTGGGTGAGTTGTTAAGTGACTTTTTAATTGTTTGTTTTTCGTCACAGTCAATGGGCAAAGAACATGCTGGCAGAAGTGGACTACAAAAATCTGGAGAGAAAGCTTTTTCTTTGCAAGGTATGCCTACACCACGCAATTGTAATTTCAATTAGCAATAAATGTTGATTTTAAGAAACTAATAATGGTGAAAAGATTAGGGTTATAGAGCGAAAGGAGTGCAATGGTACATGAGGTCTGGATTTGAACTTCTCTTTAGACGAAAGATTGCGACTGCTTGGGGGACTTCGTACCTATTCAGTCAAACTAAAGAGATATTGAGCACTATGACTTCTTGGTTGTATTTGTTGGTTTAAAAAAAAACTAATTATTATGTGTCGTGGGGAGTGGCTTTCTGTTCATCAACAACACAAATACTTACAATCTCGCTAATACGCCACACACCCTCCTTTGCATTATTTTTGCTTTTTCTTCATCTTTAGTCTGGTTATTTACCGCAGATCGTGGTTTTGGGTAACATATTCATGAACAGTGCATTGCTTCAGTTGTTTAATGTTTCTGTTGATCGGTAACATATGCATTAACAGTACATTGTTTCAGTGTTCTTAATATTAGTATTGGTGGCTGACTTCTTTACCTCTCACGTTGTTACAGATGTTGTGGGAATGCAACGTGGATGAAAACAGCAACACAATCACATTCGAGCAGGTAGTCGTGGAGCTGCGGGCAGGGGGGATAAGCCCCGAGCACGAACAAGAAGTTCGTTCCAAGCTTGGCAGTTTGCGCTCTTTGAACTTTTTTGACTTTCTGATGTACGTACCACTCTTCATCATGATTCACGAAAGCGTAGTAAGCGACCCACTGTCGGACAGCAGAGTTATCTGACTTTGCAAGCATCATCAGTTGCTTTCCACCTTTCTCCCTGACAACAGACTTGTACACCGAGATCAGTAATCGGAGATGTATCCCTTTCCGCAGCTGTGTTGTTCCTGGGATCTATGTGAATGCATGACCGAAAGTTGGTGGTCTGCAAGTGTGTGTGTGGTGTGTATGTGAAGGCGGAAGAGAGGGGGCTGCCTATTTTTCTTTTAATTAATTAATTTTTTTTTTTTTGCGGGGGCGGGCAGAGGGGAAGCAACATATGAAATCTGTACTGAAACAAGGAATTATTCTAATTATTGTAAGCCGGGTACAGTGACAATCCTTTGATTCTTCCAAAGCAGTGAAAACATTCCCTGGACTGTCTCATTATCCGACGTCATCAGCCGGGTGTTGGCTTAGCAATTAGCCGTATATTTCTGAGCCCTCCTATTCAATAATTACATATAATTAAAATGTTCACGCGCTGTCGCTCAAAAATCTTAGGCCATGTGAACTTGATTATAGTTGGGTTTTTTAGTGCACTTGAGTAATTTTAAAGGCCGGAAAATGTGAAGGGTCGGAAAGCTGGTTTCAATGTTTTGTCACACCACCAGTAACTAATTACACACTCCGTAACTCTACCGACAAAGACATCTAATGAAATAGATATGTACATGTTACTAAAGGAGACATTTGTATTAGATTTTTATTTAATATACAAGGTTTCCGGCGTGTACTGTGATCATTATTTGAATTTTATTTATTTCATTTACAGAGTTTATAAAACAATCACCAATACTACATATTTATTTGTTTGGGTTTGTTTTGTTTGTTTGTTTGTTTGTTTGTTTTGGGGGGATGGTGTTGGAGGGGGTGGAGGAATAATAAACAAAATCATTTCATGACAGGACTAGGTTTGAACTACGAGACGTTAAGAGTGATACGACAGCTTTTGGTGGGAAATGCCACTGTCTGTATTTTAACTACCGCGTTCAACATTATACAGTTATACAAATTATTGACTAAATGATGACAGCTTTTAAAAGCCATGGTCTAAGCATTTTATGTTTTATCTTAATCACTTTCCTCCCTCCCCTCTTTATTATGTTTATTACATTGCACAATAAACACAACATTGTGTTGGGAAAAACTGATTATTTATAAGAGTCTTTAGTAATCATTTATAAATCTATTATTTCATTAATATTTTCATTTATTAATATTCATGCAACTCTGTGTGTGTGTGTTTATGTTTGAATATGCCTGTCCTATCTGCTTTAATAGATAATGCTCTTGGAGAAAACTTTATTTGATGATAGGAAGCCACTCTCGAAAAACAATGGGTGAGTCACGTTTAGATAGTGTTTGTCAAAAAGCAGCAAACTGCAAAGGGACATCACTCCAATAAATCGTTTTAGTCAGAATCCCAGTTATCCTCGTCTGCTGAATCGACGTCATCTTCGTCATCGCTGTCCTCAATGGCGCGTCTCCGCATGTCTGTAGCGCGCTCCAGTAATGCCTGGATGTCAAGTTCTCCCGAGAATGACGGCTTCTTTTTCACCTGCCGCGTCTCGACTGTTCGAAGACGAGTGTTTCCTGGACACAATGTTTTGTTCTTATATATATATCCCTACTGGAAATATATTTCAGTTAGTTAATCTATGCGAAATTCTTATTCTTATATATATATCCCTACTGGAAATAGATTTCAGTTAGTTAATCTATACGAAATTCTTGTTCTTATATATATATATATCCCTACTGGAAAAGATTTCAGTTAGTTAATCTATACGAAATTCTTGTTCTTATATATATATATATCCCTACTGGAAAAGATTTCAGTTAGTTAATCTATACGAAATTCTTGTTCTTATATATATATATATCCATACTGGAAATAGATTTCAGTTAGTTTAAACGAAATTAAAACAGTGCCACGGGCGATAAACGCGAACAACAAGAAATACGAAAAATAATTTTATCAAAAACAAATAAAAAGATAAAATTGGCTATTTTATGTCATGCTCTTTTTACAACAATCCATTCTTCCCACTTCCAAATTAGTGTCTGTGTATTAATCTATGCTAAACTGCATTACAAAGGAAACACTACCACAAAACAAAACAAAAGTCAAGAATTCCTACTACAAGAAATACACTCACTATCAACTTGCATGATTTCTGCAAACAAGGCGTTGCGACCAGTGCTCTCCATTCCTTGCTTCCGGTCATCCCGACCCCCAAACGAAGTCGAGGTCGACACTGAAGATGAGTCTTGATTAGCTGACTTGTTCAAGCCGTTCAATGCAAAAGTTGGTGGTGGTGGTGGTGGTGGTTGTGGTGGTGGTGGTGGAGGTGGAGGTGGAGGAGGGGGATGAGATTTTGACATTCCCGTGATGATTGGTGGCTGTTCGGTGGGAAGTGAGGGTGGTGGTAGTGGTGGTGGAGGAAAACTCGTGTAAGAATCCATCGTCATGTCGTCGAGTGGTGGCGGGGGAGACGGTGGGGGCGTTGGCAGCTGCGCGTGGGACGATGTTTGTGAGGGACCTTCTTGCCAGGCTGGAGATGGTGGTGGATACTGAGATTGAACGACTGGCTCTTCTGAGAGTCGTGGTGGTAGCGACGGCGGTGGTGGTGGTGGTCGCTTATTTGATGAAAGTGTTGGAGGTGGCTGTTTCCAATATACAGAGAGCTAATTATTAGAATGCATTGGATTGGGACCAGTGTGTATGTGTGTGTGTGTATGTAAGTGTGTGCATGTATGTGTGTGTATGTATGTGTGTGTATGTGTGTGTATGTATGTCTGTGTATGTCTGTGTGTGTGTGTCTGTGTGTGTATGTATATGTGTGTGTATGTATATGTGTGTGTCTGTGTGTATGTATGTATGTATGTGTGTGTATGTATTTGTGTGTATGTATGTGTGTGTATTTATGTGTGTGTGTGTCTGTGTGTGTATGTATGTATGTGTGTGTATGTATGTGTGTGTATGTATGTGTGTGTGTCTGTGTGTGTGTATGTATGTGTGTGTATGTATGTGTGTGTGTGTCTATGTGCTTGCGTGCGTGCGCGCGCGCCTGCCGATGTGGTAAAACATTTATGACACTTGGCATATGCGCTTGTTAGAAGTTGTTCGAAAAAATAATTTGAAGTGTCTGTGTACAGACATTTGAGGAACTACACATCTTAATGTTTTGCAGGATTTGAAATGTGGAACCTGTTTTTTGTGATGAGAGACTTGACTGTATGTGTCCTCACTAATTAAGCCCTGCTTCTGGTCCAATGTATTCTGCTGTTCTGGATACGTCTGCTGTCCTGGTTGAGATGTTGGTTCCATGTTCTTTTGCATTTCTTGTTTATCCTGAAAACGTTAATGATAGTTGCCAGCGTGTAAGAACATTAATCATTAAAGTTTCATTAAAAATAATAAATACGCAATTTGATTTTAAGCCTCACCCTATTTTCAATTCCTATCATTAAAAATATCACATGTATATATCCACTAGTTTATATGTATTAAATAATATCTGATCAGTGATCTATTTTTTTCACAAGGAAACTTGCCGTACTGAATACAATGTTACACATGAACTGAGACGCACGCTTGACAGAGCAATATAATGCGATACTTTACTGAATATCCCGTACGAGGCCAAGTGAAACACAACAGTACACAGTAACACATCATGATACATTTCTCTAAATAACTGATAAAAGTGGGTTGTAGGATAAGCTCGAAAAATGCGTCCAATGTTTTGAGGGAACAACGTTGTATTTGTATGCATCCAATGTTTTGAGGGAACAAAGTTGTATTTGTATGCGTCCAATGTTTTGAGGGAACAACGTTGTATTTGTATGCGTCCAATGTTTTGAGGGAACAACGTTGTATTTGTATGCGTCCAATGTTTTGAGGGAACAACGTTGTATTTGTATGCGTCCAATGTTTTGAGGGAACAACGTTGTATTTGTATGTAGAAGATCGGAATAGAGAGTGAGGTGAATCTGAACAACAACAAAAAAGAAAGGTATTTCGCACGAACTTAAATATACAATTTCAAGTATTATTATTATTCAGTATTAATATGTTTTACAATTACTTACCTACTTCGTTCATTTTTTTTTATGTAGGTTTAGTACGACTGCATTCTGCTGCTAATATTGTTGTAAATCTTGTGAATTTGCCCAAACCCTTCATTAAAAGATATTCAGAAATATTCATGCTCGTGCGTGTTCTAAAAATAAAAGGCGAGCTACCGTTTCTTGTTTTCTGAACATGTCACCTAGAATTAAGAGACATTTTACTTTTTAACGGCCAGTACGTGTGGTATCCTCACCTGGTGATCACAAAATTCTTTCCCTTTCTTCAGATGATTCCACATGTCCCTGCTGTTCTTGATTTGACGTGGCTTTTTCTGGCCAGACTGAGTTTCCGGTTTCTGCCACAAAGAAATCGTCATAACGTAGTAACCTACCTTTCTCCGAATAAATACAAAGAGGTCTTGATAATACACTACTTTTGTTGTCCCAGTATATACAAAGACAAGTTCTTCGGCAAAATCTTGAATAGTGAGACTGATTAAATTCGTAATACTTAAAAAAAAAAAAAAATTTAATATATGTATCCATGCATGACCCAAATATCGAGTTTCATTTACACAGTAAGTGCCCCGCCCACCCAGTACAGCTGTAATGAACTAATTGCAGTATATGATTTTTTTTTAAAGTTCAAAGTAATGCAAACTGCAAGTCAAGGGAACAGATCATTCTTAAAACACAATCATTGTCTATGGGACTCTATGAACATAACAGTCAGTGTCTGCGAATATACCAGTGTCTGTGAACATACCAGAGTCTGCGATCATACCAGTGTCTGCAAACATACCAGTTTGTGTCTGCGAAAATACCAGTACGTTTCTGCGAACACACCAGTGATTGCGATCATACCAGTGACTGGGAACATACCAGTTAGTGTATGCGAACATATCAACCAATGTCTGCGAACATACCAGTGTCTGTGAACGTACTAGTGTCTGTGAATATACCAGTCAGTGTCTGCGAACATACCAGTGTCTGTGAATATACCAGTCAGTGTCTGCGAACATACCAGTGTCTGTGAATATACCAGTCAGTGTCTACGAACATACTAGTCAGTGTCTGCGAACATAACAGTCAGTGTCTGTGAACATACCAATCACTGGTTACGCCGCGTGTACCCATTTGGCGGTCTGCCATGCGGTTATATAACACAAGAAGCGTTGTAACAAAAATATTACACGAAATACTACACTAATTAAGCTAAATTAAAGGTGACCCGTCAAATGCGCGAACGACAAATGCGCGATAGGGTTAGGTTTAGGGTTAGGTTAGGATTAGGGTTAGGATTAGGATTAGGGTTATGATTAGGGGTTAGAGTTAAAGTTAGGGACAGAACGCGTCGTCGCGCTTTTGTCCATCGCGATTTTGTCGGCGCGCATTTGTGGGTGAACCAAATTAAATTACAACGTAATTTCTGGGTTCGTGATATTTTGTTTGTATTTGTTTTGTTATGCAAGAAATACAAACCCGCAAGTCTGTAAATAAAAAAGGTGTCACACATTTGGGTAACTTATTCAGTGACATATTTGAAAAGAAGTCTCTAAAGTCTAAATCGTATACTAATTGTGATCGGTCTAGTAAGTCTGCATTTAAATTGTGGGTCTCTATCGCTCGGTACGGAAATAATGACTTTTAAGAAGTACTAATTGTGTATGTGTGTGTATATGGTGTGTGTGTGTGTGTGTGTGTGTGTGTGTGTGTGTGTGTGTGTGTGTGTGTGTGTGTGTGTGTGTGTGCTGAGGTAGGGGTGGGGGTGGGAATGAATAATAATATTAAAACAAATGCTCTGCATTTCGTCAAAGCACGAGAATAAATATGATGGCGTTGTTGACTGGAAGTAATACAGATTTCCATAACAACTGAACTGGAATCCTCATCTAGTAACAATAGAGTGGATATTGTCATGGATGAACCGGAAGTTGAGACTAGCGATATTAAGACAGAATGTTGTGCGTCTAGTCGCATTAGGGTGGAATGTCGCTGCTGGCACCCTAGGGGTTACAATTTAAATTTAAAAGACTCAAAGCTCTAGAGAAGATATTTTAAATTAAAATTTATTTTAAGATCATTAGTGCCTTAAAATGTACCTGTCGGCGTCCTCGTCTTTTGTTTATTTCACTCTTATTTTCTTCGATTTGTTTATCCATTTCCTGTGCCCAGAGCTCGACGAAATATGTAGGGTCGGTGTAGAACTTCATACTGTCTTTGCCATCTTCCCTGCAAAGAGACAGCATCAAAAGTTAAAATGACTTCAGAAAGAATAATGCTTTTAATTTTCAATAAAAGAAATAAAATTGTTCAACAAAGTGTGTAAACCATAGTTACACACACACACACAGAGAAAAAAAGATATTCAGACATACAGACTCTGTACAGTCTGTTCCTTTAAATACTTCAATATAATACAAGAAAGGCGTGTAGCGTCTTCACACCTTTCTATAAATTGTGTAATTGACAATTTCTGTTGTGATGATGACCAACAGCGTTCATGGGAATGGGAAATAAGAAAATAAGTAATTGGTAAATAGTGACTGAAAATTTCTTTTTTCCCCCCACACAATACACGAGCTGCCTTGGTACCGTCAAGAAAAGATAAAGCGAAGTGTGGGCGATTCCTGTAGCTAGTAACACATAAAGTGGCATAAGTGGTTTCGAATCCGATAACATTCAGTAGGGGTAAAAATATTTTTATTTAAGGACGTACTGGGTTCTGACCGAGATTTTATAGTCTTAAGTTATAAAAACCTTTACGGGTGGAGTTGGGTGGGATTAATTAAAGATTAATTAATGAACTCCGATTATCACAAACATGCCGCATTTAAAACATTAGTGAGAAAATATAAGAATATTTAAATAATATAATAATTAAGAGCACTTCAATGATAAAATGTAACTTCAATGATAAAATGTAAGAATAATATTTAAATAATATACTAATTAAGAGCACTTCAATGATAAAATGTAAGAATAATATTTAAATAATATACTAATTAAGAGCACTTCAATGATAAAATGTAAGAATAATATTAAAATAATATACTAATTAAGGGCACTTCAATGATAAAATGTAAGAATAATATTTAAATAATATACTAATTAAGAGCACTTCAATGATAAAATGTAAGAATAATATTAAAATAATATACTAATTAAGGGCACTTTAATGAGAAAATGTAACTTCAATGATAAAATGTAAGAATAATATTAAAATAATATACTAATTAAGGACTTATTGATGACATAGTTGTTCAAAAATACCTGAATGCGTTGAGTTTGTCCAAAGGTGGAAGTGACTCGCATTTGTTGTACATCTCCAGGATGGAACGAGGTATGGTGCTGCGAGAGATCACCTTTTGTTCTTTGGTTACCGAGCTCTTGAATGGTTTCTTCGAGTGGATGTCCTGCAGGTTGACTGTAAAGGGAACCAGATGACTGTGGGTAAATGACTGGATACAAACAGATAGTGCCAATCTAGTCGTAAGATGTGTAACCAGATGTAAGTGTGGTAAAAAGAAATAATCTTAATAGCCAGATATAACTAGTTGTAAGAATGATAACAAGATAAATATATGGTAAAAACTAAACAGCAGATATAAATAGTTGTAAGAATGATAACAAGATAAATATATGGTAAAAACTAAACAGCAGATATAACTAGTTGTAAGAATGATAACAAGATAAATATAGGTAAAAATTAAACAGCAGATATAACTAGTTGTAAGAATGATAACAAGATAAATATATGGTAAAAACTAAACAGCAGATATAACTAATTGTAAGAATGATAACAAGATAAATATATGGTAAAAACTAAACAGCAGATATAACTAGTTGTAAGAATGATAACAAGATAAATATATGGTAAAAACTAAACAGCAGATATAACTAGTTGTAAGAATGATAACAAGATAAATATATGGTAAAAACTAAACAGCAGATATAACTAATTGTAAGAATGATAACAAGATAAATATATGGTAAAAACTAAACAGCAGATATAACTAGTTGTAAGAATGATAACAAGATAAATATATGGTAAAAACTAAACAGCAGATATAACTAGTTGTAAGAATGATAACAAGATAAATATAATGTTAAAAACTAAACAGCAGATATAACTAGTTGTAAGAATGATAACAAGATAAATATATGGTAAAAACTAAACAGCAGATATAACTAGTTGTATGAAAGATAACAAGATAAATATATGGTAAAAACTGGTAAAAACTAATTAAGCAGCAGACATATCTAGTTGTAAGAAGTGCAACCATATGAGTGCATGTTATAGATTAATTCAACTCACACGTGACGTCATAAGAAAGAAACCAAATACTATTGTGGTCTATGATCGATACAAATATTTTTAAAATGTAGACATATTGGAAAACATACTCTAATAATAAAGGTTTCGCGCAAAATTCAGGAAACGTAAATATAAACTATTGTTTTGTTATGCAGACTTTATATAAAATATCACTAATTAAATATTCTCAGACAGGATGGATGCGTGACTGCGTGTATGTGAGAGAGAGAGTGAGAGAGAGAGAGAGAGAGAAAGTGTGCATATGTGAGAGAGAGAGTGTATGTGAGAGAGTGAGAGAGAGAGAGAGAGAGAGAGAGAGAGAGAGAGAGAAAGTGTGCATATGCATGCATTGTAGGGTTACATATTCCTAGATTTATATATACACTTACAAGGGGAAGGGGCTATAAGCGAGTTTAGTTCAGTGCATTTTCATATAATTCTTTCCCCACCTTACCCTCTCCTGGTTCCCCCCCCCCCATCCCCAATGAATGGGGGCTTTATTTGGCTACCAGTATTTCAAACATGATTGTGATGAAACAAAATCAGTTTCTAAAGGACTCTCTTGAAATACGGAAACAATAAATTTCATTATTTCAGTGGGTCCAGCGTTACGTTTCCGAGAAAGAGTGTTGTTTATGCCAATCTACTGTACACAAATTAGTCATCACTTGCTGTCAGTTTTTCTATTGAAGATTGTTCTGCCAATCTACTGTACACAAATTAGTCATCACTTGCTGTCAGTTTTTCTATTGAAGATTGTTCTGCCAATCTACTGTACACAAATTAGTCATCACTTGCTGTCAGTTTTTCTATTGAAGATTGTTCTGCCAAACTATTGTACAAAATTAGTCAACACTTGCTGTCAGTTTTTCTATTGAAGATTGTTCTGCCAATCTACTGTACACAAATTAGTCATCACTTGCTGTCAGTTTTTCTATTGAAGATTGTTCTGCCAAACTATTGTACAAAATTAGTCAACACTTGCTGTCAGTTTTTCTATTGAAGATTGTTCTGCCAATCTACTGTACACAAATTAGTCATCACTTGCTGTCAGTTTTTCTATGAAGATTGTTCTGTCAAACTATTGTACAAAATTAGTCATCACTTGCTGTCAGTTTTTCTATTGAAGATTGTTCTGCCAAACTATTGTACAAAATTAGTCATCACTTGCTCACTTAGTTTGTCTAGTGACTCTAGTTATTTTTAGTACTATTGTTCAGGGCCAAAGGGCAATCACCGAGTAGTAAAAGCACTCATTCGCTATCTTGTTTCATCTCCTGCTTGTCTTCATCTAGGACTCTAGGTGGACTGATGTTTTCGTCCTTATTATCTCCCTTTTCCCAAATGATAAGTGGTTATTATGGCTTTTTAAAACTATTGATAGCATTAATTTTGTATATTCGTGATTTTAAAAAATATATATGATCACATTATAAACATACTTACGTTTCCCTAAATTTGATAACATGAATAAACAATGTTTGCTCAAGAGTGATTTTCATTAACGCAATACTTAATTCTGATGACTGACAACTGGCAAAATCAAAGCGCTAGTCCTATGCTATATGTAGGTAATTAGATTATAAAAAGTAGTTTACATTTCTAATTTTCAAGCATTTTTTTCGACTATTCATGATTTAATCAAATTTATGCAATATTCACATGCTTTTGAAATGAAATAATGTACCTGTACACTTCAACTTCAATTTCCAGTTTGAAAGTATTAATTGAGGGTTAAGGGTTTCAAAGCAAGTTGTATGTACAAATGCTAATGGGAGAGGTCTTTGTGAGAGAGAGAGAGAGAGAGAGAGAGAGAGAGAGAGAGAGTGTGTGTGTGTGTGTGTGTGTGTGTGTGTGTGTGTGTGTGTGTGTGTGTGTGTGTGTGTGTGTGTGTGACTGATATTTTCAGTTTGACGTTAAATTAAATTAAACTGAAATAAGTATTACCTAAAACTCTCTAGTGTTATTACATCTATGCGAAATACAATTAAGTTGATCATGATGTTTAATTGCTAAGTTGTGACAAAAGAACAACATATATTCTATGTTGTAAATATATAGAAAAATATGCTCTCCAGTTTTTAATTATAAGAAAAGCTAATCGTAAATAAAGACCCCAACCCCAAATGTGCAAATATACTATACTGAATAAATTTTCCTATGGAAAACGAGTGGTTGAAGAAAACTTCATTGTGAATAAAATATGTAGGATAACGAGCTGTTTAAACATCTGGTTTTAAAAATAACTACGTTGTAAATAAAACCCGTAGGAAAACCAGCTGTTTAAAAAAACATGTGGGTTGTAAGAATAACTATGTTGTAAATGAAATCAATAGGAAATCGAGCTGTTTAAACATCTGGATTGTAAAAAAAAATAACTATACTGTAAATGAAATCTATAGGAAAACAAGCTGTTCCAATGCATAATTTGTGAGAAAACAAACTCTTGTGTTCATACTATGACATTGACCTTCCTCCTCTGTTGCGATGAGTTGCGTCACTGTATCCTGCACGTTTTCGATCCGCCGCTGCAGCAGTGTGACGCGCGAGAAAATAATGGTGGTTTCTTGTGACAGCTCCAGAAACATGTCTTCTGCATACTTGCTCAGACTGCTGAGTTCACGGATCACATTGGCCAGCGTGTGGTTCGCCACACATTCTAGATCATTGGGCATCCCCTGAGAAGTGTGATCAGACAGATGTGAAATGGATACACACACACACACGCACGCACAAGTGTGTAATCAGATCACACACTGAAACAACACCTCCCACCACGTACATAACAAGTGATTTGAAAAGGATACACACACACACACACACACACACACACACACACACACACACACACACATATATATAATACGAACACATAACAACAATACGAAGAGAAATGTGTTAACTGTTTATTCAAATGCAAGTCTGTTAACAACGAGACACGATCAAGAGAAGATAATACTAAATTTAAATAATACTAAATAAAAAAATAATATAGTGACTAAGTCAGCAATTTATTACTTTCCAATTAATGGTAAGGTATAAGATGCCAGCAAATTCATGGGCATATATAATTATATTGACGTCATATTCTGTACGAGATGAGCCTTTCGCTATATAAACCACATGACACTATTGCAAACGACGCCACCTAGTGAGAAACTAGTTCTGGCCTGATACAAAGTCTAGCCAATCCAAGCAGCTACAAACACGTGCTCTGGAATACAAACGCATTAACTTTCAACCGTCACAGATCTCGTGACTCTTTGGTTTGAGGATGGCAGAGACAAGGACAAGGTTATAGACCCGTGCGACTTTTGTTCTGGTTGGCAAAAATCGGAATGAAAATACCAATAAGTTATTTGTGTTATAAAAGAATGCAACGTCTTCCTTTTCCCACTAATACAGCTAGCACGTAAACACGTGTCTTTGTTAAAACTACACACACAACAGTAGTTACCCCGCAATTATCTGCTGTGTAGAGAGAATATAATGGGTGAAAATTATTACCACGTATAGTGATGTGTGCCATTCCTCTACCATGCAGAAAGCATGATCTATACCAATTCTCTACCACATAAAGCAAAAGATGGATGTCAGTTACTACCTATTGTAGAACGAATGGTCGGTGCCAGTTTTTTTCCATGTAGAGTAAATTAAGTGAATCTGCTGTTTTCATGAACAATACTTTTCCATGAACAGAAAGTAATTAAAACAAGAGCTATCACAAATTCAACTAGCTGTTGATGTTCTGGAGCCTGTGAGGCAGAGGACCGGTTCAGACAACTGATAGAGCCGCATGAATAATTCAGATAGATAGATAGATACACAGACAGGCAGGCAGGCTTTTATAGATAGATAATGTAATTGGGTGGCTTAAATGATTAGCTATCCAACCCTTAATCTAATACCACCCGTAAGTCTTCGTCAATTTACAGAGAAAACTCAGTCAAACCTTGGAGACTATACCCATTAAATACTTTATTCTCTCAGTGTCTGAGTGTTACTGGTTCAGAATTCCCATCATACCTTGTAAGTCGCAAAGTAACTCTGGTAACTCTGGTTGCAAGACTGAGAGTAAACGAATGCTGGCTTGAAGCAAATGTGGAAAATTAATTAATGCAGGTGTCAGTTCATGTGTAGGAAATAATTAGTCTTCTCCTCTTTCAACTCTCTCTCATACATCCACACACACATCACATCTATAAACCAATACATTCTTTCGGCAACAACAAAGAGGCGGAAATACATAACTTCTAAATTACCCTGAGAAAAACTACAGTTAAAATCTTTCACATGTAGCAAAAACGAAAACATCTATAAATGCTAAATATACAGTTTTATCAAGAGAAATTTCTCTTTCCAAATGTACAGGTTAAAGGGTTTCCTGAAAAATGGAAAATACAATTATACTATTTAACTCAATAAATGTTAATTACAATAAGATCCTTAAGAAAAGTTTAGTTCTATGTAAAAATTAAAAAAATATTAACTATTCCAAACGTACCCAATGTGCTTGCTGTTAACCAAACCAAACCAAACCACAAATTCGACACAAGGTTTTCTCAAACAGTGTCTGTGGTTACGCTTACGATTTTAACGTCACCACTGGAGCATTCGTGGAGCATTTCATCAAAGACGTTTTCTGTTTGATCTGTAGCACTCCAGTGGGACATGCTCCCCTCACAAGTATTGGGGGGGGGGGTGAGGGGCGCTGGCGGTGGTGTTGGAGGTTGGTTGGCGACTGTTGTTGAATTCCCCCTCCGTCGGGTTGGTGTTTGGCGAGTAAAGTTGAAATTTAGGGTCATTTCAGAGCCACCTTGTTCGTTTTGTTGCTTGTACCACAGACAACTGACCAGAAGAGTTTACACTCACCAATCTTTGTGCCCGGGCATTCTGCCGCTCCCGATGTGTGAAATCTGTAGTGCGATTATTTGTCGAGTTGTGAATGTTGAAAAGATTTCCATCCTGTGACTGATCGTAGCGGGGGTAGACCATCTTGCCGTGAGTTGTCACAGTCGGGTTGAGGCGTGCAGAATTTTATTGTTTTCGCCATCTGTAGCCAGTCTGGAGAACTGTAGTCTGAGTTGAATGTTTGTTGTTGTCCACGTGATGGGTGTACGCTGAATCTTGCGTGAGGTTCATGCGTTGAGACTTAAGGTTGATGAAGTTGTAGTGAGATGGAGTCTTGTGTCTGTAGCTTGTAGTTCTTTGTTGGCGCGTGATAAACTGATGCAGATTGTTGTTGAAGATTGTTGTAGATTTTCTTTGCTCCACAGGCATTAGGCCGGCAGTTTCAGACCAAACCGACGTTTGCGCCCATGGAGCAGTGGCGTGTAGAATGGAAGTCTGTTTTCTTGTTTGTTGATTCCTGTGGGTGTTCGTCTGTACTCGCCCGTAGCTCGCTAACATCATCGGGAAACTGTAACGTGCCGAAACTTCGCCACGAGCGAGCACGCAAAGCGTGCGTGCGAGTTGAGTTATGCATGTTGTGTGTTGCCATGGTGTCTGTTCACAAATTTGGACTAGTTTATATACTTACATATGCTAATTGGCTTGATTGATTGATGTAAGGCCCTCGAGACATGTTTTTCTTATTTTAGATTTTAAGTGTGGAGACACGTGTTCTTTTAAAAAGATAATCTTTCAGATTAACAATCTTAGGAATTCTCGTGACAATGCTGGCTTGTTTCTGGTTTATGATTTTACGAGTCAGTTATTCACGAGAATTTATTTCTATCTATGAAGGCTGATCGACATAGCTGCATGTGATTAGTGTCTGCTCATGCATGACTAAGAGACATGGCTACAGGTGATTAGTGTCTGCTCATGCATGACTAAGAGACATGGCTACAGGTGATTTGTGTCTGCTCATGCATGACTAAGGCGTACGTCTGGTGGCCTGCTAAATAATGTGATTACATAATCGTACAGATATCACTAGACTGCACTGTCCAAACTTTGATCAATACTCTAACGGTTATTTTGTATTCTTGTTTACACAGTCTCGAAAACGAGAATAATGAACATTTAATTAAATTCAAAAATTTAAATAAATTTAAGAAAATATATAACAATTAATTATTCCTTATGCTATTTGCGTTTTGGGTGTTACAGATAGATAGATAGATAGACAGACAGACAGACAGACAGACAGATAGATAGATAGATAGATAGATAGATAGATAGATAGATAGATAACAATCATGAGACACGTCATGTTGAATAGTATTTTTTAAATAAATATAGTATGCTTAAAATAGGCTAAAGCAATATCCAAGATTAATGAAGATTAACACAAAACAGTCTATCATATTGAACTGTATTTTTCAATGAAAGGCACATTTTGTACTTTGTGAATTTATTGAATAATAAATTACATCAGTGGCGAAGCAAGGTTGGTTGTGTGTTTTTGGTGTTTTTGTTTGTTTTGTTTTGTTTTGTTTTTTTGGGGGGTGTCCTTGTGTAGAGCTTCGGTGGTGTACCCCTTTGATTACATTCTGAAAGTAATAAAATAGACTCCGTCCGCTGCCAGGGGTCCCCTAACCGCCGGGGCCCTTGTACATTGCACAATCTGCACAATCCATTGCTACGTCACTAAATGACCGTACCATACTGATGACGGAGTCTGTCGAACACCATTAAATGACCATACCATACTGATGACGGAGTCTGTCGAACACCACTAAATGACCGTACCATACTGATGACGGAGTCTGTCGAACACCATTAAATGACCATACCATACTAATGACGAAGTCTGTCGAACACCACAGACTGATAGTTATCGCGCAAATAAATCTTCTATGTAATAGATCAGCGTCTTTCGTATACAATGGTTATTTCCCTTATTAGTCAGTATATAATGGGCAGTCGGTATTTGCATGAAAGATGCAATAAAAGATTTAAGTTCGTGATTTTAGATGTATAACAACTGATCAACAACGGGTTTAACAAAGGTTATTTCCCTTATTAGTCAGTACGCGGTATTTCCAAATTATCGTCTTTAAATTTCTACACCTCTACAACTCAGTATTTTGCGCTCTTATAACCTGCCAGTCAACTCACCTTGGGGACATGCACCCGGCTAATGTTGACTGGCTCGATCATGTACTCGATGAGTGGCATTGTTGCTTGAGGCCGTGCAGGGGAGTTAACCAAGTTTCTCACTTGTCCTTTTCGAATCTAGGACAGAAGTAAACAGTATAAAAGTGTTTTCAATTGTTAGCATATCTGAAAAGTTAGTGAAGATTATGCTGGAAGGCTTACGGAGTGAAATTTATTACACTGATTCCACATTAAATTATGACAGAAAGTATATATAGCAATTGATTGAGAAGAACTTTTATTTGGGTTTTTGTAAAGCCTACTTTAAAAAAAAATTATTGCAACTTATGTTGCACTGCCCTTATTGACATCATTTGACATTGCTTAAGGCACAGCCTTATAAATATTTGACATTGTCTAAGGTACAGCCTTATAAGCAGAGGCTTGTAGAGTTACAGTTTGTATTAATTTCAGGCACCTTGCAGTTTTCTTCGAAAGAATACGAATGACATAAAAACAGAATGGCAAATGGCAAACACAAACACTTGCAACATTTTATTGAAATAATAGGGAGAACATTTTATGACGTTGTTCCAAGCTTGTTCTCCATAGAGCATTTTATGACGGGTCCCATGGAGGATTTTATAATGTTGTCTCAAGCCAGTACTCCAGGAAGCATTTTATAACGTTGTCTTAAACCAGTAGTCAATAGAGCATTTTATGGCGTTGTTCAAACCAGTACGCCATGGAGCATTTTATGGCGTTACCTCAATCCACTAGTCAATAGGGCATTTTATGACGTTCGTCAGTACTCCATGGAGTATTGTATGGCGTTGTTTCAAGCCAGCACTCCATGGAGGATTGTTTGGCGTTGTCCTGAATCAGTACTCCAAGAACATTTTATGGCGTTGTCCCAAGCTTTGTACATTAGAAGATGTAAAGACTAGAACTCAAATTTATATTCCACAGAATATTTTATATTATTTTATGGTCTCAAAATCATACTCCATGGAACATCTTATCATAAAATCTTAAACTTGAACTTCATGCAGTATTTTATAATGTGGTCCCTAAACTGTAGTCTATGGAGCATTATAGCATGGTCTCGGACTTTTACTCGAGGAGCATTACGATGTAGCCTTAATGTGGTATAGTAATTATTTTATAACGAGGTCTCAAACTCCAGATACATTTTATTACGTGGTCTTAGACATACTATGACGTTGTAAGAACATTGTACAATATTTAACAAATGATTATACTTAACTATGCTTCTAGTTTGAACGATAGATGATAAACGGTGACACTTATTAGACCTTTATAATGAACTGTGATCTGTGACTGTAATCATTGACACTTATTAGACCACTATAATGAACTGTGGTCTATGACTGTAATCATTGACACATAGAGAACAATCCATGGCGTGCTTATTTGCATGATAATAACTGTTCTGAATTAATCCTGCAGAACGAACTAATAATTATTAATAGAAATTTAATAATTATATTTAACTAATCCTTCAAAACGAATTATATTGTCATTAATGGTAATATTTAATTAAACATACAATATGAATTATACTGGGATTTACAGTAACTTGATCCTATGAAGGACCTATATTATTATTAATGGTTATACTTAAAGAAACCAATTAACAAGCTAAAAGCCATCAATATGTAGACATTAAATTCTCTTGGTAGAACGGAGTACATGGACATGTGCTTGTTTGGCAATAATTATTTAAAGATCTGTTAGTCAGCAATTATTTATTAGTTATCCCATTACACAGATCTTTTTGCCAAGGGGTATATATATTAATTGAACCATCATATGGATTAAACCATTAGAAAGATCTGTTTGCTAAGGGTTACGTATTAATGAAACCTTTATAAAGATATTTTTTAGCAAGGGCTACGGCTACGTATTAAATACACCATTAGAAAGATCAATTTGCCGCCAATTCTTATTCTGAATGAGATCTTAAGAAAGAAGTAAGTGTAACTAATGGTTATATTTCATATTTACTTCTATTGCACCAACTATATGGGTGTCAAAGGATGTATTAAGTTAATCCAAAGCAAAGAAGATACATTCACTTAATTAAACCACTGTGACGAGGATTCTGTCAGAGCTTGTTATGCTTAATTCAACCAAAGCAAAGAAGATACATTAACTTAATTAAACCACTGTGACGAGGATTCTATCAGAGCTTGTTATGCTTAATTCAACCAAAGAGACACATAAAATTACAATTGTTGCACGTCATCTAACAGAAAATATAAAGAATAGCAAAGCATCATCACATTTTAAAAGCTGTCGTTAAAAGAAGTAAATAAAATTTTAGAAAGAAACGTGCAGACTTTTGAAAAGTGTATCAACTTACGCCAGAGCAACGTACTATCTGAAGAAAAAATAAATATCAAAGAGCACAATATTTTATTAACAAATTATCCCAGAGTGTACCGCAGTCCCCCAAAATCGAACACAGAAGTAATCCTTGTTATCTTGTGGTCACGTGGCTTCACTCATGTATAGATAAGATAAGCATGAAATGCTATTAATGCTGCAATAACGCACTGCGTTTCCCTGCTTGTAAACTCGTCACCAACAAACTGTGACAGCGGAACGAGGTAATTCATGTCGAGATGTCTACACGCTATCAGTGACCTGAATGTCTATACACGTGCACAGTACAGTCTGAGCTACAGTTTTGAGTTGTGAAATGAGGAAGTAAAAAGATCACACTGAAGTTAAACTTCCTGGACAGGCTAACGACAGTAATAAAAATTAAATATGCTGTTTATGTGCAACTTCTAATCTTATCTACTTTTATTCACACTGTTTGCCTGACAGGAGATACAGAAATATAAATGTTACAGTCTTGCGTTGCTTGTGTGTCTGTGTAAGTGGCTGTGCCGATATATAAGTGTGTGTGCGTGCGTGCGTGCGCGCGCGCGCGCGCTTGAAACACCGGATAAAAAACAAAGACTCAAGATCTTTCAGTAAAAGTTCATAATTCATCGTCAAACAAAAATTATTTTGGAGCTATAGCTGGCGTGTACGAACGACAAGCTTGCACTTAAAAAAATAATTTTTTTTTTAGCAGCATAAACTTTTAATTATAGCGATATTTTAGTTTCAACAAAATGTAAGTTTTAGCATGTTTAAAAAGGAGCATATTGAATTCATTAAGAGAAATCCATTTTATATTTTTTACTGTTAGGAGTTTAGCGTGCTAGGAACAATCAACGTTTTAAACAAACATTCATACATACACAACGCATGACATCCAAAAATATGTGTATGTGTGGGGTGTGTGTGTGTGTGTGTGTGTGTGTGTGTGTGTGTGTGTGTGTGTGTGTGTGTATGTGTGTGTGTGTGTGGGGGTAATGCCATGGTAAATGTCTTTGTATGATATATTAAAATGTTGTTGGTATAAGAAAATCTTGAGAGTCAAAATGTGCTCCAAATACACTTACCATTAACATATATAACGACTTTGACTTTTAATTTACTGGCACTTCGCGCTCTTATCAAGCATTCTGTTGTTTTTCTATAAATAATTCATAATACAAATGCTGTGCATGCAAATAATCCTAGTTCCAAAGGTCAAGAGGAAAATGCACGGATAATAATAACTTTTGTGTCCAAGAATGATTCGCTACTACAAGTATCTATAGTTATTCGACCGGGTCACTGGATCTCCACACTACGAATAACTTCTAATTTCGACCTTTTACCCGTTCACTCAACATGGCTGCCTGTTCACTCCACTCTCTATACTGACTGCTTGGTCACTCCACTCTCTATACTGACTGTCTGTTCACTCCACTCTCTACACTGACTGCCTGTTCACTCCACTCTATACTTCCTATCTGTTCACTCCACTCTCTACACTGACTGCCTATTCACTCCACTCTCTACACTGGCTCCCTGTTCATTTCACTCCCTACAGTGACTCTCTGTTCACTTCACTCCTTACCTTGGCTCCCTGTTCACTCCACTCTCTACACTGACTCCCTGTTCACTTCACTCCCTAAAGTGGCTCTCTCTTCACCTCACTCCTTACCTTGGCTCCCTGTTCACTCCACTCTCTACACTGGCTCCCTGTTCACTTCACTCCCTACAGTGGCTCTTTGTTCACCTCACTCCTTACCTTGGCTCCCTGTTCACTTCACTCCCTACAGTGGCTCTTTGTTCACCTCACTCCTTACCTTGGCTCCCTGTTCACTCCACTCTCTACATTGGCTCCCTGTTCACTTCACTTAACTGTTTCCTTTTTATTGCACTCACTAGCCTGGCTGCGCTCTGCCTGTTTACTCCAGAAGCTAGCACAAGGTTTCCTCTCTCGCTTATATTTCGCTAAATCCAGCCCTAATTACCTGTCCCACCACACCCATGTATACACTCCAGCTAGACATTCGCACTCTTCTGACGTTCGAATCCTTAGCAACCCATCGTGACAACCAATCAGTGTTCTTTCTCAAATCAGGACCCTGCCACCTGGCATGAATTGCACCTTCGAATCTTTCAGAAAATTTCTAAAAACATTTCATTTTCATGTGTTAAAAAAAAAAATGTACAGCAACATTCTTTACTTTCACTATCTTTTGGGAAGTTTTATCCTGTCATATCTGATCCACACCCCAGTGTAATTTAAATTGCAGCTTTATATAAAACATGCTGCGAGTATTACATGTTTATTGTTGCATTATATCCAGTAACAACGTTTAGTAGTGTGTGCTACTTTGCATATTATATAATGTGAATATGTTTTATACGCAAGTACCTATAATTATTTATGTTACATTTTACTGCATGTTTCGTACTGTGTGCTTGATATACATGTATGTATAAGTGCGTGCCTATAATTATGTATGTTACATTTTACACTTGTTTAGTGTTATGTGTTCCTGTGCTTGATGTAATGTACATGTATGTATGTGAGTAATTGCCTGTAATTAATTTTATTGCATGTTTACTACTGTGTGCTTGATATGATGTATCTATTTGCGAGCGAGTGCATATAAGTATGCATGGTATGTTTTACTGTCTGCTCAATAAGCTGTTTGCATACGTATGTGAAGGCAAGAATAGAGGTCTGATATGCTAGGGATCCGCCAAGTGGAAAGGTAGCTGGGACATCCTACTGGGTTATTTAATAATATATAAATTAAGATTTCCAGCCACTTATATTTAGTTATGTATTATCAATTGATAGGGAGATAATAATAATAATAATAATAATAATAATAATAATAATAATAATAATAATAATAATAATAATAATAATAATAATAACAAGTATCACACTTTCTTTATAGACATAATTTTTAAACCAATAAAAGCGAGTTTCAAAATTCTCCCCTCAATCTCCATTATTCACAATAGGTAGTATATTGACTTACAATTTAGTGTTTATTTTTTCCCCGATTGCACACTTTGCTCACAAAATAGTATAGCATAATGTATGTGTACTGCACTCCTCTAGAATACATTTAGTGTTGTGTACATAGGTGTACTGCACTCCTCTAGAATACATTTAGTGTTGTGTACATAGGTGTACTGCACTCCTCTAGAATACATTTAGTGTTGTGTACATAGGTGTACTGCACTCCTCTAGAATACATTTAGTGTTGTGTACATAGGTGTACTGCACTCCTCTAGAATACATTTAGTGTTGTGTACATAGGTGTACTGCACTCCTCTAGAATACATTTAGTGTTGTGTACATAGGTGTACTGCACTCCTCTAGAATACATTTAGTGTTGTGTACATAGGTGTACTGCACTCCTCTAGAATACATTTAGTGTTGTGTACATAGGTGTACTGCACTCCTCTAGAATACATTTAGTGTACATAGGTGGTATGTCATGCATCCTCTGGAAAGAATGCAGTGTTTAGTTTCAGAACTTAGCTGAAGAAAAGCGGTTAGAACGAAAGGGTGGTGGAGAGTTCTTACGTAATAAGCATTGATCAGTCTGAGTGCTATCAGCCATAGTCAAGAAAACTCCACCATATAGCAATAAATACTTTTGCATTGCTGGACTGTTAACAAGACCATGATGAATATCAGACTATATGACACCGGGCATGAGGAACCGGTCAGAAAACTCCCCAGCGATACTGTGTGGGTGGAATTAATGATGTCCAGATGGCATAAAGAATAAATATGCAAGGCTAACCAAAGATGTTACTGTCTGGTAGAGCCTTTTCAGACCAAGAGTGGTCCATAGGAGCTATGTAACAGTTCAGAAATAGATTATCAAATTACTTTGAAAAACAGATAAGAGGAAAGAATTCAATTTTCTTCAACTGAGTTATAAAGCACTTGCTTGCTAATGTAGGGGGCGCTTTCGGCTTCCGCCGCTTTCGCGCTGGTGTTATAAAGCAAAAAACCCAAAGGGAAGATATGTGTAATCAATTAACAGAGAGCATGCACATTTAAAATCTGTATTAATGTATTTTCTTTTGCATGATAAGTTAGGTTAAAAATTGTCAATGATAATAGCCCAATTTCACAACTGCATAAAGTTGCATAAAAATTATCGCATGAATATTTTTTGGTGGATTGGAGCTGAAAGCTGTGACACATTAATTGTGTGTTTCTGGCAAAAAGGGGCAAGGGAGATAACCCACCTACAAAAGATATCACCAGAAATCAGAGTTGAGTCACAAATGTCCAAGTTCAGCTGTGTATCTACTTTCAAGTAGGACTTAAGTAATATGAAAAATGAGAAGCAGCATTACGTTTTTCTATTGCAAATAATATATATAAGATTTGTTAAGTATTTTAAAATGGCATTTTGCATTTTTACTATGTTCATATTTTATTTATTATTTATTGCCTTTCAATTTTGTCTTGCTCATTAATATCAGCCAACTCAGCTAGATTCTTCTGGCAAGCATGTATTCTTTGTCTATTGTTGACAGTGCTATAATAAATAGGTTCAGATGCGTTTTTAGTTTGTGATGTCAATACTTCTGAAAATTAGTGTTCTCTATGTACATATTAACAACCTTTGCGGTTTATTTCTGTGCATTTTCTTTCTCAATTCAGAGTAGTAATTATTGTAGGGCGAAAGATGTTCAATTGTCAAGGCTTAGCGGACATACTGTAATTTGCCATCTTCAAATTTATTCCACGTAATATCATAATATAAACAAACAAATATATAATATCATATCCATGTAATATCATAATGCCAACAAACAAATTTATTCCACGTAATATCATATTGCCAACAAACAAATTTATTCCACGTAATATCATAATGCCAACAAACAAAACAGTTTCTGTGCCTTAATTCATAAATATGCCTGGTTGTGCAGTATATTTTTCAAAATGACTTTGTAGGCTGGTGGTGGTGGGTGCAGTTGGTATCCTTCCTATCAAGAGTTTGCATGGGTTCTTTCGTCTTACGATGTGTTCTCGGACCTGAAGAAAATCTAAAAATGGCGCAGGTTAGGGGACTTGGTTCAACGTTTCCAAACACTAGGTCGATCGCACAGTATCGAAACCCACCAAAAAGCGTATTGGGGGGGGGGGGGGGATTGGTGGTGGTGGGTATCAGATATGACTTTATAGTTTTGAGTTTGGGATTATTGGTTTTATATATATATATACTAAACGTGGTTGAATGTGAAAGGGAGGGGGGGTAGAGAAATGAGCCTTGGCATAGTTCAAATTGCTGAGGGGACCAAAATTAAATCAAAAATGAAACAATGAGAGAAGATATATTTACTAAACCATAGACGGCATAGAGTCTTCATTTATTTCTTTTTAAATTTATACTGTAAATATAAATGTCACATCGCATAGGGAATGTAGATGCGAAAGCAAAACTAAACAAAATTACTGTACATATTTGAAACGTTGTATTTGTTTCCATCCATTTTAAATTACAAAATGAAATGGTGTCCTTAAATTCTTTCTAGCTTGAGTAGACTCTTCAAGGATTTTGTCGTCGTACTTCTTCAGCTTACTAATTATATTTTTTTGAGGGGGGGGTGGCATGGTACGGGGGAACCTGTATTTCTTCCGTGTTCGTGTGTCAACGTTAGAAAAGACTTCAAGTAGAAGTGAATTAATTCAAGCCATACTTCGTATCAGGAAGTACTCATCAAGTAGAAGTAAATTAATCAAACCCGTATTTCAGGAAATGTAAAATAACTTGTAAGGGGGGGGGGGGGGTTACTGTTGTAATGTTATGAATTAACTCGTACTATATTTCTTTCCTTAAAAGAAATCAAAATAATGTGACCTCATTCTCGTGATTTGCTGCCAGATGTGCTGAGTTTCTCTTCAGCTATAATGTCCGGACCAACGGTTTGATTGCATCGTAATGTTAATGACCAACCATACTATTTGTTTGTTTGATTGCATCGTAATGTTAATGACCAACCATACTATTTGTTTGTTTGATTGCATCGTAATGTTAATGACCAACCATACTATTTGTTTGTTTGATTGCATCGTAATGTTAATGACCAACCATACTATTTGTGTTTGATTGCATCGTAATGTTAATGACCAACCATACTATTTGATTATGTTTTGCTGTGAACTTACCATTACAGAACATCTGCATGGCAGACGTTGCTCTCAAAGACTTATTTCCCATAAAACTGTACTTTTGATACACCCCAGCAAACCCCACCCCATCCCATCCCACCCTCGTTTCCTAGAAGTGTTTCATTGCCGGCTGTCGGTTAAGTTTCATATAAAAGCGTCCTCATGCTTATTCAAAACAAAAAAAAAAAAATCAAACATATTTGACTGAAAAAATTACTAAAATGTTACGAGAACATTTTGAAAATCATATTTAGTTTAATGAATAAATAGCTTCATTTTAAAATCCCCTCAAATTACCTCAGGAAAATACAGTTTTCTCTTACCTATTACTGCCTCTGGGCAGGAGTCTATCAGCTCCAAATGAACTTTTTTTCCCTGTGTACCAAGGCTCAAGCAAAGTGAGCATTCCAAATATTTATTGAATCTCTACACTTGTATTCCTGGCGAAAACCGAGCATGAAATACTGCATATACTGCTTTATGAAGATAGTGTGTGTGTGTGTGTGTGTGTGTGTGTGTGTGTTTCTTGGCCAAACTAAATCGTATATGTCCCTGTGTATATAAATACAAAAAAAAAAAAAAAAATCCACGCCTTATGTCTACATTTCAGTTTGCACAAACCAATGCGCGTTAGTTTAAGCTGATGTCTCTCTAGAGAAGTCCATCAGACGCTGTACTTGTACCCGTCTAAGACTACGATGTGGTGGAGACTAAAACCCGTCTGACACCAACCACTTTATGGAAAGTGTGACTCCAAGGGACAGTTGTGTTAGTCATCATCACAGAAATGTCATGGGTAAACGGTTTTAGCACCATGATGAGAGGGTTATAGGAATGAGCATAATTAGAGGCAAACGAGTCATTAAGCGTTATTAATCTACACTTTTGAGGTTCAGAATGATTTTTAAAAAATTAATACATACATTGGAGCTTTTTTTAATCAGAAAATGAAGAACTTTCATTTTTCCTTATTTAAAACCAAACAAAAAGTCAAGAACATGTTTAATACTCAACAAGCTTGATTTGAAAAATAAATCTTAATTTAACAAGTATCTTAACATGTCTAACACATAAAGAAGCATCTGTGTATAGTAGCTAATCATTCCGGGCTTGATGCACTGATTGGTTGTGATACAATTCACTTTTGTCTAAACACACCTCGTTCTCATTAAAAGACAGTTCTAGTTAAAATCATCAAAAGTGATACAGGTGTCACTAGGAAAAAGTACAAGTGTTTTAAACTTTGACTCACGGTCAACGAGCTGGTCGTAGTCACTACATTATAAATTCAAGAGAGAAAAGAAATAACATCACACACCTTCAAGACAGGGTGTATATGCAATTACTTGCTAACCTCTAATGCAGATTGACGTGATACCGTTCGTTGTGGCTCAGTATTTATAGAAGTAATTAGTTGTTCAACAGCAGTTAGTCAATGACTGATAACAAGATCTAAAGAGCGCGCTATGTAAAATATTTAATAACAGATGTTTGTGAGTGCGAGGAGAAAAAATATAGTTTAAATAGATGTTCATGTGGTGTGTGTGTGTGTAACTATATAGTGTAAAAGATGTGTGTATGTAAAATATACAACTAAAACAGATGTTTGTGTGAGCGTGGAGAAAAAAATACAGTTTAAATAGATGTTCATATGTGTGTGTGTATATGTAAAATATATAATTAAAACAGATGTTTGTATGTGCGTGGAGAAAAAAATACAGTTTAAATAGATGTTCGTGTGTGTGTATGTGTGTTTGTGTAAAACTAAATAGTATAAAAGATGTATAGATGTGTGTATGTAAAATATATAATTAAAACAGATGTTTGTGTATGCGAGGAGAAAAATATATAGTTTAAATAGATGTTCGTGTATGTGTGTAAAAGATGTATAGATGGTGTGTATGTGTATGTGAGAAAGAGATAAATATATCAAGAGATGTAATATTCAACCATAAATACGCGTGCACACTCCGATAGTCTCAGTCCACTAGGATACATTACCACACCACACGCAAAAATAACAGACTAAAATAAAAACAAATTATTGCTGAATAAAATTTACTGTCTACATTTATTACAACTGTACACATGAGCAAAGTTTAATACACATGCCAAAATTACAAATTGCCTTATTATAGTGCGCGTTTATTACAGTGCGCAGGAAACGAACTGATAAGAAAGAGGTGGTACGTAGCCTACACGTGTACCGTATCAGCAAGACACTATAGCCTACACGTGTACCGTGTCAGCAAGACACTATAGACTATATGTACTGTGTCAACAAAAACAGGATAGCCTACATGTGTAGCGTATCAGCAAGACACTATAGCCTACACGTGTACCGTATCAGCAAGACACTATAGCCTACACGTGTACCGTGTCAGCAAGACGCTATAGACTATATGTACTGTGTCAACAAAAACAGGATAGCCTACATGTGTAGCGTATCAGCAAGACACTATAGCCTACACGTGTACCGTGTCAGCAAGACACTATAGCCTACACGTGTACCGTGTCAGCAAGACACTATAGCCTACACGTGTACCGTGTCAGCAAGACACTATAGCCTACACGTGTACCGTGTCAGCAAGACACTATAGCCTACACGTGTACTGTTTACTGAAGACACTCTGCTTTCTACAATCGACAGAGCTCTCCTGTCATGTCGTACGTACTCCACGCAATGTAACAGCAAACTGATATAAATCTTCAGGTTATATATATATACATACAAACAATTTAACAAAAGAATTAAAATGGTAAAGTGAGAGCGAGAGAGAGATATGGGAAATGGGGAGGAAGAGAGAAAGAGAAGCGGAGGAGTGCCTTAACAAGCAAACAAAACACCAGCGGCTCTATCAACAAATCTTTGTTCGAAATAAACACTACAGTCTGCGATAAAAATATCCTAAGTGTGCTTGCTTACAGTTAAAAATGTACTCTCAAACATACACTCATTAACTCTTCAACTCTTTATCTACGGCCCTGATCGCAGAAGCAACATGAATTAACTTCACTCAACCAGCAACATCAATTAACTTCACTCATCCTCGACTGTTTTTTTCTACTTATATTAATGTAATTATATAATACGCAAAATTGTATTCAATATATCTTACACTTTAAAAAATATCAGATCCGTTATGCTGACCACCTTTTGTTGCGTGTACACTGCCAAACAAAACGAAACAAAACCAACAATAATTCATGTGCATCGAAAAATCTAGCTATTTAATGCCATTTAATTTTGACCAGACTTTGATTTAATTTGAAAACCCAAGACTTCAAGAGCTCAAATGTACCTGTAACAAAAATTCAAACAGTTCTTTGTTTAATCAAGAACAGCGTGACAAGACAATGCCAGGTGGAAACAAAAGAACACACACAAAATGAAACTAAGAACAAACGTTCTTGTGAAGACGTTTAGGCCAAAACAAAACAACGGAGCAGCGTCAACATACATGCGTGCGAGTGTGAGAATTGAAAAAGATTTAATAGTGTCAGCATATGTTTTTAGATTTCAGCAGTTTTTTTCCTAAAGCGTACTAGTTTTGTGTCTTTGTGTACATAATTTGCTGCTCTATAATAAAGCCTCTAACAACATAAAAATGTATTTTAAAAATAAATAAAGACCACTAACAAAGCCTCATAAAAAAAAATTCAACATCACTGAGCCTATTTTTAGCATTCCACACATTCCTTCTTGTAAACTACAAACCTATCCAACATTACAGATACTCTCGCAATACCATCGCTGTCCCAAATCCCCACTCTTGTGTTTTGTAACCATCACACTTCTGAGTGGTAAAATTATTATTTCTCTGTGTAGCTAGCATCTGCAATTACATAAACAGGATTTTCTTCAATCAGTTCGACCGTGACTACCATCCTGAAGCAAACATTTGAGCTACTCGAAGTCCACCTGGCATTGCAATGGAACGCTGGACTAGAAAGTTACAGTAACTGATCATTGACTGCGTTGGGCGTAACGTCCCCTTTCAACGTTTAGTTCTCTTACAAACGATGATTGTCTTTCTTCCCTTTCTCCAGGATTGTTTTTGGACTTGCTTACGGCTAGAGGGAAAGGGTTAACAGTAGTATCGTCACCCATATCTAACGGCTTCCAGTTAACGCATGTACTGTTCATTGAACAACTCACAGGTTAAATGTTTTTAGACCATTTCCATATAAAGTTTTCATCTGAATGTTTTCATCTACAGAAAAATGCTGATTAATAGTTAATGATGTTTGGGGGGGTGGGGAGTAACAAAACAGGTGGGTGCGAGGAAAGGTCTACCTTAAGACACAATGACTCTCAAAGCATTTTATTCAAGCTTGGCCGGTAATTTGTTTAGAAAGAAAAGTGCCTTGATCAACAGCATTTTTCCCCTCCAAAATACTGCGAGTGTCTGAAAATGGACAGCAAGTACTAAGTCACACTGCACAAGTGAACACATTTCATTTTTTCCCGTTTTACACTCAAAGCAGTTTGTGATACATACAAACGCACTAAATTAAAAAGACTATTAATGACCCGTACTAGCCATGCGGACATGACCAAACTTTGCAACTTGTACTTCATTTTAAGTATGACTAAGATGTTCGAAAGTGATTGACTTCAAATAATGTGATACTGACACATACATTAAAAAAAGAGTGAACAATTTTTTTTAAATAAGGAGAAAGAAAATCAACAAATAATTGTGAATAGATCTAATTTGTTAAACAACATGAAAAGCTATATATAACTCCCTTTGTGGAATAATCTGTTAAATAATACATGAGATAAAATATTGGGAAGCACCATCCACTAAGACCACCCTACAGTGATCAAAGTTCAGTAACTGTGCAGGTTTTCACTAATTCACTCCCATGCCATCTCTATCTTCGTGAAAAGAAACACACTGTTGTAAACAGGTGAACATTTACTTATATGCATCTGCTTATAATAATAATACATTAATAAGAAAAAAGTATTTACTTCATTCAACAAAACAAGTGACATTGGTAGGATTGTTTCATAACTGGCAATCAGTTCATTTACATTGCTTAGTAACCTATCAACTATTATTTTTTTTTTTTTTAAAGCAAAGTGATACAGCTGGCCAGGGAGGGAGGGGGCGGGGAGAAGAGAGAGTATACCTAAGAAAAGGGAAACAGAAAAAGTCACAAAGTAAACAAAGGCCCAAATAAAATCTTTATCTTTTTTCTTTTACCCAAGTTTGCGCGAAAGCGGCGGAAGCCAAAAGCGCATCCTACATTAAGAAGAAGATTTTACCAAAGCACAGAATCAATAAGCCATAAGCTTGGTAGCATCACAACAACTAACTGGCTTCACACATACTACAATTTTAAAATAAAATTTAAACAAAAATAAAAAAAAGTGTAAAGTTTGCTCATAAAATCCACCCCCACCTTGAACAAATATTTTTTTCACATTCCATCCAATCTCTGTGAGTACATTTCTAAGATTTCTCTCCATTATCACAGATCAGTTCAGATGATTTTCAAAAAGTTAAAAGTTAAATGCGAGTAAGTGTCTTTAAATATTGGAAGAATACTTTAAGAAAGAAAATAATAACAAATAATTGTATTTAAAATATTTTTTAAACATGCATTTGTGTGTTTGTGTATATGTATATTTTCTTAATACTTTATTTTATGGCGACTTCAGCAAAGATCACCCCACAAAAATTTCACAGCCACATAAGTAAAACTGTTTCAGTAGATATCTCAGGCACTGCACAAGCAGAAATGTTCACTTGTCCTTTGTGAAAATCTGAATATTCACTCATTTTTACATTTGCTGAAAATGTTGATTTTCACATTACACACAGGCATACACAAATGCATATTTAAGAAAGATTCAGTCTATAATGATGGATTTAATGAAAGTTAAATATGCGATAAACCTTTTATTAAACTATATTTAATATCAGACATATAAAAACTGTACACTTAATAATTAATTAAGAATACAAGTCCATTAGAATTTGTTACAGATTTTTAGTGCATCAAATATTTTATACAAAAGTTTAAAGTACAAATTGATAATAAGGACAACATTCACACTCAAATGCACATCCTGCTCCAATACAGACACACCTCTTGACCAGACATACAAAGGTTAAGTTTCTTCAAAACTTGCTTACAGTTTCAAGCAAACACAAAACCCCTTTCAAATTTGCACTGCAAATATCTTTGACATACACCCGCTGCCCATTTTGCATAAGTGACAATTATTTTAGTTTTGAAAACATGTTTTATATATATAAACTAAGTCATCTGCAAATAGCAGCAAATACTCAAAAAAACAATGAATACACTTGGCTTTCTTTCTTTTCTTTCCTTTTTTTAGATTAGATTAGAAATTAAAGAAATAAAAAAAAAAAAAAAATGAAAGCACAGCTTTGATAAAACATCTGCCTGACAGGATCTTTACAAGAAATACTAAGTATTAATAACCAAACAAAAGTCATACAATAACAAGCCCAGGGGATCATTTGAAATTGTTATCCAATAAATTCATCAATAATACAAGAAAAAGTAGAATATAATTATAAAGTAAACATTTCCTTTATTTAGAATGATAATGAATCTAAAACAGAAACAGAAAGAATGATATTCAACGTGTGGAAGACAAATAAAGATGCAGAATGTAAAAAAAATAATTTAAATTAGAGGAAAAGGTAAGATGATTCACTGCGTGTATAATAAAGAGATTCTTGCTCAATTATCATTTTCTTTAGAAAATAAACGCCTGTTTTACTTCATTTTAGCAAAACACATAAATTAATCTTTAAATCAAATATTTTACAACAATGCCCATAATAAAATCCTAAATGATTACTTAGTCATAGAATAGAACAGGAAAACTGAATGAAAGCAGTTTTGAGGTGCATGTAAATACAGAAACAAAAGCTTGCTAGATTTACGCATAGACAAAGTTAAAAACAAAAATTAAACAAATCTTATCCCAAACAATAAAGTAGGAAAATGTTCTCATTCAAAAAAAGTACAGAACATCTTAAATCTTCACACCTGTAACATTACACAACTTGCATTGGCAGAATCATTATTTGAACATTTTATCAATGCAGCAGCCCACCCGTTCACCCACTACACACTCATACATACTTATATATTGTACACCAAACTAAAAACAAAATCCATAAAAATGTTTTGTGTTCATAATGTATAAAGAAGAAGCAATTAGGATTAAATTCACTTCTCTCAGCTACATGTCTTGACATCAGTGACAAGAAATCATATCACACACAATCAAGTTCCTTACTGATTTAATTATACCAGTAAATAAATGAAATAATGCCTATTGAATACATCATGAGATGGTACAGATCTGCTACACAGAAATAAAGCAGATACGTGTTCTTTTCACATTGATGTAAGTAACAGTCTCTTCAAATAACTGGGAGACACTTCAAATATTGGGAAAATCACAAATTTTTCCATTTTGCCGTTTTAAAGTTTCATCTGAGCTGGAATCCAGAGTACCAATGACACCTGTACAAACAGCAGTCTTCCTTCCAAACAATTGTCTAAAATTAAATATTGGCACTTAAAGAAATGAAGTCTCAAAGAGTTTCTTGTAGAATATGACGGAAAAATAATTTATTTAATTTCCATTTTCCAAACACCAACTAATCATCATTTACAGTTATAAGATCAAAAGACGCCTACTAACTCAGGCATCTTGATTTTTAGTCAGACAGATTAAAAATATAAACCAATCAAATTAGCACTTTTTAATATCCCTTTTTGTTGTTAAAAACCCAAACAAAAACATTTTGTTTAAACATAGTATAGAAATGTAATTTTTTTTTTTTAATTATGCTAAAGCATAAATGAAGTATATGCTTGTGTTTCCTTATGGCTAAAGACATTTATTTTTCCATTTGGAATTCAGTGGCAAGTTGTGTTTCCTTATGGCTAAAGACATTTATTTTTCCATTTGGAATTCAGTGGCAAATTGCTTGATTTCAACAGAATGGCTGTGTCTCAGTAAATGGCTTCACTTGTCTCACTAGCAGACTGGTTGCTCAATGGCATCAGTTAGAATGGTCATGCCTCACAATAAATAGCTTTTCTTTTCAACCTGTGTTGCTGGTAGAAGGGCCATTATTTTTAATAGCATTTTTTAAAAACCTGTATTCTTAATACTTTTAACAGAATCAATCATGACTCAGAGCCAGTGGTTTCACATTACAAAGAATGGCTGTATCTCATAAACAATTGCTTCAGTGTTAAGTGTCTTGCTAGTAGACTGACTAGCTATGGTTCAGTGTAACTATCTTACTAGTAGAACAGTCATGCTTCAAAGTCAATGGGTTCAGTCTGTCTTGCTAGTACAGTAGTAGAATAGTCATGCTTCAAAGTCAATTGGTTCAGTCTAACTGTCTTGCTAGTACAGTAGTAGAATAGTCATGCTTCAAAGTCAATTGGTTCAGTGTAACTGTCTTGCTAGTACAGTAGTAGAATAGTCAAGCTTCAAAGTCAATGGGTTCAGTCTAACTGTCTTGCTAGTACAGTAGTAGAATAGTCATGCTTCAAAGTCAATGGGTTCAGTGTAACTGTCTTGCTAGTAGAACAGTCATGCTTCAAAGTCAATGGGTTCAGTCTAACTGTCTTGCTAGTACAGTAGTAGAATAGTCATGCTTCAAAGTCAATGGGTTCAGTAACTGTCTTGCTAGAAGAATAGTCATGCTTCAAAGTCAATGGGTTCAGTGTAACTGTCTTGCTAGTAGAATAGTCATGCTTCAAAATCAATGAGTTCAGTCTGTCTTGCTAGTACAGCAGTAGAATAGTCATGCTTCAAAATCAAAGTCAATGGGTTCAGCCTAACTGTCTTGCTAATAGAAGAGTCATGCTTCAAAGTTAATGGGTTCAGTTTGTCTCCTGTTTAAGTCATGAGCAGGTCTTGTAAAATCAGCAATCCAATATATCAAAGGCTGCAAAAACTTTTCACTTTATTTCTAACCAGCTCATTAATCTTGATCACAATGCCAGGACTAGCATTGGAAAAAACCTTTCAACAACAAAAAATGGCAAATGAGCAAACTGATAGCAAAAACCTTCAGTGTATATTTACACTAGACCAGTGTTTTCCAAAATGTGTGCTGCCCCAGTTCACCATAACTAACTCACATGAGCACTGGAATAGTTCCAAATTTTTGTAATTGGTAGGTCTTTTCTGATTTGGGACACTACTGAAAAAATTCTGATACACTAAGGGTGCCAGCTTTAGTCATCCCAAATACAAACCATTGTGTAAACTCTAGCAAATAAAGTCTATAAAGCCAGCTAGCTTTAGTCTCTCCAAATACAAATTCATATGTTCAGATACAAATAAAGACCATGATACTTGCTAGCTTTCATCACTCCCAATATGAATCATATGTATGAACTCTAGCAAATAAACAGATAATAAATGAAGCATTAAAATTAAACAAAACTATAAGAAATTCTAAAGTCTAATGTATTGGAATATAAATAATAACTGCACATGAGTTTTCACAAACCCAGTCTTCCTTTTTCTCAGCCCTAAACAGTCAGGTCTCAGTTTATGGTGATCTCGACTTTTGACTGCAATCCGCCCACAAGTCCCAAATTCTTACTTATGGCGTTATGCAGTTATGGCATCCATTCCATGTTATAAATGGTAGTGAACTAATTCAATTATGGGTGAACTGCAGATGTATACCTCATTAAGCCACTTGACATCTCTGAGGCAAAGGGTTCAGGTGCCTTTTTTTTTAGTCACCTCATGCTTTCATTCACTATGGGCCTACACATTGACCATTTACATTCAAATTCCAACTTACAAACAAAATTGGGTTACATCCTTAAGAATGGAACTCTTTCATAACCTGAGATCTACTGTATTCAACTTCTAAAGCCATAACAATGCAGCTATATCTCATCAAAATGTCTACTGTTAAATATTCAAAACTATTTATACCCACTAACATGCTGATACCTGTATAAAGAAACAAACTAAAATTTAAGTAACCACAAGTATTGTATATATCTGCTTAATTAAATGCAAGTAAATTAAAGTGAATAATGTGTATTGCACATCTATTTAATTAACCAACCTTCATAATACGAATGTGGGAAATTGTTTTGAAAATTGTCTGCTTAATCTACTTTACATTCAGGCAACCCAGGAGTTGTATATGTTGACTTATTTAATGTGGATAAATTGTGGCATACATCTGCTTAACCTACAAAACACTGAGGATTTAGGTAACATGAGAAAGCAACCCTAAGCACCAATTTCCATATACATAATCACATTTTCATTTTTAACACATCCACATTACTATAAAACTTAGGTTCATTTGTATATGGCAAAATATCACTGCTCATTCTGAAACCTCAAGTGCAAATGTATATTTCTTCCTAATTCCAAGAGATGATTGTCTTAAAGTTGTTTTACTGACATTTCAAATCTGGTATTATTCAAAAATGGCCCTGTGTGCTGACTCAGCAAGATTGGGTGACAGGCTACAGGCAAACGAGATCTATTCAGCTGTCCTCAAGGAGCAGTGCAATCATTTCTCGAACGTGTCATCAGATAAGAGTGTAGTTAATGAATCCCACTACTTTACTAGACATGCTAAATTTATCTTTGGTACAAAAATTACAACAGGGCTGCTAAGACACAATGCCAACTCAACACATACATTTACTCAAAATAAAACATGCACCCACAATCACGCGTATTGTCAGCACCTCTTTTATCAAACAGGACCTAAAATCATGCAAAGATCAAACAGTAAACTGCCCATGACTTTTCATCAGAGCAATTAAACAATGTAGTGAATCCATCAGCGTGTTTGCACTCAACAAACCATTTTCAAAAATACTAAAATAAGACTATTTTACAAAATCATATCAGAAAGTTTCACTTCAAATCTGCTTTCAAGGAGCAAAATTCAATCCAAAAGGATCATTGTACCCTTTATAAAAGGACAGCGAACTCCTATCAGTTTTAAGGAAATGCTCATTTGGAGAAGAAGGATCATCATTTGAAATGACCCTATGGGTGAATCACGTCGAGGCATTGATGTCTAAGGACAGCAAGAGACATCAATGAAAAACTTTAATCAGAATCCCAGTTATCTTCATCAGCTGAGCCTGCATCATCTTCTTCCTCATCACTGTCCTCAATGACACGCCTCCGCATGTCTCTTGCACGCTCCATGAGAGCTTGGATGTCAAATCCTCCAGAAAATGACTGTTTCTTTTTCTCTTCCCGTGCTTCCACTTTTCGAAGACGTTTGTTTCCTGGAAGCAATGTTTTATGTTACTGTAAATAACATGATATTTTATATGCAAATATATACTAACAAACCTCTACACATTTCAGGTACCTAGGCATAATGAAAGATGAATCAAGAAACAAAAACTTAAAACAAATGAATTTAGTTAAATATTAATATTAGTTCAACAAACTAATATTCAGAATTATTTTCCTGACATCAGATTTTTGATTAGCATTAGTGAGACAGATTCTACATTTGAATCAACATGACCTTGTTATTTATACAAACTGTCATTATAAATGTCCGAGTAACAATTAAAAAATGAAAGAGAAATTATGTTATTCTGACTGTTTAATTTTGAAGTTTTAAAATGTCATTTAGTTATCACTTATAAACTTAAAAATTAGCAGAATTCACACTAAGACACACAACTTTCCAAAATTCAAGCACTTCACATAACAGACAAGTTATCCAATATAATTTGTTAGGTTGTTTCATCAAAGCAGTCAATAAGGCAAGTGCTAAATGCTTTGATACTGGGTGATGTAATGCCTCACTATTTTTGAAACACTGGTAATTTGACTTGCATTGCTTTTACTTTCATCTGCATATGATAAATATATTGCATTTTCTCAGTGACAAATTAATAAATCAGTAAATAAATAAACAGAAAATGTTGCTCCTGCCAAACCAAGTAGTAAATATCAATCCTCACAAAAGTTTAAAAGCTATGGGTGGTTAAATGACTTTGGAGATATTTACATTTGATTTACTGACAAATGAAAATTTGTTAAAATTATATCTGTATTTAATGCTTATTTCCAGTATACATGTCATATAAAATGGTTGCATGAATACTACCAAGATGGTTAAAAATGAGCAGATGTGTAGGTGAAAATGGTCATCGTTGTTTTGATTTAAGGCTTCAGTCTTTTTACTGCAATTCTTGCGAAAATTCTACTATCTTCTCCCTACATACACCTATTTTAATGACTAAACTCAAATTGAACTATTATGGGAAAAAAATAATCAATCCTTTAAAAGTCAAGAAAAACACACAAAAAAAAGCAACACTTACTGTCAACTTGTATGATTTCGGCCAACAAGGCACTGCGGTCTGTGCCTTGGGCTGCTTGCTTCTGGTCATCCCGGCCCCCAGTTGAAGTAGAGGCTGAGGAAACAGAAGTTGAGTCTGGGTCAGTCGGACCATTCAAGCCATTGAATGCAAATGCTGGTGGTGGTGGTGGTGGTGGAGGCGGGGGAGGGGGAGGTGGGGGAGGTGGGGGTGGCGGAGGTTCTGACATTCCCATGACAATTGGTAATTGCATTGAGGGGGGCGATGGGGGTGGTGGAGGCAAACCTGAATAAGGATCACTCATGATGCCACTGTAGAGAGCTGATGGTGGTGGTGATGGAGGAGGTGTAGGCAGTTGCTCGGGTGCTGCATGCATTGGAGATGTCTGTGAGGGACCTTGCCGGGCTGGAGAGCTGCGCTGTGATAGCCCACGGGTCCGACTCATGCCTGGAGAACCTATGCTTTCTGGCAGACTGTATGCCTGCGGTGGTGGATACGGAGGCTGTATAATGTGTGGCTCATCTGGGGGCAGTGGTGGTGGTGGCAGGATTTCACGTGCTCCAGGGCTCTGTCCACGTATACCTGGTGGTGGTGCTGGAGGTGGAGCCGAGGGGCGTCCTTGAGGACTATTTATGTTACGTGAAGTTGAATGGCGTTGATTGCCACCTACATGTTCCGGTGACAATGTCTTGTTGCTTGGTGGCTGTTTCACAGATGATGAGAACTCATTATTGGGGTATATTGGTCCAGTATTATTGATCTGAGTATGTGTGGGTTTCCCAGGTGGATTCTTTATGACATTTGGCAATTGTACATTTTGGTTGTGTGAAGAATAGTTTGAAGTAATTGTATATGGACCATTGGCAATTGGAACCTCCCCATCTCCAACATTTTGGGGAACTTGATTTTGTTGTGGTACCTGGTTTTGGTGCTGAGGAAGCTGATTGCTTGTGTGAACACTAAGTGAGCCTGGTCTTTGTGTAGGTAATTGTTGCTGCTGCTCTGGGTGTACCTGGCGACCTGGCTGAGGTGGAATTTGTTCCATGCTCCCCTGCAATTCCTTCTGTTGATTCTGAATGCGTTCATGAATGTTACCAACCTGAAATTGAATTTACCACAATCTTAGTCTCTTCAGTAATGATATTTAAAATGTTAGTCTTCATTTTCACTAAATGATCCTGAGTATTTTAACCCATAAGCTAAAAGCTGTTTAAAGAAATGATTTTTGCATATGAACATACAATAATTTAGAAATTAAAGTCACATGTCTAACTGATGAACGGTCAGATAGAGATAAAAATAAAAGTAGTATTTTCTTATGTGAAAATGTTTGTTCAAACCATATATTTATAAATTAATTTTACTTAGATTTCATTTTGTAAATATAGTTAATTGTCATTAGTTTTCTTACATGTTTAAGGACACTGTATTAAGTAGACCTTGTGTAGTTTTATATGTAACTATTCAGTGCTGCACAAACATTAAATAATACATACACAACTCTGAAATGATCTACAGAAGCAATCACCTTTCAGGGTGAGGTACACATCTACAGTAAATAATTACGGCAGGAAACTATTCTATAAAACCAGACAAATATAAGAAGGAATTACACAACATAAAATACATCCTATAAACCTGAACTTTTACAGAAACCATGACACAACAATAAATGCAAGCTGTTTTCCAAAATGAAGACACAGCCGAAATGTGTACTCTTTTCAAAACCATGACAATTATAAACACAAGCTGTGTTTCAAAACTATGACACAACTGCAAATGCGAGCTGCTGTACAAAACCATGACACATCTGAAAACGTGAGCTGCTGTACAAAACCATGACACATCTGAAAATGTGAGCTGCTGTACAAAACCATGACACATCTGAAAATGTGAGCTGCTGTACAAAACCATGACTCATCTGAAAATGTGAGCTGCTGTACAAAACCATGACACATCTGAAAACGTGAGCTGCTGTACAAAACCATGACACATCTGAAAACATGAGCTGTCAAGAATGACCACCATGTCCAACTCCCAAATGCTACAGCTATACTACAGTTATACTACAGCTATACTACAACTATACTACAGCTATACTACAGTTATACTACAGCTATACTACAGCTATACTATAGCTATACTACAGTTAAACTACAGTTATACTACAGCTATACTATAGCTATACTACAGTTAAACTACAGTTATACTACAGCTATACTATAGCTATACTACAGTTAAACTAAGAAAACTGACACAACTACAGTGTTCTCTTGATTATCCAGTTTGCAGATTTCCCAAGCACGATCCTTTCTTTAATTTACTGAGCATTTAATTCATAAATTTACACACTATAAATATATATGGTAGCTAGTGTCATCACAGACCTGCCTACCCCCCACGTCAGGAAACCAGAAGATCACTGGTCCAAAACCAGAAGATTTTGAATGGAAACCAGAAGATTTTATGCGGAGTCTGGCTTTTTAATAGAACTACCAATAATATAAAATAAATGCAAAATAAAAAAAATAATGTTAATATTTGTAAATAAACTTACCAATAATGTAATGATTAATGCAAAGCACAACAATTTGTCTACATTTTGTCTAGTCTCCATTCCACTGTTTATTTTAGATGAATTTTTGTCAAGCACACCAAGTGTTAGGCAGTTTTATTTAGATATTTCTTTAGACTTCATTTGAAGAAGGATCTTCACATTTCAGAATAATGGGCCATTGAAGTACCGCATCATGATTTTCACTTTTACAGAAATTCATTAAATATTTCATAAATGGATTTTTTTAAAAATATATATTTAACTTTTTATTATCTAATGTACAAGCCACAAAAAGGAACATATGCCTATTGAAAAATTTTAAGAAAATAGTTATGATTTGTTTTAATTGTACCCATCTAAAATATATATTTTGGGAGAACATGTAGAATTTAAAAAAATAAAATTTACTTAAACCTAAAGCATATACTATATAGGCTTTCGTTTCATCCATGCACAACCTTTTAATTTTATGTATGAGAAACTAGTATACCAAATTTCAGGGACATGGAATAATTACAACTATTCAAAAGGGGTCTTAGCATTTAGTTCAACAGAGGAAAAAAGTCATTTTGAGAAAAACACATTTAAAGTAAAATAAAGACTACAGAACTTTAAGTTTAAAAGTGTTCAAGTGGTTTATTTTTTTAAAATAAATATACCCTATCCATACTGCATTGGACTGCTCTTAGTCATTTAGCTCTCTCAGAATTAAATATACTAATACTATATATTACTATCCTTTACATCCTCAGTGTACAGTCTTTTTTATTTTCTAATACTACATAGAACCAGAATATTGCAAAGAAATTTTAAAAAATATATATTTATCAATCCACATTAATAAAATTTGGAATATATGTTGTCTTTGTTATGAGAAAGCAATACCAGTTATTAGTTTTAGAATATCTGGTTCAGATTTTAATTTATAAATGATTTATATAAAACACCTGTATTTTTCTAAATTTACATGTCCATTAGACTAGAGAAAAAACAGTGAAAGTCTTCCTGTAACATTTAAAATGTTATTAAAAAGACATTATTCTTCAATAAGCATGCTTTGTTAATTAAGAATTGGATATGATTAATATTATTATTTTTAATGTTTTATGCATTTCTTTTGTCTTCAATGTATGTGTATTTATTATCATGCCTTCTAAAATTCTATTATATTTATAATAATGTGTGTACTGCGTAATCACAAAATATCAACGGCTAATTTACAAATACATGTATATATATATATAGGTCTATATATATTTCTAATTTTTTATTATTTTTTTTAGCAGAAATGATTAAAATAAAAAATTCGACTAAATCAAAATGTTCACAATTCCGTAAATTACTTTCAAACAAATTTGACTCAGGATCATTTCTTTATCGCCGATGATCTTTTGTTTTAAAACTTGTGTCACTTTTTTTTAAAAAATAAATTTTGAAGCCTTACATATTATATAAGAATAATTACAACGGATTCTACTTCTAGAAAAATGATTATTTGAACCTCAATGCGGTTTCAAACATAGGCCTACCGTTATCGAAAACGACAATCTTTTTCCTAGCATTGCAATATAATTCGTCAAAGTAGCTCGTTTTGGACGGATAATTTCTGAAGAAAACGGCATAGACTGTCTTACATGTAAGTTGAATGTTATTTATTAAAGTAAATATTTCGTAATTGTCACGCATATACTATCGCTACGTGGCCGCCATTTTGAAAAAGCAAACTTCGTCTATCGGTCGAACGGGCAGTAAAAACGTTATGAACCGAATTTGCTTATCCCGCTAAGCTCTGACTTCTCAACATAAAAAATATTTAAAGAAAATGTTTATTTCACGAGCGAAATTCTGTTTTGTCAACTAAAATTAATAACGGCCGACGAATAAGATTCCGGAAGTGTTAGAAAAGGACTCGTATGCTGAAGAGCTCATAGCAGACGACAGAGAAGCAGTTAGAGTTACGCCGCCGTTAGCTCTATTGAACGCACGGTAAGTTTTTCGTCCTGTCATAATCGATCGTGAAAAAAAAAATTGAAAATGAAAATGAAAGCGGAAGATTTCTTTTGGAAGCGGAAGAGCGGGAGATTCGAGGTTAAAGCGGGAGATTCTTCCGCTAAAAGCGGAAGGTAGGCAGGTATGTCATCATGCTTTGTGAGTTGATGCAGACTGAAATTGAAAACTTGTGAGCACTAGCTAAGCAGATGTTATTTTGGACTCGCCTGGTGTGTTTAGAGTTTACTGATACACAGTATAAAATGCACTGCAATTTGAGAGAAAAAGTTTAATAAATATTTTTGCCAGTGTTAGGTTCCGTGAACTTTGACTAGTGGCTTAGCAATGGATTGTGCAGGTTGTGCAATGCACAAGGACCCCAGCAATCAGGGAGGGCCACTGACAGCAAGCAGAATCATTTTCTTTTACTTTCAATTGCATGCCAAATAGCTTGACACTTCAAAAGTGGTGGATATTTTGTGCAAGAGAAGGCATGCAAACGAATGTTTTAGGATCTTTGCTTTAGACTACCATAGACATCTGTTTCATTCGGCTACCTGATTTATGTTGTAGGCAACTTTTTTCTTTTCATTTGAAATTGAAGGGGCCCACCACCAATCCTCTGCACAAGGGCCAAAATACCCCTTGCTCCACTACAGACCTTGACATTAGTGCACCTTATTTTTTCACAAACCTTTTGACTAGCACTGATGAAAATACCTATTATGGCAAGTTGTGAAATAAAAGTTTGTACAGTTTGTTCATTTTTCCAACTAATGTACCAAGATGAAGTATTAAGAAAACAATATATGTTCTGGAAAAAAGATTAATGTTTCTTATATTGATTTTCTCAACATCTTGTCTAGCATTTAGAGAAAATAATGCATGCTTTGGTACATTTTGAGAAAAATAGTTTATCTTATTTATTTTCCAAAAATATCAACTGGTATTCATAGAAAATACATTCTGCTATTTATGAAAAAAAGGAGTGTATCTTGTGTATCTTTCTACTCTTTCCAAACATCTTTCATCTAATATTCTTAAGGTAAAAATGTATGTTCTGGAGAGAAAAAAAAAGGTCAGTGTATCATATCGTATCTCTTTAATGTATCCCTCATTTAGTGCACTCTGGGATTTGGAAAATGCTTGCCATAGAATTTCTTGAAATATTTTCTTCATAGCCAGTTTTGTATTCTCACCTGGTCATCATAAAACTCCGCTCCTTTTCCTAACTGATTCCATTTTTCTCTGCTGTTCTGGATTTGTCGTGGTTTCCGCTGATCTGACTGTGCGCGAGGTTTCTGCGAAACAAAAAAAGCATTCAAGATAAAAATCTCCATCACTAGAACAATATAATAACTCTACAAAAGTCTCCATCATTAGTACAATATAATAACTGTACAAAAGTCTCCATCACTAGTACAATATAATTACTGAATAAAAGTCCTCATCCCTAGTACAATATAATAACTCTACAAAAGTTTCCATCATTAGTACAATATAATAACTCTACAAGTCTCCATCACTAGTAAAATTCAACAACTCTACAAAAGTCTCCATCACTAATAAAATTCAGCAACTCTACAAAAGTCTAAACCACATATAAAATTCAATGACTCTACAAAAGTCTCTATAACTAGTAAAATACAGTGAATCTAAAACAATGACATAAAGGATGTCCTAAAAATTATCTTTACAGTTTTTGGGTACAAAATGTCAATCAGGAAGTACAGAAATACTGAGGTTATCCCATTTGACATAGATGCTCATGTTTTACTGAATAGCAAGTTTTGACATGTTTTCTCATCTTCATTTTTTCAAATATCTTCAAATTCCTCTCAGTCACAATGAATCTAATGGAGAAAGCACAGTTTGTTGAGTGGTTTATTCAAACAAAATCCGATATATGTGTCCAACGAAGATTTAGAACTCACTGCAACTTCCTTGATTGATAATAGCTCTGTGTGTTAGTAAATATTTCATTTAGTATTCAAAGCTGTAAAGATAATTTCTGGCACCCTATATTTCTTCAAATGATAAATGTTAAAAACAAAACAAAAACTAAGCTACATGTACAAACAAAACAAAATAACCAAGCTACAAACAAAACAGAAACCAAACTACATATTTCCATGGAAATGATAAGAAACCCTAAGACAGAAAACAAACGACACACTAAACCACTTAAGCAAGTGAGAGATTCTAATATTAACTTTTTTCACTCATAGGATCAATTCAGATTGTTTATAAGTGAAAGAGTAGGTGAGTTTACAATGCAATCTGCCCTACTGCAAAATGTTTCATGAATAATTTGAAGGACAGCGCATCAAAATTTATTACAACACAGACTTATTATCTGAAACTGATTAACTCAGGAATGCTTTTCCCTCATATTTCTTGATGAAAGTCAGTACAATTTAGCTAACACACAATCCAACATTTGTAAATATAATCAATCTTCAATCATTCAGTTTGGATATTTTGGGTTGTGCATCATACATGTATTCAGCAGGAAATTATGTTATGAAATAATTTATCATCAGAGGCACAAATAAATATAGATAAATATGCAACAATGCTCAATAGTTATGAACATGCAGTGAAGATTCAATATGCCTGACTAAAATTTCTAAGTGAACAAACCCACAATCTTCTCGATAAAAAGTGAAGAAAAGCTATATATAAGTTATATAAAAAATTGTAACAATAAAACTTTAAAAAATACATTTTAAAAACACCACCACATTTTAAGATCATTTCGGAGAGGACAATAAGGTGTTGAAGCATACCCGTCGACGCTCTCGTTTTTTGTTAAGTTCACTTTTATTTTCCTGGATTTGTTTATCCATTTCCTGTACCCAGAGTTCCACAAAATATGTAGGATCAGTGTAGAACTTCATACTGTCTTTGCCATCTTCCCTGCAAACCCAAATATTCGAAAGTCAATGAGTACGAAAAGTAAAATGCTTAGTACTATAAAGTAAAACTATACCATAAATGATTTGTGTTAGACATTGTAAGCTGTAATGACAATTAACTTTGGATTTTACTTGAAATCTACTGCCTACTGACAAAATAACTAATATTCTGAAAAAAAATTTATTAACATTATCAATAAACCATCTGACCAATTCATTGCTCAGAACATACAAGGTATGACCATCATATTTATGGGTCAGTTCAAGAAATGATTTTAATATAACTTTGTCAAACTATATCAATGCTAGTTTGCTCAGTTACCTCCCTTCAATAGTCACACGCTTCTGGAAAAAGAAATTTAAAAATTAATGTTAAAAATCCTGAGAGCAAAGTCATGAACAATGCCATGCAATGGAAAATTTTAGAAGATTACACTACAGTGGATCTTAATTATGTAAGAACCAAAAAGCTGTCAATGCTGTTTCACACTGCATGACATATCAGTATCCAGTTAATGAACAGAGACTATGTGGCACATAGCAGTACTAGTATTCTCGGCTTCTGAAGACAAAATGTCTCAGCACAAATTACACTTAGCCACTGAATTGTCAAATACATTTTCGTAAGTGCTTTGTGCTTTAACTTAGTAATGTAACATACAGTTAAGGATACAGTGGTACCTCGCATAACGAATGTAAACACCCGTGTGGCTCGCAGAACAAACTTGTTTCACATAATGAACCGTACATACGCCGTGAGAACATCGCATTTCCTGTGAAAAAATGGCCGAATCCGGCCAGTCAGATCTCGTGTGGCTCCGATGAAGACAGGGCATGTTTGTTCCCAGTTGATTGTCCTTTTTTCCTTGCTTTGATGTGTTTATGCCATCTGTGTGTTTACTGGATGGTGGTTATAGAATTCAGGGTCTTATTCTCACTGTAAAGAGACCTATGTGTGTGTGAACTGTACATAAGTGTTTGTGTCCTCCTCATCCCACCTCCATTTCACCTCTTCAACACCTAACAACATACCCTGCTTTGGTGAGTGTCTTTACTATGCACCCACCCACCCACCCCCCAACATTGCCCCGTCTTCATTTTCCCCTTCTTTGATTTTTCATGGCGATGTGGAATGGATTGCACAATATCCTGTAGAAATCTATGGGATATCGTGTTTCGCATAATGAACACCTCGCATAACGAACGTACTGCTGGAACGAATTGTGTTCATTATGCGAGGTACCACTGTATACAATTTATTAATTTTACATGCTGCTATAGTTTTGAAATATTAATAAAAGTATGGAAAGTTGGGAAATTAAATGGAAAGTTTGGTGCTGAAGAAAATACTTAACACATTAATTTGATAAAGAGAGCCACCAATTAAAAGATTAATTCACTGGATAACAGAAAGGTGATTTATATCTTGTTATGTTAAACAAGAGACTGTATCCACATCAATACAACTGCAAATATTTACCTAATACACCATATTAAAACACATCAATACTGATGCCCCCTAAATTATCAAGTACAGATGAAAAAACTGCACACCGATGACATAATAATCCACTTAAAACTATTTTGGGATTCACACCCACCAGTGAATATCAAATACTGAATCCAGCACTTAACCAAGGAGTTGCTAACTTCTAACAGATCTATGTATGAATTGATAAATGATGTGAGAGAGAAGAGATTGCAGATGAACTGAACTTTTGAAGGACTTGAGACAAAAAATGCACATGATAAACCTGTATCAGTTAATTTCAGTGAAAAATAAATGAAGAGTTATTGTTTTAAAGTCCCAATGTTAATAATAAATGTGCGATCTACCTTGACTAGATGCTGGCTATATAGGAAATCACAAATAATTTTGTTATTTCTACCAAAGTGAGTATGAAGAGAAATACCTTATGTGCCCAAGATTCAACTAATAAATGAAAAATAATGAGAAAGACTGCCATGACATTATAAAAACAGGACAAAATAATTAAAACTTATTCAATAATTAATGACACAGGAACCTTGTAAAGCACCTAATAAAGTAAAATGCATGCTGATAGGAGAGCAGAAATTATAATTTCACAAGACAATCTTCTAGGCACAATGTCAAGATCATTGTGAATAGTAGCTCAAGAGAGGTCTTGGAATTTTGTTTAACCAACGTTTCATCTTTCGTCATGTTTCGGTGAGAATCCTTGTGATACAATGCATGCATGACACAGGTATGACACAAAACAAAAGAACATTAGAGACACAAGAGGTTCAGGAATACCTGAATGCATTGAGTTTGTCCAACGCTGGAGGTGTGTCACATTTACTGTAGACCTCCAGGATGGAACGAGGTATGGTGCTGCGAGAGATCACCTGTTGTTCCTTAGTTACCGAGCTCTTGAATGGCTTCTTTAAGTGGATGTCCTGCAGGTTGACTGTAATGAGACCCAGATAGCCATGTGGAGAATGAATGATTATATGGTAACCACATAACTGTGTGGTAAATGAGTTGGTATATGTTGTAGTAAACAAACAGCTAAAAACAAATCTGCTGAGATGCAAAACTGTAACCAGATGATTGTGTGATCAGTAACTGATTTTAAGATACACATGCTCTAGGTAAGTGAATGGTAACCAAATGACAGTAAGTTGAAGCATAATTTTGTACATTAATTCAAACTATATCTGCAGCAAATATTATAAGAAACTATGACATAAGTAAATCACAGATGACTGTAATAAGGACTAGTACTAATAAACAAATCCCATAAAATGAATCTCAATTTCTGTATACATATACATAAAATAGGAAACCTCACTGCTCAAATTTAGGATTTATGTGAACTCTCACATACCTATAAAGAAACTGATCTGGTTACTCACCTTCCTCAACTGTTGCATTGAGTTGTGTCACTTTATCCTGCACATCCTCGATGCGTCGCTGGAGCTGAGTGGCACGCCTGAAAACGATGATGGTTTCTTGCGACAGTTCCAGAAACATGTCTTCTGCATGTTTGCTCAGACTGCTGAGTTCACGGATCACATTGGCCAGTGTGTGGTTCGTCACACATTCCAGCTCATTGCGCATCCCCTTAGGTGAAATTAATACTCAAGAATGTGAAAAGACAAGTGAAATGTTCGTGTGCAAGTGGGTGATATATGGATAAGAAATGCTAACACGCAAATATGTTGAATAAACAAATGTGAAACATTAAAATGAAAGTGTATGACTAAATAAATGGAAATGAATTCTACACATTTATCTCTTAAGAAAAAAATCTCTTGCCCTTATAAATGTGGAAATTATTTGACTATGTGTGGACACATAAATGTTATCAATATATAATCCACACATTATTTTCTGTTCAAACTTTTGAGTACATAACAATTATTAGTTTAGTGCTTAAAATCAAAATTGCAAGCCTACACTTTTTATAATTCAATAAATTCAAAAAGTGGGCCATGGGAACAGAGAATCAAGAATGGATATGTGACTGGTGATATGTGATATGTGATTGGACAGTGCCTCTAAGGGGTGAGGAATAAGAATTTGGCAATAAGACAAAGTTAAATGGCACTGGTTGAAACAGCCCAAACTTGCTAATGCTATAAAGATTTAACTTGATATAAAAAATAGTATTCAGGTTAGTTACACAGCATTATAACAGTAACTTGATCATGATTCTTGGAATATAATAATTCTCTGTGAGGAGTACTTTATATCAAATGTTCATATTAAACTATCAACCAGGGATATTTGCAGAGCAAGAGGCTATTTTCAGTTTCATATGCATATATGATCTGTTCAATAAAATTACTTTTGAGAAAGAAATAAAACTGAATTCAAACATAAGTACATGTATATGTAAATAGGTATATATTTTATATTATGACAATCCTCCCTCGCCCATTAATTAATAAATATGATAGAGTTGCATGTAAACTTGCTACAGTACTGTTTTAAGCTGTGGTATTGTTAAATATACACTATGCAGATTAATATATATAGTGATAACAAACATAACACTAAAAAATTCTTTATTGCTGGGGGTGGGGGTGCAAGCACAACTTCTGAACTAAAAAGTAGGTGAAATGTTATTTACTTAAAGACTGATATTAACATTTGGCAGCTATCATGCCTCAAAATCATACTAAATAATACTCTGGGTCTTTTGTTATTGTTTGTTATTTTTATAAACCATCTCAATGTAGTCTAAAACTGTAGCAGAATGTGTATGCCTGAAATATAACAATACTGAAATAATGCATGAGAACTTGTTCATAGATATTTTGGACAAAATTTTATTATGTGATAAATATTCTTCAAATATTAATCTTTGTAGAGGAGAATTCCGTAAACAACAACAACAGACTGCTAAGTTATGTGTTGTATATCAGATACAAGGCACAATATCCAGCATAATCAATAAATGATTTTAAGCCATTTTTCTAGCTACAACCTTATAGTTTGATTTTTCACAATTTGTGCAAATTATTATTAAATATAAGATGATTAAGATAATTATTTGAGAATAGCATCTCTGTCTATTTAATAATATTTGCTGTTTAAATGAATGCTCTTTATTTACCTGAATATAATTAGAAATGACATACAGCTCTGAGCACTTCATCAATATACTGTTTTAGAATGTATAAACAATAAATAAGAACTTTTGTTGCTTGCTAAAACAAAGAAGTAGCTGAATATTATTAGAAACACCATTTTACAGTTTTGAGCACTTTGCCAGGGGAAGACAGTATAAACAATAAAAAATATACAAAAGAGGAATGAACATATCTGCATACTTGATAACTATATTCAATCTTCCCAAGTTTCTGCACTACCAAAAATACTATTTTTTCTTGGTCAGTTAAAGGGCTTCTATGTTCAATGACAAAAGAATCATTAAAATATCAGTACAGAATCTGACAGAATTATAATCAATGATTGTGTAGTCATTTACATATGCAAACAATGGTCATGATACATGCTTACAATTTTTTTACATCTTTTAAAACCTGTCAACTCACCTGGGGGACATGCACTCGGCTGATGTTTACCGGCTCGATGATACGCTTGGTGAGCGGCATTGTTATACCTGCCTAGGACTGTGCAGGGAGAGAACCAAGGCTCTAATCTGTAATAAGAAATTAAGAAATCCATGATATAAAAAATAAATAAATAAATGTTTACACCATCCAAGTAATTAAACTTTAAAGAAAAAAGTTCATGGTTAGAGCCACTGTTATTTTAATGTTAGAGAAAAGAAATTTAACTTTTGGTTTAATTATAAATATATTCAGTTATTGGTTTGCATTATTAGTACTGATGCATAATAAACATGGATAATAAAGAGACCCATCAATACAAAAAAAAATGTACTTATCAGCTGTGCAATGCATTTAGTAATAAACAAGGTAATAAAGAGGAGCGTCAATGTAAAGAAATATGCTAATTAGTTGTGCAATAAATACATTCAGTAATAGACAAGAATAATTAAGAGGCCCATCAGTACAAATAAATGAAAAATGATTATTTAAACAATGCAATTAGCAATAAACATGGAAAATAAAGAGGTCTATGAATGTAACGCATCATTTACTTGTCTTTTACTCATCATTCATAAATATTTATTGATCACATAAACAATATTTTACTGAATATCTACACATTGTTCATACTGATCATTTACACAATGTTTTCTATTGTATTTATAATAATATTTTCTATGGTTCATTTTCATGTTTTCTACTGTTTAATAATATAACATTTTTTAATTAAAGAATTTATCAATCATTTATGCAATTTAGTATTGTTCATTAATATATTTTCTATGATCAGCTACATAACGATTTTATCAATCATTTAAGAAATATTTTCTTTTGATCATTAACACGTGTTCAATGATTATTTATACAATTCTGCTAAAGTGAACATTATATTTTTATATATATTTTGTTTATCAGCTGGTAAACTGTTAATGTTATGGTGCAGAACTTTATTGTGAAAACTGTTACAGGAGTTTTAACACTAAATTACTGTATGAGTGAAGTGTTACCATTAGTTAATCTGAAGGAAAACCCAACTGTTACAGAAGTTTCACTAAATTATTGTATGAGTGAAGTGTTACCATTAGTTAATCTGAAGGAAAACCCAACTGTTATAGGAGTTTCACTAAATTATTGTATGAGTGAAGTGTTACTATTATTGTATTAATTAATCTGAAGCAAAACCCAATTGTTACAAACAACTTCCATATGATGTATTTTTAAATTTTGGTTTTTTTGCTTTATCAAATTTACTTTTTAAAAATATATTTATTAAATTTATTTTATTTTAATCTATTTTCTTATTCTTTTAAACATACCATTCTGCTGCAGTGCACATGATATTGTCTGTTTTAAGATGACCCCCTCCCACTCCCAGTGTGTCCAGTTATTTTTCTAAACAGGAAATCAGGATGGATGGCTTAATATCTATCTACATGGCTCAAACAGTACTTTCTTTTCTGGCTCAATGACTTTGAGATGGTTCTAACAAGACTAATATCAAATAACAGTAAGAAGCACAAAGAATAAGAAAATGCTGGACTGACACAATTCCACATTTTTTCACCAAAGTCTTCAATAGTCTGGTCTACAAATGTTAATTTCCTGCTTCCTGCAGGAGGAAAAAAATATTGTCAAGTTTTGTTGAGTTTCTTGAGCGCACACATACATGCACGCACGCGCACACACACACACCCAAAGCAAGGGGGAGTGGCTGATAACTTGATGAATACTAGCAATAAAAGCCAGGCCTCACTGAGGAAGTATTCAAATGTAATTTAGCAGATAAGTGTTCAATTTATAAACACAAAAACAGGAAAGAGTTTCAAGTTAAGCAAGACCATTAGCGAAGGACTCGGAATATTTTTAAATGTAAATATTTTTTTTTAAAATATGATTAGATTAGTAGACTACTTAAATGTATATAATGGACTATGAGCTTACCCTGATATTAACTAATTAAGCCTAAAGGTGCGGAAGCCTTAATAAAGGAACTTTGAGAAAAGATGACACCGATTCTTATCCTCTGCACAACCACAGCACCAAGACAGAACCAGATTTTAAAAAAAAGGGGGGAAATAAATCTATACAGAAACAAAAACAAAATGGAGAGACAGATATGAGGAAAGGGTGAAAAATCAAAAGAAATAAAAAGTAACAAAGGGAAGCTTAGAGCTATAGACAATAGAGATACAAACATTAGAACAAGGCATCAACAGGGAAAAAATTGAGAACATTCAATTAAAAAATATACATGTGTGTATGTTTATAAATTCTAAACCACATAAATACAAACAAGGGCAAAGGAATTAAGGGAAAGTGAAATATGAATGAATAGACAAGAAGTCACAGATACACGCATACACATGAGATGATGTTTTAACTGTTATAATGGCAACTCATGAAAGCAATACAAATATATATATATATATCTTTTAAAATAAGGTTTCCTAGGTGAATTCAGGGCCTAATCTGCCTATCCAAAGTATTATATAAAGATATACATTTAAAAGTTTTTACTTGCTTTTATTATAGTATGTTCCTTTAAGTAAAATTTAAATACTGTTTACACATGCATATACTATTGCATGTGTGTGTTGTGTGTTTACAATTTTAAGAAGTTTCTTTATTATAAAAGCTACATATGCAAATTTGCTGTGAAAGGGTGTTAATTTCATCTATCATTATAAGCACAAAAGGCTAATAAAACAAAACTGTAGGTTACACTATATTGGAAACCCTATTCCAGTCAAATATTTATTTGTGATTTACTTTTACAAAGTGATATGTTTTACATTTATTAATTGGTAATAAAACTAAAAGTTTTTTCTTCCTGAAAAACTTTACTAATAAGAAATGAAAGGGAGTAGTCTCACTTGGGGAAAAAAAAACTAATTTTTGCTGTTGTTTATTCTGCAAGATTTTTTTCTGTTTGTGACAAACATATTCAAGAATTAAATATGTAGTATTATAAATTCGACAAAAATATGATACATTAGAAAACTGAAAATGAAACGGTTTTCTTTATAAACAGTTTATTCACTAAAAAAATTATTTATGCATACATTTTGTGGGAAATGCTGCTATACTGTGTCATTTTTTCCACATACTTTTAATCATCCCAAACTTCAACTATTAATTCTTCATCATAATTTCTCACTAAGTTTTAACAGATACAAACTGCAAAATCAAAAGCTGGAAAGTGAACATTAAGCAGGGGTGGAGGAGGGAGGGAGGGAGAGAACTTAAGTAATTATTACCCCCCCCCCATATCTTGTTCTCACTATAAATATTTATGTGCCAGTGGTAACCCTTGAACTTGAAGCCAGGAGTGAGTGTGTGTGTGTGTGTGTGTGTGTGTGTGTGTGTGTGTGTGTGTGTGTGTTTATAATTTAATAAGCCACCACACTCCATAACCTTAAATTAAGGGGGAAACAAGATGAATGAATTGTGGTCAGGATAATGATATTCATTAAACATGTTGTTGGTTTTGATGTTACTTTTCTTTTGGGAGGGGGGGGGGGGGGGCGGGTTTATATTTCTAATCTTGTCCTAAGAATAAAACAAACAGAATGCTTAGCTTTTTGTTTTAATCATTCCATTAAATCTGCACACAACACACAAACACACACACACACACACACACACATGAAAGATCAATGAACATCATAACTAGTAATACATTGCAGGACCAATAAAGTCCAAATGTGTGACGCTATCAAAAAAGAGTTAAGTATCTGTACTTCCGTATTGTTTTGTCCCTTGAACCGTTATAATATTAATAAGTAGACAATACAATTGTTTAGCACATTTTTAAAAAAACAACAATAAAATGTCACTTCACTGCAATTAATCTAACAGATGTTGAAGAGGACAACCATGATCCACACCTCTATAACCAATAATTGCAATTTATAACCAGTGTTGTCCCAACATTCAAATGTAAATCTGTACATAACGTACATGCACTCAGTACTGAGATAAGCAGAGTGGAGTTGAGGTTGTGAACCTATTGTAGTGGTAGTCAAGTAGTGTTAAATGAATAGAAGGGAGGGGGAGTCAGAAGGGAGGGATGGGCCAGGGCACTCCCACAAGAGACTGATGTGACCCCTAAACAGCTTTGCCTTCCATGACAAGTGATATGACCCTGTGGGTGGTGTAGTATACATGTAGGTGGGTGGTGTAGTATACATGTCGCAAACCATCTGACCCTGACAATGCTGTGTTACAGGCAGCGTATACTGCAGCCACAGTGCCACAAATAACAGTTATGGAAGTCTCCTACCCCCCCTCGCTTCCCACACCTCACTAGTTGTCTGAGGAGAGCGGTGCATGCTTGTTTGTGACAATTAACTTGCAAGACTATACTGTATACACGTGTGTGTTTGTGTGTGTGTGTGTGTGTGTGGTTAACTGATCTTCGAAACCAGGGCCAAGTAGAATAGTAGATCATTTAAATGCCCCCCTCCCCCCAAGAGATTTTACCCACACCTCATACACATGGGGTCAGGGGGGAATCCAGCGGCCTCCACCCCACACCACGGTAGGTTCAAAGTGCCTCCTCACCTTCTGCTCAGACTGTTCGAAAACGCAGAAACTGCAAAGAAAAAAGATTAAAGATATCGAAACACACTGATAAGTGTTTCGGGGCATGTATTCCAGTATTGAGCGCTACCAAACCAAATATCACAAATCACAAGTAATGAAGTATAATAAAACTGAGAATGCGCCAATGGCATTTGCTGAAGTCTGACAATTTGGAACATTAGAGTGGAAACGGTTTAGTTATATTTATAGTTACTAATAACTGGTTCAATTTGACAGAAATAGAAGCTTCATTTTAACTAGACAGAAATAACATCATTTTAACTGAACAGGAATAGTGTAATTTTAACTCGATAGGAACAGCGTTAATTTTAACTGGAAATAAAGTATAATTTTAACCTGATAGGAATAGGGCAATAACTCAACAGGAATCGTTCGACATGTTTCGTTTTTCTTCTGCCAGCTCTTAACAGTATAAAGTTAAATTTTAAAAACATAATATATCTTATACGTATTATAACTCTAGTTGTGCAACTCAGTAAACTGTAAACATTACAACTTTACTAAGATGACGGCTGTTTGTTTGTTGCTATTTTATAATACACCCATATTGATAGTTATAAGTAGGAAGATGTGTGTGTGTAATTCGGAAGATGTGTGTAACTCGGAAGATGTAGGTGTTGTAGCTGGAAATACGTAGGTGCTGCTAACTCGGAAGACGTAGGTGTGCAAGCACCTTGAAGATGTGTGAAACTCAGGAAATGCCGGTTTGTAACTCAGAAGATGTATGTGTGTAACTCAGGAGACCTAGGTATGTAACTCAGAAGATGTGATGTAACTCGAAAGATGTAGATGATGTAACTCGAGGATGTATCTGCTTTAATGAATTGTTAACAGTTCAACAACTGGGAGATGGTGACTGCTAGCTGTTGCTGTTCTAGTTCACTAACCCATTATGGTTATAACTCACCGACCTTGTTTGCTATGACTCAGAAAGAAGTAGTTTTAAATAACTCAGTCAGTCCCATAGTTTTACATCAATCAATTAGAAAGTTGCAGATGTTGCAAATCATTAAATCACTGAAGCCATTTTATGTTACTGTAGGTTGTAAATATTATTTCTAAATAAGTTGTGGCTGTCCTAATTCAAAATAATGACCTATAATAAACTCCTAAACAATAAGTGTTTCTAAATAAGCTGTAGCTGCTCTAATTCAAATTAGTGACCTTTTAAAACTCGTAAGCTATAAATGTTATTAAATAAGCTGTAAATGCTGTTCTCATTTAAAGTAACTAATCTGAGAAATCTTGCAGTTAAACTCAGTAACTGTGGTACAAATCTGTGCATTAGTCAGTGTAGGTATAAATTTGTGGCATTAACCTGTGCAAATATATATCTGTGTGTGTTAGCATGTTTAAGTAGATATTTGCTCTTTAAAGTCTGTATATGTATAAAGTTGTGCGTTAAAGTGTGCATCTATACATTAGCACATTAGAGTCTGTGTTTGTATAAAATTGTGAATACAAAATCTGTGTATGTACAAACTTGTGCATTGAAGTAGGTGTGTTTATAAAACTGCGTTAAAAATGTGTACAAATCTGCGGATCAAAGTCTGTGTATGTACAAAACCGTGCGTAAAAATCTATGTGCAAAACTGCTCGTTTAAAATTAAAACAAAAAAAAAAAACTGTATGTATAGATTCGTACGTTAAAAGTCCTTGTATATACATATTTGAATGTTAAAAGTCTGTGTATGTACATAATCGTACGTTTCAAGTCTCTGTGTATACAGATATGTGTACAGATTTGTGTTAAAAGTCCCTTTATGTACAGATGTGTTTGTTAAAAGTCTTTATATATATATAGATTCGTGCTTTAAAAGTCCCTGTATTTACAGATTTACGTGTTAAAGTCTCTATGAGTTAACAGTCTATGTGTACAGATTTGTGTTTAAAGTCCCTGTATTTACAGATTTACGTGTTAAAGTCTCTATGAGTTAACAGTCTATGTGTACAGATTTGTGTTTAAAGTCCCTGTATTTACAGATTTACGTGTTAAAGTCTCTATAAGTTAAAAGTCTATGTGTACAGATTTGTGTTAAAAGTCCCTGTATTCACAGATTTATGTGTTAAAGTCTCTATGAGTTAAAAGTCTTATGTGTACAGATTTGTGTTAAAAGTCCCTGTATTTACAGATTTACGTGTTAAAGTCTCTATGAGTACAGATTTGTGTTAAAAGTATGTGTACGCAGAACGCAAGCTGATCAAGCGCTAACAATAACTAATAATGTGTACATTAATCTCACTGCACACTGGCGTGAACCGACTACCAGCACACTCAGACACCTCGTTCAACAAATTCAACAAACGCAAATACAGTTTGAAATTTTTGTCAGAGCTGTCAGTCAACCTGTGACCCGACTGCTAAAGAAAATAGTGTTAAACAATCATAAACATATGTGTGTGTATTACTATGAGAGAGAGAGCCTACTTGGAAAGAAACAAAACAAACCCCATCCACTCCACATACATTATGTTGTCTTAGCCCCCAAATTAGAAGAAATTGTATTTTTCATAAGATAATTCATTTTCACAACTGCAATGCAAATCATTACAATTCCTCAATGCATTAGAGTAGACCATACCATGATGTCATACCTTCAAAATCATGGTGTCCAACACAACAAGTAGTGACTGTAAAAAGTTCTCATCCAGACGCACCCTATGCTCCTTGAAACCCCAGACGTGTTGTGACATGGTCACAAAGAGCCTTCATTCAGACGCATCCTATACTCCATGAAACTCCAGACGTGTTGTGTCGGTCACAAAGAGCCTTCATCCATACGCAAACTATACTCCACCAAACCCCGAACGTGTCACGTGTCGTGACATAATCACAAAGTGCCCTCCCTACAAATAATTGTATTACTGGGCCCCAACATACGATGTCATGTGACTATGCAAAGTTCCCCCATTAGGCCCTCAGGACAATCCAGCGATCCAGCACCAAACGTCAGCTGATTAGAAATAAATGCACAAACACAAAAATCCCATTTCCATTCAAGCTCAACTTTCAATCTGTCGAACCTTACGCATGACGTCATTTGATTACTTTGTGTTAAAAAGAAAAAAAATCATATACAAACAAGTATTAATCATTTAGTTTGCTGTGTTCTATTTATTTATATATTTCCTTCCAGTGAGTGGGAGTGAGTATTCTTATCTAACCGTTTATTTAACTCTTTTGTCTGCACTGCAAATTAGTGCCAATGTTTATTTAACTCCCCTATTTACATTGCAAATTAATGCCAATCTTTATTTAACTCCCCTGTTTACATTGCAAATTTAGAGCTCAACAGTGTTAAGTTACAGCTCAACAATGTTCCTATTCTATTACATTCCACATTGGTCTATTAAAGCTTGACAGTATTCTGTTACAGCTCTGTCATATAATGTCTTATGTAGCACCCATCCACTCTCCTCTCACAGACTACATGCAAATCTACCTTCTAGAAAGGCTGAATCTTATCCCTGGGCTGGAAAACTTACCTGAAAATTCCAGACACTCACTCTAAACTAACCAATCAGAGCGCCGTTTGCGCGCAAACAAAACGTACTAGAAATTCACCTATAAATAGTCAATCTAAGCAAACTGACAGTAGAGATAACATGTACCTTGGCTCCCAGTGTCATTAAGCTATGATTAATCAGACTACTAATCCTTACTGCAGGTTATCCATAAAGAAGAAAACCATCCTCTGTATATATTACTGCTGAAGGCATGTGGTTTTCCTTGCCCAACTAATATTATATTCAATGTATGTCTCTAGGCATTATGACATTAACTATATTTTATATTGTTGTATTTTGCTTATGATATTAAAATGAGTGAAACAAAAAATGCAATCCAACTATATTATAATTATTTTTCTTATATATTTTAATTATAAAGCATAATTCTACCTCTGACCAAAATTTAAGAAGGACAACCTGAGTGGCAAAAGTTACATAATAAGACTACTATTTTGGGGGGGGACCGCATTGTGAACAGAATGGTGTGCTAAGTTGAACAGCTGCAAGTGAACCAGTCCAGTAAGAGTTGAGTAAGACAGCTCACCATAGAGGCGTTATTACGTAACTACACGCGTCGCAAGACAGGAGAGATGAGGCCAGAGAAATTCTCTATAGACTGAACCTACCTTAGAAAGGCACTGGCCTTTAGAACGCAACTCAACCATGACTATGCAGACAAAAAGGGGAGACTATGAACTAATTATGTCCCAAAGGCAAACGCTAAGTTCTCACACGCATTTTTCAGCACGACCACCAGCAAAAATCCAAACTTGCATAAATAGCCATACCCGATTAAATTAATTCACTTCTAAAAAGGAAGGCCTGCGTTGCGTTGCTGACAAATTCCGCAGTCAAAGAAGCTTAGAGGTACGTCTGGTCTAGTTAAATCTCTGACTGTAAATAATGATTTTCTTTAAACAGATATTATTTGATTTTATTGCATTCTATTTTATTCTTGTCAAAATTTTTTGTTAATTTTTTGAATGACTGAAACTTGTATTTTATTCTCGATGTAAAAGAATTAAATGAACAAGTTGTAAAGAAATGTAATATGATGAACGAGAATAAGATTACAGACTTTAGAACTTTGTAAACCAAAGCATTGATGCACGAAACACCCTTACACGTTACAGCTCTGAAAGTCAGTCCCTACTTGGATAATTCGATGTTCAAGGATATCTCAAGGTTCGATCGGCATCCTGCTACAACCAAGTCCGCTGTTGGCCTACCAAAGACAACAGGCAATGGACAGTAAGCAGAGATTTCTTGTCAGGACTCTGGGCCTTAACTTGACGGAGAGGTACCGAATGCTGTGTTGCAGATACAAGTGACATAAGCAGGGAAGTTTATGGCCAAAGGCATTTTCAGAATCAGGAGGGTGTTTATAGTCTGGGAGACATGCATCGGAGATGAAGGTTCATATGTATATGTATACTCATCAGAGTGGGAAGGACAGTCTGCCGAGGAAGATTCTGAACAGCTGCAAAGTGGGTGGCAAGCATATTAGCTAGACTCTATTTTGACTAAGGGCTGTGACGATTGGAACAGGAGTAGGGAGATAAGCAGGACTGCTTATCGCACTCGAAGAATGATGTAACGTTGTATTTAACTGTGTATCAGTGATGTTATATTTGTGCCATACAGAATTGTTTCAAGGCATCAGTATCCAGAATTCTTCGCCAGCCAGTCTGCTCGACTCTACAGAGGCAGAGACCACCACAGGCAGAAACAAACCAAGTGAATCATACTTATGCTCGTTCAATGTGTCTGTATCGTGTTCTATGATTATTGTAAATTTCTTATATTCTTATTTTTTCTTCTTATAGTCAGTGTAGCGACTGACTTTATTTGATGACGTATTTTTCTAAACAGATTAAATTCCTACAGTAATTGTTCGAGAGATCTGCGATCTCTGTTCTAACTTCTATGGAATTAATTAATGATTTATTTTCTAATTGATTAAGCTTATTGCTGTAAGCATTTAAGAGATCTGCGATCTCTATGCATTGCCTTGTGTGATTGATGAGATTATTGTAAACCTTAAATTATTATTTTAGTCTTTAATAAATTTGTTGAATTATACCTTTCTACTCTCATTAATTTCTTAAAGGGAGATAAATGTGCAGGGGTAACAGAGGTGGGGGCTTGCCAATGACGTAATAACTGATGACAGATGGTCAAGCACATTTTTTTAGAAATAGGTCCTCTGTTACTGGAATTGGAGTTAGGTGTGGGCGGAAGTAGGACTTAATAACTGACGTGATAGTTCCGCTGGTGCCTTTACTTCGGACAAGTAACACCTGGGAAGGGAGGTAATGTGACATTACATACTCAGGGCTTGACTTAGTCACTCCAGACTGCAAGACCCGTCAAGGGCAATTGTTTATTAATAACTGGAGAGAATGATTATTAATGTGTATGTGAATAAATAAAATAAAATCTTTATTACATATTTCAACAATAATACCCTTTCACAAAATGTATGATAACAATGTAAGTAAGAGTGTTCTGTCAGACAACACATGAGGACAAATTCTTAGCCCATGAGTATTTTACTGGCAGATCAGCACCCTATCTGAGACATTGATTCAGCAAGTGATGAACCATGAAGCAACACCAGAATGGAACCACTTTATCTTGGATGTTGACTTTAACAAGTATTGAACTGCGAAGCAACACCAGAGCAGAATGACTCACAGGCCAAGGACTGGTTCAACAGACCATGTATGCATCTGCCAACAACATTCACTGGGACCCTAGGTGACATGTCAGGATTTCAAACTTTATCAAAGTACTTTTAGAGTTTACTCAGAAGCATTCAGTATTCTCTTAAAAACTCATTTATAGTTTGCTCACATAAACAAACCAAATAACTATTACAGTGCATTAGGACTCAAATGAACATTCTCTTACGACACTATAATGTCATGATTATAAACATTTATAAACTCTAATAATTATAACTGTTGAACTATTCACTACATGTAAAGATGATGCCTTATGTTATTTCTTGTTGAATATTTCTTGTTGATATTTAGACCACTAGTGTTAGCATGACTCACATGTTACATGTTGTAGTTTTGTCACCTGTATTTACTTACTATCCTGGTTGAATGTATCAGGGAGCTCGAGCTATCTTCTAGAACTATCACTCTTCTACATTATCCATCATTCATCTTTCTAACCCATGTGGCCAGCCAGAAGGTGTGTTTTGGGGATTAGCCTATGGTTATGGTCGGCCCAGGGTGGTGGAGAATTAACACATTGCCCATCTCCCAGCAAAACGTCACAAATTGACATCAATTTATTATGCCTTAACAGTGTTCTATTACAGCTTGAAACTGATTTATTACAGCTCAACACTGCTCTTACAAAACATAAAGCTGGCATGCTGCTCGACGCTGTCCAGTAAGATAGCCGAGAACACTTCTAGTACAACGCTATATATTCTAGAGGCAACTTCTAGTACAACGCTATATATTCTAGAGGCAACTTCTAGCACAATGCTATATATTCTAGAGGCAACTTCTAGTACAACGCTATATATTCTAGAGGCAACTTTCTGAAATTCAGTCATGATCGTGTTGCTCAGCAATGCATCGTTTCAAGTCAAGTCAAGCTGTATTACAGCTTGCTACTAAGCAACAGCACTCTTGTTACAGCACTCAATTAACAATTCGCATTGTTTTGTTGCACCTTGACAAGGTCATTTAGCACTGTTTTGTTGCACCTTGACAAAGTCATTTAGCACTGTTTTGTTACTGCTCGACATTATCCAACATTGGGTTACAGTTCGACATTATCCAGCAATGGTTTGGAGCTCTGTATAATTTGACAGTTACATCCCCACGTCATTCCACATTGGGTTACACTACAGCTTGACGTTAGTCCATACAGTGTTACAGCTGACGTAATCTGACACTGGGTTACAGCTGATATTATCTTACACTGTGTCACAGCTTGACCTTAGTCGATATTGTGAATTACTGCCTCAAGAGCAAGAGAATCTGGATTATGATTTATAGATTAATGTAAGAGAATGGCAAAATAATTAAAATATATAGTGGCAAAAGAGTGCCACAGTCTAAATTAATACATATAGCTCCCCAAAACAAAAAAGAATGGCAAAGTCTGCATACATACCTATAGTTGACAATGACACAGATGACAAATGGAGAACAGATGCATTTCCGCACTTTAAAAGATTCTTGACAGCTGAAAAGCGAGGGGGGGGGGTATGGGGTGAGAGACAACTAACGTTGCTATTGCTAGGTAGAAAAATAAAATGCCTCTCTACCCTCTTCTCTGACACATGTTCATACAGCAGTGCGTCAAACAAACTTTCTCGCTTAAGGCAGTACCGAGGAGGAGGCACTCGGCAAATTCCTTACCTGTGGCCATCGTGTCTGTGTCAGGGATATGCAAGCTTCGATAAATGTTCCACCTATAGGTGACTACAACCAACTCTACCCGAAAGGAAATAGGGGCCAATAAGCAACTCCAATCTCGCTCTCGAATGACTAGAAAACACATCGGCAAAAACACCGGAAAAAACATTGGATGCACAAACGAACGTCTTTCGGTTACTGCAAAGCATATGACGTTTCAGTAGCAAGCACCTGAGGCACAACTTAACCACTATGCCAACACACCCGGCTGTCTGGCAACATCACTGGCAATATTTCTTCATTTAAGTTATAAAAGAGTCTGAGATGGGAGTCCGAGTGTGTGTGTGTGTGTGTGTGTGTGTGTGTGTGTGTGTGTGTGTGTGTGAGAGAGAGAGAGAGAGAGAGAGATAGAATCAAGGTTTTGACTACTCGAGCTCCTGGCATGTTAACTTAAGTCGACAAGAAAAGCAGGCACAATCCCTTTATAGTAGTACTTTAAATTAATTCACTGTTAACAATACATACACTTTTCTAAGCCAGCACACCCTGGTGAACCATTCTATCAACACTTCTAAATCACTCCTCTACACTTCCAATGCACTCGATCTCCAGTCTGTCAATTAACAAACGCCAAATTTTAAGTGGATTTGGTGTGGGATCAAAGGCGGTTTCCGTATTTTTAAGTAGATTAACTAACTAGAATACTAGATTATTAACTTACTAATGTAAAGAAGAACGAAAATCATGCGGACTAATAAAGAAGACTTCTTTTTTCCCTGAAAATAAATACAATTTACACACACACACACACTAAAAAGAAACGATATTATCCTGGAATGGCAAAGTCAGGGTTCAAGGAGCCCAGGCAACAGCCTCTGCAAATGCTTTAAACAATTCTCTGGTTGCCAAGTGAAGAGCACCCGGTCTTGCAGTCAATGACAGAGGAAGCACTGCACAGCACCCACGCCTACTGCCATTTTAAAATCTCTCAAACCTTCCTCTTTTCCCTCTCAAAGGCCATAACCAGTACTTTCTGTCTCAACGGGTTTTCAAAGGAAGGAGACTATGCCACATTCCATACTCTACCAGGCCTAATTGCCTCCAAACTCCCGTCCCTACACACATTTTGTTCCAATGAAGTCCCTTGGGCTTTTCCTTGTAAGGAAAGTTCTAAATTCGAAGGTAAATTGTAACTTTACCAACCGTTTAAAAATTAAAAATAGAAACCTTTGTGGCCGATCAAAATTAACCATCCGGGTTAAATGTATGACCATCCAATGATAGAAAAGACAATTTTAAACTTCACAAAACACACCCCTACCACCACTAACAACAACAATAAAAGGAGGACGAAGGCGCAGAAAGAAAGAGAGAAGAAAAGAATTTATGCACATGATCAACTGAGTCGTGTTTGTTGTAATGGAATGCTATTTACAACATGCCACAGCAATAAATAAGTACCTTTTAAAAGAAAATTACGTGGTTAAAAAAATTTACAGTACATTCACAAGAATTTTTTTTTAAAATCCTGGTGACGTGTCTTTTTGGGTCGTTTAAAATGCATGTTCCTTGTAAGATTAAAAACAAGTATTACGTCACGGTGAATACATCTTCACAGTTCACTCAGACAGTTCTCATTAAATTCACTCTATATATTTTAATGAAAAGTAATGGTATTTTTAGATAAACTGGGATCAGGTGGAAAGGTCGGGGTTGTAGTAGAGTAAGCTTAAAGGGATCAAAGAAAATGTCAAATCGACTTTAATAAATAACCTATTCGAACTACAAGAAACTATTACCTGCTTTTCCTCAAACTTGTACCCTGTACTTTGTTGTATGACGTCATATACTCCAGAGACAGAGAAGACGGAAAATGGGCACAAAATTATGTCGTGATTCAAGATAGATTTTACTCCATACACACAGAAAAATTAGACTAGGTACTCCTTTCGAAACAAATATCTGTGGAACATTTTAGCACTTGGCCTGAGATCTAATATTTCACAAATATCTGTGGAACATTTTAGCACTTGGCCTGAGATCTAATATTTCACAAATATATGATGACGCGGGGAGAGCTTTGGCCTGAGATCTATATTTCACAAATATATGATGACGCGGGGAGAGCTTTGGCCTGAGATCTATATTTCACAAATATATGATGACGCGGGGAGAGCTTTGGCCTGAGATCTATTTTTCACAAATATACGATGGCGCGGGCAGAGCTTTGTACTGTACGAAATAGTTATGGAGTGTTCACACACGTATCCCAAGAAATATCTACACCCATACTTGTACCCACGAAACATTTTATGTGCCCATACTTGTATCTCACGAATTATCATAATTCTCTCTCGTGAAACATTTTAATAAGGTGACGATACTTAAATCCCATAAAACATTTATTGGGGTGACGATGCTTGCACCCCATGAAAATTTTTTAATGAGTTGCATCCCATAAAAGAATGTAATTAAGGCCTCCGACCTCGAGCGCATGTATTAATAAATAGTTTTATCCAACAATTGCCTAATTCAAAGTTTGGATACCACAATTCCCAATCGTACTTATTTAAAATTAAAAAAATCTTCAATATATATATTGAATGACCAACTCCACCCGCCGGCCTACCCCCTGCTTTGTAATAATGCCAAGCGAAATATTTTAACAGTCAAAGATGGACGGGAGAAACAGAGTGCATGCGCGATCTAGTACGTTCTTGGCAGATTAAAAATTAAAAAATAAAAAGTCTACCTGTCTGACCCAAAACTTTGAAGAGTAGTACATATAACTGTATTATAAAGAAATCAAATTAAAGGTCTAAACTACTCTCCATTTCCTACCATCATTATAAATTAAAGTCAAAGTACCAAAACAAGACGTTGGAAAAGAGAGTAACTGTGTGTGCTATTCTGAGTGAGTTATCTATCCTTGCCGTTGCCATACATTTTGCCACGACAATGATTTCCCCGATTCAAACTTTGCCTGGAAAAAAAACTCCTAATTTTGCAGGTGTAAGAAGTAAACGTCGTCGTTTTATTATAGTTTAAGTCATCTCAACAATCGATTTCCACCATCTTTCTATCCGATACTCTCGCTCGCTTGTTCTCCACCAGTTCTGGGTTCAACATTGGCCCATTTCGAAACTTCTAACGAAATCACGTGTTCTGTAAGCATTCTATTTGTTGTAACATCACTAGTACTCTATCGGACAAACAGGTCGAGATCTACCTAATTCACATACGCCCGTTTTACTGTGAGTGCCGTGGCGTTTTATTTGATCTCGCCCACCATGTTACACGTGTGTTGCAACATTTGTTCAAATCAACGTTTGAACGAGGGCAAAGGTCTTAAATCCCAACGGAATATCTGATGTGTAGTGACTTGAAAATAATCGTGTAAACATACTTGCAAGTATTTTCACAAAAATCAAACTATATACTTGCAAGTATTTTCACAAAAATCAAACTATGAAACTTAAGCGCAAGTTAATGTAAACTAACATCTTGCAGATGGTAATGGTTATCCATGCCGTGAAAACGTGTTAACCCAACTAAGAAATTCGCGTCTAAATTCGGAATGTGTCAAGAAATGTAAACACAAAATGGTCCAAGTAAATTATAGAACGGACTGTGGGGGAGATATCTGAAGTGATGGGCAGAGTTTATCTCTGACCTGATTTTCCTCACCACTAGCGTGCTTGCTGTTGTCATCTAACGCAGCAATAAGCCAAAGCCTTCCAGAAGCGACTCGAGATGTGGATTTTACTTTTCACAAATCATTATGACACGAAACTGACACGCATTGTATGTTACATATATACATGGGAAAAGGTCTGGTTGTTCTTTTGCATAAAGACTTATTAATAAGAATAACATCCACGTAAAGCCAACTGATCATTAACAAGACCTGTAATCTGAGACGTATGTCAGCCTCATATCATTTATGATATATGAACACACACACACACACACACACACACACACACACACACACAAACGCGCGAACAACGTAAATACGGTAATAAGGTCACGGGATCTGTGACGTATGACAGTTACCTGCCTATACACAAACATGCGCACGCACACACACAGGCGCAAGCACACTGAAAAACATGATCAGTAACTGACTCTTTTAACTTAACAGTCAGATCGCGTCAATATATATAATATTAATAATGTATAAAATCAGAAGAGGATTCAAGCTTATAAACCCTATTTGGCATTGATAAATATAATTTTATTACAATATATTACAAGCTCATTGTTCAATGACATATATAGTGCAGAAAAACGTGGGTGGGTAAAGCAATAAGTAAATGAGGTAAATCTGGAACATTTTGCCTTCTGTATTAGACTTATCTTGTCAAACTAAATGCAGTAATTAACTTTTCGGCTTCTGTGTTGCACTGATCATGTTGGACCAAATGCAGTAATTCTGGCAAAACACATCGCCTTCCGTATCAGACTCCTTCCATCCGAAAGATTACGTAAGAAAGCGCACCGAGTACAATGGAGATATAGTTGCTCATCTATTCTTTTTTCCAGGACGCCGACGATCATACGACAGGAATCGTCAAGAAATTGGCGGCGTGAACGCCCCTTAAAAACTGAACGTCACTAGACACGCCCTCGGCTAGGCTCATGACATTTTCCAAAGCTTACAGACCCCTCGACGACCGATCTACGTCTCCCTCCGGCCTGATTCAAAATAGAAAATATTCTCCACACACACACACACCAGGGAGACTGCTTGCCTGCTTAATGACAAGATTCCCCCCTCCCCCTTCTCGAGAGATAGTGTACCCAAATGAGGTTCCCTGTGTCAAAACTCTGACAAATGTCGCCCCTCATCTTCTGTTCATAACATGATGTTATGTAACGAAATAGCTGCCTGTTGTTTACTGGTTACACAAAAAGTATCTGATCCACCCAATACTCATTAGGTTATAATTAAAGAAGTCTATTAACCTACACAACACAACTACTTAATCATGTTATCATTGGCTATACTCAAGTAGATCTGCAGAATGATTATGGTCTGTTTAATTAAAATTATATATGCCCTCAATCCTTCTCATATTTATATTTGACCCACAGATCGATGACTAGATTACCAATGTTTCTGCTTAAACACAACAAATGAACTATATATGATCAGAGTTAGACTTACTTATAAACCTACTAAACGAATTATTTGTTACATACATGACTATATGTGATCAGAGTTTGACTTATTTATTTAAACCTACTAAACGAATTATTTGTTACATACATGACTATATGTGATCAGAGTTTGACTTATTTATTTAAACCTACTAAACGAATTATTTGTTACATACATGACTATATGTGATCAGAGTTTGACTTATTTATTTAAACCTACTAAACGAATTATTTGTTACATACATGACTATATGTAATCAGAGTTTGACTTATTTATTTAAACCTACTAAACAATTTACAACATCTGGACTGAGAAAAGCTCGCAAATGTTTATGAATATTGATTAGCAGCAATAAAATAAAACAAAAACTAACACACACAAACCACAAAACCACCTCAGTTACTCCCCACCCCCACCCCCGCGGCTGCCATCATTTAGAATTTTAGATCTATACGAGGCACAAAATACTGTCAAGTAATCTTACTGCTAGTATACTTTGTACAAAGTTAGTCAGCTTGTAAATTTGTACACGAAACTTTTGATGTTAATATACCCAGCAAACTCTACAACCAATCAGAGAACAAGAGATAAGCTCAGAATGAGGAGGCATAGATACTGCCTTGAAGTTAAACTTCAGTGATATAAATAAATAGACGCAGTGAGAGCAATATATACATTACATAGTTTTAATGTAGCCACCCATCGCTCACACTGTTCGAGAGAAATAAATGTTAAGAGACTCGCGTGGCTTGCATGCGTCTGTTGCATGCGTGCACCGGTTTTGTGTGTGTGTGTGTGTGTGTGTGTGTGTATCTGTGCGCGCGCTGCGAGACAGATGACGAAATAAACATCAGAGACAATAATGAAGTAAAAGGCAGGCAAAAGGAAAGTTGGGGGGGGGGGGGAACACGTCGAAGAGTGAACGGGGTGTGAGGGAGGAGAGAAAAAGACTAAAGAGAAGTCTGGGAGAGGGAAAAGGCAGCGAGGAAACAGATGTCAGAGACGAGAGAAGAAATAATTATGCGTCTGAGGTAGACAGACGAAATAAATGTCACTGGGAGAAAGAGAGGGACGAAATAGATTTTTTTTAAAAGAGAGAGAGGGGGGGGTAAAATAAACGATATGGTAGGAGAAAAGAAAAGAAAGCAATTAAATGATAATGTGAAATGGAGAAATACATGTACATATTGAATAATAATTTGAATAATAACACATCTGCAGCTTATGGTGCTCGAATTATAAAGAAAACGAAAAAGTACAGTCTCTTCCAAACACTACAACAGCCTGACATCCTCTCATTCAATTTCCAAACACTACAACAGCCTGACATCCTCTCATTCAATTTCCAAACACTACAACAGCCTGACATCCTCTCATTCAATTTCCGATTTTGTAACGAGTGCCGAAATAATCACACAATTAAGCTATTCACATATACGTATTATTTTCAATGATATAATTAACAGAACTTTTACAGAGAAAAAAAAAAGAAGTTGCACAGCTATACGATTTGAATATTTGTAGAAAAACTACGTCGCTGAACTGTTTCCAGAATTTGTAACAAAACGGTGGGAATGAGAGTGATCCAACAAAGAGACCATTATCACGATCAAAGTCATCCGAAGCGACAAATGTAATTGCTCAAGCGGCGCATTACCTCTCTCACCAGCATTTATCCCCCCCCACCACCCCGACGCGCATGATCAATTCTCCACTAAAATGTCCGAATGCTCTACTGGATTTCTGGCTCTACAATAGTCTCTTGTGCATACTAATGTGTGAACTATATAATGTGAGTACTGCATAATGTGTGCATTTTATAACAATTAAATAGCAGGTGTGTTATTTAATTAAAACACGTTGAAGTCGACACTCACTTCATTTAATACTTGTCAGAGTTCACTCACGTCATTTAATACCTGACAGACTTCACTCGTTCATTTAATACTTGACAAAGTACATCCACGTCATTTCAAAGGCAAGACAACAAGACCAAATGGCGACGAATATAAATCGCAGGCTATTCTTTCACTTTAATGCTATCCAAAGCGTGTGTCCTAGAGAGACAGCATGGCCTCTGCAATATCAATATCAGCGATTTTTGTCTGGCTCTTGAGTTTACTGTAGCTGACTAAACAAACTTGTACATACACGTAGACCTGTATCATGCGTGTGTGCGTGCGCGCTCGGCGTAATCAGTATTCTTTTGACAAGTGTACGTATTTGCTGGATGTCCTAATCTGGACTGCACTGTTTTCCTTCGGACTCAGTAAGTTGTGTCCAGTAAGTTGGAATCCATGGTGCTTCATCCTGGTGAGGCTTTCGCTCGCCCAACTGATCAGAGCAGCATAAAATGGAAAGCTGCCTATCTATTTCGTTCACGTTCGCGACCTGTGACGTCAAGCAGCAGTGTTGCCATGGTTAGTGTACAGTTGTGTTTGGCAATGAGATCTGCGGTTTAATCTAACGTGATGAACTCGCAAAATTTTGACCTGTGTTTTCTGTCATATCCAACACTCGTCCGTCGTTCTTCACACATACACTTTTTTTTACCCTGAGAAATAAACCAATCTTTCCAACGAGATTCAATCCAGTGGTAATTAAAAGTTTGGTTGTTCTTTTTAAATGTACAAGAACTTAGAGAGAAGCAACGTTTTCTCATAATGAGAGAGACTGGAATTAAATCCGAGACCGACCGATATAATATTAAGAAACGTCATCAAACAAAATTAAATCGAGGTTTTCCAGTATTTCACTTTAGAATTTTCTACATAAGTCCTAATTCAATTCCTGTATTCATAATAATCAGACCTATTAACCTCGCCAGTACTTTGTGCCCTTGTACACGTCCTACTTTCTTTTCTTTCCTTAACGCCGAGTCAAAAGCGATGAAAAACGAGCATCTATAGACACACTAAACGATGAGACTAGCTATTGTGCATATTTAGCACGTTTGTCAACGTTTGGCGTCCTGAGCAACAATTCTCAAAGGAAACGAATCAACAAGATACAATGTCAATTTCTTGTACCAAAACTTATACGGACCAAATTTAATGCTTGTTTCTTGTTCTTAGTCTTGGATGACGTTCTTTTTAAAAATCCCCCCCCCCCCCAAAAAAAAAAAAAAGCACTTCTCATCGACAAGAGAGAACCCTAGCAAACGAACCAATCACACTGCAGTGAGAACCAATATGACGACGGGTGGCCCAAGAAATGTTACATGATCGCCTATCCACCACATACATGAGAGACAGGGAGAGGTGTACTACAGTACATTTCGCAAAGCTTTTCTTCGTTACCACTTATTCTTTAGACAGTGGCTGAGTGTCTAATTAAACATTATTCTCAGAACCTTTTGCTGTTAAATATCAGGTCACCGACACTATTTTAATTGACACTATTACAACACACTCTAACCGTGTCCAGTTTTATTTTGGAAAAAATAACTGAAAGACTTTAAATAAAAAATGTATACTTAATAATGAAACGGCAGATAACACAGTGTAGGACATATTAACCATGGCCAATATGAGACACAACTGGATTGTATGACAGGGGGCTCAACTCTTGTGTAACTGTTATTTTAAATTTATTTTTTTTAAGTTCCTGTAGGCAAGGCCTCAAACACAAAAGTTGCAACAAAGTAACCTTCTGTTTTAGAAGGAAAAATAAAATTCTATCTTTTAAATGTATTTTGTTTTCAGTTACATTCAGACAAAGATTCATGATCACAAAGCTGCATGAGTTTCACCCCATCTACTATACCTCAAGAAGGATAAAATCAACACCTACCACCTATACAACAACACTAAGCAAAGCCTATAACACTAAACAAAACAAAAAAGCAACATTTACAACAAGTCATATCAATTACTTGTTTGAAAAAGACAATGGCAAGTAACTGATAAGAAGGTAATTTTCTGTTTTTTCAAAAGGGCAATTGATGTGACTGTTGTTGTTTAAAGAAGTAAATGATATTTTTTAAACTGCAAACACATGCATGCATCTGCATTAAATTCTGTGCAAGAAAACAAAATGTTGTTGCTTTTATTGCAAATTATGATAATCATTTTATTAAATTAACCACAAAAGCATGCTTTTGCATTAAATAAACTAGTAATAGCCAAAGAGCAGTGGTATTTTTACAAGCAAATAACAAGCAAGTATATAATTCATCATTTTATTAAACTATCTGCAATGGCATACATTTGCGCTAAATCAACTAGAAAAATGCAACAATATACCAACTAATCTCTGCATCAAATGCTTTTTAGTTGTTATCCAGTATGTCAAAACTCGACTCAATCGTGACTCTTTATTTTTAAAAAGGCCAATTTTCAGTTATACACTCGAACCACACAGAAACACACACACAGAATATGCTTTACTAATCTCGTTTTACAATCACAAACATATTTCTTTCTCTCTGTGTGTTTGTGTGTGTGTGTGTGTATTAAATGTCACGGTCTACTTGAACAACGCTCCACTGGGTCCATGACGAGAACGCCTTCAGTAACGTACCTTTGCTGAGGATTTCTCTGTTGGGTGCAGTACGCTCAAACGTCACGCCTCAAGGCCACCCCAAGAAAAACTTCCTGAGACATATCTCACGGGCCTATGAAGTTAGAACATCTGACTTAACACACGGGTGATGTTTATGAAATTAACTAATTATATCGCCGGATTCTCCTATAAGGAAATTGCATCTCATTTGCAGCCGAACAGAGAAATAACTGTAGTCAATAACGTTATATACATAATATCAGAATGATTACTCCTAAGTTAGGAGGTGGGGTGGGAGGGGTCGGTAAAACAACTTAGCTAAATGCGCGAGGAATTAATGCGTACGTCGAAGTAAAACTTTAACACTTTAAATCGGGGGAGGGGGAGAACTCCCCATACCTCCCCCTTCTCTCTCTCTAGACAGGACTATATGCACCTGTTTAAAAACACCCCAAAGCGGTCGTTTTGTCAAGTCACGTGCATGACCCCACGCACCAGAAACTTTTAACTTCAGGGGGATACTGTTGGCAATCGGGTCCACGTGCAAAACAGACACGGTTAAGCAGTCCGTTAAATGGCAGAAGGCTGATAAAGTTAAACTAGCAGTCTGAGTTATTTGTGTGTGTGTGTGTGTGTGTGTGTGTGTGTGTGTGTGTGTGTGAGAGAGAGAGAGAGAGAGAGAGAGAGAGAGGAAATCGAATTTATTTAAAGTACCAACAACAAAAAATATGTAGTTGCACAAAGCTATCATAAGCCACTTTAAATAGGTTTACATTATTATTAATTTAACTAGAATTTTCTGCATGAAAGAACGCTCCAAAAACAATGCGCTGCGCCAGCTCGTACTGCACTGAAAGACGGGGCGAATTGTTCCTACTTACCTATCTTGCTTCACTAGTACTACGTCATTCGCAGTGCTAAAGCTTTATTTTTATACTGTAGTTTTATCTGTCTGTTAAGTGGTTTACGGATAGGTACACCTGCTGATGATGATACAAGATTGTTGGAAAGTCCGGTGATGTTATTTATGTAGGGGAAAGATAAATTAATCAGATGAAGATTTTAAAATCTTTATAGTCCAAATTGTAAAACTACAACATCCACCACCACCCAAAAACTAATCTTTTCTACAAATGAAGGTATAGTCATCTATTAGTGTTACAACAACTAAAATGATATACAATCACAATGTCAGGTTCAATATTTCCCTTTAAATACTTTTGGGTTTGCTTTTTAATTATTTTTCTTTAAAAAGATCATATTTACCTGATTGTGTGTAGTCATACTGAATCTGCATTGATCTATACTTCACCTCGTGTGAGGCTGTGAAGTCCCACTGGGGCATTCCAGATCAGAGAACGTCTGATGACGAAATGATCAACGCAAGCTCCAGTGGTGACGTAATACTGCCATTGATTCCCCCCCCCCCCCCGGCATATTCACGCGTTAAGACTATATCCAATAGAATAGTATGTTTACGAGTTTGTAACAGAAGCAATTAAGTGTGTTTGGAGGGGGGGGGGGGTATTAAATGACGCACTAGGTGACGTCAATGTAGAATGGTTGGTTCGCTTTAACGGGTCCTGCATCCCCTTCATAAACATTTTAAAAACCTGAATATCTTTAATGAAATGTAGACAAAAATAAAAAGAAAATATTTTTTTTAAAATCCAACGAACTCTAAATGATACTTTCTTCACTTCCCATTGATCTACGGTACGTCCAACAGGAAAAGTAGTAAGCTATGGACGCTAAAGTTTGCCATGACCCGTCAAGAATACAAATAAACTTTTAATTAGCCATCCCAGTGACATCGAGTGTCAGTCACTTCATCAGTTTTGCTAGTCATCAAAGTGGTAGAGTATTTCTCCCCTAGGGCTACGTGTAAAACTTTTATCAGGGAATGCTAAGAGCATTGATAACGTTAATACATTTATAAATAAGCTTTTCAGGTTGTTAAGTGTAATAATTAGCCATTTACAGGGGGAAATGTTTACCATTATACTACTTACTATATAAGTTAACCATTGATATTAAATGCGCTATGTCACCATTAAGAAGCTGTACAAAAGTATAATTTTTTTTTACACGCGCCAGATCTAATGGTTTGCTTATCGGTGCTAGCAGAGTTAAGCTCTGTCAGATCTAAGTGAAAAGTTCATGATAGTCCCTTCTTACCACTATTACGAAACACGTTTACTATTGCTACTGATCTCTTTAAGTTGCAGCTAAATGTGAAGTTGCTATCACTGCTTAGTGTGATGCTTTACCAATGCTGAGTGGAAAGGTTTACCAAAGGCAGGCATTTTTTTTTTATCACAAGCATTTCCGGGTTTGCTATACTACATTGCTGAAATATGCTTTAAAAAGATCAGTCAGTTCAGCAGTCGGAAAACGTTTCCAGTTGTTTTATCTTAAACGCATGTGCGCAGCGGTTTCTGCTGCACAGATCATTCACGGTTGTAGGCTTTGTGAATCTGGGTCGATATTGCAGAGTCATCTGGCAGGGGGGGGGGGGGGGAGAAGCGGATTCCACTGTTATAAGTATTTTTATTTAGCTAAGTCAAACCACTCATTAAGGACCACAGTGTCCTACCCCCATTTGTACCATGTCTACTATTGGGTATATTCCAAGTTTATCTAGACGAAAGTTGCGCTGCAGTTTTCCTAAGTACTGATCGTCAACTACCTCGTATGTGGTAGTAGGATTTGTGTCTAACTAAACCCGATGCTGCATTAACCCCTCGAAGTGAGAGTGCCCCGCCTCCAGAACTCGATTGCGTTCCTTCACATGCAAGTGCAGACAGCGCAAGTGATTTGTGGGAAGGAGTGACTATTGCAAATTCATACATCAAGCTCAGCGTGTAGTCGCCTTACATGAAACGGTGCACACCAGTGAAATTTGAGATGTGGGAGATTGCGGACCTGCGTTCAATTACCGCCAGGTGGAGCCTACACTTCAAACAAGAGAAGAAGCGTTGACTCCAATTCATTTCGTTGGAGCATCTCCAATGGCAATTATTTAACTGCGTGAAAAGCTGTAGTGTTAAGGAACAAGAGTCTTCTACTGTGTTTCCATACCTCAAACAGTAAGGAGTTATGAAATACCAAATGAGAAAGAGGCCACGCAGACAGACAGACAGATCGTGGTTGTCACTGAAGTAGGTCAAAGGCAGCAATTCAGTGATTGGTAATCTACGGTAACTCTGGAAAAGTATATCGCCGAACGGAACATAATCTAAAGATTAGCTTTAGCGCGCACATACACTTTCCCGTCCTTCTGAAGAGTCTAGCAGGAACGATGCTGTGACCTCACTGACTGGGGAAGAGTGCATTTGGGAGTGTGTACCATTTTCAGAAGCCTATTGATCTAGGTTTTAATTTGTAATGGAATCACGCATCTGCCCGATATTAGATGCGTGAAAAGTACTAGCGTGTTCCTGTCTCATGGCTTCCAAGAATGAGTTCATCACTTTGATACAAACTATGCATTCTGGTCGACAGAAAACTGATTAATAAATGAGCAAATAGCGGCTATCACTGGCCCACACACAAACACTGCATGCCTGTTAACTACAAAACAAAGCAATTCCTTGCACCAATGAAAAAAAAAAACCACTGCATGCCTGTTAACTACAAAACAAAGCAATTCCTTGCACTAATGAAAAACAAATACTGAAAGACAACAGCAGAATTAATATAACCACATAAAAATTTACAAATTACATTCCAGATAACAGGACAAGAATACAGCTAAAATAACCACAACAATTTACGGATTACATTTCAGGTATACAACCATAATAATTTATAAATTACATTTAGTCAATACCAGAAAACATTTACTTGTAACAAGTACCGACTATCAATTAAAGAAAAAAAAGCACATGGCCAAATGAACGAGATAACAGCAGTAATACTACGACCAGGATAGCAGTAATACTACAACAGAGATAGCAGTAATACTACGATTAGAATAGCATTAATACTACAACTGAGATAGCAGTAATACTATGACTAGGATAGAAGTAATATTATGACTGAGACAGCAGTAATAGTTAATACTATGACTGAGATAGCAGTAATATTATGACTGAGCAGTAATAAATACTATGACTATGTACTGAGAGAGTGGGCAAAACAATGTCCTTCTATGTTTCTATTTTGACAGATTGCTTACAATCTGCATTTCCCACCACCACCAAAATCAGAACTATTCATTCAACAGTGAGTTTGTTTTGTTCTTTAAATGTGTTCTGATAAGTTCATTCCAACAGCTGGATATTTAAACAAAAACAAGATCAAGCATTAAAAGATCAAGATCAAGCATTTATTCCAACAGCTAGAGTGCACAGAACAATTCACTCCAACAGCTAGATTTTTTTTTTAAAGCATACAGAACAATTCATTATAACTAGATCTAAAAATAGGCATACAGACCAATTCATTCCAACAACTAGAAATGATTCTGGCAAACGGACCTAAAAATAAGCACATATAAGTGGTATGATTCTGGAAAATGATCCATTAAAATGGCACTCAGAACGATTGATTTCAACAGCTGCACTTAAAAATGACAATTGACCATTAATGATTTCTGACAGCAGAATAAAACTACAATTATTTGTAATATGACTGTATTTGATTCAACGTGCAGCTGAAAAGTACAAATGCATTTACACCAAGTGGTGATGTACAATCTAAAATTAAAAAATAGCTATTAAATTCAGGCAGTAGAACTCTCAAAAATATATGCATCAAGTACATACTAAAATATCTCGATTCTTGATCCTCCTCCATACACATACACAGTGTCAAACAGAATTTTTCTCTTAGAATTTTTAATTTTCAATTCTCACTGCAAAGATTCAAATAAATCTGTTGGCATGGGGTACCAAGTTATGAAGGCCTTTCACAATGAATAAACCAAATTGGTGCATAAATTTAAGACTAAAGAATGTTTTGTTTGATTTAATAATGGTTACTTCATGTCTTCATCTCCTGATACTGGCATTAGCCTTAAAACATAAAAACTTGCATGAGGACCCTAGTAGCATATGACCCTGGAATAAAAAGTACAATGTGTGAATAAATGAGTGATTAAATGCATGACACTGTGCCCACCCAGACTTTCCTCAAGGACTGTTTGCAATTTGCATAAAACTATTAAAGGAAGATCTGGCACATTTAAGTTAAGCACATTTACAAAATTCCCCCAAAATCAGACTATGTTTTTAAAATCCCTCTAATTCATATGTGATTTTAAATCTCTACAGAAATTATCTTGGTCTGTTTGATAATGAACAGTTCTTACCTCTTGTGTTATAGGCAACCAATAAAAGATGAAATATTAAAAGAAAGTGGAGGTAGCCAAACAGAACAGGCAACTTATTAGCAAGTTTTGTTGTTCTGTTCTTTCCAAAGCCAATCATACTCATAGTGGCAAAAACATGTTTCATGTAGTAAATAAATACAGGTCATTGATCTTGATTCAAGTAGAGTATAAAGCTTGGGCCAACTGTCAAAAAACTTTGCAACAGTTTGTGCTTAAGGCTTGTTTAAATTTGTATTTCCGAAAAAATATTTAAACTACCACCTTCCATACTTTGAAAAAAATTAAGCAGACCAGAGCCTTCTCTCAGGTATGTGAGTCCATGCCCATCTGAAAGGAAGACATGTACACAAGTGTGTTTTTTTTCCTGCCACACTTCTGAGATAAGGGGAAATAATTTTGTTATTTTTATTATGTTTCCCTACTTTTAATGTTTCTAAATATTTTGTTACATTTTCACTACTTTTCTCTCATTTCTTCTTTAAGTAAATTTCTCTATCTGAAACAATATCTTCTGTTAGTGTTACTGAGAAATTACATTTACAGCTACTTGTTTTAGAAAATTGTTACTTCTAGAAGTTTACTTGTGTTACCTCATCTATGAGATATTTGTAACTGTTACTGAATTATCTGAGTTTGCAGTATACTACAATGTGACCGCAGCTCTTCTTTCTTTAGTGTCAATTATGTGTGGCTCTATCTTGATGAAAGTAACTCATAAGTGACTGTTTTAAAAACTTGTAATGGCAAGTACTGTTAAAACACTATGACTTTGGAAATTAAAATGTGCTAGTCAGTCAGTATTTCTTATGAAGACAGAAGAGTGTGAAAGCTACTATTCTACTTGTCATGACATTAGAAAAGCTCTCTACAGTGGGGAACATCAACCAAGTGACTTAAGTACACAGGCAAAAAGGAAAAGCCAATTAAAGGGGGATGTACACATTTATCAGCAGTTCCTACACAGGTCTTCTAGCTACAAATAGAGAAGCTTAATTCCAGTTTGGCCCAGCAATGACTCTAGGCTACAACTACAAGCTATTATCAATAGTCCCAAATTTTGTCAATCCTAGACTAAATTGTCAGTCATCCATTTTGTGGGGAGGGAAGAGCTATCAGCAGCCCATTTTTTTTTTTTGGGGGGGAGAGATAAAATGTCTCAAATAGCATATCTATTTAAAGACAAACTTAGGTCAAAAAAAAAAAAAAAGAAACACCAAGAAAATATATACATTATTGGCTTTATTTATTTATTGGGGGAGTATAATTGGCATCTTCCTTTGCATTGACTCTGCTAAAGACTAAAGTATATTGTATTTGTAACAAGTCTACAATTTAAAATAACATACACATACCTTGTGTTTCAGTGCATGATATGTGCACTCAATGGAAAAAAACCCACCCAGAGACTCTTTTAATGTATGAGTGTGTGTGTGTGTGTGAGTGAGATATAATTTTTCTTTAATAAATTACAACATTGTAAATTATTTGCCAGAGCACTATTCAACTGTTACTAGTTTAGTCAACTTATTTTACATTTCATGTAGAAAAAATATATCTATAATATAATAATAAATATGCTGTTCCAAAGCATTCTTCATCACAGGGTTAGGTAGTGGATTTCTGGAAGCTACAATTGTCAGGTGATCAGTTGACCACAGAGCTGCAGGCTCAATCAATACAAGAGGAACTATATTGCATAAGTGGGCTCTTGAGTGAGTCATTCCTCCCATAAGAGAGTGGGTCTCTCCTAAGAGTGTGGGCCTCTCCTAGGAGTGGTATCCTGACAGTAGAGTGCTATCCAAAATGGCAAAGTAATATATTGTGCAACATTTAAACCAGCACCAATTGCACCCTGATCTGTTACCTAACTCTATATGGTCTTGTCTATCTAACACATGCACAGCTTTTATTCCGAATTGTCCTTTGGGTGCACATTATTTCATCCAATTCCCAACTATCTTTCTGTCTGGAACTGTCTATCTCATCATATGCACAGTTGCTGTTCTGAATTGTCCTTTAGGTGCACATTATCTCTATGCTAAAAACTATTTCAGTACTTCATATACTGAAAGATTAAGAATATAAAAATAGTCTATGATCGTCTACACATCCTCTTTTTAAAATATTTCAGTAACTCCCTCAAGACCCAACACAAACAGAAAGTGGCTTGGTTAAATCTGTCAAAAGACTGCAAAATTTCATAAAATGGAAAATAATATTTAGTATTCTGGCATATGTGGCTTTTAAGAAACCTAAAGAACAGACTTAAGTTATGACACAAAACAAACTTTTAGTTTAAAAAGTCAGTCCCAAAGAAACTCTTACTGATACTATTCTGATTCAAAATGACAATAATATCTGCTATACTTAGAGCATTTTAAAATTACAGACTAAGTACTACTCTGCTAAATGCATACTCCAGTCCTGACAAGAATAAGCCCATTTAATCCACCATGTTCATATTATATTGAAATCATGCTTTACTGACTGACATTTCAGAGTTGTGGCATCTTGGAAACATATGTAGACAAGCTATTGCACTATTTCAGTATTTGGAAACTAAACATTTTAGTCTGGGCCAAATCAGGTGTAGTGCAAGTAAATGAAAAACTGGGAAACTAAACATTTTGGTCTGGGCCAAATCAGATGTAGTACAAGTCAAATGGAAAAATAAACATTTCGGTCTGGACCAAATCTGGTGCAGTGAAAGTCAAATGAAAAATTGGGAAACTAAACATTTCAGTCTAAGCCAAATCTGATGTAATGCCAATTGCAAGTCAAATGGAAAACTGGGAAACTAAGCATTTCAGTCTGGACCAAATACACATCAAATGGAAACTGAAATACTAACTCCACGATCAAGACATTGGTCGTTTTTTTTAAAAATCTAATTCAGATTCCACACAGTAACTTATGTCCATCATTACTGTAGCAAAGACTAATTGCTTGCAAACTCATCATCATGATTAAAAGTATTTTTTAACTCTGAACACTTATGACTGAATGAAGTTAGTAATATGAGCATCTGTACATTAGTAACACTAACAGTCTATGTTCAGGAAAGCAATGTGAGAGATACATCTAAAACAATCAATGACCCAAGATGAAAATGAGAGCGGATAATTGTGTTAGGCTGTTACTGAGTGTCAGGAAACTGGTGCTACAGTTTGATTGGAATAAGATTAGGAATGCTGCACAGCTCTGAAACAAAGCAGTGTAGAAAAAATAGACTGGGGAAACTGATAATAAATGTGGTAGGTTGAAAAGAAATAATAAATGAATACACAAAGAAGAAATGATGACTTGAGAATCTGTCAGTCTAACATTATGAGATTTATTTATTTATTTGGGGGGAGGAGAAGGGAGAGGGAGAGAAACTGACTGGAAACTTTGCTATAGGAACTTTTTAAAATTCAAGACAGCTTTTCAGATCACTCTGACAGCCCCTTAGAACCCAATACATTTATCTTTTCCACCCTGTCAATTGAATACCTATTCGCTACCAAACTGTATGGAATTTGTGCATGAGGCTGCCTCACTCTGCCTTCCATGACCAACTCCAACTAATGCCCAACCTCATTCATGTATATACTATATATATAATATAGTGCCATTATATTTACTCTTCTGACAGTTGTATCCTTCACCCTTCATGGAATCCAAACTGATGCTCTTTATTATTTGAGAGTTCTGCTCTTGGAAATGAAATGCTTCAATTCAGACATTCACACTTTAATATTATAATATCCTTTACACCTTAGTATCTCTCAAGAAAGCTCTTTAAACTATTCTTTTCCACCTTCAACACCCTGTTATTTTCACAATTTCAAATTTTCAATATTTCTTCCCTTCATTAGTTCATATCTGCTTCATTTCAAAGTGTTTCTGTTATATGATTCATTCTCTGGATTAATATACCATAAAGGTGGGTCCATTTGAAATATAGCTTTCTAAAATTAGCATTGAAATATCATGTGTTTATATACTATATGCAGAATTAATGTGAGTGATACATAAGATAGTTGCATGAATTTCTGTTTATTTATTTTGTAATATTTGTAAATACAAATTTGCTTTTTAGTTTGAGCTAAAAGTGGCAGCTCTTTTTTGTGACATTGTTACCTCTATAACCATTTTCAAATAATCCAACAAACTTACCATATCAAGGTTTCCTTAGAAGTGATAATACATTAAAGCAACATTGTTACATTCTATATCTTTTATCTTGAAACTGTCAATTTAATGAAGAAATAATATTTTTTAAAGGCACTTCTTTTGTCGTGCTCCCTTTCCACATAAATCAGATCCAAAACTTTTATTCTTTTACCAAACATCGACATATCATACATAAATGCCATTTACTATTCAAACAACTGATGCAATTGAAATATTCATAAGCTATTGCTTTTCAAATGTATTCATTGTATACAAAAATATTCAGCTTCCAAAAGACTAATCAGCCTTCGTTTCAGTTTTAGTATGTGAAAGAGAAAATAATAAATTCATAAAAATAAAATAAAATATGCATATATACAAATCTCTGGAAGTTTAAATTTTGCAGTCTTGATTCTAAGAATGAGAAATACTCATTTCATATGGATTTATTCTTATCTGTCGCTGACTAGATTCAATTCATTTGGTCTTTATTTCTGCTTCAAAAACTTTCCTCATAGCATAATTTTTCTCATTGTCTGACAAAAATTTCAAGTTTTCTCTTTGTCTGACAGGAAAAATGATAAGAAATTAATTGAAGACTGTTGATACAAGAATGTCAAATGATCAAACTTTCATCTTAAGTGTTTTGTAAATGTATATTACATTTACACTGAGAAATCAGCTCAAAGACAATTTTTTTTTTTACTCCAACTGCACCACCACCATTGTAGAGGAAACACTAACACAGTAACAGAGTCAACCCAATGGAAATTTCCGGGGCATAACCAAACAGCAACAAAAACAGTGCAGAACAGGAAATTGATGGCTCACAAAATACCAACATGAACCAAACATTAAAAAATAACATAACCTATGCCAATGTACCCACCAGGTACACACACACACACACACGAGTCCTGGTTAGTTATCCACCACTAGTTTCTGGTTTCTAGACAATAAATGAATAAATAGAAAGACCAGCAAAACTCCATCACCACTCTCAACTTTACTTACTATCTCCAATACACCCCTGTTCTTTTTCATAATCATCGTCAATCTTTGAACAATGATGCACATTGTGCCAGGCCACAAAATCAGGTGAGAAATACAAAAAGCGACCATCATCCTAAACAAGTCAGTCAGTAATCAGTGAGAAAATATCAAATTATTGAATTACATTTATAACGACATTTAAAATAATGTGACAATAATACTTGTGATAATACTTGGGCTCTATTAAAAGTATTATTATTAATCTGCAGTGCAAATGAATGGCATCTATTGTTTTCATGTATTATGAAACTGAAAGAGAGAAATGTGAAGATCAGTTGCACTCATCACCATCAGAATATCATCGCAAGTCAGGTACTTAGTGATCTTGGGACAACTCCTTGTAATCATATTCCCTTTTGGAATGTCATGAATGTTTCTGAACCTGGAGAGAGAGAGAGAGAGAGAGAGAGAGAGAGAGAGAGAGAGAGAGAGAGAGAGAGAGAGAGAGAGAGAGAGTGCTGTGAAAGCTAAGGTTAAATAGATACTCCAAGTCAGAAACTTAGCAATTTGTGAGACTGTTATTCTTAAGCCACTTGGTCTGCCTTTCAATGGCTTTAAAATGATGAAGAAATGATTCATTACCTGATAAAGATGTAACGAGGCAGGGACTGATGAGTGACACATAAAACAAAAACAATGGATGCATCCATTAAGGTCTCAACCAAAAACAACAGTTCAAATAAATTGTTACTATCTCTTGAGTGCAAAACAAGATACCCATCATACTAGCAAATTACAAGGAAACAGCAGATTTCAACAATGTTCAATTATACACAACATTAATTTTAAATTGTTATTACCATTTATTAGAATGTTGAATAATATGCAATTCTTGTTTTTGGTTTGCATGAAAGTTCATAATGATGAATTAATCAAACATGAAGTTAAAAAAAATAATTTTAAATAAATATAATATTGATGCATGAAGAAAATATTACTACCTGAAAATAATTAATTGTAATGCTAGTGTGTTACTACTATACTAGTGGGCCGGATCTGTATTTGACCAAGGTGCTCTGGTCATGTGTGAAAACAGAACAACTATTAATAGACCCAGCAGCTCAGCACAGGTAGATGGTAGATAGAATAATCTTTTACCAGGGATATGTCATGAGAATGTACTTTTAAAAAAAACAATAAATTATTCTTTTTTACATAACAGCACCACAAACAAACCCATAGGCAAAATCATTCTCTCAGTTATTATATACAAGTATCAAAAAAATTTTATTTTTAAATTTAAACAATGCAATATAAAATAATAAACAGTCAGAATCCATATATGGAGAAGAATACTAGCTGTGGATCAGTTTCCATTTCAAAGAGACCATTTTTCTAAAACAGACATTAAAACTGAAAAGATACCTCTGCCTAGAGAGAGAGAGAGAGAGAGAGTGTGTGTGTGTGTGTGTGTGTGTGTGTGTGTGTGTGTGTGTGTGTGTGTGTGTGTGTGTGTGTGTGTGTGTGTGTGTGCGTGCGTGCGTGCGTGCGTGTTTAAAATCACTTTATTCCATTGCTATTTTATATCATTATTATTATTATCATTAGCCTTAGGTTTTGGGTCAAGAGTATACTGCTGTGAATGTGATTAGAAAAACAACATAAAATATTTACTGTAAATTTAAATATATAAAATCAAACTGGTTAATGAAAGTTAATTTTAAAAGATGCTCACAGTCACTTCCAAATAAGCCATTATAAATATAATACATTCCTCATTTTCTGTACAGCATTCAGCTTTCAATGTTTGTTGAAATTCACAGAATTGTTATTAATCACTATTAAAGAGTAAAAACAGTTTTTAATGGTGTGGTTTTCAGTTTTGTATTTCTATAAGATTCATGTATTATTATACAAAATTCATATGCTTTACAAAAAGAAATCATCCACCCACTCCACCTCCTCCACTTTAACAAAAAGGAGTACCCAACAAAGTGACTATAAATACAAATTTAAAGAATGTAATATGAAACATACAATTAAACATGCTTTGAATTTAAATAAAAGTGTTTTAAACTAAGTTTCTCTATACAATACCAATGTAGCAATAAATAAGAATTATCATACTTTAAAAACAAACATGCAAATTCTTTTCTTTCTTTTTTTTTGTTTTGGCTTCTGTTGTTTTATATAAATATACAGTTTAAATAACCTAGAAATATATTTTACTCCAATTAAAATTACTCGAAATGTGCAAGTATATACCTAGAATGAAGTGTGTAATAATAATATAATTGTATTTTCTGGCAGGCAGACCAACAACAAACTCTGGCTGAAAAAGTACATGTTTTACTACTGTGATTCTTATATCTGAATATTTTTTCTGTCTTCAACCAACCAACCAAAATATAATGGGGTTTATGTGGAGTGGGTTTATCCAAAAGCAAAGTCATGTTCAGACTTAAAGACATTTGCACAAGTGTTCCCATTAATTTGTCAAGAAAAATTCAAATAACTGATAAGGAGTGACAGAAAAATAATATATATACTTCACTGAATAGTTCAGTTGTCATATTAAATTATTATATTATTTTATAAGGAGTGACAGAAAAATAATATATATACTTCACTGAATAGTTCAGTTGTCATATTAAATTATTATATTATTTTATTAGAGAAATATTCTAATTACTGAGTTTGACTACAGAACAAAAATTCCTGATGGGTGTATTAACAAAAATGTGATTATAAGCATCCCATACATAATATTATTCTTTCAAAATGTCACATGTCAGTATACTGTTTTACTGGTCAGTATACAGTTAGTAGAGTTACATTTACTGATTTAGTGATTAGATTATAAATTTTGGCCTAAACCAAAGATCAAAAGAGAAACAGATCTACTAATATCAGATTTGTGTTCTATAATTGGTAAATAATGGTTGTTAGAGAATGGCAATAAAGACTATTGGATGGCACTGATTGTTGATACTGAGATTCTATAGGCCTCTTATACTGAAGCTCCTAAATTAACATGAATTTTATTACAAAAAATCATGTTCACTCGTGCATAACAATATCATGTCCCAATAACTGGTAACAGAAACTCTATACTCAAATGTCAGAAACTCTATACTCAAATGTCATAATCCATCCGTTTTGTTAAAATTCTCAACAGGTTTCATCCAAATCAATAGGACTTACAGCCATACAATCTTCTTTTTGCTGCAATGCATTAGAACTAGTAGATATGATTGCAACGATTCTTTATATCATTAATTTTACAGTATACGTACTATGCTAAATTAAGGTCTCAAATCGAAGATGACTAACACCAACGAGCCATTTCCGTTAGAAAGAATATATAGGCCTACAGTGTACTAATATTAAATAATAATAATACAGCATTTGAACAGGACCTTTTACAGTAGGCCTATACTCAGCATGCATAATAATATATTTCCGACGTGAGCTCTCACGAGGGTAAAATCCCGCAAAAGTACAACAGAAAAACAGAATTTCAATAAAATAAAGTGGAAGTGTTGTGTTGTGCAGATGCTTTGCCATGTCTTAATATTCCCAATCCTGCAACAAGCACAGTGATGTAGCCAGCAGACTACCGCAATACCAGAAATAGGGCACACCCACGGGGCACGGGCCCTTCATAAACTTTATGGCTCAGAACATAATAAAATAAATTCTACATTTAATGGTTTCATATTAAGAGAAAATAGCGTTTACCTGTGATGAGAAAAGCCTCCAAATTCATTACGATGTATACAATGACACGGATGAGTAGCTCATTTTCATTCCAAATAGGAAGTGTTAAGATGGCGACTTTCTCGTCTTTTCCCGCGAGAAACGAGATCTAGCTTACAGCGGAAACGTGGACTGGATTTGGACAACTACCGTAGAAGATTACAAGAAGAAAGTTCGTAACTTAAATATTCGTTGGGTATACCAGGATGTATTTGTTTGCCTCATTTTAACTATAACCATAATGTAACATGTTCATTATTTCTCTCCATGCTCCCATTAAGGCTACAAAAAGTAATTCAATCGTCAAATCAGTCTTGATATTTTTGTTTGGCAATCTTACATAACTGTACTGGAAAAAATCATCAACTGGTCTTGGGAAGAGTGAGGATTTTTAATTGCATTTATACCTTTTTTTTTTTTTTAAATACTATCCTTCAGGGGTGGGGGTGGGGGGCTTTGTTTGGTTGGTTTTGGTGGGGTTTTTTTGTTGTTGTTGTCAGACTGAGGAAAATCAGTCATCACTAATAGTTAGTATGTGCACTCAGAAATTAAGCTGGATCTGTGAGACATAACAAGTGTCGTCATTTGTTTATACGGTTCAACAGGATAATGCCGGACATAACAGTATTTTTTTTTAATGTTTTCTTTATATGCAGCGTAAGTAACTGACTGCATAGACACTTATACGCAATTAAAAACATATATATTTTAAAAATACGACACAAAACTTCTCAGTCTCGCATTTGATGGGTGTAATGACAAGCAAACACATATCTGTAATAATCAAATGTGACAGAACTAAATAAAATAATGGACAAGGTTCTGACATTGCATTACATATTAAACGCAACATGAGGATATTCTACGGGGGGGGGAGGGGTGTTGATTAAATTTGAGAACTAAATGCTGCATTTCATTCTTTTACAGTAGTTGAGATACAGCTCGCAAGGAGCCAGATGAGTGAGCCAAAATTCAAGTGGGTAAGGGGAGAGTAAAAATGTCAAGAACTAAACAGCGCAATGTACTCGTAGACAGCCCCAAATGGAAAATAACTCATTAGTGTTTGCAAGTGAACTGACGGGGACCTTTTAATCGCTTCCTAGCTGAAGCTGCTGCGCTTATCTTGTAGTCTGTTGAATGGGACGATAAATGAGACCCCGTGTGAAAAAGCATCCTAACGATCCTTTAGCATTTAAAATCTAGGACAGAAAGAGTAGCATTGGTTCGTTATATGAAACTTTCATTCTGTCCAACTACTGACATATCTCCCATCTTAAACATGTCTCCCTTCTCCCTCCCCCTTCTCACACACACGAATGAATAACACACTCATTCTCTCGTTCCTATCCCCATCTGCGAAACCAGCCCACGTGAGGCAGACTCAAAACTCCAAGGCAATGCCGACTAATTGCCATTTCAAATCATTAGTCATCAATTCAATCTACAGAAACAAATTAAGTGAAATTGATGCCACGATTTTAATATTCAGCCATTTTGCTTTATTTTTGTTGTTGTTGTTGTTGACATTGTTTCTTTATCCACCGAACGAGGATGATCGAAACCCGGTCACGTGATGAGGAAGAGTTTATAGGTGTGTTTATCTCTACAGCCTAATCAAGTAAGGTTTCTCGGCGATCGGGCTAATATGGTTGATTGGGGGAGGGGGGCAATGTCTCGTTCCACTGACTAAACATGTCAGCGTGTGGTCCATGTCATTTGGCGTCCAGGTAACGGATTACTAGATTTGAAGAAAATAATTCAGTGTCACTGGCACTGCCAAATGCTGGCGGAAAGGAAACATTTTTTCTTTCTTTCAGTGTAGTCTAACGTTTAGTCGTTCCTACATTACTGCTATCAGTTTCTTGCCTTGTGAATGTTCCAGTTTCTTCTTCCCAAGTCTTCTATGTTCAATAGTGTTCTTGATTTTTTTCTGGAAACTCTGTTTTCATATATAATAACCTGCCTTCCTTGATTTCTTTCTCATTTTCCGGAAGGATATTTAATACTTTTATTTTTAAAATTGTCATCGATAAACCTTTTCAAAAGGTTTTATAAATTTATTGTTAATCAGTAGAGAATGATTGCCTCATCAACATATAGTCCTATGTACTGCTAGTGAAGCATTTCCTACATGGAAACATTTTTGTATACCAGAATTCTTATGTATTTGAGTTTGTGTGCTTGACTCCACTTTGGTTCAATACTGGTAAAAGGCTACAAGCAACCATTTACAAGACCTGTTGCCTGCCTACTCTTAGACTGTTTATCATTCAGTTCATCCTAGGCTGCAAACTTTTTTCCCCACCCATTCTCACCCGGTGAAAATTATTTTACAAGATTACAGATTTTGGATTATAACCCTCCAGAAAGGAGAAGTATGGCTATAATTGCAATTAAATAGATGATTCTCACTATCCGTATTCACTTAAGAATTCAGACTGCTTTCCAAGATTTTTCATTAGCTTTATCATTAGTTATATACACAAAGCACATATCTACAGTATCAAATGTAAATATTTACTTTTGTGTCTCTTTGTCTAATTTCTTGATTAATTTATTTTGACTAATTCTTTTGAGGTTTGCTTTCAGCAGCAATCGAAAGAATATTGGCTCTTCTACATAAATCCATTTTCCAATCCACTTTACTGATACAGACTGGATGTTTTAAAATTTTTAATAAAAACAAAACAACAAACCTCCATTGGAAGGGAACTAAAACGCGTGGAGGAAGTACACGAAATGAAGATTATTTTTAATAATATTTATTATTTAATTTCTTCTAAAATTATCTTACCCTCTCTAAATATTGCTATCATTTCCAAAATTAAAGATATAATTTTAAGGACTGTACTGTAGTAATTGACATAATATTTACTGCAGAGTTAAAAGATGGCAGCGTTGTTGTCATTGCAAGGCTACGACAGTGATTCCACTGATTCAAAGAGCGAAGAAGAAAAGAGTGATGGTTTTAATGACCATTTTCAGCCCATTGATAAATCCAAGTCAGTTGCTGCTAGCATTATTTTAGCTGCTGCTCCAGAAGTGGAGTCAATTGTAAGGCTCTTTCACTTTTATTTTTAATTTTTAATATACTATTGGAGTATTAGCTCTTTAAAATACTGATCGCTCTAAACTAATGGCTTACGTATTACATGTACTATTATTAATCAGATAGTACTTATTCGTATACAAAATAAATATATTTGAGTGGCTTTTACTTTAAAAAAATGACTCATCTTTTAAATATTAACTTTTAGTTTTAAGAGTTACGAGACAAATCTTTTCTGAGAACATTTAACTTTTTTTAAGTCTATATATTTTATATCAATGAATTGTTTATTTCCTATGTAATCAACTGTCCCATGCTGTATATATCATTGTGTTCAGCATTGAATGAGAAGCTTCAGATATATTATAAGTTATAGTAATTTTGAACATTATTCCAAATTTATTTGATTTTTTTTTTTTGGAGGAAAGTAATACATATCCAAGTTAAAATTACAAAATTTTCACCCATATCATTATCAATCACAAAGAAGAAATAAAACTACATTGTGTGGAATAGACAAAAAGGTCCTTATAATTATTAGTACACATTAAATATAAACATAAACTGTACTACAAATTAATATATAATATAAATTGTGATTGTTTGTGCAACCCTAAAATATTGTAGCCATGAGTAACTCTGCAATTTGTTATGACATCTAGCAATAGAATGACAGTAATCAGGGTGGTGGTGGTGGCAGACGATGATGACAACTCCTAACATTGAATAAATAATAATAGGTTCAGGTAAACAAAACAAAATGTCTATATTTGTCTTTGTCATAAAATAAGAAATATTTCATTTGATTGCTTCCTTTCTTAACATAATAATTGCAGTTTTTATAAAAATCATTTTACCTAACTTATAAATCAGCCACTGCCACCTTGCTTTCTTATTTTTTATTTGCATTTGAAAAGTTTATTTCTGCACAACATACATCTACTCTACTCCCGATAACAATAGATTCATCCGCTTCTAGTTCTGCAGATTCACTGCTGGGCAATGATTGTTCCACGCAACTGGTTTTAGTATAACTATTTTAAAAATCCTTTTTAACTAGCTATGGGTGACAAATAAAAGACGTTGAAGATTTAAACAGATACATACTTTTTTTTTAATTAATCTAAATCAAAGCCTATGGAAACTAACACATATAAGTGACACCCATGTCGGTCATGATATCTGACATGAACAGGTACTTGTTGCTGATGCAATCAAGTCTTCTGAACAGGGTTTTGGAGCCAGTGAAAATTTCTACTCTGACTCCTGAAATTTTAGAAGTCCAACTCCCAACTCCTACTCTGTAGTTTATTCCTAATATCATATAACATAAAATTATAATTATATACTTATGTAGAGTTATATATACATATATATATATATATATATGAATATAGATGTAAATAAATGAAGATGTGGTTTTCATATATTTCATTTTAAAACTATTTTTCAATCATACACTAATATAAAACAAAAGATCCTCAAAATATATTTAATATGACGTGTATCACAATTGAATTGTAAGATACAATTAAAAGATTGCTAATAATAGGTCCAGCTTCATTGCTTGCTCTCATATCAGATTTGATGATTCTGAGGGCAGAAAACAAACATTCCACAGTGACTTGAGTCAATGGTAATGCTGTGACAGTCAAAGCAGCAACTTGAATAATCTTGGAATGGATAGCAGGGTTTTGCATATTTAGTTCAGAAGTTTGATAAAATTTCTTAATCTCTTTCAGTGCTTGGTAAAAATTTATTTTGAATTTAGTTATATATGATGGAGTTTCTCTTTCTCTGAAATTGTTCATATTTAAGCACCAATGCTTGAATCAATCCTGTTTTTCTAGGTATATTTTAAAATCCTCATGGCTCCTGTTGATAAAGATGAAGTTAATTGAATGTTGTCATATATCAAACTGGCTATTGCCACATCTTCTAATTTATACGCAGAATTTTGTTTTTGTTTTTAGATCATTATTCAATAACTTCACAAAGTATTATTTTTTACCTCTGTTGCTTAATATGTAATAATAAACAACTGCCCTGAGGTGTTTAATTTTTTAAAAAGTTTTTTACTTCTGCATGTTCAAATGTGGATCTGCCTTAGCCTCAAATCTGGTAAAATTTGGATAATATTAATATATTTTTAAGTGCATGTGAAAATTCTACTGTTGAGGGTTCTATTATGCACAACATAATTTTAAACAAGTTATTTAAAAGACTGCATTTGAAAGCACTATCATTTGAGGGAGGGGGGTGTCTCTGTGTGTGTGTTTATACAATGCAATTTTAGGCATCTACATAAGTGAATAACTATATGTGAAAACTCTACTGTTTGGTGATTTTTTTTTAATGTTTAACACTATTAATTTTGGACATTTGTATATATATCTATAAAACTTGATATGGAAACACTACCAATTTACCATTTGTTTAGTATTTTACACAACACAATTTTAGATACCTACATTAAAAACTGCATGTGTAAACACTACTATTGGTGATATTTTGCGCATCTCAATTTAAAATATCTATATTTAAAAAATTGCATGTAGAAATATTACCTCTTGAGATTTTTTTCTTTCCAAGAACACAATGTCTAGAGTACATACAACCTTGTGTTTTCTGAAATGTTAATGTATTTCTGGTGTCAGCTATATGTGATTAGTAAAAATTGTATCAGTTTAAATTTGGTCAACTATACTGTTTATATGCAAAGCAAACTGTCAGGACATTCTAATCTTCCAGATGGAATATCTGGCTACATATATTTTTAGACACCTAACTGAAACTGACTATTTTTAACTTTGTTTATTAGAATGATACAAGTGGACTCTTGCACATTGATCCCCTTACAAAAGAAATCAATTACAATCCTAAATATGAGGAACTCTTTGCACCACAGGTATGTCTTTGAATCCTCTTTTTGTTGAAGTTTAATAATAGTGGCAGAAATCACATTATTTGTAATTATATATTTATTTTATTCCAGTTATATTTTTAATAAATATTTATTATTTGTTCTTTCATTTGTGGTGTTTCTGTTATTTTTTGTTGAAACGCTTGAATCATAAAGGTGGTGAGGAGGGGCAATGTTTATTTATTTGAATCATGCATTGTGTACTTAGATTAAATTACAAAATAGATTTCAATGGAAGTGTTCCTAAACTTTTTGAAATTCTAATGATGCTTTCCTTTTGTGCTATCGTTTTTTTTCTAAATTTTCACCAAAACCTACTCACCCTTGAACCTAGGTTAAAAATAAAAAGATTTCCCAGCTAATTTTCATATAATAAAAATATATTCATGACTTAGGATACTTACTGACTTCAAAGCACTTTGCACCCTGTCTGCATTTCTCCTAAAGCTATACAGCACAGTTTTCTGCAATAAGAATTACTATTAAAACAAGATATGTTGAATTTTAATTAATGAAGAATTAAAAAGAAGTGACAATTACTTTTTGTAATTTTGATGAATATTTAGACCCTTATAGTAATAAGTAAAAATATAGATTTCATTAAAAATCAAAGGTACTATATTGAAACAACATATTTGTTGAAATGTCAGTAAATATTTAATTATTTCAGTAATTATTTAATTATTAAAATGTTCAATTAACCCTTGTGTATTGTCACGCTTTATGTGAGATTGCTTTTGGACCCAAAACTGTTACATTTACAATGACTTTTTGTAGGCAGATACATTGCCTATAAAGTATAATAATAATAATATTAATAGATTAGATTAGTGCATGAAATATGCCTTTGTAAAAAAGACTTTAACTGTAATATAATCATTAATGTTTCCACTTTGAGGTGAAATTGAAAATATTATTACATTTGAACAGACTGGTTTTATAGGTATTGTTAAAAATATTTATTTTTTTCAGTATATTACATTATTAGTATGTTTTAGTTTTGTGCTGAGAAAAAAAAAAGAAAGCGTAAATAAGAAAACATTCAAACACAAAAGTTGCTAAGTATGGTACAATAACCACAACTGAATTAAAATAATCAATAAATTATCTTTCTTTTTTTTTACAAGTACTTCTTCTGTTCTGTTCATAATTTCTTTCTAATATTCAAGCATACCAGTTCATTTCAATGTTCTTTACATCCAAATTTGTCATTAATTTAGGAAACTTTGAGGATATTTTTCTCCCTTTCAATTGTATCTCATTTAATAATGCATACTTATCTTTAGGATTATGTCCAGTCAATCCATTGAGAACTCTCAGTCCATGGCTGTGTGCAGTACATTGGTTGCAACTTTGTTTCCAAAGTATACCTTTTTCACTTTGAATTGTATGCTCATTTAATAATGCATACTTATCCTCTCAGCCAGGTCCAGTCAATCCATTTAGAACTCAACAAGCCATGGCAGTACGCAATACACTAGCTGGTCTGGCAGAGCCATCTCATTTCAATGACTTTCAGTTTGAAAACCAGCGTCGTACTTTTACAAGTTTTGGTATGTTAATGTGTTTGTCACTAATGAATAAACTTCTCTTGACAATGTTGATTTGCTAGTTTTATTCCTCTGTGCACATATGTAATACACTAATAATACACTATTCTTATGCATTGTTTTTCAGTTTTAATGTTAATTGTTATTTAATTATGTAATATCAAACAATTCTTAAAATTTGAAACACTAAATAGTAATTGATGTTGCAGTTGTAAAACTGTAGTAATTGTTATTAAATCACTTAAATCCATGTACTGTTCATTTTTATTTTATTCATTTTTGACACTATTGAATCCCACAATCTATGTCAATGGCATAGATTTTAAATTGAAGCTAAGGGTACATAGTTATAAGCTGAATAGCAACATCTGTGATTATGATAAGGGTAGTTAAGAGTTGTTTCCCTTTTAATCTAACCTTGTGTCCTTACATGCATGTATTTATAATCTAAATCCTTATACAACATATACTTAGCCTGGCTAAGCAATGTAAATCTTTATACAGGCCACACTTGGTATGGATTTGGAATCAAAATCCTTATACAAGACATGTTTAATCAGGTTTTGAATCTGAATCCTTTTACAAGACATGTTTAGCCTGGCTTTGAAATGTATAAAAGACACACTTAGCTAGGTTTTGAATTTAAATCCTTATACAAAACACACTTAGGTTGGCTTTGAAATCTCAGTCTTTATATAGGCTGCTTTGGAATTTAAATCTTTACTCAATCCACACTTAGCCTGGCTTTAAAATATAAACTCTATTACACAGCCTGGATTTCAAATATTGATCTCTAATTTGATTACTGCATTAGTATTGGTTTGTAGACATTAGAAAGAAAGAGAAAAAGAAAGAAACCCAATCCAACACAGTATTAATTCAGATTATATTAATTATGTTTGTGCTAACCAAAATCAAAATGTTTATTGCTTTAAAATTTCTAGGGTATGCATTGGACCCAAGTGTCACTGATACTGTTGTGACAGAAAAACTGATTGGAGATACTCAAACTGCCGAAGAGATGAAAGGTACTCCATGTTTGTTTGTTTTTTTTAAAAAAATAATAATAACTGTTGTGTTTTGCTGATTTTATTTTAGTGAAAATAAAGTTGGGATTTTTTTTGAGAAAAGCTTATTTGAACCGATTTTGTTTAAAATTTGAGATTGGAAAGATAGTTGTGAATTAAATAGATCAGTAATATTTATGCACTGACTGTATATATTAGGAAAGAATGATAAAATCCTCAAATTTTAATAAATTTTGTGAGTTAATTTTATTCTTAACTTCATTTGTAAATTTGCTAAATCAAAAAAATCGTAATATCCATTTGCATAAATAATTTTATTTCATATGACTATGATGCATGTTGACAAAAGTGACTGGTCATCCATTTTTTTATTTTTTTATTTTTTTTATTTTAAAGGTGCAACAGTTTTTGAAAGTAAACCTGTTCCAGTGGAGAAAAGGAAACGACAAAAGAATACAGATGCTGGTGATATTGAAGGATATCTTGGACCGTGGGGAAAATTTGTGGATGAGAAGACAGTCTTGAAACCCAGTGAGGTATGCAATACAAACTTTTGACAATTTAATAGACACCTTTACATTTAAGATGACATCAATAAATGGCAGTAATGGTTTTCTTGGTGTTATTTGCTGATGCACTATGACATTCATGGGGCAGGGGAACAAGAGTGATGAAGATGAAAAATGATGAATAAATTAAAATAAAAAATGATAGCGAAATCAACGACTGGAGAAACGGTGATGACCGCTTTTCACTACTGCCAAAATTTGAGTGGCACAATACTCTGGTCGTAGACCCTATACAATTATAAGCACAACAGCGGTGATGACCGCAAAAATTTAATCTATACTAATGGTGATTAGCATTGCAAAACCAACACAGATGATAAACGATCAACTATATATAAACATGTTTACCTTTTTATGTCTCTCAAACTAATTATCAGTTTAATATAAGTATTTAGAAAGCTTCTTCTTTTTTTAATTTACTTTTTTCTCCTTTTTAAGCACGATAGTTTAACAACCATTTTTTATATTTTATTGTATGATATGAAATCATTGAAGCATTTCATTGACCAGATTGTTATTTTCCTTCCTCCCCCCTCCCCAGGATGAGCAGAAAGAGCTTGATGAAATTTTAGCCAAACGAAGTAAGTCTGGACGCAATGTTGAAGAGAAGCCTATGGAAGATAAAACAACACTACACAGTAAGTACTTGTGTTACTCCATTTGAAGAGAAGTTGCATTTGTCATGCTAATAGAAGGCATTATTTTTATGTCAAGATTAATAAAGTGTATCACTTTTTTAAAGAAACTATGTTAGACAGGTATTTTGGTTGAGGGAATTGAAAAGAGTACATCATAAAACAATAATTGATGGCAAATTTTTCAAGAGTTAATTTTTAATTTATTTTAAAATCTAGAATTTTTTTACAAATGAAAGGGTTTTCTTTTATTTTGCACAGTAAGACTTAGTTTTTCTTTTTTAATTTTTAAAGTACAATAAATACCTGATGTTCACTAGATCACTCACCATTGGTGTTTGTGTTGGATGGAATAAAAACTTGGCACTGGACTCTCATGCAAAAAGGCGTGGGTTTTTTCTGGTTGATGCACTCCTTAGCATGGGATTGCCATGATCACTGCACCAGATATCGTATTCAATATGAAATGCTTATAGAAACTCCATAATTTAATATACTAACAGGCTTTGTAATGCATAGTACAAGGAGGGAAAAGATTGTATTTAATTTTTTCTTTTATATTTTAGTCAAAGATCCTTTTGACTACCAGGGTCGGTCCTTTTTGCACCCACCCCAAGATGTGGGAGTCAATCTCAAATCTGAGGAGCCACCAGAAAAGTGCTTCCTTCCAAAGAAGCAAATCTTCACATGGACTGGACATACCAAAGGTGTATCAGCCATTCGATGGTTTCCCCATACTGCACACCTCATGTTGTCCTGCAGTATGGATAGTAAAATCAAGGTAGGTAATCTAAAGGGATTGTTTTCAGTTGGAACTCACATTTATTTATGAATTTTTCTTGTGTCATGTATCTTTGGCTCCCCAACTCTAAATGTACACAAGTACAGTATATTGGTGACTACCATGAAAGACTGAAATAGTCGAATTCAGCACTCTTTCACTAGTTGGGTTTTCATAAAGATGAACAGCATACTTATCTTTGAGAACTTATTGTGAAGCTTAAGCACTCTTCCATTCTACTCAGGTCATACCTGTTGGCCACACTTTATATAAGATGATATAGTACTTCAGCAGTAAAATGCTAAGCCCTCCACCCCATTACTTACTGCATGTCAGTCCTCTCACTGGCCTATACAAAATAATCAGATTTGACTAGAACAAATAATCCATGAATAATCAAATAAACTTAATATTTTTTTAAACATTATCTTTTGTGCTAGTAACAGGGTTTTGATTCCTCTGTATCAAAATGTATTTAGTATCACATTAGAAGTGCATAAGAACTAATTTCAAGAAAATGAATTTATAAAATTAAAACATATCAAAGAACTAGATTGCTGCATGTACATATGATTGGACTTTTTGTGACTGATTGTCACACCTGCTTCTTTCTAATTTTACTGATATTACTTATTAGTTTCTTAACTAGGATCTTTTCTAATGTGTAGATTTGGGAGGTGTATAATAACCGACGGTGTGTGCGGACATACCTTGGGCACAAACAGGCAGTTCGGGATATCACATTTAATAATGATGGCACAGAGTTCCTGAGTTGTGCTTACGATCGATATTGCAAACTATGGGATACAGAGACAGGTAGGTAATGCAGTATTTCTGGGCAATAGTGTAGTATTGCAAAGTGGGAGATACAAAGACAGGTCAGTAGTGCAATATTGCAAATTGGGGGATAAATTCAGGTTGGTAGTGCAGTATTGAAGCTGTGATATACAAAGACATGTAGGTAGTGTGATATTTCAAACTATTGGATACAGAGACAGATCCAAAATGCAATATTTCTCAAAAACTAGGGGAATACAGAGAAGGTAGGTATTGTATATTAAGGGATACAAAGCCAGGTAGGTATTGCAATATCACAAACTATATAGGTTACAGAGTCAAGTCATTAGTGCATTACTGTGGGACACAGACACTTATAGTTAGTGCACCATTGCATAATGTGGAATACTAAGACAGGTCATCAGTACAATATTGCAAACTGAAATATGGACACAGGTTGGTAGTTCAGTATTGCAAAATAAGGGATACAGAGAATGGTAGGTATTGCAGACTATGGATACAGAGGTGGGACAGTAATGCATTATTGCAAAATAAGGGATACAGAAGGAGGATGGTAATGCAGTATTGCAAAATAAGGGATACAGAGATATGGGATAGGTATTGCTAACTAAATGATACAGAGACAAGTGGTAAATATTGCAAACTAAGGGATACAGAGACGAGACAGATATTGGTAGGTATTGCAAACTAAGTGATACAGAGACAGTAGGGGTACACATCCACATAGAGGCTGGGTGATGTTTGGAATTATATATTGTGATCTAGGAACTTAAAAACCTTGCCACATTGCTATTATCTGGGCATGAATACTGTTTCAGCATACCACAAAAGTCTGATCTCTCTTGTGTTTTTTTTATGCTTTTAAAATAATAGACAATGAGATAGATTGATAGTCTCCTTCATTTGTGTGTGTGATTTTAATTTATATTTATGTATTTATATTTGTTTCTATTACTGACACCTGTGTTGCTGCAGGGGAGTGCAAAGCCAGGTTCACAAGTCGAAAGGTTCCGTACTGTGTCAAATTTCATCCGGAACCTGAGAAGCAACACCTGTTTGTAGCTGGGACATCAGATAAAAAGATTGTCTGTGTATGTACAAGAATTTAGTTTCTATCTGATTAACTTGTAAATCACTGATTTAGATATATTGATATTTTGGTTATAGGATGCTTTAGATTTTATTGATGGATTTTACAATTACTTATAGTGCTTTGTTGTTGAGAATTGTAAAGATTTGTATATCATATGTCATTTTCTTTGTAATGTTTGCTGTTTTAATATCTCATCATCTCATATCTATAATTAATATTAGATTTGAATTGGCACATAGAATCTTTAGATATCTTGGTAATCAGGGCTATAATTTGGGTATATCTGTGTTGTAATAAGATCATTATTAGTATGAGGATGTGTCCATTGAAATGAATCATGATTAGAATGAGTGTATGTCTATTGCAAAAAAATCATGATTGGGATGAGGGCATGTCCATTGCAATAAATCATTATTTGGATGAGATGTGTCCATTGCAATAAATCATTATTTGGATGCGGGTGTGTCCATTGTAATAAATCATTATTTGGTTGAGGGCTTAACCATTCAATAAATCATGATTGGGATGAGTGAGTTGTGAAAAGTTGACCTGCTTTCAGGTCTAATGTCTAGACTTTTAACTACCCAGCTCTCAGTATAGACATTTACATTTATTTAAAATCATACCGGAAGTGTTTTTATTTCTTTTGCTCATTACTTATTTGGACAGCATTTAAAATAATACAATGAAATTGGAAAAGGGTTTAAGAACTTATTTTCAAATTGCATTTTTATTGTTAATTTACTTTGACAAGTGCTTTAATCAATATTATCATTATGGAACTTTGTTTTTTTTTTCAGTGGGATATAAGATCTGGTGAGATCGTTCAAGAATACGATCGACATCTGGGTGCAGTGAACACTATCACCTTTGTTGATCAAAATCGCCGCTTTGTCTCTACTTCAGATGACAAGAGTCTTAGAGTTTGGGAATGGTGGGTAACTTCATTTTTCTGATCCAAAGAGATCCACTAGAGCTCTCTCACGTTGTTGTCAACTCTTGTTATCACAGGCATAATAAAAACTTCCTTTAACTGGTGTAATCCTGAATATTGCTTTCTAATTAAAAGATAGTACATAAATTGCAATAAATAAGATACTTTTAAAAAAAAATTATACCTATTGCATATTTTTCTGTTGACCCTAGAATTTCTTTTAACAAAACAAAAAAATAAATAAATAATTTTAAAAAAATAAATAAAATATTTTCCATTCAGACATTTCAGAAAATAAATAAAAATGAAACGTTTTGTTTCAATTTTTTTTTTTTTTTTTATAAATGTGATAAAAATTATGCAGTAACAAATAACTTTATCTTAGAGCTGTATCCTGCTAAAGCTCTAGGGTTACTACAGATGTGGACAAAACTAGAAAGGAATATTTAAATATAATAATTATCTACTCCAAAATAGGTTGGTTTTGCTTGCACACCAGCAGTGATATGATTTCTCAGCCTAAATTGCATTGAAATGTTGTAACATATGTTTTTAAAAAATTTTAATTTATTAATTTATTTTTAATGTTATTCATTGAAGGGATGTTCCTGTCGACTTCAAATACATTGCAGATCCATCCATGCATTCCATGCCTGCAGTCACTCTGTCCCCTAATGGTAAGGAACTTTGGCACCGTTCATCAGTAGTTTGTAGAGGTAGTAGTTTGAAATCTGAAATTTATAATGTTGTCTAGTACGTTCCTGACCCATCACCAACAGTCACTATAACCCTCAATGGTAAGGCACTTAAACACTATTTTATGCTAGTAGTATCATTTTGACACTGTTCTACAGTTTAATAATATTTTAATATCATTACTTTGAAACTTTTCTACATTTCTAGTGATGCCACTTGGACACTGTTCTATAATTCTAGTAGTGCCACTCTTACAGTGTTCTAGTAGTATCACTTTTGACACTGTTCTGCACTTTAAATAGTATCACTTTGACACAGTTCTACACTTTTAGTAGTATCTAAAAGTATCACTTCAACATTGTTCTACACTTCTGATGGTATCACTTTGACATTGTTGTACACTTCCAATAATATCACTTTGACACTTTGTATGCTTTTAGTAGTATGTGTTACTATCACTTTCACACTTTCAAATAATTCTAGTAGTGTCATTTTTCTACTCTTCTAGTAGGTTCACTGTGACACTGTTCTGCATTTCTAGAAGTATTTCTTTGATACTGTTCTAATAAAGGACAATGGAATCTGTAATGGACAGAAAAAAACCTTTGTGACAGCTTTTGGACTGACCCCACCTCTTTTTCACAGATAATGGAGACATTTTTCTGATGGGTAATGGTCTGACATTACCCAACAACTTTCTGAGAGGTAATGAACAACAAATCACTTGATACATGATGGACAGATATCTTGATGCCATTCAATTTTAGACATTGAAGTAGCCAAGAAGTATCATTGACATTACCTATTATTTTCTGTTGTATTATTTTTATGCATTTTGCAGGTAAGTGGCTGGCTTGCCAGTCAATGGACAACAAGATTTGTGTGTTTGATGTGTTGAACAGATTCAAGTTCATGCGTAAGAAGACTTTCAAAGGTCACATGGTAGGTACAACAGTCTTGCATAGCTGTGTTACTTCATCAGTTCTCGGTCTAGTAGTTTATCATAGAGTAAAACAGCTTTGTATTACTCTGTAGTGACTTGTCACTGCCTATACTCTTATCTGTTATTGTAGCAAGGTGACCTGTAACAGTCAGATAACTATTAGACCACTTGTTAGTCAGTTAATTTTATTGTCTTATTCATAGATTGTTGTCATTTTACATTTTTAATTACAGAGAAGAATGTTTAATTTTTTGGCTTTTTGGAATACCTTACTTGTTGCTCAGCGTGCGTGTATTGGAAAGGGAAGTAATCTAGATCATTGTCTAAACTGAACAGACTGGTGAGAATCATTATAATTTTCAGATTATTGCATGCTATGCATATAAAATAAAAAAAAACAGTCTAAGTTTACTTATAACTGTAACAAATAGTAAGGTTAGGATTAGTTTAGTATTTGATTAATCGAAAATACTCAGTAATCATCCTTTCTTAAACTATAGGAAAACCTTAAACCAGAAAATATTTTTAGACAACAATGAAAACAGGCCAGGAGTTGTTGAATTGGCATTGAAAGAACACAGCTCACAATGAATAAGTTTAGTGTTAGCAGTTTTTCATTACAATTTAACTGGAAACAAACGTTTGCTGCAGATCTTTTGTACTAAATTGCTGCCAGACCCTTTGTACTGTATACTAAAGATAATATGATGTGATATTATTTTATCAGGGCTCTAAAATTTCCAATTTTTAGCAGAATTCTGATGTTTTGTTTTATGCCAAATTAAGATTTTTATATGTTTTGAAATCCAGTTTTGCTTCTAAAAGTTATTTTTTATTGTATGCATATTCACTATCAAGTATCATACAATCTTGTTGCATGACAGTTTTCAGTGACTATTGTCCTCTCTCTGCATTTGTACCAAACATTTCAATTAGATGACCAGAGCAGCATGACAGTTTTCAATGACTGTTGTACTTTCTCTGCATTTGTACCAAACATTTTAATTAGGTGACCAGAGCAGCATGACAATTTTCAATGACTATTGTACTCTCTCTGCATTTGTACCAAACATTTTAATTAGATGACCAGAGCAGCATGACCGTTTTGAGAGTACATTAAATAAACAATCGATATCTGAGTGTTATATCATTCACATTTTGAAACAAAGTAGTAACTAAATTTACTAAATATTTTTTTTAATTTTTAACAATGAAATCTTTTCTTTCTTCTCAACCTTTTATTTTCCACAAACTGTTTAGTCATTTATTTACTGTTTCTATGCATCTTATTTACAACTATATGTATGGCAGACTTACAAATGTAAAATGTATTTCTTTCAGTTACAAGTTTCAGTATTTGATTGTGAACTTTAACCACTGAGTCAGACACTGTGGCAGAGTAAATTTGCTTATCTCTATCTCTAGACTTAATTGTTAAAGTGACCCAACCTTGGGCATCATAAGCAATGCCCAAGGTCGGGTCACTTTAACATTTAACAATTATATATAATCATTAAATTTAGAAATAAGGATAAGCAAATTTACTTTGCTACAGTATGATTAAAATCCACATCATATTTGTTTGTTTCTATTTTCAGGTAGCTGGGTATGCATGTGGAATTGATTTTTCACCTGAAATGAGGTAACTGATGGCAATAATTTTCTTTTGTTTTCTTAAAATAAATAATATATTATTTATAGCTAGTATATCACTCTCAGAGTTGTGAAAGTTTCCTTGTGTCTTAAGCAGAAACCTGAATTTAAGAAAGATAATCTGCATTTTAAACTTATTCTCCATGACTCCATATTTTCTAATTCATTGTTAAAAAGTTGTTTGACTTTAAAACCCAATCACCAGTTATACTGGAAACTCATGTTTCTTCAAAGTGATATAAAGCCCGGTTTATTTGCACTGATAGTTTTATTTTAATACTTTATTGGACTGTTATGTCTAGTCAGACATCTTGTTTTATCCTAATTTCATTTGTGTATAATTACAGAGTTCAATGGTGTTATTTTACTAATTTTCTTCCCTTCCCTTACTTGTTCTTTCCCTTACTTAAGTGTATCTTAAATTTGATCATGTCTGGTTACTCTTTCTAAACATGTGTTTCAACAGAAACTGCAATAATAGATTAAGTCTCTGATTCAGCATTTTGTATTATTATTTTTGTTGTCACCATAGTTTTTTCTTTATCATCAAACTCTTAAGGTTTGGTTTCCTAAATTAACAGAGATCACTGATAAATTAATACAGTTTTTTTTTTCAACTTAAATGTTTTGCATTACAAGAAATGTCATCTACAAGTGCACAGTTTCCCCTTGCTATTAGTAGGAAAGTAAAAAGAAGGTAAGAAATGGTTAAGAGAAAATGTTGTATTCCTTTTTCCTTCTTTAAAATTAAATGAATAAAGATTTGATTGTAGTATTGATTCTGATTAAGAATTACCTCTCCAATTTACTATTTTTATTACACTTTTGTCAAATTTACCCTTTTTATTTGACCCAATAGTTATATTTCTTGCGGTGATGCCGATGGAAAAGTTTACATCTGGGATTGGAAGAGCACCAAGTTATACAGCAAGTTCAAGGCCCACGATGATGTCTGTATCAATGTCCTCTGGCATCCTCATGAGACATCAAAAATGGCCACCGCTGGATGGGATGGTGTAATTAAATATTGGGACTGAAGAAAAATTGCATTATAATTGGAAATAGCTTTTCAAAATAATAGAGACACTGGGTTGATGTTTCAAAATGTTGCAACAGATATCTTGTGGTATGAAATTTTCAGGACAAAGTTCACAAATACATTTTACGTAAGCATTGGGCCCTGAGTACAAGAAACCTCAACCTGACCTGACCCATATATTGGATATATCCAGATACTGCTGTTGTTTAATTAAATTTAAAATCTAAACTACTTTAGACTAAGTATGATTTATATTCATACATTCAGACATTTGTTTTACAATGAACATTGCTGATATGGACTGACCCCCAACAACAAAATAAAAATAGCAGACAAAAACAAGGGCACATTTCTTCCACAGGTCCAAATTGTATGTTCTGTTCATTGTTTATATACAATTTGTGCACACATTGTGTCACAGGTACTAAATAGGTTTGAAAGTGACACTATAGTTTTTCAATAAACTCAAGGGAAAATAGTAAATACAACTCTTTTTTTTTTTTTAAACTGAGTGACTTTTGGGTGTACAAGAACTATGTAACAGTTTCAAAGAGCAACAGTGAAACAGGGTTTCCAAAGTTTCAGTCAAAGAAGTTTACTCACTGGCATCACTGCCATGGAGAATGGTACAGAAGAATACCAGACCTTAAAAAAAAAAAAAAATCAAATGTCTCAGCATGGATTGTAGTCATTCCCCTCCACTCTCCATGACTAGGACAGATTGAAGCTCACCATTTCCATGTGACTGGGATAGATTGAAGCTTGCCATTTCTATTTGACTGGGATAGATTGAAGCTCACCATTTCCATGCGACTGGATTAGAATGAAGCTCGTCATTTCTACAATTAAGACAGATTGAAGCTTGACATTTCTACAACTAAGACAGATTGAAGCTTGCCATTTCCATTTGACTGGGATAGATTGAAGCTCACCATTTCCACAACTAGGACAGATGGAAGCTCACCATTTCCACATGACTAGGATCAATTGAAGTTCACCATTTCCATGTGACTAGAGAATATAGAAGCTCACCATTTTCATGTGAACAGAACTGGTTGAAGCTCACTGTTTCTAGGTGACTAGAGACAATCTGAGCTCACCATTCCCACATGGCTAAGACAGATTGCAATTCACCATTTCCATTTGACTAGGGTAGATTGAAGTTCACAATTTAAACATTACTAGGACCAGTTAAATTCAGAATTTCTACATGACTAGAAGAAGATGAAGCTTACAATTTCCACAGGACTTGAACTGATTGAAGTTCACTATTTCCACATGACTAGAAGAGGATGAAGCTTACAATTTCCACAGGACTTGAACTGATTGAAGTTCACTATTTCCATATGACTAGAAGAGGATGAAGCTTACAATTTCCACAGGACTTGAACTGATTGAAGTTCATATTTCCACATGACTAGAGCTGATTAAAGGTCATCATTATATCTTCTTGTCATTAGCTTTTGTTTGATATTTGTTGTTGTTTTAAGAATGCAATATTAAACTGTTTTGCGAACTTAAAAGTAGATGGTTTTAGTTCATGTATGGTGGATTGCAACTGAGCTTGAGGTTAAATTTAATAAGGTGCTGAAATATTTTTAAATATCATGAATTAAAATTTATCAGGAGTTTGTTGAATGCATGGCTTGTTTGTTCATTTAAATTTTATATTATTTCTTTTTCTTTGGAGTAGGTTGGTGGGTAGAGGTTGTCAGTTCACTTGCTGTGTAATGTGTAAATATTTGTAAAACATTTCATTGTATAGATTATGCTCTAAATAATTTTTAATGTTTCTAAATGTATATATTTAATATAGTAATCATTTTCATCTGGTGCATCTACATCTTTCAGATAACTATGCCAATAATAAAATGAGCCATTTCTAATTAAATACTTCTGTGTTAAATTAATTGTGTACTGTCTATTTTGTATGTACACTGTTCATTGTGACTCTTCTTTTGAAAAATTATTTATTATGTGCCAGTCTCAAATAGAAGAAGAATGTATACTTGTATTCTGAGGACAGGGCTCTGGTGGCAATATACCATTATTTTACTGAATGTAATCAGGCAGCATCTGTTTGTTACTGTATCAAATTTAATTAGAAAGCATGTACATGATAGTAAAGGATGGCATTCAAGTCTAACATTGCTATTTGTTGATTTGATTTCTTTTACATTTTATATTCTGCTACTTTGGTACTATGACAATTATCTCACATAAAGTTGTTACACTAGTATGCAAACAAAAGCAGAAACAGAGCAAATGAACAGATAGGTGAATAGGAAGAAAGTAGTCGCTGTTCTAAAGTTTCTTTTGTTTATTTGCTTTTTTCCTTCAAGGATACATTAAATTCTTACATTTTTTTATTCAGTCAGTTTTATTTTAGTTTGTTTCACTGTTATGTCAAATATAGCTCTTATTTACTGGATCTCCTTTGCATTACTTTAAACACATTCACATGTTAAGACATATACACATGCACATTCTCATGTTAAGACATACACACATGCACACAAACATGCTGACACCAAATATTTGTTGCATTTTCTTTTATTTAGTAGCTGCCAATATTACATTTTTTAATATGATAACTTTTGCATTTAATTTCTTTTGTATTAAACCAAATTGTGTGTGTAAAATTTAAATGAATGCTCTAAATAAACAGATGAATAGCACTTTGAAGAAGCAACTAAGATTTTACAATGAAATCTTTCCTCTTCGTGTGGACATTGCTTTCGAAGTCAAACGCTGTTTTGATGAAAAGTTAGTCGTTGCTGGGATTGTGCTGGTGGTGATTTTGGCTCCAATCTTTATGGTTCATAATCATGTGCTCCGTCTATGCTACTGTTCCTTGTGTGGGTGTTTAAAATGTGTAGTGGTCTTTACAATCAGTTGTCACCATGCATCAGGCAATGTTTAACAGCTAGCACGACACATTAAATGGTCTTGATCAGGCTTTTCTTGTCCAGTAGTCATCATACATCATTATGACCTGACCCATTTAACTAACTTAATGCAAGGGAAGTTGAAAGGTGAACAACTACACATTTGCTTGCGTAATCTGAACCCATACCATTTAATTAGTTTGGAGCAAAAGCCTTCAGGTTTATTATATATGCACATAGTAATTTACACACACACATTTTGATGATATTTTGCAAATTATTTAATGTCCAGTGTAAAATAAGCTTTAAAAATTGTTGGCGCCCCAAAATATGAATGTGCTCTAAGCCACAATAAGGTTAGGGATCACTGCCATAAGCCACCAAGGGCTGTTGACGTCATCATCATGACGTCACTGAATTGTTCTGTTTTCGCCGTTCTTTTTTTTTTTTTGTCCACCGATTTGGCGGAAATAGTAATAAAACTCCATTAATTTTAAGTTTCAATTCTAAATGAGATTGCACACTCCCTGGCTTTGGGGAATAATAAGGAAATAACAGCAAAAATTAGGATTGGAAAAGTAAGTTGATATAAAAAGTGTTTATTCTGGTTTTCCGTCGTCGTCGATCCCCGTCCCCCTTTCCCTTCAGAATACGTCAGTCTGTGGATTTTCTGTTGATACATCCACTCGACAGTGAATTCTCTTTAGTTACAATTTTATTGGCTATCAACCTTTAGCCAAGATGCCAATGAGAATAATATTTTCCAGGAATTATTTTTGTCACTAATTTTATAGTTCAGGTTCGAATGTCCGGTACTAACTCTCTACACGTGTGCTTGTATCAGTAGTATATATGTGTATGAGGTGATTTAGTAATTTGTGTGTATGGTGATATCTGTGAATATATAGTGGTGGGTATCATTAATGTGTGTGTGTGTGTACATTTTATATCAGCAATATTTGTGTACATATTGTGGTAGATGTACTCCTCAACAACATTGTTATCCTTTAGACCAGTGCTGTCCAACCCGCGGGCAACTTCTAAGTGGCCCGCCGAAGCTCTCACAATATTCTTTTAAACTTTAAGTTAGTAAAATCTTGTCATAAAACTTAAACATTTTATTTAATTTCTTCAAATTTTGAATAATTACTTGACTAATTCTAAGTTTATTTGAAAAAGTATTGTTAACTTTAAATATTGCACAAAATAATAGTTACTAAAAAATTCCAAACATTTTAATTCTAAAAGTATTTTAATGACCTTACTCATTTGCTAGGAGTCATTACCGGAAGTGGATGTTCTGTTGTCAACACACTGTGCAGACGTCATTGTTATTGAGTTCAGTTAAAAGTTTTGTAAAAAAAAAAAAATTTTTTTTAAATTTTATTCATCTCTAGAAATGACAAACATATCACATAAAACGGACAACACGGCGGCCCCAGCCTATGGACAGTTTAAACCAGTCAACAGAAAGCGGAAAGTTTTGGATGAAATATTTGTCTTCTGATGAGTTTCCGCACATATCTAAATCCTACTGAAAACTGTTGACCATGTTTGGAAGCACTTACGTTTGTGAAGCAAGATTTTCTGCAATAACCAACATCAATCAAAGAAACGAAATACTTTGACTGGCGAAAATTTAGAAAGCCTGATGACGGCAGTTGTAACTCAGTACCAGCCACAAATAACAAATTGCTAATTTAATTCTGGGTCAGATTTCGCACTGAAGATGTAAATTGAGGCTAAATAAATTTATAAGTTGGAATACTGGTTTTGAAATATACACTAATTATACTGTTAGTGATAATAAACAACTGTAGATTAACATCAGATAACTTATATTTGATATATCAATTAGCTAAAAATTATTAAAATTTGAAAAACATTGGATGACACAAAAGCATTTTAAATAATGTACTCTAACGTCATACATATTTTACAGTGTACATATAAAAAAAAGTTTTACAAACATTTGCAAGGTTATGAAATTTTGTTTTAAAGGCTAAAAATAGAGAGGGAAAAATAGTCATTTAAGGTCTTTTGTTTAATTAATTTATTTAGTAACATTATCCAACAGATAGCTAAAAACATTTTATTCCAAATGCTCTCAAAAGCGTTGATGGCTAGGGCTCCGACCAGACCCTGCTGTGGAAGAATTAATTCAAGTTTTCAATAATGTGTTTATATTATAATTTATTATTTCTGAAAAGTTTATAATTAGTATTATAATACATAACCATTCAAATTCAATAAATATTCTGAAGTTTAATTCTGTGTGTGTGTGAGAGAGAGAGGGGGCATTCTATAGAATAACTACTTTTAAACAGAATATTTATATTATTGAAATGTCTTTGCTTATTGTTAAAAAAAACAACTGCTGAATGCCTTCGAGGAATGTTCTGTGTATGGTTTGGGACACTTAACAATTCCGCTGTAGATATAAAAATTCAAAGCAATGACTTTATAATGTATTTATTTGTGCAACACATAAAATCTCTCTTATGCATGTAGTGTATAATATACAATTTCCTTTGTAAATAGTGTGTAGCACAGTTTTCCTCGCAAATCTAGTGTTAAAGCACATGTTTATTGTTACAATATTCGGAAAATTTCCCGAATTTTTAGAATAGTTGTATTATACTATGAAATCCCTTCATTTAATGAGAGAGCTTTACTGGCCGCAGTTTGAAAAACAAACAAACCAACAAACTAACACTTTGTTGTAGATTACTGAATCGCTGATTCAGTGGCGACTATTGTATCCGGCCATTCGTTTAATACGTCAGTAAAAATCTACGTCATAAGTCTACTGATGATTATGACATCATTAATTTTGTTGTTTTTATTCTTCACAGTCAGTGTCTTGGCAACTTTCACTCTGAGACCCAATTGAATTAGTTTTAGTTTGGTTGTTCTTGTTGTTTTTTTAAAAAAAAAAGATAATAACAATTCTATAGGTGTTTTTTGTTGTTGATGTTTCTCTTTCTAAAAAAAAAAAAAAAAAAAAATGTGATAAATTTTGATTAATACAAATTACAAATGATAAATAATTGATGCACACTGATTAAGTTGCTCACGCCAGTTTTGAATATCCATTATTCAGCGAAAGAGAGTGACCGTAGTCTTGACAACAGACGATCATCACTAAGAATTAATGCTTCCTTGATCAGAATTAAAAAGAAAGTGTATCGAACGTAATTTTTAAAAAAAATGTTTAGTCTTTGACTGCTTTTTCATTTCAAACGGGGCAAAATATAAGTTATTATAATAAGTTAGAAATATAAATTTTGTTCTGATCCCCGCCTTCTACCATTTTCTGCCCCCCCCCCCCTCTCCAAAATTTTATCTCTCCCACTCTAAAATTAATGTTTCTATGGTAGCAGCCAATCAGTGATGACATTTCCCTATAATGATTGACAGCCAGTAAAAAACAACAACAAACAAATAAAAAAGAAAGTTTATTAAGGCATTTTTTTTATGTTTGCAACAGTCACCAGTCAATTATTATTTATCTTAACAACATTGAATATTGCCTTCATAATAAAGCTGATACTCCAATGTGACTGACACTTGTTTTTCTTTCTAACTTTCTTTCAATTGGTGCTGAATGTGTTCCGCGCAAGATCTCCATGGTTACGGGTAATGCGACTAACGTCAATGGACGACTTGGAGATTGCGCGTCAATAAAAGGATCTGTTCCTTGGTCTGCTAAGGCAGTCCACCCCGGTGTCGCAGCGACCGGCCACACCAACAATGTCGGAGAAGAAGGAGAGGTACCGGATTAACAGCTTTCGCGGCCAGACCAAAGACCCTGTGGCCGCCGCCGTGGCCAGGCTGGGCGAACGAGATGGTTCCACGCTACACAGCATCTCCAAGACACTGAAGCGGACTATTCCCTTAAGCGGAAGCCAGGCAGGCATCAAAAAGCTGTTGCTGAAGGCGGTCAAGTCTGGGAAATTGCAAAGGTACCGTGACAGGCGCTATGTCCTGGATTTAAAGGTCCTGCCGTCGATCAGGAGCAAAAGACAGAATTCATCTAGTCCTACTCGTCTCGGCCGCCGACGACGTCGAAGAAGTCGACGACGTCGAAGAGGTCGTCGGCGAAGGCGCAGGCGCAGTCGCAGTCGCAGTCGCCGCCGTCGCAGAGGGAGACGTCGTCGTTCTAGGAGACGACGACGACGACGACGACGACGAAGGCGATAATTATATCATCTACACCATCTTTTCTGCAAGTCATCAGAAGTGCCCAGTGTGAAAAAAAAATATTAAAAAATAAAGAAAAATTAAAACTAGGAAAAAAAATAAAAAATGTTTAGGTCCTCTTTAGGACCAGATACATTTTGAGATTTAATTGAATAAAGTATTTTGTCTAACCATTTTATTTACATCTTTCAGTAATGCTGCTTTCTGTCTACTTTTTTTATCTACAGATCTAAGTCGTAAATAAATTTAGTATATATATATATATATATACTATAGTATATATATATATATATATATATATATATATATAATATAAAGTAGCAACCCCATATATATGGTAAGGTGACGGGTGGTCTGTAGGATGGTTTTCAGAGCTGTCCATATGGGAAGATGACTGATGATTGACTATAGAAGAAGCTTTGTTGGCTGTCTGACCATGAGACACTTTGGAAAGATAACTGTCATGTGGCTAAACGCGCTCTTAACTTTTCGAACGCCTCCATTTTCCACTCGTCGCAAATAATAATCAACCATCCCTTAATAAAACAGAATTACCTCAAACCAGAACAGGAATCAAATTTAATGACTGTTTATAAATTTAAATAACAAATGAGAAAGCTGATTAAAAATAAAATGATTTGAAATTCTCCAAATTGCCATACACACTGCCTCTGACCTATAATCTAATAATGTCTAATGAATAAGATAGCCTACATCGATATCGCATACTGCAGTTACCTCGTCTTAATATGCAGCTACATCATTTTAATATGTAATTATAGTTTCATCTGCTAAGTTCCTAGTGGTACAATTCTCTCACTTTACCAAAGTTCATCCTTTGTTCTTGTAACATAATATGTACGCAAAATACAATGCGTGTCCATTTATACAAACAAGAGTCTGCGGTTTAAACATAAACCTAATTTAAATTTAATTAAATCTAATTAAATTTAAACATAAATAAGTCTCCAAAAATATTCCCCAATAAATGGAAACACTCGACAGAGATAGACAGATTTCTGTATATTGTCCTATTACAGCTGTAGTTGCATATTTAGCAACACTTGAATCTATTCCTCTTTCTAGGAAGTAGAGATTCTGGAAAGCAAGACCATTGAACACGTTTACAAATATTTTCTAGCTGTGGAAAATACCATGCAGAGTGAGTAAACAGTAGGCATGCGCAGCCCCCTCAACTAGCGGTCACATGTATTTTCGAGATCTTTCTGGACCAAGGAAAGAGCGGGGAGAAAATGGGATCACAGAAAATGTGCCACTAGGTCAAACCTTTTGCTTAATGGACGCGGAAATAGAATTTAAAAATTAAAAAAAGAAAAGAGTGTTTGTACCAAGTGCGTGACGCCTTTATCAAAAAAATTTATGCATATATTATTATTTTTTTAAATCCCAAATAATTTTCGGTCATATTTGACAGTAGCAGGATATACACACCTCATAACGTCCACTGTGATATACACAGAAATAAATAAATTATCCAGCTGATCACATACACGCAAAATAAATTTCAGCAAAAGTCAGATAGGACGTATATTTTAAATGAATTTAAAATGCATTTTGACAAATGCATTGGTTTGGTTATAAGAGCATTAAAATAATAACTAACCTGTATTTCACTTACCTGTCGGGTTTTATTTTATTTTTTGAATATTATAATACATGTCATGTATCCCAATTGTCTACACACAACCTGGCAGAACCATTTCACCCCTCTGCGCACAAAGATGCCGGAGTGTTTGCGCAGTATCATGTAAAGGCAGAGGGGGTACGAGTAAATAGCGGGAGGGGGGGGGCTATCTGTTCCGGATGACAGACAAACATTATGAATTTACTGTGTGCGTTTAATTTTAAAATTATTTGTGGAGTTTCAAAGGAACGACGTACCTGGGTGCCCCAAATTCTATCATGGGTGCCCAATACTTTAGGTTATGCCCCTGAGTTAAGAAACGATAAAAAAAACAAAAAAAAACTACAGGGTTTAAAAAATTCAAAAGAATTTTATTGTAGAACTTTTGCGTCTTTCAATTCGTCAGACTTGTGCATAATACCCGTCTCGCGATAGCGCTAGCTTGGCCTGTTCCTGATTTGTCTCTCGAACATAACGTCACCCCCGGGCCGATACGCTGAACGGCTCTTCACTTGTGACTCTTCCAAGCTTTTTAGAAACATCATCGGACCTTTGACTTTAATGGCTGAAGTTTACATTTCAAATGGACATAATGTATGATCGTGGAATTATTTGCAAAGGCATGAGGTGCCCAGTCTTTGACGATGTGTCCCATTTTCCAATCTGTCGTGTTTCTGTCGTGTCACAAGCTGCCACAGGGGAGAGAATTAGATGTGCCCTAACGTTGTTTATATATACATATATATTTTAATTTAAAAAGAAAAAAAATGAAATGCAGCGTTCAAGTATGAACCTATCTGCCCTTGACCTAGTAACCTGATCAACAGTTATTAAAACAAAACTAGAACATAGGTACACAAAAATTAGGACAGTTGAACTTTCCTTTGTCTCAGGCCGTGCGTACGTTAGTTCTAGTGCTCTACCACCACCATCAACAACAACAAAATAACAACACCGCACACTGTTTAGAAAGATTTTTTTTTTTAACTGTTCAAATTAAAGAAATCATATAATGACGTCCATTCGGCAGCATGTTCTCCGTTATCTTCCTGCCTGTTGTACATATTTTATTTTTAGGAAACGTGGCTCTGCTCATGTACGCGCACCAGGAGCTTTGGATTTTTCTTCGCATTGGATCGCTGACGGAGATACTCAACCGACAGCGCTCGTTCTTACTTTAGATCAGTCTACCGACAAACCCACGCCCACAAGCAGCAGCGCAGTACCCTCAACGCCCACCATCAGAAAATGGACATCGATCATTTTCAATCCAACCACAATCACCTACAACAATGCACCAGACAAGACTTAGAGTGTTACTTCTGCTACTGGCAGAAATCAACACTAATATACGAAGATTTATGCATGTACACCACACCTAAAGACTTTTACACTTGCTTGACCAGATTTTTGGGACTCAATGAAAGGCACCAGACAACAAGACAACAACAGCACTCTATGCAAAATCCGCAACACTCGACCTTACAGATGCCAGTAGACTCGAAAACAACACCACCAACACACCATCAACCATTGCGACTATGAATGTGAAATAGAAGAACCAGCATTTACAGACGCAGAAGTACAGACAGGAGAATCACAAACTCAACCACAATACAGACTGATCCACCAGAAAACACCAACCCCATGAACCGCTACGAGCGAGCAAGGAGTAACACCAACATCACGTGGAAAATTCTTCCTACAACCAAAGTAAATTCCACACAGACAGCAAAACAGGAAAGCAGACCGGCGTTTTCACAAGCCCCAACAGCCACAATAGAGGGGGGTAACCCAGACACCAAGCACTATAATCAACGAAAAATAAATCCATACAATGACCACGACCAAAGCAGAAGTCAAAAAGAAACATCACAAAATCACCAGCACCCAAACGACCACTGCCGAGACTCAAGAAAAAATAATACAAACAGAAACAGACAACGCCACTCCAATATACAATCAGACAGAAGTCGACAATGCACTAGAAAAGTAAACTAGGGTTCTCAGGGCCCCACCACTCTCATCCTTAACAGACACCACGCCACCACGAGCAGCATCGACGAATACAACAACACCAGAACATCAGGTATCAACAACTCCAACAACAAAACAGGGCCCCAAAGGAAAAAGACGACGCCCACCCCAACATATCCGACAACAACAGCAACAGTAACAGAGTCAACAATAGCAATCACAACAACAACAGCAACAACAACAGCAACAACGACAGCAAAGGTGGCACAGTAAGCAGCAGTTAATGCAGTGGAGATATTTTAATCACCCCATTGCTGACATGATTCAACTCTTGCTTGACCACCTTTACTGGCCGCAAGCTCCCACCTTCATGCATTCCAACGGACACCGAGGACAGCAACAACGATAGCGACAACATCAACAACAACGCCAACCCGGGTGCACGTACCCACATGGTACAGAATTAGTGTTACTCGCCCAAGCTCTGTAAGACACCCCCTCCCACTCAAAGTTCGGGAGCCACAGTAACAACTTCCACCACAACATTGGAAAGTTGAATGTATGACTAATCACTGTGTGAAAGAGTAGTGCCCTGAATCAGGAAATAAACAACCTGAATTAACACTTTCAACAAACTTGTTATTCTTAGTTTTTTTTTGAGAGGGGCAAAAGAATTTGTATTGTTTTGTTCATTCGTCTGTTCGTCCATTTATTCACTATCATTATACTCGCTCATCCGCATACACAGCCAATAAAACGTTCCTTTACATGACATAATAAAACTGGGCCCCACCCAAATATCAATGGTGTATGTCATGTGTGTCTATGTAATATCTTCACACGACGTATTACTGGCACATGTCACAACGAGCTTTTCTTGGAGATACATCGGAACGAGCCAAACCCGACTTCTCTCACCTTCCCTTGTGTCTCTGACTTCAGCCCGTGCCGGCTCATTCACGATGGGTAACTACTACACTACGAATTGTGTTTGTGACAATAGAGATAAGTGCTTTGATTATATAATCAATGCTACTAACTACCCGTTTCTGTTTATAAATTAGTAAATATCATTCCGAGACAATCTACAATTGGTAAAACCAGTAATCCACCTGTAGTTCTCTAAGATGTCGTGAAAGCTAAATGTTGTTCTGATTTATTTGCATGGAAATTGTAGTTTTTATTATGTTAATTATTTTTTTAAAAAAATATTCTTATTGTTATCCTTGCTCCAGAATTGTTAAAGTTTGACGTCACTTTCCAGCACGTCATAGATCACGCTGCTGTCGTCATTCTTTACGTCACTGGTCTGCCAATTACCACCATGACCCTTCAAAAATCGTTTGTAGAATGAAAAAATAACAAGTAGTTTTAATTTGATTGTAATCGGGATTTGCAAATAATTTTTTAAAATTTTGTTAAATAATAGGACACGACTGGAAACATTTATCCTAAAAAACGGTAAGCTGATTGTTAATTTTGCTAATCCATATTCTGGTTTTCCAGCCTCCCCTCATTCTCTTAGCTTCAAACTGCATATATTTGTTTCTATGGTTTCCCAGCTGCAGTAACCAATAGTCCGAGAGTCTCTTTTTGTTTTAGCTGACAACCATAAACAAGACTCAGTTTCCAGGTATTATTTTAAGTCTGTTTTTAATTATTTTCTTTCCCTTTAAATTCCAATGTTAAATTTTTCATGAAATTATTTTAGTGTTAATAAAAATAATACAGCAGTAAACGAACATTTTCGTCGCTGCACCATTGGTTGACTGTGTTTGGTGCTGACGCATAGGGTAGTACATATTTCTTGCTCCCATGGGAACACGTGTTATGCTGATCTAAACAGTCTGCGGTCGACTTGGTGATGAAGATTGATTAAAGAGCGCTCCGCAGTCCCCCCACTGATCAGTCTACGCGTCGCATATAGCCGGCAAGCAACACAGCTGATGCGGGGCAAGGAAAAGTCCCGTGCGGCAAGCACGGCCGGGGACAGCGACCTGACAGAAGAGCAGGTGGTCTCCGCCATAGCTCTGTTGGGCGAACGAGGTGGTTCGACCTTGAAAAGCATCAGTAGGGCGCTTAAGCAGAATACCCAGGACGTGAATCAGACGAACATCAAGCAGGTGTTGAACAAGGCCGTCCAAAATGGGAATGTGGGGCGCCACCCGAATAAACGCTACATCTTTCAGATGAAGCTTCGACCGCTTCAACGCATATGCAAGAAGAAACGTCGAAAGCCCAAGTGCAAGAGGCGCAACCGAAGGAGCACAAGGAATTGTAGATGCCGGTGCGAATGCAGGTGCAGAAAGTACGCTTGCAAGAAAGGTGAAAAAATCATAGGTGGATGTAGACGAAAGCGTTGCAGACGCGTATGCAAGAGGAAAAGGCGCTATTGAGCTATTGTCTTGTGAGTTTGAAAAGAAGCAAAAATAAATCCATTGAAAAAAAATTTAAAAATGAAAAAAAATTTTTAAAAAGTTCTTTCGGTCCTTTTTAGGGCCAGACACTTTCAGAGATTTAATCAATAAATATGTTTGTATATTCGCATTATTATGCCTTTCCCCCCCCCCCTTTTTTTTCCAGTATCTATCAATAATAATTTAAGTGGTGTTATCGTCACAACCACATTCACTCTTTCTTCTTTCTTTTTTCTTTCAGTCATTCTTAACTACATGTAATGTCATCTCGTCACGCTTCACTACATTTTAAATAAATGTCATCTCGTCACGCTTAACTACATTTTAAATAAATGTCATCTCGTCACGCTTCACTACATTTTAAATAAATGTCATCTCGTCACGCTTCACTACATTTTAAATGTCATCTCGTCACGCTTCACTACATTTTAAATATCATTTCGTCACGCTTCACTACATTTTAAATAAATATCATCTCGTCACGCTTCACTACATTTTAAATAAATGTCATCTCGTCACGCTTCACTATATGTAAAGTAATATAATCTCGTCACGCTTCACTACATTTTAAATAAATGTCATATCGTCACGCTTCACTACATGTTAAATAAATAATGTCACATCGACACTCTTCAGTTCATCTTAAATAGGTTATACCACCTCAATTCTCTTCACTACAAGTTAAATGAGTTATACCAGCTCAACTCTCTTCACTACAAGTTAAATGAGTTATACCCGCTCAACTCTCTTCACTACAAGTTAAATGAGTAATACCAGCTCAACTCTCTTTTCTACATTGCATTAACATTAACCCCATAGTACAACTTTAAAACGACAAATATGTCATACAAACATGAATTCGCATTAAGTGTAATTATCATGATAAATGATATTTAATAAAACAAATATATATGTTGCACATTTTCCGATGTTATCCTTACTGCATCTCGCAATAAACTAAAATATTCAAATACGACAATACGTCAACAGCTACATAATCAAAATGACTATATATAATGTCTTGATTAAATAGCAAAACATTTTAACACGTTTTAAGTCTAATACAATGTCAAACCTGCTCAAGAGCCACTACAAAACATCACTGACAACATAACACTTCCGTACAAGTGATCAAAATGTATTATGATAACAGGCGAGTATTCAGTTAAATAATTCCTATTTTATACATCAACAGGCGAGTATTCAGTTAAATAATTCCTAATTTATACATCAACAGGCGAGTATTCAGTTAAATAATTCCTATTTTATACATCAACAGGCGAGTATTCATTTAAATAATTCCTATTTTATACATCAACTGCATTGCAGAAGAAACTCATCACAATGCAAACTATGAAACCACCGTCCTTTTGGTTACTGTTAATGCTGCACATTTTAATTCTCTGTGTTTCCACAGAATATTTTCAACGGACCTAAACTGGTTAAATCATTGAATGTTATAAACACCACAAATTATTCCCGAAACATAAGTATTAGTATCTGCCAACTATTGCTTTGAATAATTGAAAACAGATACGTCACTCTCTAATCTCAACTTTGATCTGCATTTCGCAGTATGGTCGAAATCCCCATTCTTCTCATTTGACGTTAAACCTACATCCCACAGACATTCGTGTACCATTAACTAGCACACGTTTAATCCTAGTCAAATTGTTCGTTCAAAGTTGTCGGACGCAAATGCATTAACAACGGGGTTGACTTTAAGCTTCTACCCCACATTCGTGCGTTTAGTCCCTGGGAACAGTGCCGCATTATTCCTAAGGCTGACTAGGCTTGAAGCCTAGGAGCCCGCCAAGAGCAGGGGCCCACCACCAAAAGTAGGGGCCCACCAAATCATTGCGCACAAAACTCATGTATTATGTCGAGGGCCCCAAAGAAGCTCGAAGCCTAGAGGCCTGCCATGGGCTAATAGGGCACTTTCTGGGAGCAGTTTTAACTTCAACAGAAACCCTGTACTTATAGCGCTGAGAGCGTAAGTTGAACTGTTGTAATATCCCTCCATTAAAATGTTTAAATCGGTAATAGTTAGATGTCCAACAAAAATACTTCCCAAGCACTGGCTCTTGAACCAATAAAATTACGTACATAGGAAAAAAAGTCTATAAAAAAATAAAGTTTATAAAAAAGAAAAAAAAACAAGAGGTCTTTCATAATCTACTGTCGTACTATTATACTGTATACAAGAAATTAGAAATAAGAAACTTCTATGTACTGTCTGGAACTGGAAATTATGTTAAGAATGCGAAATAAGAAACTTCTTTGTACTGTCTGGAACTGGAAATTATGTTAAGAATGCGAAATAAGAAACTTCTATGTACTGTCTGGAACTGGAAATTATGTTAAGAATGCGAAATAAGAAACTTCTTTGTACTGTCTGGAACTGGAAATTATGTTAAGAATGCGAAATAAGAAACTTCTATGTACTGTCTGGAACTGGAAATTATGTTAAGAATGCGAAAGATGAACAATAGAACGTAAGTAAACAAGTATTTCCGATTGTCCAATTGTAGTGACAGCACGGACAACACGTTCATTCAAAATGCGGAATTTACGACTCGGTTGATATACACGTAAACAACGGCTAGCCTATTGGACCTGTCGCCTGTCACCTGTCAGGACCGTGGAAGTGTCATGCGATTAAAAGTACGTCCGTTTAGTTGTCGCGCGGTCAACTGTCTTAATGTTGAACTGTCTCTGCGGTTATCTGACTGCGCTTAACTGTCCGCTGTTAAGTGACGCGCGATTAACTGTCTGCGCACCAGAAAGAAAGGTCTATGAGTTACAGAACGGTTTATTCTTCTTCAAATTAAATGGACTCCGACTCCTACAATTGGATTTCTTCGACCATACCATTATTTTATTGACACCATTACTTTACAATATTTAGCAAAAAAATAATGTTCTTATTTTGACCAGTTCTTAGATTAACTGGACACCGATTATCAAAATAACTATCATGCCTGTATCAAAGTTAACCAATTTAAGTGATTTGACACTCTGCAGTAGTAACACCTGTTTATACATTCATAGCAGGCTTATATCAAACAGTTGATCTTTCATAATATTTACTTCTAAATACAACTGACTGCAACTATATCCGGTTTATAATTATCGAACATTATCAGCAAGTAATAATCTACTATATTATATTATATTTTCCTAACTGTTGTTCCAAAACAAATACATATACTGACAAAAGTACACGAACATGTATAACGCTTCAGGTGAGAAAAGAAAAAGAATATAAATATTGCAGTTTCATTAACATTTAACAAATCAAAGCTGCTGAACTCTAAAATTAACTTAATCCAAACAAATAAAACAAGCACGTTTATAAAAGCACGCCAAAAATAGTTACCAGTACAATTTTAAGCAAAGCTAATTTTTCCACATCTAAAAACGTATTTTATTCCTATTCTATAATGGAACAAAACTCAATTTTCAAGCCTTAAACTTTATGCATAAAAAGTTTAAATCCAAAATCACTTCAAACAAAGTACAATCTATACAGAACAAATGAATTTTAAACTAAAAGATTTTAAAATGTATAATTCCTATAGACCTAATTATATAATACAATAAAATAGACTTGTTATACATTTAATATACCTCATGTCCATACCGCACTGGATCGGATTAAGGCAAAAACAAAGACAAGCTTATCGATTACCCCGCTTTGACGTGTCCTTAGATGCACAAAATTCTAAATTTGGGGAGGGGGGGATGAGTTCAAGTTAATTAAGTCAGGCCATTAGAATCCTTAAAATAAGACAACTCTCTCTAGCTGTAAAGCACTGGAAGTGGCTTCGACCACGATGACCGTTCATTTCAGAAAGATAGTCCTGGCAAAGCGCTTCTAAGAAGATGTTGCAGAATCCTCTTAGAAGGTCGACATTGATCTGACCTGCAGCTCATTTATCTCTACATACTTTGATTTAATTATTATTTGCATAAGGTGTTAAAAGGCCAGCTTTGCCTCCCTTGTACAGTGTTATTATAATGTGTGTACATTGAGCAAAATGTAGAGCACGCAAGAAGACCGGCACAATGTATATAGATCTCTAACGCAATAATAATACTTCTTAATTAACCGACATACCTTATAGATCTCTAACGCAATAATAATACTTCTTAATTAACCGACATACCTTATAGATCTCTAACGCAATAATAATACTTCTTAATTAACCGACATACCTTATACAGCTTTAACGCAAGTTGTCAGTAATACTTCTTAATTAACCGACATACCTTATAGATCTCGAACGCAAGTTGTCAGTAATACTTTTTAATTAACCGACATACCTTATACAGCTCTAACGCAAGTTGTCAGTAATACTTCTTAATTAACTGACATACCTTATACAGCTCTAACGCAAGTTGTCAGTAATACTTCTTAATTAACCGACATACTTTATAGAGCTCTAACGCAAGTTTTCAGTAATACTTCTTAATTAACCGACATACCTTATACAGCTCTAACGCAATAATAATACATCTTAATTAACCGACATACCTTATAGATCTCTAACGCAATAATAATACATCTTAATTAACCGACATACCTTATAGAGCTCTAACGCAAGTTGTCAGTAATACTTCTTAATTAACCGACATACCTTATAGATCTCTAACGCAATAATAATACATCTTAATTAACCGACATACCTTATAGATCTCTAACGCAATAATAATACATCTTAATTAACCGACATACCTTATAGATCTCTAACGCAATAATAATACATCTTAATTAACCGACATACCTTATTGAGCTCTAACGCAAGTTGTCAGTAATACTTCTTAATTAACCCACAGTAAAGCACGGAATTGTTTAAACATTATAGTGACTATACAGAGCAGCGATGTTAGTGTCTCCTGTCCGAAGAGCGAAGAACACAGCGATGAGACATAGAAATAGTGCTGCCTGAAGCGTGATATCAAATCTATAGAATTTGGTTCCTTGATAACTAATGGCATCTCTTGGGTTTTGTTGCTGCTAGGCTTTAGCCGGCACCTTACAAGCTCCTTCACCTGTTACGATCCAATCCTGAAAGAACATTCTCGCCACTATCGGAAACTGCTTGGATCTAATCATGACTTTCGTCCTCGCTATTGCATAACCTGTCGCCCCACCATGTTGTCAGCCATTTTGAAGAGAGGCAAGGGGAAGATCTTGCACGTATTCTTAATTGCCAACTGCAATAATAGTAATAGTGTGAGGAGAATGGATGGATGGATATTTGGGTGATAAAAGTGTGACGGCTTCCGCCGACTTCGTCCCCTGGCACGAGGTGTGCCAGTTGAATATGATGAAAGACAGGGTGTAGAAGTTAGTAGAAAGGAAAGTGATGATGAAGAAAGGCCTATTTTCTGTTGCAAACACGTCTGACTGGCAAAGGCGGACTTTAGCCCGGTAATCCGTGGGCTGAAGTTGTGGTGGATGTTGTTGTCGTTCACAATGTTGGAGTTAGGGGGGTGGCTTACAGAGCCCAAACTAGTAGCACACCAACTCTGTACCTAGTGTGTACGTGCGCATGGGATGTTCAACCCCCTGGCCTCATCGCTGGTGGTGTCGTTGATGTTGTGGCTGTCCTCGGCGTCCGTTGAGATGGTGGGCGCTGGCGGCCAGCATAGATAGTCGAGCGGCCGTTGGATCAAGTTCGCAACGGGGTGGTTGAAATGTTCTCATTATTCTGCTCATAATACTGCCACTGTTGTTGTCGCCGCCGTTGTTGGTGATGGTTCCTGCGGCGTTGTTGGGACCGTTGTTGTGGCTGCTATTGTTGGCGCTGTTGTTGCTGCTGTCTTCGTGGTGGGCGGTGGTGGGCGCTGTCTTTTTTCCCATCTCGTTTTATTGTTGGATTATGGACTTCTGGTGTTGATGAAGTTGAAGTTGTTGTTGTCGTCGTCGATGGTCTTGGTGGCGTCTCTGGTAATGATGAGAGCGGTGGGGCCTCAAGCACTTTTGCAAACTCTTTCAGTGCGGTCTCATCTTCGGTCTCAGTCTGCTTGTCAGATTTCTTTGTGATGTCCGTTTCTGTCTGCATTATTTTTTTCTTTCATTTCCATCTTGCTCGTCTGGGTGTTGGCGATTGTGAAGTCTTTCTTTTTCTTGTCATCTTTTTTATTTATAGTTGTCATTATTTTTTCTCCTCTGTTTGAATGGTTGGAGTCTGGCTTTTCTTTTCTTCGATCATTGTAGTTGGTGTCTTGGGGAAAAAGCCTGTTTTTTTTTCTTCGTTCAGTCTGTGTAGATTTCACAAGGAGTGTAGGGAGGCATTCCCGTTTTCTTTTTATTGTGTCAATCGCCAAGCGAATCTGTCGACGTTTAACTGTATAATTAGTTTCGTGGTGTATGTTGAAGTAGTCCACGGTGATGACCACGTGATATGTGCGAGTCCGTGTACGAGAGAACGACCTTGTCAAAACTGAACAGTTTTTCTCCTCTGTTCAAATTAATGCTTACATTTGAGTAAGGTCAAAGACATTGTTTTAAATTATAGTAAAATAATAATTATTATGTGGAGAGTTTTGTTTATTTATAGTTAGAACTTATGACGACGCTCTATTGTCAAGAATGAAACCCGCATTAGTTACAAGTGACTAATAATGTTTTGTTTTTGTTTTTTAAAGAAGACTAATTACATATATAAACTTAACCAATTATCATAACAGCTTATTGAGAAATGAATTTTTAAACATTATTAAAAACTTTGTTGCAATGAAATTTTAATCTAAAACTAATGTGGGTAATGTAAATTTATTTGTAATTTCGCTGATTGATATATATATATATATGAGTAGGCCAATGTTTACTTAGTTATTATAAACAAACAATTTTTTCATAAAGATATTTATTTTACAAATAATATTTTCAAATATTTAGTTTTCCTATAAATATTAAAAAAGACTAAAAAAAAACCACACAAAAAAAAAACCATGAGAAAATATCTGTGTATAGAGAGTATTACAAGAAGCACTCATTATGTTCCAATAATCCTTTTGCAAAATGGATCACTGCGCGGCATTTTTAATTTTTAAAATGCGATCTTAAATATGATTCTCTTCAAAAGAATCGTCTCTAAAATCATAAAACATGTATGCTTTGGATTAAGCCTATAGAACAAAGTTGAATTTGTCTTTCGGGGAAAACAAAAGCATATAATTTTGTCGTTAACATTTATAATGTCTGATGACCTTGGGCAGCCAATCCAATTCAAATGGCGAAACACATATATCAAATGATCCGTTGATGGTGTGCGCCAGATCGGTGCGACCTTTACCCCTTTCCGCCAGCCCTCCTGCTCCCCACCTAGAAGATGTCTGATGACGAAATGATCAACGCAAGCTATCGCAACACACACACACACACACACACACACACACACATACACACACACACACACACACACACACATACACACACAAATAAAAAACATAAAATTAATTTTTAATGTAAAAGCACGGACGGATGGTGGTTGAGGGCAGCCTCAAACTTGTGTTCTAGGTGGAGGGCGGGAGGGCTGGCGGAAGGGGGTGAAAAAGATCATAATTTGTTTGTGTGTTGTGTGACGTTCTCTCTGATTTGGAGTGCTGGCGGAAGGGCGTGAAAAATGGTCAACACCCGTTTGGCGCACACCCTCAACCACCCTCTTGTCTAATTTGTTTGGGAGAGGGGGGTCGATTGCAGTTTAACATCACCACTGGAGCTTGCATTGATCATTTCGTCGTCTGGAGTTCCCTGAGACCCTACAGCCTCACATTGCCTTCCGAGGTGGAGGGCGGGGGGGCTGGCGGAAGGGGGTGAAAATGGTGGCACCAGTTTGGCACACACCCTCAACCACCCTCCTCGTAATTTGTTTGTATGCATGGTATATGTTTGTTTTACGTCACCACTGGAGCTTGCATTGATCATTTCGTCATCAGACGTTCTCTGATCTGAAGTGCCTCGCACTGAGTTCCGAAGTGGTGATTTTTAAAAAAAAAATTTTTTTTAAAAACATATATAAGCTCAGTGCTACTACGCCAATGATTACTGACGTCATTCTCATCTGACATCATAAATTAGTCATACTGCAATCATCACGTGACGTACACAGTACTACTAATAGCTATGATCACTGATCTACAGAGAAAAGTGAATATGGTCCCCATGTCGACTGTCATATGCTTACGTATAAAATGGTGAGTATTTCTCCCATGGATTATTTGGAATCAATTCAAACTGAGACAAATCATTTCAAAAATAAGAAATCAACAAACATTCATCTCAGGAAATAAAAAGTAAGTTGGCATTTAGTTTTATTGATCCATTGCATAGCGCCTACACACTGACTCTAAACTGATACTTTCTGTCACCAAGGTTATTTCCATATAAGAAATAACCAATCAAATTGTCTTTTCGGTAGCGGTTGTCAACCAATGAGAAGCAACAAATAAACTAGCAAATAAATAATTTCTTATTTCTTTTAGTCAAAACTGCAATGTATTAGTGAAATACAACAATATTAGTAGAATATAAATATTTCCTAAATGAATATATTTTGGAAAAGATTAGAATATTCATTTGTTATTTACTGATCCCCGACTAACTGGAGTAAATATGTATTTTTATTCCTTCGGTTCCCATGGGCACGAATGTTATGACTGTGCGGTCGACCTAGAGATCAGAGAACTTCGCTCTCTGGCGACACAGTAGCCAATGAGGTAACTCATAGGCGTGGCTCTTGCTTGCTGTTAGCTGAAGTTCTCACCCCAATAAAAGAGCGGCCAGCCCGCTGGTATTCGGTACTCCACCATTTTGACGATCCCGTCGGCAAGTTGCAGAGAATGCGGGACAAGGGCAAGGCTAAGGGTAAGGCCAAGGCCAAAGCCAAAGCCAGAGCTCGCGATGCAAAGTCCCTGCCCAGTAGTAGCAGCAGCAGCATGGCAGCCCAGAAAGTGATCTCCGCCATTGCTTCGCTTGGCGAACGAAACGGTTCATCCGCTCACAGCATAGCTCAAGCCATGGACGAGAACGATGAACTAAAGGACCAGTCCCAATTCAAGAGTCTGCTGCTGAAGGCTGTCAAGATGGGCAAGGTCAGCCAGACTGCCAAAAATCAATATGTGCTGCATGTTGCACTCGAACCGCACGTACTACGTAATAAACACACTTCCAGATCACAGAGTCGTGGTAGGCGTCGCCGCAGTAGCCAAGGAAAACATCGCCGTCGACAAAGCAGATGTCGACGCAAGCAAAGCCGGAGCCGAAGGCGGAAAGTGGGCCCAAAACGAAAAGCTGGCCGTTATCGCTCATGAATTTTACGAAATTCACGAAAAAATTGAATATTTTAGCATCTGGTCAAAAAAATAAAGAAATAAATGAAAAAAAAATAAAATACTTTTATGGGTCCTTTTCAGGACCAGAAATTTTTAAAGAGATGTAATTGAATAAGGATGATTTTTAATCATTTCACACCATTACACATACACACACATAATGCTCTGAAATATGTATTGTTGGCAATATCATGTGGGCACAATGTGATGATACAATGTTTCGAACACTATACATCCTTTAGTAAATCGCAAAAGGCAAGACTTGGTAGAAATAAATCCAATATGGTCAGTGGCGAGACTATCGCCCCTAAACCCACACACAACACTCCCCCGCAGTACTGGTGAGCCTTCCAATAGAACAGAAGGGACTCGATAGTTATTTCTTCCAACAAAGATATACTTAAAAATGTACAAGATTAAGCTTTCGCAGGGCAAGCCGATTATCGATAAAGCAGTGTGTGTGTGTGTGTGTGTGTGTACATGGAGAAAAGGAGGGTGTAGATGTTTTGCAGTAGGGGTGGGGGAAGCATTCGAAGTTATGCTACTGCACATGGCCTATTCTCCCAGAATTCTGACTTTATTGTAGCTTTTAACGGGTTGTGCTCTTGCGCTGTTCCTAATTATTTATTATAATATTATTTTGCGACCTATGACCTTTAAATTTTTGAATGTTTTCATTTGTTTATAGGCCTATCACTTTTGATATTTCTGTCCATTGAGAAAATTGTTAAAATGAACCAGTCAATCAATGAACCCAAGATAATCTCTGCAAAACACAATTCCCTAAGTCATTCAAACAGTTAAGTTTTAAAAATAACATTTCCTCAATACTGAATCAGTGTATAATTTTTTTGTCCTTGACTTGGTTCATTGTAATAAAAGATTTTGGTTACACGTTTACTTGTATATTGTGTCACCGTGTGAGTGTGTGTATGTGTGTGTGTGCATTTATGTATTTATGGCTGTTTATCTCTCTCCTTGCTGAGTTTCCTGCTGAATGCACATGCTAAGCAATAACAGTTCAGAGAAGTAAATAGTACTGAAGTAAATTATATGAACAATATTTGTTTGTGATGGACCAAAGTTGCCTGCACATGTTTATGAAGTAATTATTATATTTATGCTACTAATATTTATGTAGCGAGAGTTTAAAAGTAGACGGTGCAGTGCACATTACGAATAATATGCAGTGAAAATCATAGTAATTTTCCCCCAAACCATAGCTAAATAATAACCTAGAGTAACATTAAATGGTGCCGGTGTCATTCTCTACGAATCCAAGAGTCAAGGTTTCATTGAAGTAAGCTAGTCAACCGCTAAGCCTGTTAGTAATAAAATAGCTTATCGAGTGACATTAAGCATTTCTAGGATGACCAGCCAATTATGACTGACTAGTGGCCTAATGCTGGCCAATCACCACTGACCAATAAGAATTAGTATATAAGTGACCTGTTGGAAAAATTCTGTTTCTCGTTGTCACGGCCGCCTATGTTGTTGTTGTTGTCTGACTGTAGCTGGCCTCTCTCTCCTTCTCGGTCAAAGGGGGGTCAGGTCAGATACCGTGACTTGCTGGATCACACCGAATGACTTAAGGTTTTATACAATCATTCTCACATGCAAATACCACGTTGGTCTTGTGGGGAAATATATTTATTTTGCATGTGGGGTAAAGTGTGAAAATCAGCGTGTATGTATGAATGTATTTTGAGGGACGGACAGAATGAACGAACAAACAACCGTTGTACCGCACTTGCACCACAGAGAGAGAGAAAAACCCAACTCTTGATGAAGAGTAAAAAGAAGAAATTTATTCTAATAACTTGGGGGCTAACTCTCTTGTACGGTGTTAGTCATTCATTCAAAAAAATACATCCACTCAGCAACATTCATGGGATAGGGGAAAAAAAAAAGAAAGAAAGAAAGAGCGATGGATATGATAAGTGAAATAAAATTTAAAAATAATGAATCAGCACGAAGTGTGATGACAACCACAATAGCAATTGCCAGATAAAAATCACTGACGTAATTATCTGGTTAAAATTAACCAATATAATGATTAACAACGAATTACATCAGCGGCGAATACCGCATTACCTTATCAAACACAAAACTAGGAATGTTACTACAAATCTGTAAGCAAAAACCCAGCACAAATAATAAAGATTAATTACAACGGCGGGGGAAAAACCCGCAGATGATCCATAAATAATGGTTCAATATAATTAAATGTTTATAAAAAATGTTAAGGGTACGAACCCCAAAATATCAATGTCAATGTGTCCAAGTTAAGGCTAAATGTTCATAAACTTAATAATTTAATAACTATACTAACCTACCTAAATGAATGCACCCTGAATCACTTTGACCTATTTACTAATGTCAAATATAAAAGAAAGAAAACGCACGTCTGCGTGACGAAAAAAATAAACTTAGTGGTACTGGCCAATAAACTGATGAAGAAAGAAAATCACGGTGATACCGCAGATAATGTACGTAGTACATATTGTTGTATGATGGGAAAATGTTCTCACATATATAATATATAAATTTTCATTTTTTGTGGAATGAGTGCGTATTGCGTCCTGTTTACTGAGAAGGGAAGCCCTGAAACGAATGTGAGACATGTGGGGAAGATTTAGGGACTGGTGTTTGATGTCTGCGGTGTTTGAAGTCTGCCAGCGCGGCGGTCAGCGTGTGGTCAGTGTGTACGCTTAGCGAGTGGTTAGAGTTGTTAGAGTGACATAAATCATCTTAGAGCTAATGAATTGAACAGGTCAGAAGCTGGTCTAAGCAGGGTAATAAAAACCACAGTGAAAATGTTATCTTCACTACTTCCTGAAAAATCGTCTGAGGGTGACGACTGGAAAAGGGTAGTCCGCCTCAAAACAACACTGGGTCGTATATGAGAGAAGAAAACCCTGGCTATTATAGGTAAAAACGTCTTTGTATTTGTGTGAATGGTTAAGTTTTATAGGATGTTATATACTATGTTTTATTTTGAACATGTTAATATTCTTCCTTTCAGAGGCCTATGCCAAACTTAGCATTTATTAATCGAGCGCTGGACTGGACACTTAGGCTTTGCAATTGTTTGTGTTGCAGGGTTTTTTTTCTTTTTATTGTGTATTCTCGGCTGCTCGTTTATAGCTGCCTGTTGTTTGCCTGTGTGGCTGTGCCTGTGTGGCCGTTCTACTTGTCCCGGCTGAATTGGGACGTGCCGATCTATTGACTGGAAAAATTCAAGTCTACAAGACTGACGTCATTTCTGTGCTTAAGCTAAGTGCCTATTCGGAAAGTGACTCCAGTACAATGAGCTGGCTTAGGATGAACCGAATTTTCTAAATCTTGTTAACTTTCTTTTTATTAAATTTCTTGTTATTATTTTAAAACGCGAGTTTGTTAGTTCTATCGTTATTTTCGTAGTTCAAGTGATAATGTAATGAGTACGTCTTGTCCTCTGTTCGTTAATTGTAATCATTATATATATTATTCATAAACATTAAATCTCAGCTGAATCTGAGTTGGGGGCGGAGCCAAATTGGCGACGTACCAGTATATCAGCGTAACAGTTGCAGATATACATATTTAACCAGTGACCCATGCTCTGCACCGGCACTTGTAGATGTCTTGTATCATAGCAAATTATACATAGTTGATATAAGTCATTATTACAAAGTCACCCCAGAGTATAGCGGCGACACATATGACGAGTTGAGGTTGTAGAACCGTCAGGCCTCGTTGACTGGCACGCAGGCTGATGAACCCGGTGGCCCTTTCGCGTTGATAAACGCCGAAAGTATAACTCTAACTCCTCGCTGAAGAATAGCGGGCGAAGTTAAAAGATGGTTGGTATATTGATGAGTGGTGGTGAATATCTTTCTCCCGGCTCAGTCTTGTCCCGTCAGCACTTGACGCAAAAGTCACTGATGAACAACCACTGCCCAGGTTTCGAGTCCAACGTATAATACTGGCATCCGATACAGGTTACCATAAAAGAGCTGGGTGCGACAAAACACACCTCCAACACTGTATAATACGTGGAAGATATTCTGGTCTTTCTTCCCCGATTATGACGAGAATAGAAAGACGATTATGACGAGAATAGAAAGACGGTCCGGGCTCGGTGTAGGCAAACCATACAAGGCCTCACACCTCTCTGTAGCCCAGACAACGTACACACACACACACACACACACACACACTCATTCAAAATGGCCGGGTGAATCCTTTTATATTCTTTTCCTCCCAGAGAAAAAAATCTCATTAGTCATGACTGCTTAGGCTATTGTTCTCGGTTTTGGTGCATTCATTCTAGTGGTGCATTGACTAAAAAAAATAATCCCTAACTAAATTTATACTTAAGGACTAAAAACTGACTAAATACAACTTCTACCTATTGTTAAAATAACTAGCCCACCTTAACATAAATAAATATACAAGTGATTTTAATTATAAAAGTAAAATTACAAAGTATGCATTCACACTCTCTGACAAAGCATGAACATCGTGCCACTCGCTCATTAATACATTGAAAAAATGTACACAAATTAAGCCAAAAGCCCTGATGGCAATTGGGAACAAACTTGTTGTCAGCACATTTAATTTAACCCTTCACCCTAACCCGCAGATGAACCGAGAGCGTGACCCAACGGGGACACGAAAGGGCAAGGGGATACAATTCACAGGGACAAAAATAAATTTTCTGATTACCCCCTTCCTCTTTCCGTGACACTCGTCACTTTAATTTTTTTCCTTGTTAAGTCCAGTCTTAAGGCTGAATCATGAGCTATTGGTGAATTATTTGACTGATAGAGAGTGCAGGAAATTAGAAATATTTTTCATGTATTTAGAACTATTTTTATTTTAAGGTTTTGTAATTAGAATGAGAGGGTTTCTGTATATTTCATTGTCGATTGTATGACAAGTTCCTGGTGGAAATGTGAATTTAATTATGACTGTATTCGTGCCCATGTTGTATGGTTGGGGCTAATGGCTCTTTTATAGGACACTGTAAGTTTGAGAATGCTAGTGGAAAGGGTATGGAAGTGTGGAAACATTTTAGACAAGAATCTTACTCCCAGTTCCTTTTTTCCTGTTCCGTTTATCTGCTTAAGGCTGCAGTACTTTACTTCAAGCTACATGTGCCCTGGCATCAATTGTTAATTACACTGCTGACGACAGGGTTGTTGGAATTTGGTTGCTGTGGATTCTGCCAAGAACCAGTATGGTGGAACTGATCTAGCCTTGGTCTGGAGAGATTTCACACAGAATTCCTGGAGCAGTTGGCTTGGCATGCCTAAGGATGCGCATTAAAACCAGTTTCCAAAGGGAGGCAAGCGAGTCTGGACATTTGCTATGAGAGCTGTGCAGGAGTCTACAACACCAAGGTCATGTGTATATACTATTTTTATTTTGTACTCCCCAATCTGATTCCATAATGAAAGCTAGATTTTATTAAACATTTAGGGATTATTAATCTGATTATTTTATAGTCATGATAAAGACTGGATAGGCGTTGGACACTATACATTTTCCTTTAGTAGTTAGTATTAGTGTCTTTTCCAACTGTATTTGTTTGTGGGGTTTTTTTTTAATTGCTGATTTTATCAGTCCCTCTTAAGCATACTATTTAAATTAAGACTGGAGTAATGGTGGGTGGATGGGGGCTCATTAATATAATCTAAAGACCTATCGAATTACTCTTTCAGTAAGAAGTTCCACCTGCAGAAAGAAATTGTCACTAGAACGTTGTTTACATATGTATGTGAAGGCAAGAACAGAGTTCTGAAATGCCAGGGATCCGCCAATGGAAAAGGTAGCTGGGGTGTCCTACAAGGATTTATTAATAATATATAAATTAAGATTGCAGGCCACTTGAATTTAGTTACGCATTATTAATTGACAGGATATAATAATAATCATAACAACATGGGCGTTTGTCACAATTTTATTAAATATTAGATAACTTACCAGAACGGCTGGATCTCTGCTGTCCTTTAAGAGGTATCTTTAACACAATAGAAGCACTAGTGTCTTGAGACCCAAGTGAATATATAACAAGACCTAAGCCATTACCTATAACAGGGCTGCACAAACTGCGGCCCCTGGAGGACTTTTGGTTGTTACCATTATTACGAATGTAAAACACATTGTTTCATTATTTGTGTTTTTTACTGAGCCATCCATGTGGCGGACCTCCATGCACTCTCAATTGTAAATATGGCCCTCTGGCCTAAAACGTTTGTGCACCCTAGCCTATAAGAGTTCTCCTACTTAAATGTTCTTAATTAACTTTGACTCAACCCCTCAATCACTATCAAATATAAACCCAAAGAACAAAGTAGATTCATGTGCAGGAGAACCTTAACAATTTATGTTCAACATTGTATAATACAATGTAACAGTAGCTGATATTAGCTCAACTTTCTCACTCTCAAATGGACATTAAAAAAAAACAACAACAGATGCTCTAAGAATGTCTATTGTGTCAGGTGAATAAATGAGTCAATTGGTTTCAGGACTTCACACTTCTACTCTTTAAGATGTTTGACCTTCCTTTGTTATTATCAATGTTATTCTTCCTTTGTTATGAATCAGTTTTTCCTTTGCTAATAGACAGCTCCTTTCTCTGTAACAAGGGGCAGTACCCAATTGCAAAGCATTTAGATATAATAAACAAGATGGTATTGACTATGTGTGTTTGCTTGAACTCAAGCAATCTAATGTATTAGGCCTACATCAACTCTGGCTAAATAGGACATATTCTACTCTCTGGCCTACATCAAATCAAGCTAATTAGCACTTAATCTACTGCCTTAGGCCTGCATCAACTATCTAATTAGGACCTAATCTATTGCTGTAGGCCTACATCAACTCAGGTTAAATAGGACCTAATTTACTGTCTTTGGCCTACATCAACTCAGACTAAATAGGACCTAATTTACTGTCTTTGGCCTACATCAACTCAGACTAAATAGGACCTAATCTACTGTCTTAGGCCTACACCTAAACAGTTTGTGTTAATCAAACTAAAACAGTTAAAAAGACCAATTAAACATAAACAAAATTATAATTAAAAAGAAAATGATGACTAAATAATTAGATGTAAATCTACCATGTTTGTGCATGATCCTGCCAATTAAAATTCCAACATGTGCACTGGAATACATCTTGTGAATGAAATGCTAAAGAGATAGAGCTGCCAGATTTATTTTGCATTATGCATAGATATGTCTAACTTATGTAAATAGAAATTAGTAAGGACTTATAATACTAACATACTACCTGGCTTGATACTACTTGGGGCAAAGGTCATGGAAAAGAAATAGCTGGTGGAGGTAAATGTTAGATATAAATATTATTATTAATAAGCACTTTTCAAAATCAACAATTAGCAATGTCATTATTTTCACAAGTGACAATGATAACACATTAAAATGTAAATCAGACGCTGTTACGTTTCCAGTATTTATTTAAAGACCCTACCTAGAATAATTAAGGACCTTAAAGATAATTAATTCCTTCTCTCATATCCTATGCAGACTGGTTGCTCAATTTACCATTTGACTAATCTAAAAGTGTGTCTTGTAGTGCAGACGACAAATTTACAAACCGATAAATTGCGAACATTAGCTAGATTGAAAACCGTTAAATTCCTCTAAATTAATATGCATTCGTTAATTTCATTCAGCTCATCCGCCCCCATTCAATCTAAGAAAATCTATAGGTCTATTATGCATAAAAAATTAACTACTAAGAGGTTTAACAATAAAAATAAGATTTAATAACTTTAACAATTAACAAATTACTCAAGATACGAGCGCGAAAGTCTGATTCTAAGAGCTCGATAAGCAACGTGCTAATAGTTACGAGAATAGTGCCGTGTATGAGTTCTAATGATTTTTGTCACCCTCAAAGGTAACTTATCTTGCAAAGGTTGCCACGTGTAGGTTCAATGATCCAGTCCAGACCGGTTTTTACATCACTTCTTGCCGTCAATAGAATGCGCACACTGCATAACACTGGGACTGTCTTTCAAGTCGACCACTGTACGGACTTGTGAGTGTAGAAGTTAGACATGCAGACCTGCTCGTCTACGATGCCCCACGGTGGTAGGACTATCAACTCAATCTCCAAGAGTTGGAACCTGGCAATGCGTGGATCCCAAGGACTCACAGACATAGGTATAGGCGTGAACCTGGGTGCCGACCTGGAACAAGAGCGTCTCCATAATCGTCCTCTGTTTAAATTCGCCTTAACCTAAGCACGATTAGCTTTTAAATGCTTCGAGTTTAGAATCTCGACTGGCGTCGTTTACAATTAGATTAGAAATATAATCTCACGCATGTTACATTTAACAAGCATGACGTATGAATTACTAAATATTTACAACATTAAACTTTTAGAGTTCATACAAAGGACAATTCAAATTAAGCAAGGCGCTTTACAATTTACATTAAAATTACAAGCAATAATTCGAATTACAAAGGAAATTCATGTCGAGCACAGCGCTCCTGTCTCTAGTGAATTTGTAGTTATATAAATTAAAGTTACAATGAGAAAAGTTACAATGAATTTATATACAATAACTTATAGGTTTTAGTCATTTAACAACGAACCGTGCTTAGGCTACAATAGCAATGCATAGCACAAAAATCACATCCATATTCAACAATGCAAAATACAATTAAATAAATTCAATACCTTAGTGAGAAATCGAGGTGTTATCTCAGTTGATCGCGTCGGCTTCCTATGTGACTCAACGAATAGCGACAGCACGAACATCGGTACTACGGCTGGCTTCTGGTTTTTCAGAGTGAGTAAAATAGGGTGCGCTCACATAGTTATTGGAAAATCATAAGGTGCATCACGTGACTGGTCACGTAGTATGTGGTTGGTTCGAGAATCTAGACAATGGCCTAAGAGTTACATAATGTCCCTGACCTCTTTCTGGAAGTTTCTCGATAGGAGAGAACTTACACAAAGGGTTTTTCAAATCTCAATATTTGAAGTGAACAAGTGGGTCAGAAAGTCATGACATTTTTATCAGACTGTGACAGACGCCAACCAGTACATACATATTCATATATCATCACAAAGCACTACAGAGGATATTTAAGAAATATACAACACATTCATTCGTAGCTTACACATCTTTATTTATAAGTGCACTGTGTAGATGTGTAAAATGCAAAAGATATTAAAATATGAGAAGTGGCTCTAAAGATCATATATTCTGACAACAATTATGATAACAAAGTCTAGTCATACCAGTAACTTGAAAGGACCAGAAATTATTTTTCATGTAAAAAGAATATCAATTGTATAATGACTTTAAGGATATAGAACTTTGGCACAATAATAATTTTATTAATTTTTCCTTATAATATTAAGTGTGTCATTAGTATTATGACAATGACAATCACAACCAATGAAAAAACTCAAGTAATTTTGAAAAAACAATTGCTACAATAAACTACACAAAACATAATAAACTTTAAAAAGTCTACCAATTAAATTTAAATAAATATAAATTAAATGGGTATACTTATTTCTCTGGAAACAGCATTATTTTTTTTAAATAAGTGAAATTGTCAAAACAGTTGTGGTCTTCTGTTTGTTGTTGTCTTTTTTAAACATAATTTAACCATCTCTAAGTCAGTTTTACTTTAGTTCAGAACCAAATATTTTATGCAAAACAAATATATACTTAAAATTGCTACAAACCAGGGTACATACAAAAAATGTGTGTGTTGATTTTAGTCTGGGGTTGAGCCATTCATTGTATATACAAGAAATATATTTATGTGCAATATGTCTGTAAGAGGCAAAAGCATTATAAATATAAACATATATATATGCATTGTAAAACTAAAGCCTTTCAATAAAAAAAAATTATGCATTGTACATAACACAAACAGTTCTGACTTTAGAAAATAAAAAAATTACAGAAACAGCTATTAATAAAAGTATACTGGAAAACTTAATGGAACAAATTAAGAATCTATCATATTAAAGAGTTAACAATAATTAAAAAGAAAACTTTTAGAAAAAAATATTTTAGATAAGAGCACATAAGGAATTACTATTCAATTTCATTTATTCTTAGCAATTCCAAAAGTCTTGCATGGCAGCTTTGAAATTTTCACAAATTCTTTCCAGATCTTGGCTGCATTAAACAATCTCTTCCTTAAAATGTCATTTAAAAACTGGAATTCATAAAACTCTGTATAAAAGGAAAATACTGTAGTTAGGATGATAGCAATGGAAAAAAATAGACGAGCTTAGTTGTGAATGGGTGTCTGTGTGCTAGTGCTACTTGCTCAAATTATAACAGGTCAGAAACCAGAATATCTAACATTTAGATAGAGAGAAAAAAAACTAAATTATAATCCAGCATAATTCAATAAAATAAACACAATATTGCTTAAAAAGAAATGTTCATGCCACAATTTTTGGTTTCTGAACACTAAATATCAGCTGAAAAGAAAAAAAAATTAATGAGAATTACATAATTCTTTACTGATATTAATAATTATTTTAAACTGTTTTTTCTGCAAATTCGAAATCATTCATTCATCAGACCAAGAGTTCCTAGTTTATTAAGGATGAGATATGATTCCATATTCTTTCTACAGATTTACCACCAATCTTCCATATTCCCATGACTCTTTCATTGTGTATGGAATGAAGAGATAAGTTGAAATACTGAGAACTGGCTTGTCTCTCTTGCATTTAATGTCAGTGAAACAGAAAATAGCAAACTTAGGTTTGCATTTGTGCAGCAGAATGTTAATATTTTTTTTTATAAGAAAAGAAATTATTACTAAACAAACAAACAAGCTAAAAAAAAAATACATAATAAAATGATCTGTCAACTGTACAACAAAAATAACTGCAGTGATTTGAATCAACATATCAGTCATAATTACAATTACATATATACAAGTTTTGAATGAAACACTATGCTTCAGAAAGAAAAAGATATCCAATATGTGTGCAATTTCAAATGAGATTTAAATTCCTGTTAGAAATTATAGCAAACCTCATTCACATGAAGAAAAAATAATAATTTAATATGAGTGTAAGGTGTATATTAAAACCACAAAGCAATAATTTTCTTAAATATAAATGCAAAATATAAGTAATTTAATGAATTCCTTTGCTACTTATCCATTTTTCAAAACTTATTTTTAATTTAAATTTGTTTAGAATAATTAAACCTTGCATGAGAAAGGATATATTAGCAATTTATAATTTTAAAAACATTTTTTTACAGATTCTACAGGAACTAATTAAGGCTGTTAGCATGATCTCATTTTAGAGGAAAAAAACAAATTATTAACATAGCGTATACAAGGCCAACAAGTTCATATTAATGGAGAAACAGGTGCAAACAAAATGTTAACTAGGGATGAGAAACTGCTGAATGAGATTTCCTAATGAGACTGTTTAAATAGATTTTCTATTACCAGACTGTTTAATTAGGTTTTCTATTAACAGACCGCTTGATTAGATCTAGTAATAGAACAGCCTGATTAGATCTAGTAATATACAGCCTGATTAGATTTTCTATTAACGTACTCCTTGATTAGATTCCTATTGAGAAATGGAAGCAGGAAGCACAAATTTATAGTAATACAAATAAATTTAACATTTCCTCCACTATTCCATTGTAGAAAATGTACATACTGATTATATTTTAATAAACAAGAAAGCACTAGTCCTTCACTGTTTTGCCACACCATGATGTCATTAAAATGTTAAATCCCACAAAATGCATGATTCTGTAATACAAATGATGAGTGTAAAATGCTAACAAGTAAAAGTAGCTAACCCTCTCTCTCTCTCTCTCTCTCTCTCTCACACACACACACACACACACACACACACACACACACACACAGACAGTTTGCATGCATTCTTATGTAGTTGTACATGTGCACTATAAGTCCTCACATAAAGGAATGTGAATATCAGATTTCCCATACTGGAAAAATTACTTTCAAGTTATATGGGACTTTGGGGATTTTTTTAAATACATTAAATACCACATGGACATAGGAATTAATAATTGTTTGAAATGATCACGCTTTGTTAATGTGACACTACAAAACTCAAATAATAATATCTATATGCCAAGCTTAAATCTAAGTTAACTTCATGTCTTTGCAACTGACAAGATCTTGCAACAGAAAAATAAATTCCATGCTTTTAGAATAAACTTTTAAAATGAATACACTGATTTCATATAATGCCTGGCTGTATATATAAATATCTGATTTGGCAATGAAATAGTAAATATAACCACATTTCCACAACAAATGTATTAAGAAAGTTGATCACAACAGCCATGAAATCAAGGCCAGTCCATGTTTGTAGGCTATACAGACTCTTGCAAGCTGGAACAAACAGCAATTAAGAAAAAGATGTGTATTACATGAATATTTAAAAATAAAAAAATATCAGCCATCATCTACTGTGAGCAACAATGCCATCATCTAGGCATTAAAAATAAACTATGCACCAATTTGTACACACACAATTATGTTCACTTATCATAAAATGATGAAATCATATATTCATCCTCTTTGAAAGACAAGGAAGTAATATTATTTGGAGAAATAAACCACCTCCTATCAAAAACAAAAACAAATGGCCCACAGTTGACTTCAATTAAATATTTACATAAAGAAATTTACGAAGTTGCACAATTTATAACCTTAGGACTGCCTGTAGTCATTCTAATATTGTGATACCAGTTACTCAACACAAGTTCTTTTTAATCTATTTACTGCAAATTTTGCTTTTAAAAAAAAACAAACTAATAAGTTAAAATACAACCTGTTTAAAATCAATAGTCTACATGTCAAGATTACAACAGATTCTCCTGCCACATGTCTCAAGGTTGAAAATTACTCATGTCTTTTTTGTAGAATTAAGCTGGGATATAAAATACAGCAAAAGAACAATTATTATTTCTTTTTAAAACTTAGTTCGCTCCTTTCCACTAAGAGTAAAGCTGCTTACTTCAATAAATATGTACAACAAAAGTAGTAGTGAACATCTGCTGGTTAATAATTTTGCCCTGCTGATCTCTGGCTGTACCCCAGGCAGTACATATGATTCGAACTATTTCTGCATCACGGATTGACCTAAACTGTACCATGACAGCAGGTTTCAGAAAATAGTCTGTGGTGCGATTTCGAAACACATATGATGGAAAACCATACTTTGGAAAGTAAGCAATGGGATCCCCCAGTGGACTGTCTTTGCCAATGTGTTTTTCGTCTTCAGAGGTCTGAACATAAACATACACAAACATAAAATTACATTACTTTTTATAACTCTGAACATATATAAACATTATAAGCAAGTTCAAAATACAAAAAAACAGGCATCCTCTCTCATGAGTAAACAAATATTCTACTCCCTCTCAGACAGACTGTAAAAATAAGACCTATAATAAATTTACAAAAAGCTTATTCTTGTCTATACATGGGTAAATTAACTGATCTGTGGATTAATCAAGATGATGTAAGACACCCTTTTCAATGAATATAGTATAAAAACACTAAAGAACTTTTAACTGTGCTGATCATGCTACAGTACCATGCTTTGTTCATGGATGATGAACACAAGCAGTCTAACATATAACTTGATTAGTAAAACTATGATTATATAATGCCAGATAAATTTGTAAAGTTAGACACAGAGTAAATAAACATACAAGAAAAGCAATTTAATAAATACACATAAGAAACTAGAATCAAACAAGTACGGCATACTGCTTTTCTGAGTGAATGAAGTCTCTGAAATAAACTCATATTGCCCCAAAATGTCTTAATTATTTTTGTTACAGCTAAAATAGTGTTTTAAAACCTCAGAATACCTTTTCCTAAATTATTTTGCTTAGTCTGAATTTCAGTTAGTGCCAGTGTCTAATAGGGATGGTTTATTAGTGATATTATAGACACATTAGTAAGATTTCACGTCATTAATTATCTCTTAATTATGTGCAGGCATATACCAGACAAAAGTCTCGTGGTTATTCTTGGTGGGTCATGGGAAAATAATTTGTTGTTATAAATGGAAAGTGGTCTTTTAATTTACATGCCTGAATTTTGGCAAATAAAACACAAGGTAGGTATACTCAGTTTCTAAAGATAACTGTGATAAAAATAACACTTCGAATACCATAAGTATTGCTGACAGGTAGCAATATTCAAGTGTAACAAAAAATACTTGACCTTAGCAGAACTCACCCACATAATTAACAGCATCTCATAGTACTTACATTGGAAAAAACCTTGTAATTTTCATTTTATTTACCAAATCAATTATTTCTTAAAACTATTAACATGTACTAACTTCAGGGGTTGCTAGAATGAGAAAAACTGTATAGAGGCCTGCAGTCAAACAGGTTCAGGAAATAGTGGCTTATAGTACATATACATAGCAGAAAATATGACTGAAAGTAAATATCTGACTAAACTTTCAACCAAACTGTTTTGTTATTGTCATGTTCTTGTTGTAGATGGAAAATCTGTTGTATAGCATATTGTCATAATTTTAGAATTATTTCTTCCTTTGTTTAAACCAATAATAATTTAACACTTGAAAGTGGCTGTTGAACTGATTTATCTTTGAAAATGTGAGAAATGCCTTACTGCATCATAATTAAAATCATTTGTTCTTTAAAACAAATAATCTATATTGTGCTATCTTTCATTTCAGTAGTATGAGCATGCAAGTGGTTTGAGAAAATGTAAGAGTAGTTATTCCATAAACACTATTTATACAATACGTACAGCTCCCTTGCAGGAAACACCAATGTGATCAGTGGAGACATCCCCATTAAGCGCACTCTTGGCTTGGCTGTAAATTAGATCTGAGTCTTTGATGGGCTCAATAGTCACACCATTTGGCTGCAACATATCACCACAACAAACAATGGATCAGAAAAATATTCATACACTTAGTTACTATTCATTTTCTTCTCTGGCCTAACATAATCACTATAGAGAAACCTTGGCTAAATGCTGTTTTATTAATTGACTTCTGCATTAACCAACTAAATGTCTTTTCTAGGTCAGCTGTGATCAGTTTCTTTGTGGTTCCCACCATCAAGTCAGTTAAGTGGGTCCATGCAAGATGATTGATCATTTTATTATACATTAGAATGTGTTGTAGCATTTATAATAATTTACATGTTTTTGTTTCAACTTTGCTAATTATAATTTATATATTCCTTTTACTTATTTTTCACTCACATGCAAACATACAGAGAAATGACTATACCATCCTTCTCACTCTTGCAACTTATCAGCTTATCTGGTCTCTGATTCTTCATAAACTGCCTTATTAACTGAGATTTCACTCTAGATGGTTTTATAATAAGCAGCCATAATTAATTTGAATCAAAACAAACAATGCAAGGAGTTGACATTTTCCTAAAATTAATTATCAATGACTATTGCTGATGCAATTTGAAGAAAATATGGAAAGGAAAAAAGAAACGGTGAGTAACTAAAAGATAACCATTATAAAAATTCTACTCACTAAACTCAAAATGAGCATTATGCAGGGTGTTGATACAGGATATCCATACTTGTGAGCTTTTGTGCATGAGTCACCAAATGAATGAAGCACCTGACTGCACACCTTATCAGCAGGTGCAAATGTCTTGTTACACTCAACAAATAACTCATTCTGCTGGTTGTTTAAATCATATGCTATTTTTTCAGAGAGACAAAAAAAAACAACCCCACACACAATTAAAATGACAGAATCGTATAATAAATACAAGCTGTAAAAACATATTACAAATTAACTCAGTTAACACTTGTTTAGGAAATCCCTGAGTCAAGTTAAGTTGGAAAGCAGACACAATGGAATAGTGGTCAAGAGAAAGGTTTTCTGGTCTTTTCTAAAAAAAATATATTTTCAAGATAACTTTGTTTATTAGAACAAAATGATATGAAATTACTACCAAGTGTGAAATTCCAAGTCATTTCTACAGACATATTTCCATGGAATTTTTTCCAAGTTCAGTATGAGAAGAAAATGTTACTATGAAAAACAGCAGATGATTATATTTTCTAAATTTCTAATATAATTATAATCATATATGTGTACCAATGACAAGATGGTTCATAGATCAGACCTATGCATGACATCTTCCTGGTTCTAACCGTATTCAAAACAAAATAACTTCAAAGAATTTCTCTGTCAAGTCAGCATTTTCATATCATATACTGCCTGAAGATAATCTGTTAGATTTCAGAGACTCAAAATATAAAAAGTATATAAATATTTTTATACATATTCTACAAAGTATACACACAAAAAACCTGACAAATTGTTCAATTCACATTGAGGTACCAATTTGGCCTTTTTGCATATATTTTAACAACAATCTTGAGTATTATTTTATTATTTATTTAAGCTCTTAGTCTATTTAACATGTGTACTCTAAACTATTATTTTTTAAAATATTTAAAAGTCCGGTGTTAGACATCGATTAGGGAAGGATGTTTTTATACCATTTTTATTGGGAAAGATGTTTTCCGAATTAAGTGATTGACAATTTGCTCACAATGTCAAAATTGCAACCTAAATCACATTCTGAAACATCCAGTAAATAGTTCCCTTTTCCTATGATTCATCAAAATGATTTTAAAAGTGAAACAGTTAATTTGAAAAATAAAAATAAATGCAGATATGCTCTTTATCAGAGATTTTATTTTCACATTTCTTCTCATTCCTGTCTGCCTATTTACTACAATGTATATAACTACATATATTTAAACAACTTTAGAAACCTCTGGTTTTCAATCATAAACAAAGTAATGATTTACTACTGATGATTTGAATCTGTAACTATTCATTATGATTAAATGAAAAAGTGCTTACCTGAAATAACAGAATCCAAATCTGTTACAATTTGATTGAGTTGGCTTAAATCCTTGAGACTGAAGTGAATATAGACAGTATTCTTTTCTCCAACAGGGTAAAATGAAAGCACTGAAACACCCAAGCAAGTATTAAATCCTTAATCTCTGATATTATAATGGAGATGAAGTGACTGATAAAAGCAATTTATAATAATTAATTAATTAGCAATTATGGTTGCATTGCAGTAGAATGTCATGAATATAAACTAAAAGAAAATGGGAGCTTTGAACTCTCATGTGTCATTCACAGGTTCAAAAACTTTTTTTTTTTCATTTGACACCTAGTACCTCAAGACTGTCAAGTTCATCAGCTGTTATAAATTATGAAATGTACAGCGATTAGGTTATGAATCCCTAAAAAAAAAAAAAATCCATTTGAGTTTGATTATTATTATGCATGCAGATGGAATAAAACGTAAAACCAATAAAATGGTAAACTAATAAACACAGAACTGAACCATAAAAAGCAATGACAAAAAATGTCTGCAATTACATTTAGAATAATTTTAAAAATTAAAATTAATGACAAATAGTGGAATGACTAATTATATTATTAAATTAATAGGGGCAAGGGGTGGTGAAGAAAAGTTGTGTCTGTAATCATCATTACATTTTTTGTAATGCTCTCTTTATTTTTATAATGGAAAGGCAGTTTCTTTGTAGATTACATAAACCTGATATTACTATTATTAGGTAGTCCTAATGTCAGTTTTGTGGAATATTTAGAATTTAGTGCACAAATTTGGTAACTTATTTTTATAGCAAAGTTTGATACTTTAAAACAATTATTTGTTGATGCAATTTGATAAAATTAAAGATATTTTTTTATCTAACAGGCTGCTGTATTTTATTTAATGTGACTTAAACCATATATGAAAAAAATAATTAAACTTACTAAGCGTTGGACATGATTTGCTAGAAATGGGTCCTCAAGATCCGGGCATTAATGTAATAAAAAATTTTGCTTTGGTACAAACACACACGACTTTTTTTTACATCAGTAAGAACAAAATATATAAAGGTGGAACCCTAATCTTTCTCCCGATCCATTTTTATTAACATAACTTTAAAACTCAAGCTTTGGTAATCAATTAAAAACCTAGCTTGTTTGAAATCATTGCTGTTACCTTTTAGAAAAAGTATTTTTTCTCTGAAACTTGCGATGAGAAGAGCATTCATTTCTCTGTGAAACTAACATTAAAAATATTGTGTAGCTTCAACTGCGGTTTAAGGCAAAAAGTTTCTGTTAGCAAACATATAGTAATAAAAAGTGTCTACTTCAAATTCTAGCAATGGCCTCATCAGGCATTAGAAAATTAGTGCTGCAGCAAACTTCAAAAGCATTAATCTTGATGCTTGTTAAATGTTATGCTCATATCAGTAGTTAGTATTGCTTTCAATAAATATAGTATTTTATTCAATATTTGTATATGAATTTATTTAATAACTGCAAGTTAATTTTAGTAGCTATACGATTGCAAGATTGATGTCTTTGATCCCCAGTTCTATAGTTTCTAATAATTTCTTTGCAACCACCCTACTCTATTTCAAACCAGTTTAAAACTATATGAAGCAGGCTTTAGTAAAAATGAAACTTTAGTTTGTTTTATAGTAGTATTTATTGATGCTCAATTTTTAAAAACTGTATTATTATTTGATTAATAATATATCTTACTCAGTTAAACTTCACTGAGATTGTGACTATTTTTTAAAATGTGATTTACTGTTGTTCTTTTGGTTGAAGAGTAAGAACAGTGCTATGCTTTCAACAATCTGTAACAAATGAGTTGAAGTCTCCTGCAGCTTATTTTCATTAAAAATGTATTTTGCAAATTTCATTTACTTTAGTTTTAGCGATAAAACTTAATCAAGCAATTATATTTTCAGGGTATTGGCTTTAAAAATATTACACTTAATATATATATTTGAAACATAGTATTAATTAGTATCTGTTTACTATTTTAGTATTTACTTGTAAATGTACTTACTAATTAGTCTAGGTACATGGAATTTACAACCAGTCATTTAAACATTAAAAATTTAATTGCTAATACAATATTTAGTAAATTAATATCTGAATACATATAGTATTATCTGTTTTTTTAAATTATATTTTGGGTTTTTGAATGACTTTTACTTTTTAATCATTATTACTTTTTCCCTTTTATTGTAGTTCTTAAGAGGTTAGATTCCTACCCTACTCCCTCAAAATTATTTTTAACTATTTAGTTGCAGTTTATTAATTTTATTGAAATAAAATTATTAGAGAACTAAAGCTGCATATAAGCTTTATACTAAGTGTTGAATCAAAGTTATATATGACAATGATTCAATATATCAACTGATTGATTAACTACTGAAATTACCCACTAAACATTCTCTTTGTTGTTTCTTAATACTTAGCATTCCTTTGTAGAAGACCTTCCACATTTAGATTATTTAAAAGTTATATCTGAAGATTTTACCAGACAGTAGCAATAAGTTGCAGTGCATTGCAACAAGTTTAGTTTTTTTTGTTGGTTTTTTTTTATGGGAGAGAAAGGTATTCAGTGTTTGTTGTACTAACACAGGCAAATATAATCTTCAGTAAATAATTTGGTAACTAAAACATAAGAGGGGTGGGGTGGGTACTGATTATGACAATTTAAGTTTATTTTGCAAGGGATACTAGTAAGTTGCTTACTCAGTTACTGTCACCAGTGTCAATCATTCAATGGCACAATGTGAACTATATCTGGATTTGATGATCTATAGCAGTCATGTGCTCAGTATAAATGATTATATTGTTAGTGGAATCACAGTTCTGATGTAATTATTTTAAAACCATCATAACTTTCTGTACATTCATATATTCCATTTTCTTTATCTAATCAACTTAATTATAATAATAAAAACACGTATATTCATTAACACACACATTGCAATTAGATGCTTAAAATAAATATGCATTGAGTTTAGTTATATTATAAATTAATAATTATATGATAGACCATAAAATAGAATTGTAATTTTAAAACTATTGTAAACATATGTGTAGTTTTATATAAAGCAAACATACCTAAAAAATAAAGCAAATTGCAATGATTCAAGTTTTACATTTATAAAGTGATTTAAAAGATCATTATACAATAACTAAATGCATACATTTTTTAGGTCAGCAAATGATTGTATCAGCTAGGTAGAGCACAAATTCCTCTTTCTTTTAATACTTGAAGTTGAACTGTATTTTGTAACACATATGGTTCTAGAGATAATGACATTTTACAGTTTGTCAAGTTTGTGTATTAATGATTTCATCATCTTTCTTCCAAATGTATTAAATTTGTTTGTTTGGTTATATTTGAGACCTCATATAATCACTGGCTTTTAGATCGTTGTCTTTGGAAAAAAAAAAGGGCTAAAACTCCTTGGTACTTTATTGTTAATGTTATACAGAAACAAAAATACATTTTAAGCCACTTATCTGAATATTATGTCTTGAATATGTGCTTTATAATATATTATAAGTGTGTTCGTGTAATGAAGAGCTATGTTTGTACACAGTTTGTAACATATAATAATAAATTTTCTGAAAAGAACTGCATTTTTATCATTTAGAAATAGAATATACCCTTCTGTTATCATTTTAACTTTGCCATTTCATAAATCAATTAAATGAAGACTTTTTACTTTTTACAGTGTATCAAAAATAAGATATATTCATCTCATAAAGTGATGACAGCTTGAATAATCTGAGGTCTCTAAGAATTTTGCAAGCAACCTTATAAAGTTATATAATCTAATACACACTAATACTATTGCATAAACACATTTGTTTTACTCTGAATCAAATCTTTAAAAAATGGTGTGAAGTATCCACTGATAATTGATATACAAAAGAATGCAACCCAAAAGACTTGAGAGTCACTGATGGAATGCTAAGTATGCAGGTGTCTGATAGCAGAAATGTACAGAGTGAGAATGAATAAGTATTTCAATTTTCACTCAGACTAAAGATGGCCCTGTAGATGTAACAAATGTGCTGCAGTTCATTATGAACTGGTGACAGGTATTGGAAGTGACAAAGTTATGATTTTTGAAATAGTAAAAATCCAAGCTGCAATGCTTTAATTTTTTACAATGGTGAATAAATTTCAGTCTGGGGTATATTTCTCTGCATATGCTGGGGAAAAAACTTTTTTAAAAAAGAAGTAACTTCTGTTTTAAAAAGTGAAAAGTTAGTAAGTGAATGACTAATTACCACTGATATTTTTTAAAGACTGAAATTGGGTTAATAAATTTATTACATATACATTTGTAAGCAAATAATGAAATCCAAAATTAAGCAAACCATTATTATTAAAATGGAAACACTAATCCTGTCACCAACCAATCACTATGCCAGTAATTGAACCACTGAGTAATTGAAACACTAATCCCAGGTCGTAAACCAATCACTGAGCCAATACATGATCTTGGGGAAACACTAAATCTACGCTACAAAACCAATGAGCAAATTAATACATGATTTCGAAGAAACACTAATCGGTAATCCTGCGCCGCACAATCGCTGAGTACAACTACAAGCCAAGTGCAACTACTGCGTTAATGCTACGACAGTTCGGTTGCTGTAAAAGTTACACTCTGCACTGAAAGGGGCAAGAGATTGGCTCACCTGTTGTATTTTCCCATTTTTCGTACGACTGTACCGCCGTGGTATTGTGATGCGTTGCAACAACAATAATTATTACCAACAGAACAAGTAGAACAGCGGCAACAAAAATCGGAACACGGAGCGACTTGCTGCGAATGGTATCATACACAGATTTTATGGCCGACTTTCGTTCGTACCTAAAACCGATGAAGTGATCATCTTCAGGATCGTTAATTCGTACCCTGTCCGAAGTGGTGACTGGATCGTAAACGCCACCAGTACCACCTGAAGTCCACGGACCGTATTGAGTCGAGGACATTTTGTTTTGGTCACCGCTTACCTTTTCTGTCCCGCGCGAATTTTTTTAGAGAGCTCAGTACCGGCTAAGCTTATTGCGTTATATCCTATATACCTGATAGTGTCAAGTTTTTATTGTGGTGTCCGTGAACGAAACTTCAGGAAAATGGTGGGATGGGGAGGTGTCTGAAGGTCTAAGGAATACTGTCAGCCATGTTTCGAATGTTCGATCTTTATTTAAACCGTACACATATTTTCCCATTCAAATACGGTCTTAAGAGAAGTGACTCATTTTCTGCTGTCACAGCGCCATCTGTAATAAATGAGTATGTAATCGGCCATGTGTGCACAGGTGTGTGTGCGTGCGCACGTAATTAAATGCTAGATGCATCATATAAAGTTACGAACATTCACCCATGGCTGCATCTGCGTGTAATAATTATATTTTCCCTTAAGTTCAGGGGCGTGGCTAACATAAACGATACCGATAGCATCGTTTGACACTTCGGATGTCCCGCGTCGCCAACAAGTCTCGAATCTCGGTTCAGCCATTTACTCTCTGACAGTAATGGAATAACTTGTTTACGTCACTACTCAGTTTAATCTCTGTTCAGCCATTTACTCTCTGACAGTAATGGAATAACTTGTTTACGTCACTACTCAGTTTAATCTCTGTTCAGCCATTTACTCTCTGACAGTAATGGAATAACTTGTTTACGACACTACTCAGTTTAATCTCTGTTCAGCCATTTACTCTCTGACAGTAATGGAATAACTTGTTTACGTCACTACTCAGTTTAAAATGCATACATGTTAGAAACAGCTTGCTATTTTTTGCCTTGATTGTCAATAATATTTTTTTTTAACCACCAAACAAACAATCAAAGAACGAAACAACCTGCGAACCGGTCAAAAATTAGCATCCCCCCCCCACACACACACACTTTGTCTCAACTTAAACCCCTGTAGACATCCACACCATCACGAAATCAACACAAGTTGTAAGTGGACGCTCACACATACAGCATCCGGATTTCTATAAGCATATAAATATGAATAATATTCATGTGCATGCCAGAAATGAATAGAGAACAGGTATTATTAATTCACATGCATTTATTGTAATAAATCAATATGATTTTTAGCACTGCAGTTCATTGGCCAGTTTTTATCAGTTGAGCGAGTAAAATGATGTTCCCATTTGTAAGCAATCCTCAAGATACCAGTCAAGATCTGTATTATGACTTTATTATGCTTATCGTTAAAAACAGTTCACACAGAAAAATTGAATCAAATCAAAGATTTATTGAGTACACTATAGATTCCCAAAATTATCATCTGTTGCAGAAGATTTGAGAACAATATTTTGAAGGTGCAAAATCTCGAGTTCCACTTCTTATTTGAATGAAACTTGCAGTAAATATAGCCATTTTATTACTTCTATTTGGCAAGTAAAAGGACTCCCAAGAGAGGTAATCACAGACTTGGTGATGATAAACTTAACTGCAACTGGGGTCTTAGCAAATATAATGAAGAGTTAAAAATCACTCACATACCATTCTTTTCATACAAGGAAAATGTACATGAGATCGTCTTCATAGCCAAATTTCCACAAGATCAGTTCTGCTTTGAGTGATTTTACAGAACCTAAAATGAGTGATGTGAAGTTGGATGAAACAACCTATCTATCAATATATCTTTTAGTCTTGCCGACCGTTGGGCACACCTGACAACCTCCTCCCTCTATTCCATTCTGTTCTTTGCTAATCTTACTGCATCGTTCATCTTCAGTCCTGTCCCTTCTGAAATGTTATCCTCCCATCTTTTCCACTGTCTTTCTCTCCTTACACAGCACCGTGCCTGATTGTCTTGGCAAGTCCTGTTGATCGTGTGACATGCTCATACGATTTCATTTTGCATTTTTTCACAATGACCAATAGCTCTTCATAGAGCCCAATGGCTTGCCTAATTCTGTTTCCCATTTCGTTCTTCGTCACATGATCTCTATACAAAATGCCAAGCAACCTTCGAAAGCACCTCATTTCAGTAGCTTGTATCCTCCTTTCGAGATCCGCTGTGAGGGTCCATGACTCACATGCATATAAGAACACACATACAACCAAGGAGTGCATTATTTTGATCTTTGAGGTGACTGAGGTGTTTCTGTCTTCAGCTTTGCCATAGCTGTTATTGTCAGCGCAATCCTGGACAGTATTTCTGGTTTTGATCCCTCGTCTGTCACAATGGCACCTAAGTACTTGAATTTATTAACTGTTTCCAGTTTCTGATCACCAATCACGATGTCAGTGCCGATGTCACTGGTGTTGTTGTTCATCAATTTGGTCTTCTCTGCACTGATTTCCATACCAAAAGCAGTAGCTGTCCTGTCTAGTTTTGCCACCAACTGAGCTAGCTCCTCATTTCCTGCAAGGCCATCGATGTCATCAGCAAAGCGTAAGTTCGTTATTGTTCTGCCTCCAATATGGACAGTTTCTTCATGGTCTTCCAGGGCATCTGTCATGATTCTTTCATGGAAGATGTTGAAAAGAGTAGGTGAAAGCAAGCAGCTTGTCTGATTCCCACTGTTGTCCTGAACTAATCTCCTATTTGGCCGTTGAAGCAGACTGCGCTGGTGGCCTTGCTGTAAAGGCTTTCTATGACTTTGATCAGGTTGGCATTGATGTTGTACAGCTTCATGGTGGACAACGCCTTCTTAAAATCTACAAAGACATGATAGAGGTCTTGTTGGTGCTGGAGGTACTTCTCACATAGTAATCTCAGTTTAAAATCTGTTCAGTTGTGCTTCACCCTGGTCTGAAGCCTGCCTGTTCTTCAGCTAGGATTTCCTCTGCCTGTGGCTTCAGTCTGCTTAATATGATCTATAGCATGACTTTGCTTGGTTGGTATAATGTAGGAACAACCTACATTTGCACTATTTTTCACACCTTGTTGCGGGCGCATGTATTTGCATCGGCAGGCGCTATGGTGCCTGTTGGTACCATGTTGGGAACCACTGGTCTTAGGTTTTAACCAGTCTTCCAAATTCTGGGATATTTGTGTGAAATTCCTTATTCCACTTTACCAGTGACAATCACAGTCAAAACTTATATTCTATTAGGTGCAAATTTTGGATGTACTGAACACTATCCAAACTTTTAATTCTGACAAATTTTATTTTTCTTAGTATTCTTTTAATCAGAATTAGATTTACAGTCTTCCATGTTTGTGTAGAGTTTACTTCTTAATTTTATGTAAAATATTACATCAGTGATTCAGAATACCCAACTTATGTTTGCTGAACTTTCAATAAATCTATAGCGTTCACAGAAAATCTCACAATTATCAGTCAGGGCATGGATATGTTTGGTGGAAGGTAGATAAAATGATTAATAATTATTTAAATAAAGTTTTATGTAATTCTTTATTAATATAACTATTTAGTAATTTAAGTACAGAATTTTCAATACCTGTTGAAGTAATATGTAAATTATAAACTGATATGTACAGCATGGTTTAAAACATAGCACTAATATTCATAATATATACAGAACAGTAATAGAATTTGTTTTAAAATTATAAACTTTCATTAGGATAGTCTTAGTATTTATTATTTGCAGAGATGACAAAATAAAAAATCTCACCAGAGGCATCATAAAACTTGCATGAAAATAAAATTGGCAAATTTAAAGCAGTATTAAGAATTAGATTGATAAATTATCCTTTTGATATTTATTTCCTTTTAAATTCCTGATATTATAATTGTATAAAGTTCTGATCATAATATCAGTCTTAAAATGTAGTGTCAAGATCTATTTTACCATTTTAAAAAATAACTTTATATTTCATTGTTTTAAAATTAGACATCAGAACAGATAGTGCATAAATTAGATTACCCCCAAATCAGTCATTTTGCAACAACAAAAGTCTGAATAAATCAAAATGTTGTACACTGAAATAAATCATATCATGCATGAAACAAATAGAATAAGAATTCTGAACTTATGATGTTTAAGCAGTGACCCAGTTTTATATCAAAAGAATGGGTCTGAGGACTATTACAAGTGAAAGGGAGACAAATCTATAATAATTATATTCTGCCTTGATACAAACTAATTTGATTCATAATATAGTGCAGAACTATGTGCGGGAATGAAATGCATGCAGTTTATTTAGTTGGGGTTTAAAAAAGAAGCTGCATAAGGAATACATTTTAATATTAATATTATTTACTTAACTATGAGATCAAAATGCAGTATAGAATTTACAAGATTTCTGAAATAGACTATCAAAATAATTCTTAATTAATAAATCAATAGGTGATGGATACTTGGCACACATACTTTGCATAAAACATTTTAAAAGTCTGATAGTTGCTAAATACTGTTCTTTAAAAAAATAAATAAAAATTAAATGCTTTTACATGCAAAATTTCTCTCTGCAACAAAGCGTCTTTCATAATTCAAATTATATATTTCTTGTTGACACTAATCCACACATTTATAAATATGCACACACAAAAACTTCAAATAAAAATATATGTCCACTTATTATTTCTCATTTTATTATTAGGTAATGTGATCAAAATTAAAATGTTGATTAATAAGAGCTATCAAATAAAGTATATTCACTCACAGGCAGTCATCTTATTCTGTTTAAATGAGACATAATCTCTTTATGCACTCAAAAACACATACATAAATATATGTTTGTATAGCAGCTTTTATGATAAACATACTCCTTATTTTAAAATGAATGTCTAAATTATTCATGTAAGATAAATTATTTTTATTTTTAAAATGTACAGAGGCTTAGCTATGATGTTCGTCAATAAAAAAATGTATTTAAGTCAAAAAGTCAAAATCAATAATAAATATCACAATACTTGCTTGCCACATCACCTCAAATACCCTGACAAAATAGCATATTCCTCCAAAAAAACCACAACCATATGTCATAGTTTTGCTTGTCACATATCAGTCATGTTTAAAGTAGCTAAATAAAATATATCACAATAATGCTTGCCATATCTTAAATGTAAAAAGAAAGCAGACCTTTAAAACACATCAAAATGATGCTCATCACATCCCAGTCCTTGGAAATTAAAAGTAAAGAGGTAGCCATATCAAAATAATGCTTGATCCCTTTTCAATTCTTACAAAAGGAAATTAGCTATATAAAGTAATCAAAGCAAGCTTGTCACATCTCCTCAATCCCAGTCAAAAGTATATAGTCTTGCAAAGACTGTGGAATACCTAGATTATTCACAATCATTCTGAAATCACCTTTGCACTTCCCTCGCAAGCATCGACGCACAACCAATTTCCCTAAGTCCTTTAAAGTACGAGGATAAGACATTAAATCTGCCAAAAGTGCATGCATTTCTGGTGAGGTATTTTCAATGAAAGGCATAAATCTGGAATAGCAGTGATAGTTGCATCCTGCAAAAACTAAAATTTTCAACAGTCTAGCATTTCTGCTACGAATGGCAAGCATGAGTGGAGGAACATGCCGACCCCGGATGTCCATACTCTCCTGCACCCAATCTTCTAAAGCACTTGGTGTCAATGCACAAGGAATGTCAGGATCACAGTTTTCCATCAACAGGCATTTGACACCACGGGTGTGACCCAAATGAACAGCAAGTCCAAGAGGTGTACGACCATGCATGGTCATCACATCTAGATCTGCTCCAGCCTCAGCAAGAACCTTCACAAAGTCCACAGACTTTGATGTGAGATTCAAGGTTCCGTGATAAGGAGTGAAGCAAAGGTGCAATGCACACATACCCTGATCATCCTGAGAATCTACATCACAGCCAGCAGCAATCAGAAGTCTTGCAGCCTCAATATCCATCTTGCTGGCAGCTAGCATTAGTGGTGTCTTCTGGTGGCAGTCTCTGGCATTGGGATTGGCTCTACATGACAGTAAAAACTTGACTGCCTCCAGCTGATTATTGTTTACAGCTATGTGCAATGGAGAATAACAATCTCCACCTGATAAAAAAATATAGAGCATAAACATTAAATTATGGAATTTTAAAAATAAAATAAATAAATACTAAAATAAAACATTAAAAGTAATACTAATGTGCACAATTAAGTATTTAGTTGTGAAAAATTGGGAGAAATAATTAATTGCATATGAATTGACTTATATAATTAAGCAAAGTGTGAAAGTAAAGAAAATTAAGTGTATTTATAATGATTCAATCTAAAGTAACTAAAGCACTTTACAAAAATGTATATTTTATTTTTTTTTATGAAGGGAAAATACATGTACTAACTGCTTTCCACTTTTGGGTTGATCAAAAAATGAAATGAGGACACTAGGAAGGACAGCAGAGAAACTGACCCCACCCAAATGCACATGATCATACACACAAAAAAATATCACTAAATAGTTTAAAATAGACTCTTGTAGGCATACTTATGTGGGAGACATTTTAAATATGAGGCCAATCATGACATGGATCACAAAAGAGCAACATGCTGCCCATTCGTATAAAGAAATTGTGACCAACTCAGGCAAAATGAGTCCTAAATAGATGCTGACACACCTTTGAGTTACTGGTAGTTGTCAATTTAATTTCTTTTTCAAAGTAGTAGTAGAATTAAAACTGAAAAAAGTTGCAAGTATTTAAAGTCTGAGTGTGCACTGGAGAAAACTGGGTTCAAAGACGTAACAATTCTGACAGTTTATCTTTGTTCAAGACGAAAATCATTGTATATACTTATATATTGGTTTAGAAAATCACTCTAAGATACTTATAATATATTGGTTTATTTTGTTAGGACTGCAATCACTCTAAGTAGTAAGAAGCTTGTATTGGTTTATTCTGTTTAGGAATTAAATCACTCTAAGTCTAAGAAGCATATACTAGTTTATTTTGTTTAGGATTGGAATCACTCAAAAAACTTGTATTGGTTTATTTCATTTAGGACTGAAATCACTCTAAGAAGCTTGTATTGATTTATTTTCTTCAGGAATGACATCACTCTAAGAAGTTTGTATTGGTTTATTTTGTTTATGACTGAAATCACTCTAAGAAGCATGTACTGATTTATTTTGTTCAGGAATGACATCACTCTAAGAAGCTTGTATTGGTTTATTTTGTTTAGGACTGAAATCACTCTAAGATGCTTGTACTGGTTGTACACCTACTTCCTAAAATGTGCTACTCAAAGGGATTTTAGTAATTTATGCAATGAGCAGTTTTCTCTGGTTGTATTAAATTTAAAGATAATTATTAAAATTTAAAATATGTCATTTTGTATCAATATGCTTAGTGTTCAATTTTTAAAATGCATTTTTCACTAATTTAATGTCTAAATTTCATAATAATATTCTGACTTAACATAGATTAACTTTTAAAGAAGTGAAATCAAATGACAAGTTAAAATGACACAGAAAGACCATCAACACTTTTTTTTCAGCATTCATAATTTCATCTCAAATTTGTTCTTGAATAATTAGGACTAATTTTTTCAGAACATTTGTAAAATTCCTACACTATGAAAATTCTTTGCTGTCTTCTGCCATATATGTATCATTTTAAACATAACAAATAAAAAAGAAAGAAAATATAATATTAAACAAAAAGCTCTTAAATGTGACAATCATCTTTCAATTAATAAAATTTTAAAAATTAAAAAAAACATAAAACAATAGAGACAAAGTAACAGTTTAAATATTAAGTGAAAGTTTTGAATTTCTTGCCATTTTTATCAAAATGATAAGTCAAATTAAACATTACTTTCAAGTTTTCAAGAAACAACCAGCAAGAAAAAAATTATGTCAATTTACCCGTCTTTTTGTTGACATCAGCCCCATGTAAAAGGAGAAGTTGAGCAGTTTCCACTTCTCCCATACGACATGCCTTGACAAGGGCAGACTCTTCATACATCAAGCATTCTACATCCACAGGCATTCCATGCCTGAGATGGTTCTTCACTTTGACAGTATCTCCACTTTGTGCTGCAATCAAAAAGTCCAGTATTTCCCTGTCCTCTTTGGTGTTCACATTACTCTCAGTGGTTTTCAAATTACTGTCACCACTATGAGCCATATTGCTGTGAGGCCTTTATTTGACCTAGTTTCTCATTTGATTTCCTTTTATTAATCATCTGCATTAACATAAATTAGAAAGCACAAATAATAAGAAATATAACTTATGATGGAAGCAAATATTCTACAAAGATTAAAAAAAAATTTATTTTTAAAGAAGGCTTTAGCTGATAAAGAACTCAGTTAAAAAAGAATAATTCATGAGGTAGTTCACATGATCTAAGTAATTTGAGTAAGCTTGACATAATAAATTAAACAGCTTTTGTGCTGTCACTTTGTCGGAAAAAAAAGTCATGAAGTTTTTTTTTAAAATATGACTATCAAGTCTTCTATCTCAGTATTTATTCAAAATGAGTCTAAGACAGCAGTACAAACAAAACTAAATAGGCCTAGTAACTACTAAACTAGCAATAATTGAGGGAGTCAGGAATTTAAATTGAGATCATTTGTATTTTAAATTATTGAACATTATATATTTAGTCGTTTATGTTTTTCAAAATAACAGACATAAATCACTGTATTCATTTAGTAAACTGATAATCTTTTTAACTCAGATTTTTTAAAGTTTCATAGTCACTCTCAGTCTCAGGGCTACATAAAACCGAAGCCATGAATGTGATAATTAGCATGCACATTATTTAGTTACTGGATAATTTCTTACATATATCAATGTAAATTTTCATAATGTATAGTATCATTATCTAAACGCATATATTATTATATATATTATGTTTTTAGCTCAGAGATGTTAGATATTTTTTAACTGGAAAAAATCAAATGTTATATTGACTAATAATGTAATATGTAGATCCGACCAGTCTAAAGTTTCTTTTCCAGTTTATAAAGTTATTGAGTTTTAATTTTTATATCGGATTCTATATAGAGGCAATAGTATGAAATCCATTTAGTCTTAATGAAATTATTTGTACATTCCCTAACAATGTGTTATTTACCAGTAGTCTCCGACCGTCGAAACATTGTTTACAACAGACTGTTAAGTGTTAGGAACGTTAATTCAGTGTTTCGTCAGAGTTACCTTCTCCCAGTGATCCTACAGCCATACTAACTGACAAGAGCAAGCTGTTTGTGTGTTTCACGGCAACTTAGCAGACGTCGTGATCATCAGTTGCTCTACTCATTTGTTCACAAAAAATTGTTGGTGTTTAAAAAAAAATAATCATCTGAAGATCTCATTATAAATCGAAAACTTTCCCGCTAAATGGCCAAAGCTCTAACGATCACAGAACTGATCTCTATCAAATATACATGTATGTGTGTGTATGTCAGCAGTGCCGTCGTTAACGCATAGCACGCAGCAGTTTGTTGCCCTGGGGCTAAAGAGCACAAGGGACCTCTGCTAATCTATGATTCTGTGACTTGCTGTCAATAAATAAGTAGATACGAGCCCCATTATATGTACTTACCAAAGAGGATTAAGTAGGCCTAAATAATTTGTACTATACCTCTGTGCGTTGTCAAACAGCCTTTTCATTTGCACAGTGGGTTCAGAAGGGTAACTTTCCATGTCTTGTAAGTCAAAATGAAAATTATGGAACAATTTACTTTTAATTAACTTCCACCAAGACTGTCAAATTCACCCCTATGTGTTCATCAAACCATTTATCCTTGATACTTATCACAGTTGCAACACTGAATCACTGATCATAGTTACAACAATTTTGACACTCCAACTACCACTACCTGTACAACAATAAGTGTAAAATTATGCAAATAATTATACATCAGTTTAGTACAAAACAATCTTTGATTATAGCAGTGTTTACAATAAACAACCATTTATTAAGCACTCATTATTTTCACTTAACCGAGAAGAGGCTATTTATGTTTGTGATTAATTAATATATATATATTTTCTAATGACTAATTATTTAACTAACTATAATAATAATATGGAAATAGTGTGTAGTGTTAATATAAGACCTGGGCAATTCTTTGAAGAAATAATATTTACAGAGATAAACATAGCATTTAGAAGATACTAATGAGACAGAAGTAAGTTCTTCACTACTTCTATCAGTAGAATATTTTTTTCTTTAAAACGAAGCAAAATGAAAAATTAAAGAGATTTCTACTTGGATGACCTCGGGGATACCTGGGAAATCCAAATTTAACAGGGAATCAATTCAAGATGACAAATTACATCATACTGAAAAATGATTAAAATACTGGTCAAAGTTCGTTTATTGAATTTACGGCCCACAATTCGCGGGCAATAACATTGTCATAGCAAGCTATAACTTTTATACAAAATTAATCACTTATTTATTGCTTCTTTTACTCTTTAATAAATCAAAAACTAGCTTTACAGGAATATATATTACTTTATATTAGAGTTTGCTTTTCTAAAAAGTTTCAAAAGTCTATTGTGTATTTTTGCGAGAGCACTTCTTGACGGGAATAATTACACACACACACATATATATAATGAGGAAAGCAGAATATGCGCCTGTTCGACTAGATCTATGTCTACTAGATGATGTTATAGGTCAGCAGAGACCCCCATACAGTGAATTTCATTTCTATTTGTAAGACTCAATTGCGAGAAAGACCAGTGAGCAAAAGCTCTAAAATCCTTCTCACTGCTTGCCAGTTCAACCCTAGTGGAAAGAACTCAAGTGTGTTCACTCATTATAAGATATGGGCGGGTGTGGGGCTGGAGAATAGAGACCAAAGCTTGTTTGGCAGCAGCCAATAGAATTTTGGGGTGTACATTTTTTTTAAACTGACAGATTTGTATTTTATTCATTTCTTTTATTTAGAGGTTAGTGGAAGTAGACTAGACTATCGATTTGTGTCGATGACAATCAAAGGATGAGTGAACATATTTTCGAAACGGAATACAAGTATGACTCCTCAACTCGAATAGTGAGCCGCAGTCCGCCAGAGCTGGCCAGCGAAGATCTCCTACCCAGATCCAGAAATCCAGCGCCATCAAGACCGTTATCGGCATCGTCATGTGCTACGAGACCTTATTCGTGTTGTTCACTATGCGAAGACCGCTGGAATTACCGTTCCCAATACCCATCACTTCTTTATGGCCAGGATTTTGGAAGTATTTTGAATGAAGATGAGCTTTTGTCGCGGCCACACTCGACAAGGACTGTGCACTTTGCTTTGCCACTACCTTCCCGATTGACTCCGGTTACTCTTCTACCGTCTGATGTATCCGAGGTGAGTGTCAGGCATTAGGACCACGAGTGTAGGTATCATCAGCGTTCTCGCTCAGCAGTTATATTCCTTCCTCTTATTTACGTCACCAACTTCAGTATGCATCGACTTACAGCTCGCGTCTGCTTGGACATAACATCAGAACTGACCATAAAGCATACGTTTTAATCCACTGTCATTATTTGTTTCACCGACTAAACCCTTTTAAAAGTGTCAGAAGCTTGCAACCCATGAGCTAATAGTAATATAATCCTTTTAAAGAATGGACGTTTTTATTTTTTATTTTTTAGTTACATTGAAATTAATAGATTTATAAAGGAAATGATCGGACGGAGTTAAAAAGCACCAAATTAATTGTTACATAATATCTGAACATAAGTGTCAGCAATATCGACATTATTTTGTGCTTCAGCTAACTAGGAGCAAGATTGTCAGTTTTTCATTTGGAAAATAAAATTACATAATCATTTTCTGCCACTTATACACGTTTCCCGAAAATAATGTATTAATTGTGACGTTTGTTACATAATAAATATTTTTTTAAAATAGTAAATTCTGCAAGAAATTGTATTTAATTGCTGACAATATTAACGACCCCTTATGATTGATTATTATATTTTCAGTTAATGCAGCAAATACTGGCATACATATCCGACCTTCGTAAAATAACACGTTACAGTAGAATAGATCAAGATGTAGATTTTAAAAGAACAAGAAGTTGATGAGTGGTTTAGAAAAATGAGGTGAACAGGTTGAAAACCATACAATTTTAATTAATCACAGATAATAGTCAAAGAACGTTATACAATCTGCAGGTGGAAATTTATCGATAACTCTATTGAGAGAACTCAGGAAGTGGGTGATCATAGTTTCTTTTTTAATGTCACCATTCAACTCACCGTGGTTTTAGCATAGATCTGGTATACTAACTTTTATGATTTTAAAAAGAGAAATTGAAATTATTTTTTTTTTAAAGTATGTTAGTTTCAGCTTCATTTCATCATTAGTTTTAAATATCACTCATCAGTATACTTTTAACTTGCTCGAAACCTGATATATTTTGTCAGCTAAATAAATAAATGTTTTGACACTGTTATATATTTGCCATATATTAATCCCTTCATAATTTAGATAATTATATAAAATAGTCATTTATTGCTGTTTCTCACAATACCATATGGTATTTCATTAATTTACATTTTATTAGTTTTTTTACACATTATTTTGTAAATTTTACTAAATCTAAATAGTAATACGGTAACATAGAAGTGAAACATTTGTTATATACATTAATTCACTTTTGAACTATGATGTAATTACAAATTTCAAGACCAGCATGTTGCAGATTCATACTGACCACTTATCTTGGCATTAGTTCATGTCCTTTATCAAGTAACACATTTTTATTTAAGAAATTTGTATATAATTTATAAACACTTTTAAGATGACGTTATCATCAAAACTTTTTAAAATGTCAAAATATGTAAATAAAGTAGAAAGTCATACCTTTTTGCTTTGCAGAATTATTCATTTTACACTAAATTTCCCCAAGAAAGTTTTATTTTTTTGTTAACAAATTGTTTATTTTGATTCAGAAAGCACAAAGTGATTTTAAAGCAATTAGTTTGCCGTCTTGATAAGATTTGCCTAGACTCCTCACCTGACCATTTGTTGTTCCAGGAAATAAAATTATGTTCACATGCAAAAAGGTGTACTCAGTCAAAAAACTAAGTAGAGTTTTTTTGTTTTTTTTATATATTTGGCCTCACTGATTTTGGGATATTAGTTGTCTATTATTCTTTATTAATTGATGCACGTTTCAGAGAGAGAGAGAGAAATTATGTCTCCATAAAGAAATATCCATAAATATAACTTCAGACTAACTTTTCTAGAATTAAAAAATTATAAACATGAAATGTGCTTATTTCAAGAATTGTGTTAGCAAAGAGTTCTGTTGTCATAATCTTAAAAGAGACAGCTGTACTTTAATATCACATTAGTTTACAGATACAAAATTGTATTTTGAATAGCTTTAAGATCAGTAAAAAAAAAAAAACCCACCTAACTGAATGTCTACTCTCTGCAAGAGCAGCCAGTTTTGGAAGATACATTAAACTCAGATAAATAACACATTGAATTTGATTTCCTGAAAAGCTTCACGAAGTAAAATCTAAGAACCATCAGTAATAAACGTATGAACATTTATAAACTATACATATCATTCTGGATTTATTTTCAGTAGTGTAATTATTATTTTGGACTAGAGAAAATAAAAGCATATATGCAGATTTTTATTGTTTGAATTTCTTTTTATGTGTGAAAATTATAAACAACAATCTGCATGCAGTAATGACTTGTACAAAACGCTTTAAAATTTCTATAGAAAATAAATTTGACTTTTTCCATGATAGATAGTGAACAATGATTTTGAATACAAAATAAGCCTTGATGTGCATCACTTCCTGCCAGAAGAAATCACCATTAGGATCAGGGATAACACAGCTATCATCACTGCTCGACACCAGGAACGACCAGATCAGCATGGTTTCATTACGCGGGAGTTCACTCGCCAGTACACTCTGCCACAGGTAATATTTTGAGTAGCTCTTGTTTCTTTGCAGTCACAATGGAAGCCACATAATTCTGACATTTTTGTAAGTGTGAATTATATATATTTTGCAAATGAAACAAACATCAGTTCTGATGTTTGTTATTTTGTGTGTATATGTGCAGGTCTGCAATATTTGTGAACACTGCATATGTAGTGAAACCTCGCTATAACGTAATAATTGGGCTCCATAAAATTGGATCGCGTTAATGCGGGGTTTTACAATATTTTACTTTTTTCCAGAGAGCTTATTCATGTATTCATGTCTAATGTAAAAAAAAATCGGGTTATTATCAGACGAATATTAAATGGAATGCATTAGTAAAATATATTCAAAATAGTGGATGGATAATATATTTATAGGTTATTACTTTGTGTTAAATAGTTTACTTTTAGTTTTACTAATTTTTATTTGTTTGTATGATAATATGCACTGACATTATACATTTTATCATGAATAGTGTATCAACACCGTATAGTGCCGTCATGCCATGCAGTTCATCCATAATGCATGTAATTCCATTGAAAAATCACACAGATGAAAAATATTCAATAATTTTGTCACAGATCATTGTGTCTGAATTCACCATCTAATATATACATGTACATGAAATTCAAATTTCAGGAACCATGCCATGATCATATTACATAATACATGTATATTCAAATTCATATGCGATCTGTTGAATATTTTTATACTCTTTTCACGTACTTTGAAAAAAAATTCTAGTGTGAATGAATATATGAAATTTAAGGAGCCATGCCATGACTGCATAATTGCGGGGTTCCACTGTACATGGGAAAAAAATGACACTTCCTTCTTACAAACACCCAAGCCACACATACACAAAAATATGTGATACCACTAAAGGGCACATAAACATTTTAGATAATGCTATTTAATTCTGAGAGTTACAAATGCTTTCCAGTTTCACAGATAGGAATTATAATGTTTATTTATGGCCATTTGCAGATAGTAATTAGTATGCTAATTTAATTAACTAATAGAATATTACAGGAAGTAAACTCAAGAAAGTAAAATGCTCACACACAGGGCAACTGAACTCAAATTTATGCAAATTCTTGCTATTGCACAAATAAATTTATCATGGAATTGTAAATTTGTTTATCCACATTAATATATGTTAGTAAAATTCTGAAATGTGGTGGTATAACAATCAGCAGCATACTTGACATCTCTGCATTGCTCATTTATTGTGAGTAAAAAGTAGCCATTGAAAAATGATCGGGGTTTTGACCATACATGTTTTCTATTAATTTGTAAAGATATTTTAACACATAGACTAACAGTCAATAATTAAATTATATCTAGAACATAAACAATAACACTGAAAAGTAGAAATTTAAAAAATACCTTTCAGTAAGGTGACAGAAATGATTAAACAATTTAATACATGTAGATTGCTACACTGAATTTGGCTCTACCACTCTAAATACAAATTTCTTTCCTTTAGATTATATGTATTTCTATAAAAGAGATTTTTTTATTAATCATACTGTGATAAAACGAAATAACTGACAAAATTAATAACTAAGGAAGCCAATGTTATTTTTAAAAATTCATTGTTCAAAAAATTATATTTTATCATGTTTGTATTTTATAGAAGTAGTTTTCCATTGTGTATGCATGAATTTACATGCTCTGTTAGTCATATTATTGAACAGTTGAAACTGAATCAAATTTCAGTTTATAAACTCTGAAAGACTGTTCATTCAACTCTTCATAAGATCTTTTTAACTTCATCTGCACTTTATTCAGATCTTCATAATACTCATTTAATTTTTTTCTTCAGTAGTGAGATTATATTGCCTTGATCTCATTTACAGATCTACAGCTGGTATGTAAGCTTTATTTGGTCATTATCACACTATTAATGATTAACACTTGCACAAGCAGGTAAGACTGCTTTTACTCTGTCTTGATATTTTAATATCAAAGGACATTGAAGTTCGATTCTAAACAGTTGTAAAACACTTTTGTGAATTTAGAAACTATTTTTGTTTTATTAAGGAGCCCACTGCATATTTCACCTTCTCCACTGTATTCGTTTTCATTCTTATATTTTGAATATATTCAGGTATTCACTTTGTCCATAATTACATGATGTTATAAAATACATTAACAGAATTTGTTGCAGGAGGAAACTTTTAGCCTTTTCATTAATGCTTATGCTGTGAAATTACACTTGATTTATCTAGTCAGTTTGCACAGTCTTCAGTGACAGCATTTGATTTTATATAGATTCCGATTTCTGTTCAAAAATATATATTATTCAGCAAGATCACAAAATTAGTGTTTTCACAGAAAGAGCCATGTATTTGGCATACAGCATTTAAAATTATTTTGGATTTAAATAAAAAGCATTGCTAATTTTCCTTTTGAACTACACTTTTAAAATTGAACATAATTTATCATAAGCAGGTATTCTGTATGTGCTATTTTTCCTTTCTCATAATACAGAACTCCTCATCATTCTAGAAGAATACCATGTATATTTGTATAGCTAAATACAAATAATGTCACAGAAATGTCTTCTGCATGTTTCTAAAACCCAACACATTTATTAGAAATACTGGATCAGAAAACATGTAAATAGGTAATTTTGCAACTTGATCAGTTCCATATACAATGGATAAGAGAATAAGAAATTGATCACAACATTGATCATAAATGACTGAAAGTTGAAAATGAGCAAATTCCAATTTATTATGCAAGAGCACTCTTATAAAAGTAAACCTGACCTTGTCTCTCTTGACAACTCACCTATATCACAGGGGTGAAGTCACACAGTAGCTGTGTAAAGTAGAAAAAGGTCTGTGGTAATTCTCACTGACAAATTCAGATTTGGGGCAGACATGATAACCAAAACATAAAGTTTTAGGTTAAGTAAATAGGTAAGTGAACCAAAGGTACAGATTGCTACTGTGTAGCATCTATTTGACTCTTGTTTCTATCATTTTCATATATAATGTCATCTTTGGTACTTAGCATTTAAGTTTTAAAAAAAAATTGTAATACTCATCACAGACATGAATCAGTTTTGCGCTTTAGTTTGAAATTGATATATATAGTTTACAGTAATGCAAGTACTTTTTTACCTTTAAATTATAAAAAAAAGTTTTTTGTGACAAAAATTACTGAAAATATAGATTATTGGGGAGGGAGTAGTAAGACAAACATACTATGCATCAGGGAGGGTGGGGTATGGGACAATAAGTAGATCTTCCCACAAGAGGTGTAAAGGGGTAACAGCAAAAATACACATTAAAAATAAAAATTGTTTAGTGATGAATGGCTCTATATTGAAATGTAGATCGAAGTGGGTAATGTATTGAAAGTATCTTTATCTGTACTATATACCTATGATCTTGTGATTTTTATATTATGTGTATATTAGATGCAGAAATGTATACAATTACTGTGCATAAATACCTATGTTGCTCTTTTTTTTTTTTATATAAAAAAATCCCAACAAAATAAGATAAAATGCCTGCTGTTCATTAATTTCTTTATATTTCAGGAGGTTGACCCAAATTTAGTTTCTTCTTCATTAAGTCGTTATGGAATTCTGACCATCAGAGGACCCAAGTTCCCCAGAGATCGTACGATTCCAATCATCAAGGATACTATGGGCTTTTGAGCACAAACAGAGCAAGGTCCAGTGACTTTTTTTCAACTGGACATTTGTGGAAAGGAACATTAACCAAAAAAAAATCTGCAAATTTACTTCTCACTTTTTAACTTTAATTTTAAATGCTATTGTAAATAATAATAATTCTTTGAAAATTACACTTATGTTTGAAAGATATTTATTAAAATAACCATTTTCAGTAAATTTGTTTTGTTGAATTTACAATTACATTTTGTTTCAATTCCTTTACCTCTGTTAAAAATGTTTCCATATTATTCATTATTTTCATTTATTACAGAATCATCCATTTTCTGCATAATGTTATATAAAACATGAATCTTTTTTTTTTGCAGTTAGTAATATTTGTATTGAAACTAGTTATTTTACAATTATAACTTTTATTTTAGTCATTTAGAGATTTGACAAAAGACATAATTGGGAATACTAAACATGTACACATTTTATTTATTCATACATACATGATTTGTCAAATTACTAGTAATATTATACTTTGATCAAATGTGTACAATGAACTAGGTATACACGTATTTGAGTTTTATTTAAAACAAAATGGATACAAATAAGTACTATTTTTTAAATTTTGTTTTTGCTTATGATGAAATAGATTTGAATTACTGGTTAATAAATTTTCTTTTCAACCCCACTAATTATTTAAAGAAATTCTCCCAGCTTAAATGTTAAATGAATTTTTGACCAATTATTTTCCTTCTTTTGTCTGTTATTCTTTTCCATGAACACATACCAATGTGTTCCTGCAGTAGAGAGAGAGAGAGAGAGAGAGAGAGAGAGAGAGAGCAGACTCTAAGTACATTTGCATAATGGCTGAAGCCTCACATAATGACTGATGAAGGTTGACCTTATGACCTAACCAAATCCAATGTCAATTACAGAAAACAGTATTTATGTGGGGAACTACCCTATATGATCAAAAGTCTGCTGTCAGTCATGTTTGTTAGTGCTAGTAATCAATTAAGAGAACTTGTAATACTTTTAATGCCAACGTGTTTGTCTTGTTTACATTTAAAATGCAATCAGCTGATAATATAAATATGTTTTTTTAAAAGCAAAATTGCAGCAAAAGTGTACATTAAAGAAAAGGGAATGTGTAAATAAAAGTATATTTATATATTAATTAAAAATTTGTGCATATGATGTTTCTCTATTGCCAATTATTATTTAAGACTTGATTAATGTCTAACTTTAGTGAATATATAAAACATTCAAAGAAAGTGCACTGACAAATCATAAAATACCCAATCCACATAGAAATGGCTGGGTTGCAGTTAAGATATAGTTGTTTTTAGCTGCTTTACTGCATTTCATCATAACTAATTTCAGTTACTGAACATAACAATGTATGTGACAACTAGTTGTCAAAGAAAATCTGGTAATAAGATACTGAACATTGTTTTGTTGTTATATTATCTTTAGTTTTATTAGTGGTTTTAAGTAGTTTGTTTAAAGACTTGTGTATTGTATGTGTATTAAATGCTTAAGTCTTTTACAAAGTGCTTATTATTATAATTACTAACTATTTAATAATCACAAATGTAAAAAAAATGTAATAAGTAAAATCATACAGAAGCATGTTTTACTAAATAAAACAAGTAGTTAGGAACAGTGACCTATTTATTTTTATAAAATCAGATTATCTGACTACCAGCAATGGAGTAAGTTACAATTAAACTAGAAGAAATATGTGGATTGAGTATATTTATATTAAAAAATTGAAAAATACACATTGTTCTCTCTGTCATTGCATCAAAATTCAAGGGACTGAGATATATAGTTACCATGAGATTTTATAGTTATAATCTAAGTATTAAAAATATAGTACATGTACAATAATTATTATACTTGAAAAAGTAGATTTGTTGTTTTAAAAAGTCAGTGAAATAAAGCAATTGTAGGCACTTATGCAGGCATACATACCATGGTGGTTCAAGACATTTAGGGATGTTATAAGACACTACTGAAAAAACAAGTGCTGAGTTTTTTGGTTTTGTTTCAATGACATCTTGAACTTAAAATGCAATAAACTTTATAGCAAAATTTTTTTATTATAAAGAATGCTTGTTGGCTAGAAAGCACAGGACGTTCTAAGAAAAAATTACATAAGTTCAGGTCTTCATGTGCAAGTATGATACACTACTGTAATACTCTAATCTAATGTAGAATTTTTAGTTTTTACATCCTGGATGATGACAAGGGTAATAATAAATATAGTGCAAAAGTACAGTGAGTTATTTTTTTTTGTTTTTTGGTTATTCTAATCAAAGGGATTTAATTCTTGTCTCATATCAAAATACTTGTCAACGTCACATTAACCAAGGCACTCAACAGTACAATTCAATAAACATAGTGCAAAAGTACAGTGAGTTAGTTTTTTTTTTGTTTTTTTGTTTTTCTAATCAAAGGGATTTAATTCTTGTCTCATATCAAAATACTTGTCAATGTCACATTAACCAAGGCACTCAACAGTACAATTCAATAAATATAGATTGTAAACTATTGCAAAATAAATGCTCATTTAAAAAAACCACATAAATTATAGTATAGCAAAATATATGGACTATAAAAAAAACAATGTCAAGCTCTTACCACCAAATAATTATACATTTGGCAGATCTTAGATTGCGACTTAGAACACTGTCCACAGCTATAAACTGTATAGAAAGATGATCACTTTTATAATGCCAAAACTTTGATAAAATCAAATATTTTTAAAAAAACCTTTAGCAATTTGACAGTTGAATTATTATTAATGTTAAATGGTATAAGTCCATCTCATTTAATAAATCTGAGTATACTAAAAGAGACTACACTGTAGGCAGTTTCAGTTTTCAAAAAGGACTGTACAGATTTTAATGCTTATTCTTTCATTTATCAGAAACATTTACTTATTTGTACCAACAGATATATATGCATGTAGCTCTTTAGCCTGTCACTACTTCAGAAGTAGCATATTCATCCATTAACAGAGAGATAATTAATGTTTTAAGGCAGATAATTGACAAACATATCAAATGGTTTCTTTCAGAGTAAAATAACTCCATCTTTTCATTGTGTGAGTTATAAGAAAACTGGACAGATTGAAAGAATAGTTTTTCTCAACCCAAAGAGCATTTGAAAAATAAATTTAAGTGATGCCAGTTTAATTCAAATATAGATTATTTAAATTTAATTTCCCAATTCACTTGTTTTTCTAATAGAAATAATACAATGTGGATTTATTAAAGCTTTGACTGATCTTTATCTGCTTTACAACCCCAAACAGTGGAAAGGTATGTTGATTAAATTAAACAAATCACTCTAAAGTTAATGTAAATTTAACGTCACACTACTACACACCAAGAAAGAAAAAACTATTTATGAACCTACAGCCTTCAAATATGGAATATGTTGCCCTTTGTATAAGAAAACAATAACAGTTGCCAGATTTAGAATATCTTGTTTATTTTTTTTTTAATGTTTGCAAATATGTACTATTTTTGTATTCATAAAAAATTCATAAAATATTTCATACATAAATTAAAAAATATATACATATAGGTTTTTATTATCACTGGACAAGCACCAAAATATTACACATGCCCATAAAAACGTTTTAAGAAAAAAGTTATGTTTTTTTTTAATTGTACCTGTCTATATTTAAATTTTTCATTCGTGCTTGTTTTAAAGGTTTATAGCCAATATATCAATAAATATACTTGATAGCACTAAACTGTTAGGATGTATTAATTTCCTCAGCAGTTTCAAAAGTAAAAATATCATTTTATTATTCACATTAGAAATAATTTATTAAAAATGAAACTGTAGTGTTGTAGTTAATATGAACTTGATAGGATTAGATTGCTGATTCGCTCACTCACTAGAATATATTCAGTTTCTCAGAGATTCAAGTAAATGTGCTCTTGAGAGACCAGGTCCTGTAGATACAAGATTTTTAAAAAGTAACAAAAGGTGATATGGTAAACTGGAGTTTGGTTTACATGCATAGAATTCTGAAACAAGGGATTAGTGAATGAATAATATAAATAATTCTGTAATCAGAAATTACGTCTGTGTATATTCTTTAAAACATATTCATTTAGTGGTGAGTTCAACTGTTTCCTGTAAGCATTAGTTAACTGTTAATAATCATAAAAATATAATTTAAGAAACTGTAAGTTAAAAATAGATTTTGTATACAAAATGATAGTTATTTATGATGATGAATGCTTACTTTAGGAAAAATTATTTTTATTTGTATATTCTATCAAGTAAAAAGTGTAATCAGAAATAGACTTTTCAAAAGTACAGCGGAGGCACCCCTTAAGTGCATTTATTAACTTCATGCAGCAAAAGAGAAAATGTGAGAGAAAAATAATGAGTTAAACAATTCCACCCACCATTCCACTATGCCCCAGAGTAAGATGGGAGATGTGAATCTGCTGTTTCCTCAGTCTTGGTTCCTATAAGCCTCTCAATCTGAGCATCACATCATTCTGAGTATGATTCTAGTAATGTCAAGAATAATTCTGACTTAACATGTTTCACTTAGAACCTAATCATTGTTTAAGAAGAAACAATTCCACTTATTCACATTTTCTTAAGAAACATTTATTTATATCAGTGAAAGAGGAACAATGCTTGTGACATTTTCCTTTTTCCTATCATGCACTTGTATTATTATATCAAAAAGTTCTGGATTGTCAAGCCACACCTCAAATGCAATTAATCATTTTTTTAAAATTATGTTTAGTCTGCAATAACACTGCAAAGTAGTGAACAGGAAAAAAATTATCTTACAAAATTTTTACAACTGTGCACACAATTTGAATAGAAGCAGAGATAAACACTCTCTTATATATAACTTTATTAACAAGAGGAAACATAAACTCAATATTTTAATTCCAATTCCTGAAAAAGTAACCATAAGGAATGTAATGGATATTTTTACATATAAACAGCAAATGGAATACTTGTTAAAATTTCACTATAAATAAAATATAAATCTAAATGGTTTACCGGTATTAATAATGTCAGATCTTAACATTTATAGAAAGTTAATTATAAATGTGAAGTACTTAGACATTTACATGGTAGTAGCACTAACCTGGTAAATACAACTTAAAACAAATCTATAATGCAGTGAGATCCTTTGAGGTGATTAGTTTAAAAAATTAATGATTATATTTTACTTGTGAATATAATACAATGTATTCAGTAACATATACTTGGTCTACGCATTATGATACATGAGTATCTTATAGTACCAGTCGATCTCGATATACAAATATTACTCTTGACTATTTCAATAGCTAGAGCACATTTTTAATTCCAAATTATTAACTGTAAATTTTAATAACTTTAGAAGGGAAAAAGCCTCCATTTATACAAGATTTATTGATGTTCATAAGATTTGCATTTTACATCAAAATGAATAAATTGTTCACCAGCAGTTGTCATGAACCTAGTGAGAAAAATGTGAATTAATACAACAAAACAAAAATGTACCCACATAAAATAATCAAAACAACTTTTGGAAATGGCAATTAAAAATAAAAGTTTATTAGAATGTCTTTTGACATTAAGGACGTTAATGACTATCCTTACTGGTCGCCTCCACCCTCAGATTCCCGGGTAATGCTGATTGGAACAATTCGCTCTTTTGGTGCCTCCAGAGCTACTGGTTTAGGTGCTTTGATAAGCAGAATTCCATCACGTGTTAGTGTAGAAGTCACAGAGGCTGGGTCAATATCCTGCATTTATATAAAAAACAAATTGAAAAAATGTGAAAAAGTAAACAAAACCTTTCTTTAAAAAAAATGAGTTTGTACATATGCTATTTTAAGCAAGTAATTAAAATGACCATGTAAATATTATAATTACCACATCAGGTAAGGGGCCACTACAAAAAAAAAAATTTGCATTCCTCATTAAACACCAGCTAAAATAGTAATCACGGGGATGATAGAATATTCTAGAAAGGTCCAATTACACTATGTAACAAATTTTCACTTTTGTTCTGTTCCTGGGTTGAAAGTGTGTTTTCCTAATCCGTTAGGTCTAGAACAGAAAGGAAATCGCTGTTATTCCAGAAAAACTTTGCTTCTGTGACCGGGAATGAAATTTGGAAAATCACGTGTGTTCGAGAAAATTCTCGATTTGCTTTCAATGCCGAGCTTCCTCCCTGAACTGCTAGAGTTGTCCACATGTTTCTACAATTCTCCTGAACACTCTAGAACGTTTAAGAAACTTCCAGAACTTTCGAGAAACTCTCAGAACTTTCTAGAACGTTCTTGAACGTTCCAAAAGTAGCTGTACAAGTATAAAAGCACAGGTGTCTCGAACCAAGATTCCAATTCGTGTTATTGCAGACTGAAAGGATAACGATTCGTAGTTGAAGAGAAGTTATTTATTTGATATGGCATCAAGAGATTGTTTGCATCCAGCTGATTCATTCATCGGCCATCTTCAGGAGACAGCAGCAAGTCAGATAGCGAGGCAGATACTGGAGATATGGACTACGATTCCGCAGATGAAGTTGGGGATAGAAAGCCATACTTCCCTAACCAGAAAGATGTGAACGATTTAATTAGGGACCTCGGGCTTACGAAATCGAATGCTGAGCTTCTGATATCCAGGCTCAAACAGTGGAACTTGGTTGATGATAGCGTACAAGTCACGGATCAGAGGAAGCGGCATCAAAGATTCTCCAACTTCTTCAGTCAGCGTGATGGGCTGTGCTTCTGCAACGATGTTGCCGGTCTATTCCAGGCTATAGGTATTGCATGTAATCCTATTGAATGGCGCCTATTCATAGACAGTTCATCCCGGAGCCTCAAAACTGTGTTGCTTTACAATGGAAACAACTACCCGTCTCTCCCGATGGCCCACTCTGTGCATCTCAAAGAGGACTACACCAGTGTCAAAATGTTGCTGAGTGCATTAAAGTATGACGACTACGGATGGGAGGTCATCGGTGACTTCAAAATGGTATCATTCCTCATGGGTCTTCAAGGAGGTTTCACGAAATTTCCTTGTTTCCTCTGTCTCTGGGACAGCCGTGACACTAAGGCGCATTGTCGCACAAAGGACTGGCCACAACGGACCGAGTTTTCTGTTGGGAAGAGCAATGTGAAGTGGGCGCCGCTGATAGAACCTCATAAAGTGCTTATGCCACCGCTGCACATCAAGTTAGGCCTCATTAAGCAATTTGTCACTGCTCTTGACAAGAAGTCAGCAGCATTTCAATACCTCCAAGATCTTTTTCCAAAGCTGTCCGAGGCTAAGGTCAGGGCTGGTATATTCGTCGGACCACAGATCAAGAAGATCATAGAATGTGAGGATTTCGCAAAGCTGTTGAACAGGACGGAGAGAGCGGCTTGGAGCAGTTTCGTTGCAGTTGTTCAGAGCTTCCTAGGTAATCACAAAGCTGAAAACTATGTGGAGTTGGTGCAGACTCTCATAAAGAATTACGCCACAATGGGATGCAGAATGTCTCTGAAAGTCCATATCCTTGATTCGCATTTCGACAAATTCAAGGAGAACATGGGCGCTTACTCGGAGGAGGAAGGTGAGCGCTTTCATCAAGATATATTGAACTTTGAACGTCGTTACCAAGGACAGTATAACGAAAACATGATGGGGGACTACATTTGGGGGCTACTTCGAGAGAGTGTTTCACAGTACAATCGTAAATCTAGAAAATTTACACATTTCTGAACCTTGTTGAGTGGTTTCCGACTGTGTTTGTCTATTCCTTGTGCAATTTTTGTTTTTACCTGATCATAATGACGAAAATGAAAAAAAAAATCGTTCTATTTTCACACAAAAAACGAGTTTTCTTCGTGCTGTTGTCGTGAAAGCAAAGTTTGTGCTTAATGAAGTCATTTTTTCACGTACTTTAGACCTAAGCAATTGAAATATAACACTTAGAAGCCAGGAACAAAAATTGTGTTACATAGTGTTATAGTTGTTTTTTTTTAAAAAAAAGTAAACCTAAACAGATTCTTTGCTTCTAGAACAGTTCCTTGCTGTTCTTGAACTCTATACTGACAGAGTGAAAGTTGAAATCTAGAATGATGAGCAAAGTTGCCTGCACATATTTGAGATAATTAATGTAATGAATAAATCATGGGACATAGTGAAGCAGTCAGCATTTCCTACCTATCAGGATGCTGAACTAATGTAACACATGTAAAATTAGTGGCATATGATCTAGGTGGGTGACAATTATGTCCCCAATTGACATGCAAACTAAAAGCCCAAGCCCAGACACTATAGTCTAGCAAGCACAACAGCATAAATACCCAGCTAATTTTCCATCTCTGTACTTTGATACTTTGTGGTCAAACTCTGGTCCTAAAGGCAGATCGAGAGCTGTCTGATTGAAAAAGAAAGAAATATTTTTGTATATTTAGAACTATTGATTTTCATAGTTCTGAAATTTGATTTAGAGATGTTTGCGTATTTTGAATTTATATTTCTATGGCTTATAATTAGAGAGATTCTGTATATTATGTATCAGTGAGTATGTCATTGTTTCTAATGGAAATGTTAATCATGAATATAATTATAATTATGTCATATTTATACCCATGTGTATGAATGAGGGCTAATGGTTTTATTTGCAGGAATGTAAGTTTGAGAACGCTTGTGGAAAAAGATAGGAGTGTAGAAACATTTTAGATCTAAATCTTAGACTGTGCCTTGATTGACTTTCCAGAAAGCATGCCTTTCCTGGTCTTTCCACACAACAGGACCCATTGCTCCACGAGAGTTAATCAGTGTGGGTATCCAGACACCAATCACTATAATTATCAGCAACAGGGTTGCTGGGGTTTGACTATGGTAACCTTCGTGCGAGAACCAATACAGAGAAGGTTGGCTTGACTATATCATGGGAAACTTCAGGCAGAGTTTTTTTTGGAACAGTCAGGGTAGTGTGCCTAAAGCTGCACATTAGCTCCATTATCCAAGCAAAGCTTATGGCAAAAACTGTGCCTGTGACGGCTTGCAGCAACACAGGTCATGAAATTTAACTGTTGTCTTTTCTATACTACTATGTTCTGATTCAGTGATGAAACTCGTATGTCTAGCAGAGACTATTCATTTGATCACTTATTGTTAGGGTACAAACTGCATAAGTAATATACATTTTTCTGAACATATAAATCTTAGTAGCAGTATAAGTGTCTGTTTGATCTTTAACTGTATTCATCTGAATGTTATGATTGTTTATTAATAAATTTATTGTTTACCTTTTATTACCTATTTAAGTTGTATGTTTGGAGTAATACTAATAGTGCATGGGTGGGGGGCTCTTTAATCTAATTTTAAGATGGGTCAAATTACTCTTGGTAAAAAGTTCCACATGTGAGTAGAAATTATGTCAGTAGAATGTCTAAATATGTAATAAAATAATTAGAGTTCTACAATGCTAAGGGATCCACCAAGTGGAACATAAATTGGCATCTGACCGGGAATTTATATATATATATATATACACACAATGAGAATTCCAACCACCTGTAATAGTTATGCATTATTAAATTACAGAATGTTCATGATGACAATCATAACAGTATGGGCATTTTAGCCACACACTCTGACCACCCCAATAACCCATGTGTCAAACTCTTAGAATCTCTTCATATTTTTAACTTAGAACTGTCTGTTAGCATGCCAGTTCACGGCTAAAACCACATTTTAGACTGGATTGGGTATAGGCATGATTCTGGTATTGATTGTCTCTCATGAACTTATGCCACTTAGAAATCTTGTCATCTTGAACTGTCTATCTTTATCTCCTTTGTGTTTACATTTTCAAATGCAGCATCAGCTTCATTAACAGATCTAACCAGTGACATTAAATCACAATTAATAAATAAGCAAAATCTCATTGCTGAACAACTACAAATGTGCCTGCATTTTCTACTTAATGAGCATAATCATCAGTCAAACTGCGGTGCAGAAATGTGCTCTCTCAGTACAGCAATGTTAATGACAAACTATGCAGTGCCAACAGAATGCTGTAAATCTGAAAGACTGAGTATTATCAGGTCTGACCATGGTAAGAAATTTTTTTTTTTACTGCATTAAAATTATTTTGTTATGTATTCTTAATTTTTGTAATAAAGATAAATGTGGATGTTGAGTAGATGCATACTTACATAATTTAATCACAAGAAATACTAGTAGCAACAATGCAGTTAAACTGAAGGTGCTTTTATTTATAGTTGTAACAAATGCTTCTTTTTATAAAGTGGAAACTACATAATTCTATTGGGCAGTGTAAATATGATCAATGTTTTAATTTATAATGAAAACAATAATTTATGAGATTTAGAAAATTTATAATGGAGAACAAGGTGGAAATAAATTTAAATTAATGTGTTCCAAGATTTCCATTTTGTCTGGCAAAAAAGTTTTGCTTGGAGTTGGAAACCATTATACTAACAAGAATTTTTGACAGAACTTGCAGAGGTAAAATGCAACTAATTCAATCAATACTCTTTCTTCAGTCATTGTGAGACTGGTTTCTATAGATAATTATCTTTAGGAAATAAGCAGAACTATTACTAATATTGAACAGACAATGTTCTGAGAAACAGTCCATGGTTATTATTTCAGGAGAGTTCCTACCACCAAGTATGTTTCAATGGCTTGGAGATAATGGCCAGTTGTTCAAGGAAGTCTACTCTTCTGCCTCGATATAGATTTGTGAGTGCTTTAAACAATGTGAACCATTACATCTGAAAACTTTAAAGCAAATAGTTAATGACAACTGTAAGGGTTGCAGTATCTAACAGATTTTTTTCAAAGGAAAGTGTTGTCTTATGTTTTTATGTCATATATTGTGATGTTTTGCTGGGAGATGGGCAAGATGTTAATTCTCCACCACCTCAGGCTGATCATAACCTTAGGCTAATCCCCAAAACACACCTTCTGACTGGCCACATGTATTGGAAAGGTGAATGATAGATAATGCAGAATAGAATGATAATTCTAGAAGATAGCTTGAGTCCCCGATATATACAGCTAGGACAGTAAGTAAATACAGGTGACAGACTACAACATATAACATGTAAGTGAATCAAGCTAATATGGTTCATGTATCATCAATAAATAATATAAGACAGCATGGTCACATGTAGCAAATAATTCAACAGTTACAATTAGAGTTTATAAATGTTTTGAGTCTTATGGCACTGTAGTAGTAATTTGGTTTGTTTGTGTGAGCGAACTATAAACAAGTTTGTAAGAGAATAAATGTTTCTGAGTGAACTCTAATAGTACTTTGATTAAAGTTCGAGTGAATTCGATTGTATTTTGACTGAAGCTATGTGGTTGTTGACATATAAGAACATAACTTTAGGTCTGCCTGACGTGGCATCTAGATCCCAATGAATGTCGTTAGCAAACGCTCATGTGGACTGTTGAACTGGTCCTTGGCACATGGGTCATTCTGCTCTGGTGTTGCTTCGCAGTGCAATACTCGTCATTGTCAACATCCATGATAAAGTGGTCCTTTTTGGCATTGTTTCACAGCTCAATGCTCATCAATTACATCTTAGATAAAGTGCTGATCTGCCAGTAAAATATACATTGGCTATGAAATTGTACTTATGTGTTCTCTGACAGAACACTATTACTTATATGGTCATCATACATTTAAATGTCATAAGCAAAATATAAAATACAGTTAATGTAAGAGATAAATATGACTATAATATTAGTTAGGCAAGCAAAACCAAATACCTTCAGCAGTAATTTATACAAAGTATGATTTCCTGCTGTGTTGTTACTGGCAATAAGAGTTAATACTATAGATATAACAAGGCTGGGAGCCAAGATATGTGTTGCCGCAGCAATCAGCTGCATTTGACTAACAATTTACAGGCAAGTTTCTGGTACATTCATTCACATGGCTGAGCTGTGCTGTGACTGGTCCATTTAGAGAGTTGTCTGGAACATTCAGGTATGTTTCTAGCCTGAGGATAAAGATCAGCCTTTCTAGAAGGTAGGTTTACGTGTAGTCTATTTTTTGAGGTGTGTTTGTGGGTTACATAAGCCATTATGTGAATCCCTATTAAACCACAAGTATGCCTAAATAATGCCTATTAAATACAAATTTAATAAATAATTTTCTTTATTTAATCTTGATGATTTGTAAGTCTGAACAACCATTTAGTAGTTTTTCTGCAAAACCACCTTTTTATACTAAAAAATTAGTGAAAGTCCTGCTGTAAGCAGTTGTTTTGCATAATAAATATTAAAAGTCTATCTCTGACATGATGGACACACAGCCAGTCATTCACTTACGATCGCAATCAGTTCTGACTGAATAGTCAGAAGTCGACTGTCGGACTACCCTTTATTTTACATGTATGAAGAGTACTAAATAAACTAGTATAATATGGTAAAGTCCGCGTCTGCTGTTCATAAGTACAGTATTGATATTTCTTATTAGGTGTAGAAAAAGGGAATATTTCAACAGGGAAGCTCTGTAAAAGTTTATTAATGCTTTCAACCATGAGATTCAAGGCAAACTGATGTGACTAAATTCACTAAGGTTGGCAGTATATCAAAGGGTCTCTCAATCATTCCACTTATTCATCCCACCACATGTTTAACAAAGGAGCCTCTGTTCCTCCGAGTACCCTCTCACCAATATATATATATATATATATATATACATTGCAAATCTTAAATTGTTAAAAATAAAAGTACACTAAAGATTCTTGAATCAATATAAACTGTTGGTTCAGGAGAATTCAAAATGTTTTGCAAATCTTAAAAAAATATTCTGTTAAAATTTGATGTTCATTTAAAAAGTACCTTCAAAATATGTTATTTTTTATATAATTAATCATTATGTTAACAGTAATTTTTTGATTTGCAGCAACTGTAATTTGTGTACTCAAGTCAAAAGAATGTTTACATACAATGTATAATTAATGGTAAAATAAATGACAAACAGAAAGAAAGAAAGAAAGAATTAAATTTGTTTTTTTGAAAAGTGTCCAATAGTCCTGCAGGAGACTTCAATTACATGCATGAATTTAGAATTATTGATAAAACTCAGTCAGCAGAACATAGAACTGTCAATATTTAAAGAAAATGTACAACTTTTATTATGTTTCATCTGTAATAAATAAATAATTTGTTTTTCATAAAAATATTTAAATTTAATTTTGAAATAGAATAAACATTCAACACGGAAACTATTTAACAATTTTGTTTTAAAAAATCAGCATTAGTGAACTACAGTAATAAAACTAATACTAATAAGATTCTAAAGGGGGTATACTACATTTTCCAATGCATAAAACAAAGTATTTGTCATGCAACAGTCATATACAAATCTGCCACCCTCCATTTACCACAGACACTCAGATATTTTTTTAATCAGTTGGTCATTATTTTATTGCAATCTCTTTCTGCAAAATCTGTTATCTAATGTAGTGGACAAAATGTGACCTTTTTAAATGGCCTATACTCTTGCCAAAATTCTCTCTCTCTCTCTCTCTATATATATATATAATATACCCAAAACACACACACACACACACACACACACACACACACACACACACACACACACACACACACACACACACACACTAAAATTATTCTTTGCTTGTCAAAAATGTCTGGCGAATAAGTCTTTACTGCATATCAGTGTAGACTTTTCAAGCTTTACACAGGAGATATGAAAAATTAAATCTGGTGAAATGTGTATGTTGACAAACTAAATCACACTCTCTGATTGTTTAACAATCTGATAAAAACTGCAACAAAGACAGTCACAGTGAATTATGTAAAATGTGATTTGACCTACTGTTACTAAGTAAAATGAAAGGCATTAGTTCTCCAAGGATTGAGATTAATCTGATTTAGATTCAACATCAACAATGATATGGAGACTTAAACCTCACCCCCAGCCCTCCCAATCCCAGCAGGATGTAAAACTTAAACTAGCATAAATTCTCATGGAAATTCAGTTTTCACTGTCCTTTTTATTTTATATTTCTATTTCTGTACTCTGTATTTTAAATTCAATTTTCAGTGAGCATTTTTAAGACCACAAGACAAGAGTATAATGGGAAAGAACAAAGACAGCAAGTAAATTCATCATGTATGACCCATGAACTTTACATCTTTAGTTCATGTGGTCCAGAGGTTTGATAAATATTGAACTAATTCAAGAGTTAAGGCAGAGTGGGTTGCAATACTAAAAAAGTAAAAGTATTAAAATTTTAAAAAGAAATAAAAAAGACATTCAACACCTTTGGCAAAACATACTGGCGTGAAAAATCACGCATGATGTAGCCATGTTCATCCGGTCTTTCTTCATGTCTAGCATGGACAATGATCCGATTGTCCTTGGTTGTGACTTTAAGTTCTTCTGGCCTGAAGTGCTTCACATCAAGTCCAACACGGAACTCCTTTTCATTATTGATCACCTAAATAATGGTAAGTAAAAAACCCCATTTATATATTTGTTGTAATCTTTAGAAAAAAATTTGGTTAGATCTACTTACTAATGTCAACAGAACTTTTAGAAGAGAAATGTTGATACCTGATGATAAGGATCAAATATGTTTTTAATTCAAAATTACAGTTCAGTTTAAAAATTGGAAAATATTCTTCCTGTTTAAAAAAATACATATATATAAAATATTAATAAAATAGGTGAGTGTGGAGTATTCACAGCACCAAACAACTGTATTAACCTCTTTAAAAATTAAATCCTAATTCTGAACAGCTGCTTAACAGTTTTACATCATTTTCAAACAAAAAACCTCCAAACAAATTCTACTGTAATTTTTGTTTAAGCTATGTACATATGACTTGGTTGAGCTGTCAGCAATTGTAATAAACAACCATTAGAACAGTAAAATTAAAACACTGAAAGTATCCAGCACAGGTTTAACATAAGTGTTAGATTAGAGTTAAGACACTTAACAACAGATACTGGAGGTGGGGGTGGGAGACTACTCCTGGATTTTGTTCATTAGTACAATAAACGTAAATAAAGCATTTAAGTATGATGGTAAACTATAATAAACTAGCCCAGTTTGTTTTCTTTAAACAGAAGTTTTACTCTAGCACTTTAGCAGCCTGTGGAATGTAAGTTCACTGTAGTGGAAAGAATTTTCTTTAGAATCAAATCAAACAAAATTACTGTCATTAAGATTAATTCTGTCAAATTATTAAGTTTAATTACACAATTGAAACATTAACTGTAAGGTGGAAAAAAATTAAAATCCATGATTACACATAGGTTGGTATTGCCATATCCTCTATATAGTATATATTTATTTTGGTTCACAATCATATATATTAACATTCCCTCCATTTTTTCAAGTTGATTACTGAAAGTAACTCAATTAAAACAAAATTTAACAAAACATTTTTAAAAATTGTTTTAAATCAACTATTAGCCTATATCTGGAATTGGAAAATACAACATTTTGGGACCAACCCGTTTCTTTCCTCCCACCCTCTGGCCGGGATTTACATTTACTACAGTACAATACTACTTTACTAGCCTAAATATCGTTTGTTATTGGTCAGAGTTTAAGACATTTCTTAGGATTCAAACAATTTTGGATACAAAATCCAATCTCAATTATATAACACATTATGCAATGCTTTATTTATTATTCATGAGAGTATAAATGGTGTCTTGATCAGCTAATTACGCATTACAAATCACGCTAAGTTTCCCGATTCGAATTTTTTTTTAAAAGTTTCCTAGTACATTCAGCAAAGTCAGAGATACGTTAAATCACAAGAACAAAAAACCACTACGGTACCACCCGATGATTTCATATCTTAACCTCTGATATTCCTGTCGTCTGAGGCGGACACTGAGTCACCAAACTCGGCGGACAAAGATCTGGCCACACACGTGGACGGAAAGGATAAATGTCCTCCGTCAGCAGGTTGTTGAAATATTGGTCAAAGATGCGATATGGGTGTTGAAAACTAGCCCATGGTTGATCATCCCAGATGCTGCGAACAAAATATGGCATCATCGACATGATGGAATTGCTATGAACTGCACAACTTGTTTCTGAACTGTACTCGTTTAAAAAAACCGGTCGAAGTAAAATGAACAAAGTTATGGTGTCAGTGGGAAAGAGAGGCTGTCGGGAAAAAAAACTACGCACTTTACGTGCAGGTTGTGTTTTAAAGTCCCATAGCGTTCCTGTACAACTATTTGGATAGGAATAGAGTCGAGCTAAAACAAAGCATACCTCGAGAAGGCTGTACATAAAAATAATGTGTAATAAATCCCCTGTTTACTAATAAACTAATATTTCATGACTGATTTTGACTACTAATAACCTGATGTAATTTATGTTGGAAACATTAAATTTCATTTTGAATTTTATCATATTGCTTGTTAATGTATTTGTTAATTTGTTGCAGGTGTGTCCAAACTTTTTGCAAAGAGGGCCAGATTTGGTGGAGGTTGGGGCTGAAGAGGGTGAAAAGGTTTAGGGGCCGACCATTTGCAACTCTAGCTTATCTACACTCACTTCTTATGAAGAACTCAAGAAGCAAGCATGTATATCCCTTTAAAATAAAGGAAGCATTGCTGGCGAACTTTCTCGAAATGACTGACGTAAACAATTTTTTTTTAAAATTAAAAAAAAAAATGACGTTCGCTGGTTGACGTGCTTTCAGAAAATACGTTGTTGCAATACTGTTAGTTTATGTACTCCTTCAAGAAGACAATGGATGCAAAAGTTCAGGAGTAGATCAAACTGTATTTGAGAAAGGTTTAGTTTATTATTACTTTGTTACTTTTCTATTTATAGTGCACTCTATCTAGTTGTCCGCTCGCTCTCGCTCTCGCTCTCCAACCCCGGTTGACTTCTTTCCTCTCTGGAGCCGCAGTAGAATTTTCACTATTTGATGTTCTCAGTCTTGGATGGATGATTTTCATTATTTGATGTTCTCAGTCTTGGATGGATGGCTCATCGAGGACTTCCTCTTCTCGCTTGAATCTGAAGAGGGCGTGCGGCCGGTGTAGTTCAGGTGGAGTGGTTAGTGCTTATTGTGACTGTATTGTTGAATAAGATCTGATTAATTTCTTGCCATTTTTGTAAAGTGGTGCTATGAAAACTCATCAAGTTTTAGAGCCTATGCAATCTGTATCGTGATGCTATCATGAAAACGCCACACAGGTCAGTCTAATTAAAACACTCCCAAAAGGCGTGTTGAAGAATTGTCTACGTCAGCACAACAGAGATAGACTTGAGACCGCTGGAAGTAGTACACACCATGACCGTCGTCCACGTGTCTCGACACTGACCCGCCAGTCAAGACCCTCTCACCACGTGCATCTTCTATATTCGGCAAAAATCCAAAATAAAAATTTTCACTTTTATTTTAGTGGAAATGTCCATGGACACTAATCTTCAATACTTATACTTATCTTTTGTCTGGAGTATAATTGGGGGGGGGGGGAATAGAAGCCAGATCAATAGTCAATTATGCCAAATATTACAAACTAAAGAATACCGGAGTAAACTAAATGAGGTGAGAGTTGTGCACTGTCGAGTTAGGATAGTTAATTAATATTTTCATTTTATTTACGGCAACATCAATCCCTCCACGCCACACACATGCCCACGTACGCACGCACACACATATTATATATATAATCGCACTTAAAAATATTTTGGTGTATACGTATAAACAAAACAACCAGAATTGCCACAGCGGGTAGTGAAGCAGGATGTGCAGCTAGTGGTGCAGTAAAGGATGCGGCGCAGATTGTGGGAGATGGTTGTGGATGGAATGTATTCTTGTTCTCAAATTTCAGTTAAATAAAAGTACGTTCCTAACGCACATCACATACGTCATTCACAACAAGTGTCAGTCAAAGGGGGACGTATAACAGTCAAACAAAAAGATTAAAAAGAACACAAATAGTATGATTAATAAAATGACATACATATATAATATTATTCCAAACTGATCTTTTCAATACAAATTCGGGAGGTGGAGGTCTGTCCCTCCAATGAATGCGGCTTGTCGCTAGTTCAAAAAATGTCATGGAAAGCGTTTCGACTTCATCTAAACTTCTAAAGCACAGGCCGGTCCGGTTGATCAGTTAGTCACGTGGTTAGTAGGCTAAATATTCAATTCAGTATTATAACTTGGCCTACAGTGGTTTGGTCGAGTTACAGAAGTTCTGGTGTAATCGTAAGGAGTAGTGAGTCTTGGACTATGAGGATAGCAAAGTTTAGTTCTGGGCACATGCTTTTGTATCTAAATCTATCAGTTTCTGAATTCTGTACATAAAAGGATGAATTAAATTACGAGGAAGGTACCTCTCGTATCGTGTGTGTGTGTGTGTGTGTACCTTTGGGCACTTTAACACTTAATCTGCAAGTTAATCATGTCAAAATACTATTTTTCTGCTAGTGCCTTTAACTGCTGAGTACACACTCACCAGATTGTGTTTTGCAAACAGAAAGCATTTCTATAAGAACTATAAAATCGCTAAAATAATAAATATTGAAATAACATTTTTTATAGACTTAAGCGAAAAAGTAGAAAGATCTTTAAGAAAACAGAAAACCCTTTGTCGATTGATTTAGGTTGTTGGTGGCTGATGAATTCATTTTCGACTAGTGTAATGTAGAAGGGTGCATTAATTACAAAATGACGCTGTTTCTTAAACTAATAATTATCTTTAGAAACAATAAACAAACAAAACAATACGAAATGTAATAATTTAATCGATTATGAATGTTAGCTTTACTGGTTGAATTAATTTTAGGACAGCTTTCCTTAACTGAACCATAGTAGCTTTTCAATATACGTCACTGAAAAACTGAACTGTTTCATGGATGAAACAGGAAAATGTCTTATTCCAGTTCAAAAATATATATGTATTACATTTGTAAATTTGAGCAGCTTGCCACATTTTGATAAAAGCTTGACAGTGCTAAAATATGATTTTACCCAGTTTATTTGCATCCTCTCCACCTACTCCAAAAGAAATAAATAGAATAAAATACAAAATAATGAAATATAATAAAATAATAAATAACGTAAAGAAAATATAAATTAAAAACCGCTCCTGCTCTACTGTATGTATGTGCATGCATATGCGCGCGCGCGCGTGTGTGTGTCTGTGTGTGCGCGCACGCGTGCGCAGTGAATTAAATCAGTACTCTCAGAATGAAAAAATGTAATGTAAGAATACAACTTTTAAAATGCCATTATCATCATTTGGAATTTTAACCGAAATCTTGTAATTCTTACTTCGGTGCTTAATTATTTCAATTCAATGTAACACATCGGATCTTTTTTTATTTTTCCATCAAAACCTTTAGTGAGAGTTTTTTTTTTTGTTTTTTTTTTTTGTGGTGGTGGTGGAAAGCCACCTGCACAAGTAATTATAGTTCTAACAATGCTAAACCACAGAGTCAGAAACCATTCTCACTTAGACTGCGGATTTTGGCTGTGTAGAGCACAGAACACGGAATATTAATTAATGTTATTGGTACTTTGGACTTGTTATGCACGACAATATTTCTTTATATATATAGCTTCACTTTTCATAGAGGCAAGAGGAGCTCAGCACGCGCACCGCAAGAGAGAGAAATTAACCAATCTACACACAATAAAACCGCAGTCCAGGGGACAAACAAGAGAGAGAAATTTAACCAGTCTACACACACAATAAAACCGCAGTCCAGGAGACAAACAAGGGAGAGAAATTAACCAATACACACACACACACACACACTAAATACATTAATAACAGATCTGATGCGACTGACCATTCTGCCCGTTGTTTCAAAGATAATGAATGGGCTGATCTAACCTGTATTTATTTTAAACATGGCAGTCGTGTACAGAGTTGTCAGGTCTTACGTACACGACTGCCTGACTTTTTTTTTTCGTTGGACAGGCTGAACTATAGAGATTATCTATTCAGTCAACCAATTTAACAGCAGTTGCAATCACCTGAATGGCAAAAATAACAAAAAGAAGTTGTTAGCGTAGAGGGCGCTACAAACATAGAAATTATATAGTTTTGTTTGTTTGTTGTTTTTTGTTTTGTTTTTATATAGTGTTTATTTTTAGCTCTGCATGAATAGCATAGGATTTACAAAGTGCCAGAGAGTGAAATGGCGATCGCCAAAACCGGCTGATTTGAATTATGAGCCACTCAATCACAAAAGAATTATTTTCCCATTCCACGCGCGCGTGTCACGTGGGCAGTGATTAAAGAGACAGACAAGGTGGGGAAAGAGGTATTTATTTTTTTTATGTGTGTGCAGGAGAGTTGCTTAATGGTCTCCGTGGCCACGTGACGTTTGCTAGCCCACTTTGTGCTCCTCTGTTGTTGTTTTATTTTTACTTCAGTGATAATGTCTCGGTGTTTTCATTATAAGACAGAGATTCAGGTCATATAGCAAAAGAGCGGCCGTGTCTTTCGGGAACGCCCCGGCTTCGACCGAAAATTTGATTAGTCAGTATCAGTTTAATCACTCAGTGTTAAGTGATGTCATTGTTGTTATTTATTAACAGCAAATCCTTCGGATGAATACCATCAATAATAAAATGCCTTAGAATTAAGTTAGGTAAAATATTAAGCTGGACCCTGGTTTATTTATTTTATTCGATCTCTGTCTTTTAGATCAACCAACTCGATCTTCTAAGCTCATATCATATACAAACCATTTTTAACCCTCCCCTTGTAGGTGCTTTCATCTTCTACCCTTTCCATTTCATGCCTCAATATCAATGACAGCTCCTTTCCATTCTATGCCTCAGTATCAATTAGCCCCCTTCCTTTCCATGCCTCAATATCAATGACAGCTCCTTTCCATTCTATTGCCTCAGTATTAATGACAGCCCCTTTCCATTCTATTGCCTCAGTATCAATGACAGCCCCTTTCCATTCTATGCCTCAGTATCAATGACAGCCCGTTTCCATTCTATGCCTCAGTATCAATGACAGCCCTATTTCTATTCCTTGTCTTAGTATCAATGATACCCCCCCCCTTCCAATCTATGCCTCAGTATCAATGAGCCCCCTTCCATTCCACGCCTCAGTATAAATGATAGCCCCTTTCCATTACTCAGTATCAATGAGCCTATGCCTCTTTTCGTTTCATGCCTCAGTATCAATGACAGTGAAATCAGTGGAATTCACGCCTTTAAGCTATCCAATACAAGATCACCTGTATTCCTCTGTAGTTTGTATTTTCTTCCTTTTTTTCATTGGGGGGAGGGAGGAATATGGAGTGGGGAGAAGATTTAATTTTATGAAACATTTCCAATATTTTCCACTCAAAATCCCCCCCCCCCCCAACACACACACACACATACACACAAAATTTAAAACATCAGCAGTGTCACTGCGCAAAATTTTCAGTTTCAGTCTCTGTAAGTTAAATTACTTCGCGGCACCTAAACTACAATGACCAACCAGTCTAACGAAGCGTACAACTAGGGCTTTCTGTGAGAGCTGAGAACTGATTTTTATTCCGATCGCTGTGTATTAAACAACAACAACAACAAAAAGTGAACTGCTCGGTGAACTGTATACGGCTTTGGTGGGGCGGGAAAGTGTGAAATTAATATGTCAGCTATAGATTTCCTTTTTGGTAGCGTGCGGACACGATGTTCTTAGTACCCCTCCCCCTTCCAAGTTCCTTCCAAGTGACAGACGTCAAGCACGAAACAGAAATGGAATAAAATCAGTTCAGTAGCAGCCAGGGCCGATGTTTTCAGAATAGTAGCGTGACTTTTATACTGTTCATACTTGCCGAAGATTTGTGGAAATCAGTGGTCCTCTGAACAAGTTTACGATAACGAGACGTGCCTGATAACATTGTAGTCAAGTGCTTTCAACGAAGATCACTCTGCCGGCATAACTCTTTCATTTGTGTTTTGGCGGGGCGACAACTCTCGACATTATTGCCATAGCGGTAAACGAGACCGGCGAGATTAGATAGGAAAGCTGAAACTCAACACCGACGAAAAACGAAGGCGACCACAGGTGACAAGCAATCCCGTGGACACTTATTCCCCTTGTCGTTGAGGGGTTAACTTGTGCAAAAGTCGTGCCAGCGTTGGTTGACGGTTTGTTGGTCGAGATTTCAGTGTCCGGCCACCGGAGTTACCCAGGTAAGAAAGAAAAGGTTGAAAAATCAGTCAAATAATATTTTTTAAGTTGGTACAAAACCTGTGATTGATATGCGCTCTCTGCTTTTTACGCCATGAAGCAAGAATTGAAAGTTCGTTGTTTCTTTCCTTTTTAAAACAAAAACAAATAAAAATAACTGAATAATTTTACCGCTGAAAGATGTTGGCCATAATATTTCCGAGACTAACAAGAAAGGGGAGAAAATAAATCAATTTTTTGTAGAACACTGCTAGTTATTTAATCCAAATTTTATACATAAATTTTCCTGTCAAGCTGATCCCTCTGTTAAGCAAGTATATTTGATATACAGCGATACGCGTCTTTTTAGATTTTCTTCTGGCACTAAATCAGACGGGAATGATTTTACATGCAGCAGAGTGGCACCAGGAGTATGGCTAAATAAGCGATTATTCTACCCCGACAAGTACCATGGCGTGATTAGTCTAATTTGAAAAATTAAACAAATATAATTGTAACAGTTTTGATGCCAACGAACAATACTGCACTACTTCTCTAACAAACGAACAATGATGTACAACCTCTCCTACAAACGAACAATGATGTACAACCTCACCTACAAACGAACAATGATGTACAACCTCTCCTACAAACGAACAAAGAAGTACCAACCTTTCCTACAAACAAAGAATGATGTACCAACCTCTCCTACAAACGAACAATGATGTACCAACCTCTCCTACAAGTGAACAATGATGTACCAACCTCTCCTACAAGTGAACAATGATGTACCAACCTCTCCTACAAATGAACAACGATATACTAACCTCTCCTACAAACGAACAATGGTGTACCAACTTCTCCTACAAGTGAACAATGATGTACCAACCTCTCCTACAAGTGAACAATGATGTACCAACCTCTCCTACAAGTGAACAATGATGTACCAACCTCTCCTACAAGTGAACAATGATGTACCAACCTCTCCTACAAATGAACAACGATATACTAACCTCTCCTACAAACGAACAATGGTGTACCAACTTCTCCTACAAGTGAACAATGATGTACCAACCTCTCCTACAAGTGAACAATGATGTACCAACCTCTTCTACAAGTGAACAATGATGTACCAACCTCTCCTACAAATGAATAACGATATACTAACCTCTCCTACAAACGAACAATAGTGTACCAACTTCTCCTACAAGTACAAGTGAACAATGATGTACCAACCTCTCCTACAAGTGAACAATGATGTACCAACCTCTCCTACAAGTGAACAATGATGTACCAACCTCTCCTACAAGTGAACAATGATGTACCAACCTCTCCTACAAGTGAACAATGATGTACCAACCTCTCCTACAAATGAATAACGATATACTAACCTCTCCTACAAACGAACAATGGTGTACCAACTTCTCCTACAAGTACAAGTGAACAATGATGTACCAACCTCTCCTACAAGTGAACAATGATGTACCAACCTCTCCTACAAGTGAACAATGATGTAACAACCTCTCCTACAAGTGAACATTGATGTACCAACCTCTCCTACAAACGAACAATTATGTATCAATTCTCCTACAAAAAATGGTGTACTAACCTCTCCAAAACTCGCGTGGTTCATTGTGGTTCATTGTGACCACTGGAAAGTGGAAATAGCATGCAAACCGTTTCAAGCAAACAAATTCTCCTCTACCCCAAAAATAAATAAAAATATTTCAACAACAAAAACAAGAAACGGCAGCCAGCCAGCAGCCATTTATAAATTAACTGTCAAACACATAAAATTAAACAAGCAATGAAATAAACATTCAAAATCAGACAGTAAATCAATCAAATATACAAACAAAAAGCAAGCAAACAAGCAGATATAAAAATACCTAAAATTCTGTTCGCTTGATGCTCTTCTTTGAAAGACTAATTTTCTCATACAGTTTAATTTATCATGAAAACATTTATTTATTTTTAATGAAACTGCAGCATACAGCAAAATTAAATTAAAATTTTAAGCAAATATCATAATCAGTATAAAGATATGCATATTTATTTGTTCTTTTTTAAAGTCTTGTAAGTGGATTTTTTTTCTAATGAAACGGATGTACAAATATCCGCAGGATATTAAGGAACAGGAAGCTAAGTGACAGAAAAGTTTCCTAAGAGTTTTACTTCTTTATTTAAGGATTTTTTATTTTGTTTGTCAGAAACGAATTTTTGTTAAATATAGATTTTTGTTATTCTCCCCCCCCCCCCCTATTTAACTTGCCATAATATTACTGGATTACTTTAATCAGCTTTGTACGAGTCTAATGACCTAGTTTATGACCTTTGTCTTACCTTGATGACATTTTGTGGCATGCGTTTACATCCGCAGATTTGGCTAATTGTACACTAACAAATACAAATATAAAGAAGTATTTCGACTATCGTCTTGTTTCAGAATCAACACTAATGGAAAGAACTGGCATGCAAAAGAGTAACTGCCCTTTGGACAAAGATGGCGGATAAGCGCATTCACAGTAACTACACAGGCAGCATATGGCTCCAGGATTTGCTGTGGCTTGACCTCCTAATTCTCAGAGGCATCAGTGTTCAAATTAAGTTCGACTTTAAGTGAACAGACTCCCAATGGATGCAACAATGCATGCTACACTGGGAGAGAGAGAAACCAGATGGGACAGAACTCACAGGGTTCAGCTTAGAAGTCGTGAACCTGTGACCTTGAGGTCACCGAAATCCGCACCGGCAAACCTCTCGGTACAAACAGTGAACACTCTAAACAGCAGGACGAAAAGTTCGAGTCCGGTTCCTGCGACTCTGCTCTTGGATGCGAATACTAATCGACCTAAAACGGAATACGGCAGAAGGGCTTTACTTTACCGACAACGGTGGCACCAAGAAAGAACCCCGTCCGCCGGATGCTGCAGCCGTCTTCTCGGCGCAGACATCTATCCTGTGCTTAACTGCAGCGACATTCGTCGTGAAAAGACATTTTTCCGTTCCTCTGTTGATTCTTTGAGCAAACTTCTCAGTGTTAACTCTCGGCTCTCTTTCGATCGATGGAACAATCTGGTGCCAAGGAACGCCGCTCCTGGAGACGCTTCTTTCTGCCGCGCGGTCCGCGTGGAAACCTTGACCAACAATGCTGATTTCGCCAAAATCTATCGCGCTGTTCCGGAGCGAGTGGTCAGTGAGAGTGACCAGTACGGTAGCTATGGCATAGCGTTGCCATTTGAGAGCCAGCCTGTTTGTCGCCGGAGAAACGATTTTAGTCATTACGGCTTGGGGGACGCCTCTGAACTTGCAGAGAGGGTGATGCCGGACTCACCTCAGAAAGAATCGTGCCTAGCGGTAAGATTGGCTTGTGGCACAACGGAGCATTCAGCAGAATGGTTGCGAGAATCGAGAAATAAGCAAGCACTTTCTATTGCCATACTATCAGAACAGTTGAAGTCTCTGATCGAACAACCAACCGATCTTCTCTCCCCCCAGTCAAGCTCGCATTCTCTGATATCAGAATATGCCAACGTTGATAACGCCTCCAGCGGAAGTGTGAAGGCTGACGCACAAAACGAAAGCACCTCTTGCATGAAAACGATACAGTGCGAGGTTCTCGGCCCTGACCTTTGCACTGACTGCACTCGGATTCGCAAGTCACATCGCCAGCAGCAAGAACAAAGGTCGTTGTACCCAGGACTGGAAACTCACCCACGCAGCTTGGTGGCCCCGCAAAGAATACGACGACTGAACGCTTCCTTGCCGCCTGCCTTCACCAGCCAGAAGCATGTATTGAACTGCGGTTGCGCGATTAACTTGCATCGCGATTTCTTGTTTCCGGCCATAATTACAGATCACGACATTCATTCGCGTTTGTGTGCTGCCCCTGCGGGACAGTGCGGCGAACGTTGTAACAGTCACGAGCCTCAGTTCGCTCTCCAGACGTCAGACACGAAGAAAGCAGGCAGGGCAGATGTGCTGACAATATCACACAGAGGTCACACCAACGAGACGTCAGCAAACCCCACCACTGACATAAAAGTGACTGTTCGCTATACCATGCCTTCGCCCGAACCAGACGACACTTTTCTTACCTGATGCCTTCCACTATGGGGGCGGGGTTGTCCCATCTGTTCTGTGCGTATAACATTTATTTCAGACGATGCCAATGATTCGAATCTCATGCACTAACACTGGCTTAATGGATGGCTTTCTCATTCATGCTGGAAATATTGAGAGACTAGGATTTCGGGATATTAGAGGACCCAGTATTAAGAATTGTCTTAGATATAATGACTGATCCTAAGATTTCGGGATAATAGTGGACCCAGTATTAAGAATTGTCTTAGATATAATGACTGATCCTAAGATTTCGGGATAATAGTGGACCCAGTATTAAGAATTGTCTTGGATATAATGAGACTTAGACTAGGATTTCGGGATACTAGTGGATCCAGTAGTAAGAATTGTCTTGGATATAACGAGATTGATCCTAGGATTTCGGGATACTAGGAGATCCAGTATTAATAACTGTCCTAGATAAAATGAGTCTGAGACTGGGATTTCGGGCTACTAGTGGATCCTGGATAGTATTAAGAACGTCTTTTCTTTTTTCCTGTGTAGGCACACACCCACCCACCCATCCCCACCGCACACACACATACACACTTTTGCGTGCAGCATTCTTCGAATTTAAAGACCATTGAAAGTAGAAGTTAAACAGAAGTGAATGAAACAATAATTAAATAAATAAATAAGGGTTCCAACGGACTTTGAGCACACCCTTTCATATTCTTTAAAGTTTAAACGCTTCCTGATTGTACATGTTACACGTTAAAGGAATAAAAGCTTCCTGATTGTACATGTTACACGTTAAAGGAATAAAAGCTTCCTGATTGTACATGTTACACGTTAAAGGAATAAAAGCTTCCTGATTGTACATGTTACACGTTAAAGGAATAAAAGCTTCAGTAACGCGTCCGGAGCACTTAAGAAACACTTCCATTCACAGTAAAGCTTGTCCGTAAAGCAATTTTTATTTTCAGTATTGCCTTCTAATTATGTATGAAATAATTCCTGACTCTATATGAAATACTTTTAATTTATTTAGTATAGTAATGCTTTCTGATTTTGTATGCAACAAATTTTATTCCAATAATTGTTTCTTGACTTTTTTTTTTAATTTTTAGAAATAATTTTTTATTTGATGAAATTCTAGACTATTTATGAAACCTTTTCAATTTAGTATAACTTCTTGATTGTTAATGTTGAATTTCTCGTTGTCAGCATCGCTCCTTGACTGTTTCGAAACATTTTCATTTAAGAAGCGCTCCCTGAGTTTGAAAGAAAAACTTTAAAAATGTCAATAATAGCGCTTCTTGATAAGTCTGGAGCACTTTCCTATTATAGTAACGCTTTCGACTAAGCATGAAACACTTTTACATTTTTACTAACGCTTCGCGTGTGTGTGTGTGTGTGTGTGTGTGTGTGTGTGTGTATGTGTGTGTGTGTGTGTGCATGCGAGTGAGAGAGAGAATTTTAGAGTAACGCTTCCTGGTGCGTATTAAAGTCGAAATCAAACCGAATGCAAAAGGTTAAGCCTAAACAAGACTAAACAATAACATAAAAGTGCGGCATTTAAAAAAAAAAACTAATGATTAATATTATTCATTCCGTATTTAAAACTTCTTTTTCTTGTATTTGAATCAGAAAGTAATAGTTGTACAAAATATATTTATTAAAGTAAATAAAACTTTTATGAGTAATGAAAGATTCTTTTTTTAAAAAAATAAGAATTACTAACGATTGTGTTTCCTGTTGGTTACAAAATATTACATTGTTGCCGATGTAGATAATTTACTTTCCCAACCTAACCTGAGTGTTGCTTTGAATAGAATTGTTCAAAAATTCAAATACAGGAAATGATGCTACAAGTAAGAAATAAATTAGATTACACACACACACACACACACACACACACACACACACACTCACGCATAAATATAAATAAATAGATAAATGCATATATATATATTATATAATCCACATTCTATAGGTGAATACTTATCTTCAGTTTGCACTAACTTCTTGTCAAGAATGCAGAAGTCCTACCAATCCTCAGTAATCCCATTATTGTTGAAGTGACATTTCTTAATCTATTACTACTCTTCATTATATAAAACAAACCCACAAGTATTTTAGCACTATTGATATTTGCTATTTAGTAGCCTATCTCTAAGCTCAGTAACTTTTCATTCCTTTTCTAATCCCCGCCCCCTTTAAAAAAAAAATTATAGCGCTGGTTGTTAAACTCAACTTCTTGAAGATTGAAGAGTAGTTAAAATGAACGTTTCAAAAATTTACTCACCCACTGAACCATTATAGCACACGGAATAAAGATTTTTTCCCCAACCCAACCCAACCCACCCCTCCACCCCATTCCCCATTATCTTCCAACCATGAAGCATTTACCGTATTGTTTGCACCTATCTTCCCGTAATTGTTGATGTTGCTTCAATTAAACCAGCAAATAATTGCACTGAATTATCTGCGCTAGGTAATAGGATGTCATCTGTATTGTAAGAAAGACAATAATTTAGTATTTAAAAGTAGGATGTCATGTGTATTGGAAGGGAGACAATAATTTAATATTTAATAACAAACAATTAAAAGAAAACTAATAGGGCCTTGTTTTACTATTTATTTTCCATTTTTTAGCAAGTTGCTTTTAATATCAAATTGATCATTTACTCAATGGTGTATTTACATTTGTAGATCATTAATTGTAGTTAGTAAAATTAGTAAGAAATGAACATTTGAATTTAATTATTGTACAATTAATTAGTCCAATGGCTACAGGAGCTAGGAATGTGGTATGGTGGTGAGAAGAACTTTACAGCTAGGTGGTTAAAAGGAATGTCTCCCCCCACCCAATCTCCAAAGAGATCAAACCTTAATTCAGTCTTGACAAATGCACAGAGAGATCCATTACTTGGCTCACAGAGAGCCAATCTTAGATATAGGAGCGTCTGAGTTCTCAGAGAGACGGGCAGTCCACTTTAAGAGCTGAAGAAAATGATCAACAGCAAGAGACCTGATTAGTCTCTAAAAACTTTGGCAATCGGCTTCTAGAGCAGCTGGAAAGAAATATGCTACAGCACCGGACCACAGCGGAAGTTGACAGTGGTGACTCGGAAGAATTCCAAGCAATCCGCACATCAAATTCCAAACCAAATTTCAATCTACCTTTAAAATAAAAATTCGTTTACTTACACTTAAGATTTCCTTGACACAAAGATATAAACAACGTTTCTGACATGCTGTATGTATTATGGGAAGCATTTTACTTAGATTCTTAAATGGGGTGTAAAATGTGAACACCGCCCGAAAAACAAATCGATTCCGTTTTTCAAACGATTGTTGCTGTTTAACTGAGCTGACATTCAGTGCTGGTATTTTATTAATTGCTGTGCAGGCTTTGACGACACTACTCGTGCCATGAAGTATTGACGCACGAAAGCAATGGAGCTCAGTTTGATAAAATCGTTAGGGATTCTAAATGGATGTGTAAACTATATTTACGATTACGTGCATTCACACACACACACACACACACACACACACACACACACACACACACACACACACACACAACATACACTCCCCACAAACACACCTTCTGGCTGGCCACACGTGTTAGAAAGATGAATGATAGATAATGTAGAATAGAAGAGTGAAAGTTCTAGAAGAAAGTTTTAGTGTTCTATGTTTTAGAATTGGCACTCTATTGGCACGCCAAGTACTTGCCATTTCCTTGTGCCTTGTTGAACAATCTTCAGTGCAGGCCACGGCTGAATGAATCCTCTACGGAAGCAAAACCCAAATCCTGCGCTTTGCCAGTTTGCTGAAAAAGCTCATGCAAGAACCGACAAGCCAGCACAGTAAACTTAACCACCAGCCCCAGCAAGTTTAAAGGGACACATATAGACAAAAGCTTTTACTCTGTTGCACATTGGACACTATGAAATTATTAATAGGTCAAAATGCAGGGTCACATCACTTTGAGTTTGTAATAATTTTTCTGCCATCATTATTTAATTTAAATTAAGTAAAATTTTCATCTATCCCTAAGTTGACTAATAATTACATTTTCCTTCTAACTGTTGTCTTCGTCTTATATCAGGTTGGGATTGTGTGTTCGTAGCCGGTTTTTGTTGTTGTTGTTGTGATTATTAATACACTGGTGCCTCTATGTATCGCGGACCCCACATACAAAGCCGACAGCCTTTGGACCCACTCCATTCTTTTCTAACCGTCCAGCGTCTTCAAATTACATGTACAGTTAATAGCATTGTATCAAATCAAATGGCTCAAATCGACTCAGCTAAAGAGAAAAAAAAGAAAAGGAATGAAACAAATCACATCTTTTTTCAACAAATGAATTGAGTAAACTTTCATGTCGTGCAAGAGACTGCATGTTTTGTTAATACAAAAAAATCTGTATATACATGTTGTTTTTTAATTTAGTCCAGTGTTGTGTTTACATATGCTTAAATTACATGGCTTAAAGTACATGTGAAGTAGGGTGAACCATACGTTGATAAACAGTAGCCGCCATTTGAAATGGGCTTTTCATACGTGACAGAAAGGGTCCTTCGTTATAACACGGCCTTACGTACAACTGTAGGACCGCGTTATATCGATGCACCAGTATATTTATAATACCTTTAACTTTCAAATACTTTACAACTCCTGACAATACGGAAGTGTGAATGGACGTGTGGTTGTCCACTTTAGGGTTTAAATGTGATTAAAACTTTTCAAATATCTTTTTTAAATCTCCACGCCACACTGTCTGCAGTGTATTCCCCTTTCTCATCCGTGTGGCTTTCTGATGAACCTTTGGGGCTGGACTCGGTCGAATGCTCTTCATTCATGCATAAAGCTGCATAAATGGCACAAATAATCAAGAACAATCAAGCACAGAGAACCCGAGCTAACGAAAATAGACAGAAGAAACTAGAACTGGTGTTTTATTTATGCATAAACAGTCCTTGCCGCGGGATTAAAATTGCTGTTCAAACACTCGAGTTACCACGTTAAACCACATGTACTTCCGTTCCAGCACAATGCATACCCCTTAAAACTCAAGCCCAACGAATATCTAAACATATATTATTTCATTCAACTGATTATTAAGCAGAGATTCAACCGTTCGTCTAATAGTTAGAAACTAGTGTCTCGCTTTCTTTGGGAGTATTAAGTTCCAAACTAAGGATTACTGTTTGGGAAAGGGCTGGTGGTGGGCTTGTTTCGCCTGAGTGCCGATGGTAACAACGCTAGAGAGATGGTTCACTGGAATCTGATTTACAATAATGTGTTCTGTTTTCCTTATAAAGAATATGATCACATTATCGAGTGTAAAACAAAACGTATTTTATATTTTCGTAAACCATTTTGAATTTTATGCGTTTATATTACTAATGTTGAATAGATTTTAATCGGGTGGGTCAAAGGAACATCGTTTGATTGAAAACATTGCTGCGTCTTTCGTTTTCACGTCAGAGAGTGACGCAAAATGTTTGATGCAGTTGTGAGGAAGTTCTAAACTATACCTTATATACGAATATAGACAGACAGACCGATTACCTGACGATTGGTTCCCACGTGAATGTTTCTCTCTATATCTGGATTGTATAATAAAAAGAAACAAGATAATCGATGATAACTCATACAGCATTGACCGAAGGCGACTGACATCATCAACATTAACAACACAGCAACACTCTATTATTTCCACTACTATTATGACTACTATTTCTATTGATAGTCCTCCTCCTCCTCCTACTACTACTACTATTACAGCTATAATAATAATAATAATAGTGACCGACAGCGTCGATAGTGATGATAAAAACAACAACAGGAAAAAATCATATTGCATATTTGTGCCTTATCAGAATGGTGATAAATCGATCGCTATTTCAGCATGTTACCAAACCTGATTTAGTCTTTTTTTTTCTTTTAACAAGGACCACTTAAAGATAATCTGTAACAGGATCAATATCCGCTCTGCTGGCCTGGCATGATGTATAATAGGGTGCTACGACAAAAGAGAATATTGCTAATAGTTTTAAAATTGTTGACGTGGTTACCGCAAAAGCCACGTAATATTTTCTGGGAATTCTCAAAAACTGGGGTGTTTGTAAACAACTGTTGCGAGTCACCGAGACGAAGGTCATCGCTCGCGACCCCAATTCAACTTGAGAACATTTCAATGGAATAGATCTTATTGTTGCTTCTATTTGTTCATGAGATAATGCTCGTTTAGATATTTAATATTTCTATTTTACCTTCTCTCTCTATTTCTCTTTTTCTTATTCTGTTTTAATTCTTTATTTATACATCGGGCTATTCACTTTTGCATCTATCTATCTATCTATCTATCTATCTATCTATCTATCTATCTATCTATCTATCTATCTATCTATCTATCTATCTATCTATCTATCTATCTATCTATCTATCTATCTATCTATCTATCTATCTATCATTCCATCTATCTATCTATCTGTCCAAAACAAGAAGAAATGTAGTGCCAAATTTTGTTGCAACTATCCCCATGACCAATGCCAAATGAAGTCGTATGTAAAATTAATTTAGCACTATACATATAACTTTTATAGCTGTATTTGGCAACATGGCTCTGCGTTACAAAGAGCGCTGCAATCTCAAACAAAATTCCGTCAAGTGGACATTTAGTGGAGAGCGTCTTAAATGTGCTTTGCTGGCTCTCTGGACACATACACTACTGCTTATGAACTTAGCCATCGTGCCGTGGTGATATCGGTGACCCATTAAAGCAATAAATCATCTGCAGTGCTTTTCTGTTGTTGTTAACCTTAGCCTGCAAAACACACCTTTGGTGCTGTGGAGTAGATACCCCCTTTTTATTTCCACGTCTGGATCTGACTATTGAAAACGACAAGGAGGAATGGCATACCCACTGTTAGGTAACTCTTGGTTCGTGAGCCCATTGACGCCTGCCTGGCAACCCAGAGCTTTGTATTATTATTAAGCGGCGGCGCGCGTGTCCGGATACACTGGTTAAAAGTTTGAGGAGGTATTTGTGCAGCTGAACGGTCTCACCGAATCTTTTTAAACTCACATACATACACACTGTCATGCACACATACACATACACTCGTGCACACATGCTCCCATTTATCCATGCTATGCATACACATACATATATATATATATATAGGTAACATATGCATACTACGATCACACTCATTTACATAAAAATGCACATACACACATATTGCATATACACCATATATCTCATGCACAAGTATGCTACGCATGCACACACACCTTACACATACATGTTTATGCAAAACACATAATAGAAAGTGAATTTTTCTGCAATTTACATACTGCACAAAACGGACGATCTCTCTCGAATCAGATTTGCGTGACTGAGTATCGTTTCTGTCTCGTATTTCACATACTTCCGAGTCTTGTGTCTATCTTGTGTTCACCACCCTTGCCTGTGACTCTTGTGTTCACCACCCTTGCCTGTGACTCTTGTGTTCACCACCCTTGCCTGTGACTCTTGTGTTCATCACTCTTGCCTGTGAGTCCTTCGTCTGTTTCGAGTTCGAGTTCTTATAAACGTTTATTTATGAGTCCGGGTCTGTCTCCTTTTTGAGCACTTTTGTCCCATTTCTGTCTCCTGTTCGAGCACTTGTCTCTTGTTGAAACACTTGCCCCAGCTTAATTCCTGTGTCTGTCTCGTGTTCAAATACTTGCCTCAGTTTAGATCTCCTGTGCCTATCTCCTCTTCAAACACTTTCTTCAGTTTGGTCCTGTGACTGTCACATATTCAAATAATTGCTTTAGTTCAGGTCCAGTGTCTTTCATCTGTTCGAATACCGGCCTCATTTTAGGTCCTATATCTATCTCCTGTTCGAACACTTGCCTCTGTCAGTTGCCGGTAAATTAATTAAAATCTAGGACAACACAACATTCAAGTGACACACCGCCCGTTGAATCAATGAGCCCCTCACTAAATATAGAACAAAACAGAGACAATATGTACATTGCAAGATGAATTCTACATAAAGTGAAGATGATAAGGAATGTCACGAAAATGAGTGAAATATTAATTAAAGAATTTATTAAAGAAAATGGCTAACAAGTCAATCAATCATACACACCAATTACAATGTAAAATCATCAATCTAGCTTGCCCTAAAAGTCCGTTTTTCTATTTTCAAATTCTCCCAAAAGTTTATCATTCATCTACAGTGTTTATTTTCTTAGTTCTCTGAAACACTAGTATAAATAGAACACACTCCGCAACACTAATGTTCAGGGTAACATTTATCTTTTAACACCACTCAACTGATTGTTGCCTTCATGCCACACTTGCGAGCAATACATATCATAAAGATTCTTCTCTCAGTCCCAACCAGTAAGGTAACTTTAGACCTGGAGACTGTGTACAGACCAAACCAGAGTCCAGAAACCAACTGAGGAATACAATGATAGCCAAATAGAAGAACGTTTTTTCCCCAGCCTACAGCAGCTACAACAAAAGTTACAATAGATTACCAACCCGTGGGTCTGTGATGATAACTTGAAACATCTACAGCACAGAAAGTATTGATCTTATACTAGTTATAGGTAGTGATAAACATCGAGAGGTCAGGTCACAAAAATAGATCAAGATGCAGGCTTGCAAATGTTTAGACCATATAGGTCTGTGGCATTGTCGAAATAAAAACAATCTGCACAGATGGTTACAATTTATTCCTATGGAAAACTGAAGATAGAAGGCAAATGAAGGAGAGAGAGCCAATAAGATACTGCCAAACAAATCGTGGACGAAATATCACAAGCTTATTACGTTCTTCCCATCTTGTGGCGATACTTTCACACACACACACACACACACACACACACACACACACACACACACACACACACACACACACACACACACACACACACACACACACACACACACACACATAAAGTGCGGCAACTTTGATTTCAGTCAGTTTCGGATACTTTATACGACTGAATTAGTGAATAGGCTAGGAATGTCAGAGTTATCTTTCAAGGAAATTGGACTAAGCGCGACGATTATGTTTTCCCCTTTTGATACACGCTCTTCTTATGAAACTGTATAGAGCATGTTTTACGTGACTGAAAGCCTGTGGACAGATTGGTAAAGGAATAAAGCTATGATGGTCATAATTATTTTACACTGCAATTACTATTATAATACACTGTGTTGATTCACTACTACTACTACTACTATTACCACCACCATCACCACCACTACGTTTCTTATGAACACTTAAGGACGCGCATGATATAAAATTATACTGTGTTCACTTTCAGGCGACTGGAGACCGGCCGTCGACGTAATTGACATAAATAAGGGGTTGTTTGGTCTCGCTCGTTTCGACAACATTTCATAGCGAGAAAACGAAAATGGAACAAACACGACGAAATAACTGGCCACTCATTGCTTAAACCAGAAACGACCGAAATTATATATATATATTTATTTAAATCAGTAATGATATGGTGTATTTGCTCTGAAAGGCTCTACCGATCGCATATACAAGCTACTGTCGCGGGTAGTTATCTGACAATCTTCAAAGCACTTCGGATTTTGTCTCACCTGTATGAAATCTGGTAACTCGAATGTCAGAAATGACGACATAAATCGAGGCAGTAAAATATAATTGAGGTAAAAAGGCAATCCTGATAAAAAAATAAAAAAAACAACAACCCCAAACCGAAATCTGTCAGCCATTATTATCTTAGTATATGCTGTACTAAGAGTCGGTTTGGGCCGCTTTAACACATTCACCTGTGTCGACAGCAAGAACACGATTGGACATGATGAGTGGATTGGTAAGTCTTTGTGGGATTTTTCTCTAATTGTATTTTTAAAATTATTGCCTTGAAATCATCGCTCCCTGAGAAGAAACGAAAGACTAAGAGTGTACTTTACAACAGGGTTATGTGATCAAGTCATGAATTTCTCTACATCAGTTTGATTTGCGTTGTCAGCTCAAGCAAAGGTGTTGACAAGACTATCTATCTATCTATCTATCTATCTATCTATCTATCTATCTATCTATCTATCTATCTATCTATCTATCTATCTATCTATCTGTCTCTCTCTCTATCTATCTGTCTATCTACCTACCTATCTATCTATCTATCTGTCTCTCTCTCTCTCTATCTGTCTATCTACCTACCTATCTATCTATCTATCTATCTATCTATCTATCTATCTATCTATCTATCTATGCGACATTAACGAAGAGTAACACTGCATTGGATGACACTCCTTGACTGAAGAATTAAACTAAACAGATAAACAACACTGTTTAACACGTAAGCTCTCTAACACAATTTCAAAAAGTAAACCTGCAGAGCAAATCTAGTGTAGTTGTAAGTGGATTTAATGTGGCATTATAAACTGTTTCATCGCTGTTCTTGCAATGAATTTATTTATGTATGGCTGGAATTGATAGTGAATATTGCTAGAAATGTATACTCATAGTACGGGGCCTTACTAATGCCTATTGTCAGCTCAGGAAACTGACAAGGCTCGAATGACAATTTTCTCTCCCCTGTTTACAAAGCTATTAATCTGCTTGGCTGAGTAAAATAATAAGCACATGAAATATTATACCGGTACAAACTATATACACGTGTGTGTGGGTGTGGGTGAGTGTAGGGTGGGGGGGGGGTGAGGAGAGACTATCTTCGGACCGAGGCTGGAAAAAAAATTATATCGAACCTCTGACATTGACAAGTAGTTCCTCTTAAATTTCTAGTGAAATGATAATTTTACTTTAAATTTGAATTCTCCTTCTCCTTCTCACTCGCACACACACACACACACACACACGCATGCACGCACGCACACATACACACATACATGATGTAACAAAATCCGTTTTCTTGTGAAAAAATTCACTGTACTTATTTATCGATTTAATTTTGTTGCAGATGCCCTTTCCATTAAAGGTGAGTACGTGTAAACCACTGGCGAACATAAAATTGTTTCTCAATAGTTGTATCAGACAAAAGTCGGAAAGACACTCGAGAATTTCCACCATAATCATCCTAATTTTAATTTGTATTGTAATTAACTCAGTGGTTGAAGTCATATAATTATAATCATAATTATCATCAAGAGCAGCTGTCATCAGTTTAAGAATACGGGTTGATTTGGTGACAAGGAGCTCAATTCGGACTTTTGGTGAAATAATATCAAGAAAATGTATTTTTCCTTATGGCAACGAAGCACCATTACTCCCTGTGACATATATGTCTCTCTGTATCTCTCTATCTATCTATCTTGCAATGCCAATATAGTATTTAGATTAAATACTTTACTAAAACAATAATAATAATATTACAAAATGTCAACGAACGCTTCCTCAAACTTATGTCTATATGCAATCTTATGGTACTAATCAACCCTACAAAAAACGCAACAAATATGAAAGAACCAGTTGTAAAATAGAAAAGAAAAGGAAACACAACAAAAACAACAATCTAGTTAAAAGCATTCTCTGACTAAAACAAACAACAACAACAAATCAAGCCAAGCAAGCATCAGAGATCCTATCAAACTCCCAACAAAATCAAAGCAAGCAAGCCATCGGAGATCCTATCAGACGCCCAACAAAATGGCCACAAGAAGTGCCGCGACCGCCGCCGCATTACGGTCCTCGGCCTTCTGGCGACATTGCTGCAGGAAAACGGCGGTGCCATGCTATCGCTTTCTCCAGAAAGACGGGGTTGGGTGGGAGGTTGGAGACCACAAGAGCCCAGGCCGAGACTGGAGCTGCGTCGTTCATTAAAGCAAGAAGGGGGCGTTAGCCTTCATGCGGTTCCCCTGGGATAAAAAGGCAACTGCGTGAACTATTTCAACGAATATCAAGCCTCTCTTGTGGCTTTCACCCGTTGAGTTGATTCAACCGTGATCGTAACTTTCTACATTTGCCACGATGAAAGAGTGCGCGCAGCGCGGTTAACTAAATCAGGAAGAATATTGAAAGAAAAGAAGAAAGAAGGGGTGGTGGTGGTGGTGGTGGTGGTGGAATGGGGAAGTGCTGTTCGATTTCAATGTAAATTCACCGCTTTGCTTTTGCGATCGTAGGGGCAATGTTGAATGTACAATACTGTACTGTGTCGTTAGATCGTTTGGATTCTTTTCGGTTCAAGAACGTGTTCAAGACTCACAGTTATGGAAGGCTCAGCCAGTCATGCCGACGATTAGCTCTGGAGTAATCGGTCAGTTTTGCTAGCGTGTAGTCGTAGTGCAAACGGTCAGTCATGAAGATGGGGATTAGTCGTGGAACATTCGATCTCTTGTGTTAATATTTGGTCGTACTTCTGTTATGTTGACGCAGATGAAGACATGGTATGGTTTCTGCCGGAAGTTCGAAAGATCCAGGAAGTGTCTACGAAATGGCACGAGAGATATAGATGAACAAGTTGTATCTCAGTGGCACCTGTCTGCAGGAAAATAACCGTTAACAAAGGTAAGATGGGACATAATTTATTGACCATGCCGGAGGTTTTCCCCCCTAACGTTTTGTAAATAATTAAAAATTATTTTAATAAATAGGTAATTTCTGACGTGGTTTATTATTATTATTAATGTTGCTGTTCTTAAGTTTTAACCGTAGGTGTATCATTACACAAACTACAAACTCAATCATTTATGACATTTATTTCATGCAAAAGAAATGGTAGGAATGAACAAAACAAACGAACACAATAAACAACCACTAAGGAAGTCATAGTAACAAATCATATCTCACACCTCTTCTCCTGCAAAAAAAACCCTATTCACCCCCCCCTCACCCCCCCCCCATTTCCAAATACACACTTCCTTTCATTCCAGTTAAGAAATATACTTTGGAAAGTAATGAGTTTTATGTTATGACACTTCTTGTTTGTTTGTTTTTTCGTGAGTGTGAACCCAGCATCAAAATTACTAAAACGTTCCTGCATTTTTGAATTTTACTGTATTATTATTCTTTTCTTGAAATTATTTCTATTTTCTTTTCAGATTACGAGATTTGTGTTAGCGAGTGTGTTACTGAGAAACAGAGCTTTACAATAGTGTATGTATATGTGTGTGTGTGTGTGTGTGTCTGTGTGTGTGTCTGTGAAAACGTCATGATTTTCGTCAATGAAATTGCTCATAAATAGACTGCAATTCTTGCTATTATTGGCAGATGGACAATGTATGTGTGTGTAGTATGTGTGCGTGCGTTTGTGTGTATGTGCATGTGTACAGGATTGTGTGCGAGTTTTTGAATGTATATGTATGTGTGCGTGCGTGTCTGCTTGTGGAGTTCTAAACAAAATTTTTAAAAAATCATCCAAGCAATAAAATCTCTAAACGGTAATTTTCAAAAAGAGGTCTATAAATCTTTAAACTTCTGGACAATTTATAGCCAAGCAGAGGGCTATAAAAATATTCACAAAACATCCGTCTTACAAGCTTTTGATTGTTTGAAGAAACAGGGTGGTAGAGTTGTCAAAGACGCTGAACCTCAAATACAGATCAGAGGTTCAAAGCCTTTCTGACCAATAGAGAATTTTCAATGGACATACCGCTTCACTAACTGAAGATTGCCAAACTTAGTATAAAGCGCAGAGAAGCCATTGTAATAATGCAAGAGCTGACAAATACAATGTTTACTATTTTAAGCTGAGTTCCTTTACAGGTAAAAGTGCGGCAACTTGTTCCGTGATACAAGTCGCTCGATTAATCTGGACTGGTTGCCAGTTTCACGAAATTATTTTTTCCCAATGGACTTGTGGCTGGACTCATTTCACTTTCTCTACAGTTGCCAAGTAACACGAAACGCCGAAGACAGATTACATGGAACATATTCCCAAACCTTGTCTTAATCTTACATGCTTTTGAGATATTTTAAGACAGCTGTCACTGGTTATTCTTTCCAGATACTTATCATGGTTATTATCAATAGACTTTTTGCCCCCCTCCCCCAAACCTTGCCTTAATCTTACATGCTTTTGAGATATTTTAAGACAGCTGTCAGTGTTTATTCTTTCCAGATACTTATCATGGTTATTATCAATAGACTTTTTGCCCCTAAAAGCAGAGTTGAATGGTAACCATAAACAAAAGTGAGAAAAAATAATATCTAATTAATACTCTGTTAGTTTGAAAGTCATGTCCACTTGAATGAGAACACTAATTAATACTCTGTATGAAAGTCGTGTCCAGTTGAATGAGATCACTAATTAATACTCTGTATGAAAGTCGTGTCCAGTTGAATGAGATCACTAATTAATACTCTGTATGAAAGTTGTGTCCACTTGAATGAGATCACTAATTAATACTCTGTAAGTTTGAAAGTCGTGTCACTATCTAATCTACAAAAAACAATGACATTGGATGGCGGTAAATTCATGTCTCTTTAAGTGCCAACATCCTCAGTAGATAATTTTCTTTAATCATGATATCATGAATGATATTTTACAAAATAATTCATTTAGAGGTTGCTTTCTTTGTAAAAAGCAGAAATAACAGAAATGGTTTCCCTTACTTAATGGATTACACAAGAAGCAATATATCCAGGTCCTTACTTTTATTTCCTTACTATTACAAATAACAAACCTTTGGATAGCAATCCTCTCCACATTCAGTTACCACTGTCCACTCACTAAAATATATATTTTTAAAAAGTAAATAAATTCCCGTCTCTTTTATTAACTTTTATTAAAATATAAATGAGATGTGTGTTTGTCTTGTGTAAAGGAGATCTTACATAAACGTTTAAGCTCATATTTTTATTTCATTTTATTTTCTTTCTAAAAGGCTTCAATCTTTCAGTGCTCATCAGAAGAAAATGAATTTGTTTAATGGGAATCTATAAATTTAGATGACCTACTAAACGAGAAATCAGCAACAACAACACACGTTATAAGATTTTTAAATTACTAGCATTGACTTTTGACTTATGACAAGATTCATCAAGCCAGGGTGGTGTTATTAAATTGTACTGCGAAATAACTTGCAATTCAGCTTTCTTGCTAAACGTGTAATTAGTATAAAAATACAATTTTACTGTTGTTAATCATACCGCCTTAACTTATAATTAGCTTAAATATGAAAATGTACTGCCCGACTTGCAGTTAATCTCACCGATTTAACGTATAGTTAGGGTAAAGGTAGCCTAACTGCCGGACTTGCAGTTAGTTAAGTTTACCGACTTAAGGTATAATTAGTGTAAAGGTAGCCTTAGCTGTCCGCTTGCAGTTAATCTTAACGTCTACCGTAATTAATATGTAGGTATTTTGTATAAAGGTATAATTTTACCGCTTGACTTGCAAACATTGAAAGTAGGCCTCCGCTACTAATACGTAATCCTCAGTCTTTGAGAGTATTTGCATATCAACGTCAGAGGCTGAGGCCCGTCTGACTATTAGCGTCATATCGCGGCATGAGATACGTTAAATACGCATTAAGGGAGGGGGAACAAGTTCGCGGACAGCGGGGTATAGCGCTTTGGCAGTTTCTGTACACTTTCCGGTGCTAAGTTGACTCTTCTGCTGTTCATATAATTTATCTAAGCGTTGGAGTGCTTTCCTCTTTAAAATTCTTTCTGGCTAGGGAGATTTACTTGTGCGTTCTACATGGTCATGGGAGTTATTGGGGCTTCAATTGTGACTGATATATTTTTCATAATTACCTTTAGAAAGGAAATGTATAAGAAATGAGAACGGTTGATTGATTGTTGTGGAATTCCTTGTGACAAGCCCATTTCGGCAATACCATTATTCCTTGCCAGAAATTAGTTCTCTTTTCCGCCAGCCATTAAATGTGTTGTAAAATGTTTTCGCTGTTTCTCGACGTTCTTTGAAACACGACGCTCGACTTATCGCTATTGACATGGTAATGTGAATAGCGAAGAGAAAACATTTTTGATTCATTTTTTGGAAAAGGTGACTATATAATTTATCCTTCTTTTTTAAGTATGGTTTAATTTTTCAATTCAATTTGTAAATATAGTTGAAATCTGCAAACATAAGTGACATTATCAAAATATGGTTGAAATTGGCCAGTTTATAATGATAATTTGCATAATGACTCATTATTTCTAATGCAGACGAAATTTTATTTGCAGATGACTGCTTCGATATTAAAATTGAATTTTATCCCCTGGCTGAAATAATTTTTTTTAAATATCAGAATCCAGCATATATTTTACCTGTCAACTCTAATTTTTATGCATGAAAATCCGCATTACTTATAAATAAGTTTGTTTTTATTTGTTGCTTGTTAGAGGTTTTGTGTGCATGTGTGTGTGTGTGTGTGTGTGTGTGTGTGTGTGTGTGTGTGTGTGTGTGTGTGTGTGTGTGTGTGTGTGTAGGGTGGCTGGAAAGGGGGAGTGCACGCATTTTGAATGAATTTACTTACATATTCTCGTCCTGCAAAATTCTTTCTTGAGGTATATTTGGTATTTAAAAATATTTTGTAAAACGGAAATCATACGGTTATTGTTCCTTTGCAGGTTATCTCTATCTGAAATGTTTTGTCTTTCTAGGTGGACTGTGTTTTGTCTTTCTAGGTGGACTATCTAGTCTTCCTAGCTGGACTGTCTTGTCTTTCTGTGACTAGTATTTCTAATATTTTGTTTTGTAAAACGATTGTAAATTATTAAATTTTCCCTTATCTAATGGCAAGTGATTTTTATTTTAATTGTCTTGTAATCTGTCCGTCTATGTTCTTTACTAGGGAAATGGGGGCTAGAACTGAACTAGAAATTTGCACTAGCGTTAAATGTACCTAGATGTTTGTGAATGTACTTTTTTTCTGTTAGCTGGTGAGACAGTTGGCATCCATGCGACTGAGAGTACGGGTAAACTTCAGTAGTGAAAAGGGATATAATTTAGAAAAAGATTCAACTATCATTCTTCTCTCGTCCTCAGTTCCTTTTACACACACATATGCCGCAATAGTGATGATTTAATTAATTAGTTCTTTTATGTTTCTGAATATATTTTTTAAAAACCTCAAAGCATATCGAGTATATTACCACCTATCAATGTATTGTTTAGCTTCCTGGTTTACTGAGTTTTGTTTTGTAAATAAAATTGCAGCCATTTTAACACGTCTTTTATGTAGTTCATTGAAGCTAAGTTTTGACTTTATATTTTAATTAATGTTAATTAAGATGGTTTCCATTATGAAAATTGCCCCGCTGGAACTGAAAGAGATGATATTTTTTTAAAACAAACTTTAAAACTAATAACTTCCCCCCCCCCCCAAAAAAAAAAAAATATATATATATATATGTCCTTATTCATGTCTGATTGCTGGCACCCACATCTGAGTCACTAATATCCATACTTATTTAATCGACAGCTCGCCAGAGACTGATGAACAATTCTGCCATGAAAGCAGAAGCAGCTCAAGCCTCACTTCCGCTTCCAATTTCCCGACAAGGAAGTATATCCATTGCAGCATCTCGAAGAAACAGCTCCGTCTTGAAACTAGGTCACTCGCCGCTTCTCACCGTAAGACCTTCCTACCCGGCGTCCCACCACCACCGTTCCTCCTCTCACTCTCTAGAAGATGCGTCACGAGAGCTGACAACAAAATCAGGAGTTACACACAGCCAGACTGACACCAAACGTGGTGGGGTGCATTGGTCCGATGTGGTGGACCAGTCGGACAAACTTCCCGAAAGTGCTAGTCCAGTCAATGCGGCTGCGCAGCTCTGGATCCGCTACACTCAGACCGTGGCTCCCAAGAACGTCTTCAAAGAACCCAAGAGGCGGAACCATTTCGACTGTGGTGACGACAAACAACAGTACACAAAAAAAATATCACTGCCCTGCAACTGCGCATGTAACTACTGCGTGTTTTCTCGCCAGCTTGGTCCCGTCAAAATCTATTTCTCTTCTTTCAAACGACCGCCGCCATCCAAATTTTATCCCCAAGGCGGCAGGCTTAGAGCACCGAGCGACGCGAGTAACTTAAGGAACGAGCAGACTCAGTCACCGGCGCCGAAAACGATGCATGCGGCTGAACACCGCACCGAGCTGAAACTGAAACAGTCTGGCAGAAACCGTTATCCCTTACAAAGATATTCTTACGGACATGGAAATTACAAAAACAAATCATTTCTGTCCTCTGCCCTTGACGGTGAATTCTACACGGCTAAACGTCTGGATAAAGTGAGAAATACCTCATTCTGTTTGGACCCATTTTCATCAGGGGGAAATTACTCTCACCACGTTCATTACCACAGGTGCGCGACTTTAGCAGGTTTTGGACAGAATGAAACTGACGCTGACGTCAGCAAGGGCAACTACGTCACAACTCGAGGGTTGGATATGTTGAGAGGACCAAATAGTCTGTATCGTGAGAGGTCCTGGCGCTACCCCCCGCCTTCTCGTTTACTCCCCCTTCCTAACCGCGAGGCGGACGAGGGGCATCATCGACCGAAAGCAAAGCAAACTGCTGATCGGAAAAAGGAAATATTAGTGAAAATCACGTGACTTTTAATTTTAAAAACCTTAATTAAAAAAATATATTATATGTGTGACAGAAAAAAAAGTCAGTGATAGGGTGTGACGCTAACACCACCTAGTTAATGGTTATTAATGGTTATTATTATTTTTATTATTATTAAACGTCAATAACAAATTACAAGTGATGAGAATCTTAGTTTGTGACCTATGACCCAGGAACAAATCATGTCATACAAATTATAGGAAATTTAGTTGTATAGATGTTGATGGTTTGGGCCACTACTGAACTACAATATAATGTAAACAGAAGCAATAATATAAATTATTTATAACATTTTTAAAATGAAAATGTAGAATCCAAATTATGGCTGAGAACTGAGCAACAGGGGAAAAGAAATGGAGAAAGACAACTTACATTCAAGAGATGAATTTTAATGGATAAATTTTTAACTGAGCAAACATGCTTTTGTTACGCTAAATTCTCAGTACACTTTGAGACGAACACAAATAACGTAATCACTTGGCAAACCCAAACTATAATCCTGGGCTAATGGAGAGGCCGTTGCTGTAAGACAGCGCATTGCCCGGAGCAAGAGAGAGAGAGAGAGAAATTTATGTGCGCACATTTTAAAAGTTATTTATGGGATAGGTGGTGGTGATTGTGGTGACTGTGGTGACTGTGATGGTGGTGCGCGTTACACCCCTGTCAAAGTAAATGGTGAGGAAGTGGAGTTTTGTCGTATAACTTATGAAGTCAGCAAGGAAAGTTTTGCTTACAAATGTCGGATCGTCAGACTGTCGTGAGAACATCGCGTATAAGTTGTCAATGGCGACTAATAACTGAACATTCAGAACGTGCAAAATCGGTCACGCATGTAGAGACAACTCGACCCCGTACTAATTATGGAAGAGGTTTTAGTTTCCCTTACTTCAGCTAGCTCCTTGCACAACTAATTGCGCGAAAGCAAGCATTAGATTTTAAGAGGTTTTGTTTCTTTTGCTTTTTTTTTTTTTTTTGAAGGTGAAATTACTGTTTACAGAGGTAGACTACTCGATTATGAATAACATTTGTTTCTAAAGACACTTAAAGTCTCTCTCATCACACTGAATCTTTCTTCTCCTCCCCGCCACCCCCGTCTTTTCTCTGCTAGAAATATGATGCCTCAAGATTATTTTTCTAGCATTTGAGTTAAATGAGTTTGGTAAGGAGGACTCTATGAATTTCTATCAGTCTAAATGCTTAAATCTTTCTTCTTTTTTTTGTTATTTGTTTGTAGTAAATAATGTCAATCCCTCAATAATTATTTTTCAGATGTGCGTATCTCATCATTTTCTTTTTCTTATCTTATCGTATATTCTTATGTTTTCATTGAATCTAATCTACTATTTATCTTGTCGTATCTCATTTTCTTATTTTATCTTCTCATTCATTTTAGCTGAATTTAATCTCCTTTCCCTATCTTCAGCTTTCCCCACATTACATCATCTTCATCTCTTCTCATTTTATCCAAGTTTCTCTTCTCATAATAAAAGTTGCCACACCACACACCCACTCTTACCATCTGCTTCTCTTCTTTCGTCTCATCTCATTTTATATCCACATCATCTTACACTATCTATCTCGTCTCATCTCAATACGTCTCCTCGTCTCATCTCAATACGTCTCATCTCCCCTCATTACTTCTCGTCTCATCTCAATTTAGTCTCTTCTTGTAAAACCTTACTAATTTTGATATTGCTGCTAAGGATTGAAACCACACATAGCCTACTTCTCCGTAGAGCATAGAGTCGCCAACTAGACACTTACCATTCGAATTTAAAACACAAACTGACTATAAAAAAAACAAAAAACAACAATAAAAGATAAAACGATTGATCTCACTCAAAATAAAGCAGTGTTATTACACGAATGCGCTTTGATTTTTCATTAATGACAAAGAAACACTACGAAACGTAGGTAACATATTCAACAGCCGAGTAAACACTAATTATTAAGAATGCGAACATTGCTGGCAGCTTCAACAATTGATTGTTGGTCAGGTCTAATGTAACTAGAATGTTGACAATTAGTGGCTGGGGTTAGCCGCGTGGATGAATGAATATATATATATATTCAGTAAAACCTTGGTATTAGTATCTATATCTATCTATCTATCTATCTATCTATCTATCTATCTATCTATCTATCTATCTATCTATCTATCTATCTATCTATCTATCTATCTATCTATCTATCTATCTGTCTGTCTGTCTGTCTGTCTGTTTGCCTGCCTGCCTGTCTGTCCGTCCGTCCATCTATCTATCTATCTGCTTATTTATTTAACAACTGAAGGTTTTAGTTTAAATCATGTTAGATTTATTGGTGATATCATTTGCAAAAAGTATCTGATGGATTTTAATTTGTCTGTGTCGTTTTTAATATTATGATTCTTTCATCTATATTATAGTATTTAATTGCGGAAAAGTATAATGTAATATACGTATTAGAAAACAAAACAATATGTCATTAATGAAATAAAATGTATATATATATATATATATATATATATCTTTGGTTTTAAAATATATAAATATATGTGAATTAATGCCCTACCAATAATTATTAAGACATGAATTAATTGAACCTTACTTACAATTACAAGGATGAAAAAATCATTATGTCATATGCTCACAAAATTATTTAAATAAATGTTCTTTACATATTTAAAAAAAATTATTACACTACCATAGTCAAGACTAAACAATTTCATTACACGTATTGCAAGAATATATGCAGTTTTCATATATATTCTTAATTTATGACAGTCTCAGATTGAATAATTGAGATTTTTCACATCATTAAATGGCAACATATTCTACCAATTTATATAGTCAACATATATACTCTGAAAGATTATGCAAAGTCATGAAATGTACTGTAACAAATTATTTTAAGTAATATGATAAAGTACACAAAGTTATCAAAAGCACTTGACATATTAAAGAAAATAATGAAATACACTGTGATATTATCAAAAGCACTTGACATATTAAAGAAAGTGATGAAATGCTGTATGAAAGGCTAGGCAATCTTCGGATGCACTGTGACAGATTATATCATCAAATACACTGTGACAATCATCGTCAAATGCCTACTGACAGAGTATACAGACATAAAAGCACAGAATATATGACAGAGTAGTCCACTGCACGATGATAAAATATCTAGTCATCCAATGCACGGTGAAAGACTATCTAGTCATCCAATGCACGGTGAAAGACTATCTAGTCATCCAATGCACGGTGAAAGACTATCTAGTCATCCAATGCACGGTGAAAGACTATCTAGTCATCCAATTAAAGATGAAAGACTATCTAGTCATCCAATGCACGGTGAAAGACTATCTAGTCATCCAATGCACGGTGAAAGACTATCTAGTCATCCAATGCACGGTGATAGACTATCTAGTCATCCAATGCACGGTGAAAGACTATCTAGTCATCCAATGCACGGTGAAAGACTATCTAGTCATCCAATGCACGGTGTTAGACTATCTAGTCATCCAATGCACGGTGAAAGACTATCTAGTCATCCAATGCACGGTGAAAGACTATCTAGTCATCCAATGCACGGTGTTAGACTATCTAGTCATCCAATGCCCGGTGAAAGACTATCTAGTCATCCAATGCACGGTGTTAGACTATCTAGTCATCCAATGCACGGTGATGAAATATACAGTCATCTAATGCACGGTAACAGGTTATACAGTCATCAGATGCGCGGTAACAGATTATACAATAATCCAACTCATAGTAAGAGATTATACAGTCATCAAATGCACGGCAATAGATTATACAGTCATCAAATGCACGGTAGCAGATTATACAGTCATCAAATGCACGGTAACAGATTATACTGTCATCAAATGCATGGTAACAGATTATACAGTCATCAAATGCACGGTAACAGATTATACAGTCATCAAATACATGGTAACAGATTATACAGTCATCAAATGCACGGTAACAGATTATACAGTCATCAAATGCACGGTAACAGATTATACAGTCATCAAATGCACGGTAACAGATTATACTGTCATCAAATGTGTGCGGTAACAGAATATACAGTCATCAAATGCACGGTAACAGATTATGCATAGATAGTGATCTATACATGTATAGTACACTTTGCTGATGTGTGAATAGATAAAAAATTCATGCATGGATTACATATTATTGACAAACAGAGGCAGTGCCTTCTTAACGCATGGGCACGCTGGGCAGTTGCTCTGGGGCCTCACGAGCATTGGGGCTGCATGCTAGTCTACGTATGTTTCATTTCTGTAAGTGGTTGTGTAGGTAGGGGCCCCAATGCACTGCTTTGCCCGTGGGCCTATAATGTTGTTAAGATGGCCCTGAGCCATACACATGAAGTCCACTTTACTATTAAGTAGCTTCACACTTTCACTTTCCACACCCTTAGTACTCTATCTCTCTTTTGCAAAACATAAACACACACACACCCTGATGCTTGCGCCCAACCGAGAAATGAGTGGAGGTGAAATCCAAATAAATCTTGAGTACTCCGTGTAATGTATTCTGACACATAACAGTACTGTTTGAAGCTCAAGGAGCACTTGACCACCTCGAGGATTCGAATCTGTACAATCCGTCTGCTGCAGCAAAGTTCACACACATGTATCAACAGTTGGTGATGTTACACTCGCACAGCCAACACACACACTTGACAGTTGGCGAGAGTGGCAACATGATGCTTTCAACACAATATTGCACCTCGATAATGACACAAAGTGGTAGTCTTGTCATGATAGTGTAATGCCTTACAAACATAAAAGTGCCGTTTTTGAAACAATATCTGCTACCTAAAATGTCACCTATTTCAGGATGTGCCAATATATTTTTCTTCTAACAGACTCAGTTCAATGTACTGAAACCATGAAACTATATCATTTCACTAGGCACTCAAAGTATTGTAAACATCAAACACTACCCTAGATTTACGCTATACTAACAATACTGTAAACAACACTATCTAATTAACTGTAAGCAGTTAAAACACTATCCTGTATACTCAAAGTATTGTAAACATCAAACACTACCCCAGATTTACGCTATACTAACAATACTGTAAACAACACTATCTAATTAACTGTAAGCAGTTAAAACACTATCCTGTATACTCAAAGTATTGTAAACATCAAACACTACCCCAGATTTACGCTATACTAACAATACTGTAAACAACACTATCTAATTAACTGTAAGCAGTTAAAACACTATCCTGTATACTCAAAGTGTTGTAAAACAAGCGAGCACTATCCTTATGTACTCAGATACTGAAAACAAGTAAGCACTAACCTATATACTATGTACTCATAATATTGTTAACATGTAAATGATGCCCATTGTGCTATGTACTCAAATATTTGTAAATAAATACTATGCTGTGTGCTCAAAGTATTGTAAGCAAGTGTTTAGTACTAACATACTAACACTGCCAGGAACTGACATGGGACTAAATTTGAGTAACAAGGTTCAGATTCCAATGTTTTCAAACTCTCTGTACATCTGGCAAACGCCACAAGGACAGCAGCATGACATCACGAGGCAGTCATTCAGGATAGAACCCTGAAACCATAAATATGTTAAACGTCATATGGACAGAACCCTGAAACCATAAATATGTTAAACGTCATATGGACACTCTAGCAAACATTCAACGTAGAACCAAGAGACATTAATTATATCTATTATGTTCGTTTTTAAGTAATACATGATTTGTCATGAAACATTAATTACATCTTTAATGTTCGTCATTATGCAATAAGTTATTTACCAAGAGACATTAATTACGATATAATATAAAGTTACCTCTGAATCATGAGCCACTTTACACAACACTAGAAAATAATTTAGAATTCCCTCAAGAGAAAGAGAGCAAAGAAGACAGACAGATAGAGGAACTAAGAAAAAGATACTTTTCACCATGCAAACACTCAACAGAGAATATTAAAAGTCATTATACTGAAAAGTTTACATATATATATATATATGTAAAGAGTAAAGTCAGCACTATTCATGTTGCTAAGACAAACAAGGACGTGTATACATATCGTCTGTCGATATGAGATCGATCAGCGACAACAGAGATAAGGAAAATTTGATATGGGGAGTTTGGGTAACAGCATTTTCTAAATTGTGTTTTGGGTGATATAACTGTCAGTAGTATCTTTAACAAAACTTAGCCACAGGTGGCAGACAAATTTAATATTCAGTTTACACGCTGAGCTGAAATATACTGCATCATAAATTTCGAATAGAAGTAATAATAGCATTATAATTACTGAAATGAGTACGTGGTTACCTGCACCAGAAAGAGAGAGAGAATCGAGCAATGAAGAAGAAAACATATTATGAATTTTGTTCATTTTAAGACTCATTATTTTTTTATTTATTAATATTTTCTCACTGTCAGTTCGAAATAAATTGAAACAAGTCTTCTTTTCGAAGGAAGTTTAAACTACCTTCGAACGTCCACCCAACAAAGTGACGGGTTCAGAATAAATAAAGACAGAAGGAAATGCAACAAGTATTGTCATCACCTGTATTCCACCCATAATTCGAACCTTCAACCGTATGGCTGGCCCAGTGCACGGGATAAAGGGGAGACCACGCGGATCACCTAGTCGCTGAGAGAGACTACACATCTTGCAAGACAAGCGTGCACAGTCTCGTAAAGCTGAAACAGAATAACAAAAGAGTAATGACAATGACTTTCTTTTCCTCGTCTTCTTTCTATTTATTTATTTATTTTAAATTTTCAATTGCATCTCTTGCAAAGACAAGTACGTCTAGCCTTGTAAAACTGGGTCACAAAACGAAAAGCTAATAAGAGATACTTTCTCTTTCTCGACCTCTTTCTGCTTATTTATTTTTTTTAAGCATGTCTTTTCTCTGAGTAAAGCTGCACATCCTGCAAGATAATTATTCACAGCCTTGTACAGCTGCACCAAACAGAAAACTAATGAGAATGACTTTTTCTTCTCCCTATTCTGCTTCTCCTTTATTTTCTGAATTATTTTTTTTTTCTCTGAGTGAGGCTACTACACATCTTGCAAAACACATACATATAGTCTAATGTCAGTGAAGGAGACAGCAGAGTGCAAATAAGACTTGTTTTCTTTCTTTCTGTTTTATTTTCTTACTCGTCATATTCTTTACAACCAATCAAGAAGATAGTATTTTGTTACCCTCTGAACCTCATGCTCTTTACAACCAATCAACTCGAAGGTAATAAGATTCCAGAAAAAGGACCTAGTCAGTAAAACAGCATATTCACAGGGATTAACAGAATTTAAAAAAAATCTCTCTTCGATGCCGACATAATTCGTAATACATTTGTAGTAGTAACATTTAATGTTTTTCAGAACATGTAGGCACTGTTTGCTCATACGTCACTTGTGCCGGACCACCACACGTATTTTCTCCTTCATTAGTTGTAAAAATAAAAAAATGCTAATCAACAACAAGTACCACATACATGTAGCTGAATCTAAATGAAAAAAGAAATTGGCTGACTACATTAAGCGGAAAAATTGTTATGTTGTTGGAGGAATAAATTAGATTTAGTTTACTCTTTAGTAGCAAAGCGTTCGCGAATAATTACCCGTTTGTGTTTTCTTTGGGCAGGACTCCGCATGAGCAGGGTCTCCTTTCAGAGAATAAAACAGATCAGTTGACCAATCTCTGCTGCCTCTAAAGGAGTTCAAATCTCGTAGACTTTGAGCATGGGCTCCATTGATATACTCGACATTCTTGTACTCGTCCACGGCAAGTTCTGTCATCGGGGGCGACACTGCGGAAACTGGTCTGGAGGGGGGAGGCTGGGTGGTGACTGGCTGTCTATTAGCGTTGAGGTTTGGACAGTTGACGTATATGACATCATCGGCCTCCGACTGCTCTTCCATGGTTGGGGAATGTGTTCAGACGTGCGTTACAAGAAAATGACGTCAGACAAGTTCGTGTCGCATGCGTTCAATGCAGTTGATATTTTGTCGACATAACTGTATCTGCTAAAGAATCAAAGGGAGAAAATAATTTTTTTTTAAAAAAAGAAACAAGAAAATTATAGAAAGAAATCAATATTAAGTAGAAATTGAAGAACATACGATGTGAAACCAATGGAAAACAATGACGATCGATCAGTATAGAAAGACAGTAACACACACACACGCACGCACGCACACACACAATGTATCCACACTTATTCAATACAATACACAAAAAAGATAAAATTATGCCTTTGTTTATATACTGAAACAATCTGAAAAAGTATTTGACAAGATAAAAAATAAAATAAGATGATAGCCTTTGTTTATATATTGAAACAATGTGAAAAAGTATTTGACAAGACAAAAAAAAAATTATAGCCTTTGTTTATATATTGAAACAATGTGAAAAAGTATTTGACAAGACAAAAAAAAATTATAGCCTTTGTTTATATATTGAAACAATGTGAAAACAACGACAAGATAAAAAATAAAATAAGATGACAGCCTTTCCGACGTAATAAATAGACGGATGGTTCTAACAGACGAACCACCTTACGGATGGACGATTGTTAGGATAAAATAAAAGGTACTTAAGCACTAAAGTACTTGTGCATTCATATACTTTATCTAGACACGACCAGATAACTCATTCGACATTTATCCATAAATGACGGAGATATGGATGGTTACACGGACTGACAGATGGAAATAGGGACAGTAGGATAAATAATATGTAACTGCATACTAACAGAAAAATGGAAGGTCTGCCAACATAAATTTTGTGACATGTTAACAGCTGCAAAATCCCGATGACAATTGTAATCGTCATGACCCCAGCCTCCGCTAGATATTTACTTGTCTGTGACAGTTTGACCAGTTAGCGAGGCACACACATCTACAGGTACACACACACACACGAGCGAGCGCGCGCCTTCACATATACACATATATGCACACACATACGCACGAACACACATACATGCACTTACATGCACACGAGCACACATATATAAATACATACACATGCATCAATACATACAAAAGTAGTTAAGTTTCAAATGTTTACACATAACAACACATTCTGTAAATTAAAAAAACCTACTATATACTGATATTGTCCTCATACAGTCATTAACAGATTAAAAAATATAATAAATGTAAAATTGTGGTTACTCCCTTAAAGAGCTACTAAGATTTGCCATCGACTCTGACTCAGATCCCTCCCCCCCAAAAAAAAAAAAAAAAAAGAAGAAGAAAAATTAACAAACAACCCCCCTCCCCCAAATATATATATATACAAGCAAACAGAAATGCAGCTGTTTTTCGAATTGCTTAAATTTTATTTTCCGCACGTAGTAGTTTAAGAGATTGGAATAATTACTTTTCAATATTAACTTCAGTTTATCTCGAAAAGATTGCTTGTGATTTCCGGTTTGGGGCTATTTGATATTCTGTTCAATGATTCACTTCTGACGTCTTTACCGGTTTGGGGTTTCTATACTTGATAATAATTCTACTTAACGGTTCGCTTCTGACGTCACGTGTGCGGTCAGTATTATTGTTGACGATTTCGTGCCACGTTGAGCCACTTGTCTCATCGTGAGATTTGAACATTAGATTAGTGGTTCTTAATCTTTTCTTGAGTCACGGACCCTTTTGATAAATTTTGTGTCACGGACCCCTTTGAAATTTTTTTTTGTGAGTCACGGACCCCTTTGAAATTTTTTTTTTTGAGAGTCACGGACCCTTTTGAAATTTTTTTTGTGAGTCACGGTCCCCTTTGAAAATTTTTTTGAAATTTATTTCTTGAGTCACGGACCCCTTTGAAATTTTTTTTTTGGTGAGTCACGGGCCCCTTTGAAATTTTTTTTATCACGAACCCCTTTCAAAATCTGATGAAAACTATAGACCCCCTCCCTAGAGAAAGTTACATATAATATATAAATAGAGTGACTTTCGCGGACCCCCTGAAGCCCAGGTTAAGAACCTTGCTCTAGATAAAGTTTCGCTTGGCTAGTTTTGTGTTGCACGAACACACATTAAACATTTTTACGATGCTCCGTCAAGTGAGGCAGCCGAATGGTAAAAACACAGCACAATATAATAAATAAATATCTAACCAATGTAAAATGCGAAAAGCGAATAAGGCTTTAAAGTTTAAATCAAGGCAGACAGAGAAGAGTCGGGTTCCTTTGTGCTGTCAGTTTTAAAATATAATTGTATGTATTGCAACTGTTGTCCTGGAGTGCGTTACCTTTCTATCGGCAATTTAATTTACAGGGGTCGTCACACGAAATAAAAATGTAAGAGTATAGGCCTAATTATTTCCAGTATTTACTTAGGTCGTGTTTATGTTGTTGTTGATTGTTTTATTTTAAATTAACCACACGCCGGCAAACAATCACATTCTGGTTCAAAAGTGTTTGATCTCTTCGCCAATGTGGAGACTGAAATGTTCTGGGACAAGGCGAGGTGTGTTTCTGTCTTGAATTGTTGATTGGGGGGGGGGGTTGATTGGTTAAGGAATTATGGGACCGTGAATATCTTCAGTCATGTTTATCGATGCAAGGTTTAATATTGGAGCTTTGGCATTCAATCTTAAGTAAAGATAATTACAACTTAAACATAAATTGTTTAGTAAGCGGTTTATGTGTACATATTCTCAATGACGGGCCTATATAAAATGATTAGGGCCCCTTAAACAGTAAGTTTAAGGAAAAGAAAAATAACAACAATAAGAGTCACACTTACCAAGAGCACTTGTCAAAAATCGTACTATCCAGTCCATGAACGTTATACATTGCAGTCAATGACTGTACAGATAGGGACTAGAGATGTGTGCACCGGATACTATGATTTACACCCGTCTAGAGTCTAGAGAGGAAACAAAATCACTTGTCTTAAGGCCGCTATCACTAACAGGCATGCAAGCAGACATTTAATACGAGACACCACAATGACACCACAATAACACCACAATGAAACCCGATCGCGAACAGAGCGTTTCACAAGAGCGAGGAAGAAACAGCCCCCCCCCCCAAATAAAAAGTAAAATAAATGAAGGTAAACAAAGATGGGTGACAGAATGAACGTAGATGGGAGGGTCTACGTGTAGGTGGGGCTTCACTGACCTATAAATGAACCGATTTCCATCTCCTGTCACGGTGAAAGAATGACAAAAATTAGTAGTACGCAATGCGACTGTTGGACACTAAAGATCGGAGACTAAAACAAAATCATAATCGTTATGAGTGCGTGTATAAATGTATATGCGTGTAGTATTTGAGTACATGTGATGTCTGGGGTGTATGGCTATGTGGCGTGTGTGTAAGTATTTGTAAATTTTGGTCTGTGTGTGTATATGAATTTATGTGAAATGTGTTTGTGGGTGTGGTGGGTGTTTTTGACCAATAGGTCAGAATTCACGACACGTGGCAACTATAACTGCACTTCTTATAACAGCATATAAAACCTGGAGAAAAGGTAGACAACTCCGCGTTATATAATCGATAATCAAAACTTCTTCTTTTTTTTTTTTTAAATCAGTGTGCCGATAATTAGAAGAAGAAAGCTGAGAGCACAAAATAAAAAGCAAAACTTACTGCCCTTGAGTCGTAATATAAATAATATTATATTCACATAAATTAATACTTATAATTTTATGCTAAAATTGCCAACGATCATTGCACAACTTCTACTACTACTACTTATTATTATTATTATTATTATGAACATCATTATCACAAGTGAGATTCCGTGTTAGATGCACTGAAAAATCAGTGGAATACGCTGTCTACTGCAGGCAGACACGGACACTGATGAAACATGATGAAACATGATGAAGATAGGGAAACAGCGAACAACCCGATAGTGAATCTTTCCATAGTCGATACGGAGAAAAGCCGATGAAACACCATCACGTGAGAAACGTCTGAGAGAGTACAGGTTAAAAACTGAAAGTGAAGAAAGCACTCACCACTAGCGCCTAAAATGTCTTAGAGAGGAATGGTTAAATAAAAACTGAATTTATAGCACTCAACACTGCGACATTCATGCCAAGCGTTCAGCATATAAAACCTACCCGGCAAGGCAGAGAACCCCATTTAAGGCACACACTGTCAGGATGAGACAACCGGATCACGCTTGTGTGACATTCGAAAGCCACGTCCAGCTCGAATAGAATTCCTCACACGTCACACAGCAACGATACAAATATCTCGTCAGCAGTGAGAACTGGTGCAAAACACGGGTGCACCAACCAGAAGTACACACCGACAAGGAGGACGTAGAAATAGCGAGGATCCTTCAGATAACAAGTCGTCAGTTCCCGCACCTAAAGGGCAGTCACTACGGCTGACAACTAAGACAAGGCCTGCAACCTATTCGTGAAATCAGAATTGTGTTTGAGTATTATTAATTTGATGTCGTGAATCGATACCACTACATCTGGTGACCTGCCGGTTAACAAATATGATCTAAACATTACGGCGACTTATTTACTGGCTAGTGTTCGGGAAACGTTATGCCGGTTAACAAATATGATCTAAACATTACGGCGACTTATTTACTGGCTAGTGTTCGGGAAACGTTATGCCGGTTAACAAATATGATCTAAGCATTATGGTGACTTATTTACTGGCTAATGTTCGGGAAACGTTATATAGGCGTATTTGGTTAGGAAAATCTCCCAAATCCACCCAAATGCTTGTGCTAAGAAACAATCTTTAAAACAGCACATTTGTATTTAAATTGTATATGATTCATCATCATCATCATTATCGTCGTCGTCATTCTCACATTTTGTCATTAGTAACAGGAGGGGTTTGAAGAGTGTCTGCTCATAGTATGGTTGTAGAAGCTATCGATGTTCAAGTTGCTTGAATGAAATCTAGAAGAAAGAGATCATCCTCGCGACCATATCTCGAGTACCAGTAATATTATCTCCCCTCATCAAGAAATATGCGTTTCTGAAATAGTTATCGCCCCTTCGCAATCGTTGTGGCAATTGATATTGTATTGCGCATTTACATGGACTTGATTTACTCTAGACTTTTACACTTTTCACTCAGACTGCCAGCACTACCGACCACAAGTTTTCTCCACCCGTCCACGAAATCGGTGACTGTAGTTAAGTGGACATAAAACAAGTGAATCAATCACCTTTTCTTTCCTAAGTAAACTCTATTTTTATATTTTTGCTGTAGCTTTGATGAAAACTATGCAGTAGAATTTAATTTTTATTTTTAAAACACACACACACACACACACACACACACACACACACACACTGCGCACGCCTCAACAATCGAGAATAATGGAAGCTAAAACAGAAACAAAAAGAATGTTTGTAATCTCTTCTTACAATATACATGTATTCGTTTTGTACTAGTGCGTGTGTGTAGATGTGTGTATGTGCACGTGCGTGCTTTTATGTATGTAAGAGGGAGTGTTTGCATGTGTGTGTGTGTGTGTGTGTGTTTATAAAGAGGCGGAAATCGTTAAAACCTTGACTTACCTACGCGTACCCTGGCAAAGTGGTGGTCACTGAAGTTAGCTTCAAGGGTGCATTAATACCTGCTCCTGAAAGTTAAATCCGTTTCCAAGGGCGTCGCCAATAGTAATGTCATCACGAAGGAATGTTGTCATGACTGACAATGACCTAGTACTGACTTATTTGCATTCTTTATAGTTACTTGTGTCTATGTTGCGCATGAGTGAGTGTGTACAAGGAGAAAGGCGGAGAGAGCGTGTTTGTATGTGCTTGTTATGTGCGTACGTGCATGCTGAGCGATCGCGAGGACTATCTCTGTACAATTGAAAATAAGATTGTAAAAACTAGACTACAGGGCAGCCACCCCTTGATCCAGCCTTACACACTAGCGCAAATGGCTTATCAACACATCCACAAAACGCTTCTTTCAGGATGTTGCATGTGAGGTTGAAAACCATTGTGTGATATACAAATCCATTACGCTACGCAATTTGAATTAACTGCATTTTTTACATTTAGCACGTAGTGTCAAATACCTTTAATATTTTTTATAATGTACATGTAACAGATTGTCTTTAGAATAATGTACATAACAGTGTGTACGGATATGGTGTATTGAAGACTCGTGACTGTTGTAGCTCATACTGTATGCCTACCTATTCAACATGTTGTACGACATGACTAACTACTAATTTCCTTTAAAATTATCGGCCACTTTGCTAAGTATTGAATTGAGGCTGTCAAAATAACATCTGTCGCCTGACCCAGACTCATACACACTCCGAACTCACTATCGCTTAAGGGAGAGAATGTAAGCATTAAACAGTGCGTTCCTCTTGGCATAAGCAAGCACTAAAGCACACACACACACACACACACACACACACACACACACACACACACACACACAAACATGAGCGCGCGCACGGCATAAAAACCAATAAGTATTACAAACTTAATGAATTATGTCTTAATTTTGCAACCCATAATTTTGAATAAACATAAGGAACAGAAAGAAAAGAATATACCATCCGTTTCGATAGTGAAAGCCTAATTTAAAAGAGGCACACTTTCAACTGTTACACACGTACGTACTTCTCACATAAACGTCGGGACTGCTTTGAGATGGAGTGTTTGAGTAAGATGTATAGTGAGCCATAAACTGGACACACCAGATTATAGGTACCCAGCAGGTAAGGGAATATTGAATACCAGGATTTCATTTTTAAAAAAAGAATATTTTGCAGCTGTTTTTAAGAAATGAATCATTTGGAAGAAGCTAAATACAAGTTGTATCATTTCAACGAATCACGGCCGACATCGTTGTTTGTTAAAATAGAATGTAAAAACAAAAACAAACAAACAAAAAAAATCATACAGAACACGGAGCGATTACTGGCGAAGTAGCTCCCCATACCCTAACTTCGATTGCTCTCCCCATACCTCACTTCGATTGCTCTCCCCATACCCTCACTTCGATTGCTCTCCCCATACCTCATTTCGATTGCTCTCCCCATACCATCACTGATTGCTCTCTCCATACCGTCACTGATTGCTCTCTCCATACCGTCACTGATTGCTCTCATACCGTCACTGATTGCTCTCTCCATACCATCACTGATTGTTCTCCCCATACCGTCACTGATTGCTCTCCCCATACCGTCACTGATTGCTCTCTTCATACCGTCACTGATTGCTCTCTCCATACCGTCACTGATTGCTCTCATACCGTCACTGATTGCTCTCTCCATACCGTCACTGATTGCTCTCCCCATACCGTCACTGATTGCTCTCTCCATACCGTCACTATCTCTTACACAAATGCTGTTATGCGTCATACTCACACAGAAACAGCACGCCACAACCATACACCCACACACATCCACATGATGCTGCACCTGCACGCATTACCATACTCACGCACACTCATGTACACAATATCGCACTCACACAATACTTAACTCAATACCACACTCGTGTACTTAATACAGCACTCACTTAATACCACACTCATGCACACAATATCGCACTCACACAATACTTAACTCAATATCACACTCATGTACTTAATACAGCACTCACTTAATACCACACTCATGCACACAATATCGCACTCACACAATACTGCACTCACATAATACGGCACGCATGCACTCAATATCGCACTCACACAATACTGCACTCACTCAATACCTCACTCATGCACATAATACCACACTCACATAATACTGACACATGTCAACACTAATTCAAGCAGACATAAACCAACACTCGTACACACAAACACACTACACTCATTCATACACAGACACATTAACTCACACAACGCCACAGTAATATATAACAGTCACAACTCCCACCAATAAAAAAAAAAAAGATAACCTCGGCAGCTCACATCTAATGTAATACCACTATCTTCTCAACGCCTATGCACTACTCACCTCTCTGGCCCCCATCCCCACCCCTTTGCTGTAGTGATACTCATTGACAGAATTGTGGATTGTGGTAATCAGTTTGGACTTTTTGCTTCGATTCCTTTTTCACAGATGAAACTGGGAAGGAAAAGAGGGAGGGAGGGTGTTCTTTACATTTATTTATTGCCTTATGCAAATCAGTTGTAGGGCGATACTTAACATTCTCACTGACTGGCTCTCTCATTCTCTCTCGCTCTAACACGCACAAACACACACACACACACACACACACACACACACACACACACACACACACACACACCCCCCGCTAATATAATAGACAGTGTACATGGGATAGCATAATTTAACTAAGTCACGAGCACTTACTGAATTAATATTGCTTTAAAGTGAGAATAAGTACTTTCATTTCTGTTTTTCATATAAATTATGAAAATTGTATGAAAATTCTGGATTTAATTGTGTGTGTCGTGCCAGCTGTCCCACGCACGGGTCATGCAGACATTGATATCATCTCGCAGACAGACACACGCATACAAGTAAATTATCTATTTGTATGCATGTCTTTGCAGATAGGCACTCTTATCTTATCAGAACTACAGTTTTCCCTTTCCCTTCTTTCTTTTTTTTAATTTTTATTTTTGGGTGGGAGGCAGTCCGCTTTCGATGTTCTTAGTTAAATGGGCCATAATGTCTAAACAAATTATAGCTTGGGGATTGGTGGTGGTGGTCAGTGATGGGATGTAGAAGAGGGGAAGGGTACAAGTTACTGATTATTTCCGGATTGAGTGCTCTGGGCAGAGATCACCTTTCTTGCTGACGTCACGCAACTAACTGTCCATAAGAAGAAATGATGAATCCAACCTCGCTAGCCATCCGTCATAATTAAATACGGGCGGTGTCCATGTGGCTATGGTGTGCCAGATAACTAAGAAAACGTCAGAAGGAGTGACCACCCTTGCTAGCACACAGGCATAACAAGCTAGTTAGCATACGGAATAGGCAGAATACGTCAACCTTGCAGATTGTTCCCAATGGATAATAAGCAAGCGGGTCCTAGAACAATAGGCCAGAAGACAAGGTAGAACAAAGAAGTGGTTCATTCAGCCCATGACACACCCAAGAGATGGTGTAGGTGCTGTGTGTGGGTGGGTGGGGGTTGAACAACCATCATCACGGGCAGGATTGACTTGGAGAGGGCTTGTTACTATTCCACTGAAGTATGATATATGATGCATAGGGACTCCTTGGACGTGGCTTGAAAGAGAAAATAAAAGCCCTCACAGTCGAAAGAGATTAAGTTCACCAGCCTCGTTCTGATACTTTAGCGTCCCTCTCCGCATTCTTACACAGCCCCTTTACCCCGGCATACATGGGAGCGCTCCTCACCACCACCACCCCTCGATTAAAGCAGTATGTGATGTGAGACTGGATAAGGTCCTGTATATGAACTACATTTCACAACTCGTCGCGGACGCACATAAATACCTTGGCGGGCGCCATGAAGCCCGAGGGCACTATGGTGGAAACCACTGATCTCTGGTATTACACTCATATGCGACACGCATATATATATATACACACACATACAAAAGAAACACACATATATAAAAAAAAACCCTCCTCCAGCGCTCTACAGCTAGCTACTACTCCTCGCGGCGACTGCTACAAGAGGCTACCACCACCACCCTCCTGCACCCGCCTCCCAACCACTACAGGCATGAAGACCAATACCACCTCCAAGCAGCCACCCCAACCCTCTCCAGAAACAAGTGAGGAGAGGAAGACCCTCCAGAGGACCACCAAAGCCGATAATATCCCAGATAAAAGGCTTCCTGCATCCTCTAGAGAGTGCCCGCGAGGAAAAAAAAAGAAACACACACAACATATAATCATTATTTTTTCCCCTCCAGTGCTCCCCCCTTCCATGTTTGTAATCGAGTTCCGTGGTTCACCGCGCATTAATATAATGTAATTATATATCATTCATGCGATGGCTCTCTAAAGAAAATACTATACATTTAGCGAAGTGCACTTAAAAAGCAAGTTGTGGATTGTTTTCGTAATTTTAGTAATTATTTACATTATTAAATTTACTTTATTAATAGAGACTAAGGGAAGTAATTATGCTAAGGCATGCACTTTTAGCGTTCTGCCCTGGCTTGGTTGCACTGCTTGGATGGATCATAGTGATTTGAGAGATTAGGAGCAGACAACTCGATTAACGATGCCGCATTCAAGATCTTCTCCATCCTAGTTTTTTCCATGCAGCGTGAGGACAGGATGGTGAAGGTGCGTCCAACACATCTATACTTTTGACCATGTGAAATGTCCAAATAGAGGAAAGGAAGGGATAAAGGGGTTAATAGATTAATAATTATTAGAACTAATATTAAGAATTAATAGAACTAATTAATCACCTTAATCCCACACATACTGAACGTTATGAATGCGGATGACAAATCTCATCAAACCTCGGTGCATCATTCAATACAGTACTTTTACCTACACTAACCTCCTCACAGATGAAGGGTACCGCATTTTCTCCTGTGATGGCTGCAACCATCTCTTTGTCTTGACTAGGCAGCCACACCACTCCTGGAGTAGACAGTGATATAAAGGTGCATGTTCAGCTTTTTGCAGAAGTTCACAAAAGAGACAAAGGACACAGAAAGTAAAAGGATTAAACACACAGTCAAACAGAAGATGACTGAATCTTGGGAATAGCCTTATGGGTGTAGTACTCCACCAGCTTCTCTCTCTCTCTCTCTCTCTCTCTCTCTCTCTCTCTCTCTCTCTCTCTCTCTCTCTCTCTCTCTCTCTCTCTCAGACACATTAAAACTGTGCCTGTGAAAATTAAAAAATAAATTCAATTAGATGTATAAAAATAAATAATTTATATAATTAATTTCACATTAAACCATAATTAAATTAAAAAAGAATATCAATTTCCACACTTAGCTATGTTCAGCTCTGCCGCATAGTTCCCAAAAGGCTGGACCGCCAATACATCCATACACACAACAAAATGGCCAGTGATGATTCCAGTTTCCTGTCCTATTTGTAAACAACTCTATGACTAAGCTGATTGGGATCTGTGCTGTTTGCTGAACTCAAAAGAGGCGTTTTGTATGGGACATGTCATAGCCCTGAGCAAGGTTCTATTGTCTGAGGTATGTATATAGAGACAGTTTTTTTTTTGTTTGTTTTTGGGATCAGCTTTTGGGTACTCGACCCTAAGTGTGTGGTACTAAAGGAAATAAAGCGGGCAGTCAAACATCGGTGACCAGGCAGAGAGAGAGAGAGAGAGAGAGAGAGAGAGAGAGAGAGAGAGAGAGAGAGAGAGAGAGAGAGAGAGAGGATAACTATGCATTCCTTCCAAATTAAATTTTTATTTTAATCTTTTCCAGTCCTTTGATTCTGCAGTCTTGAAATGGACTTCAATGACTGGGCTGTCTAGCCTGTCATCAATGACTTCCCTTCTAACCAGGATCACAAGCTGATAGAATGAGAGTCTTCCCTCCACGTCTTGCCATTTGGTGCATGGTGTTTTCCTGTTGTTCCTACTTGCTTGCTTGGATACAAGAGATGCAATGGTATAGGCATCATTTCATGCTGGATCGCTAATTAAGTAACGGCTCTTTTATTGCGCCCTTGATTTCGTCCGTGTGGACTTCAGACTGGTGATATGAGTGGTCTGTAAAGCCACCCCCAGAAAGTCAGTGACTTGTCGACTCGAAATCAATAGAGTGGAGCCCTGTCCGGAATTAGTATTGATATATTTCGATATATTATGAACGAATTAAGTAGTCTTATATATCTTAGAACTGTTTTCACTCATACATCATGATTTTTATTTATTTATTTTGAAGGTTGGATTACACCCTTTGTTAATTAGTACTGACAGGTCATTGTAGAATGAAATTATTCAAAAGCCATTCGCAACTCTGCCAGTGTTCTTCGTTGATATAATGAAATTGGCAAGTCTTTAATTTCTTTTTAGATCAGTCAGGTGGCGATGGTAAGGATAATCATCATCATCATGATCATATTCTTTTTCAACTTCGTTTTTTTTCAATTATTCCTTCATCTAACAGCCAAGAGAGAAGGAAGTACAAATTTAAATAAAGCTTGTTTCATTTGCTGTTATATTTTAATAATTATTTTGTTAAAGAAAACTAAATATAAGCAACCGTGGACTACCAGTTTTGATCCTTTGTCATATGACTAGACCAGGATTCTTTGCAGTTCACTGGTCCGCCGAGAAGGGTTATTTCAGTAAACTGGACTGTAGATCCTCGGCTAAAAGTTCATTCAGGAATCTATTGCACAAACGGAATTGTCTTCACGCATTACAATCACCACCTAGTGGCAGTGATTCCAATCTACGTACCACGATTTCTAATCTCAGATCTTGGTGCTTTTCAATTTCTTATGTTTTGATTATTTATTCTTCCTGCCATTTGTGAGAGCAGCAGCATTCCCCCCCCCCCCCCGCTTTTGTTACTGCTGCTGTTTTTCCAATGAGAATAAATTATTAATTTCGTGGGATTGCCTTTGTGTGATACGTACATTTGTCAAGGGCGTTGAGAATTCCTTTCACTCTCCACTCCATGTGGTTTAATAATTAATAGCGCCTTGCTGTAAGAAGTAATGAAGAGAAAAATAACGATTGTAGTGTTTTATGAGTTATTTCTTTTTTTGCTTATGGTTGGGAATGAGAAAGTTGCAAGATTGATTGTGAGCAGGGACTTATCTGTATAAGTGTGCGTGTACACTGTGTGTAGTGTGTGAGTGAATTCCAACCCCCCCCCCCCGGTCAGCTGATATGGATACTTGTTGTACTTCTGGGGTAAGACGGGTTTAGCTGATCTCTATGGTGTTCAGTTGGTTACTTCTAATTAAGTTCATTAGAATTTTCTTTTTGTATTTTTTTTTCTTTTGCTTTCCCTCTTTATTTTCACAGTTCTTTTCCCATTTATTCCTTTAGTTTGGATGTGCTTGCAGCAAAAGGTGAACTCACTTCGTTAGTAGTTTTTATAATATTTATCAGGGTGAGGGTTGCAGACGGTTTGTTGGGAAATGATTTAATTATTCTGGCTGTGTGGAAAGAGATCTCTTGCAGGATTTTTGTTGCATTTTACGAGTCTGAATTTTGCCTGTGGGTGCCCAGTTTTAAAGCTAGCAAAAAGTATGGGTTACCACGTGAAGCTGATTTGGGGGTTGGCGAAGGAGAGGTTGCCTCTGAAAACAGATTTTGTTGGTGCCCAGTCTTGAGTTACTGCGATGTGAGTGTATGTGTGATGGATATGAAGGAATGGATTATAGGATGATTTCTCCAGTGTGTGTGTGTGAGAGTGAGATAGTGTGGGATGGGTTTATGTCTCTAGAGTGAAGTGTGTGTGTGTGTGTGTGTGTGTGTGGTGGGTTTAGGCCTCTAGGGTGAAGAAGTGTTGTTTGTTTGTTTGTGTGTGTGTGTGTGTGTGTGTGTGTGTGAGAGAGAGAGAGAGAGAGAGAGAGAGAGAGAGAGAGAGAGAGAGAGAGAGAGAGAGAAGAGTAAATTTTTATTACAAACGAGATAGAGTAGGGTGGCGATTTTAAGCAGAAAGAGTGTATATATACGTGAGAAATATGGGATGGAGATTGAAAGCCGGTGTGTATGAGGGTGGAATGGCTGGAAAGTGTGTATGATTGTTCAGGGTATATATCAATGAGCGATATTTTTAAAAACAGAGCCATGGTGGAGAAAGATTCGACTGAGCAGGTGAAGCTTGACTGATTGTATGTTTGCGTGTGTGTGGAGTTTTATTATATGTGTTCATGTGTAGGGTTGAGTTTTAGTTCTATGTGATAGGCTGTTGTGGAAAGTTTTTGAAAACCAAGACTGTTAGAGTGAAAACTGACATGAGTAATTTTAGCTTCCTAACCTAGAGCGGATTTAGTATCAAGTCCATCGGATGGGATGGGAAATCGGGTCATTTGCTATGTTGAACGTGCACTCAAATGGATCCATTCGGCAGTTAATAATCAATAAGAGTAGGTATTCCCCAACCAAAAAAAAAAAAAAAAGAAAGAAAGAAAAATAAAGAAAAAAAGAAGTCTTAAAATGCACTTAATCTTATGAAAGTTTCTAAACCCTTTACAACACACAAAATCTTAATATCAACTACTTAGGCATATAAGAAATCTACTGGTAAAATATTACCTGGTTAGCTCCAGCTCCTATTTAGTAAATTCTTTTGATTAATAAAATATTATAAAGAGGAGCTGGAGCAAACCAGTGATAGAAGAAACAGTCATATTCTTGCTCATGACAAAGATGTCTTGATACAGAGCTATAACAGGCTCGTTTAAGTGTAAACGGGATTTCCGTTTTAGAACACCATCTGGTGTGAGCAGGCTCTCCAGTTTAGAGCATCAGTCTTTCTCTGGCGTGAAACATACAATTTTAGAACATCAACCGCCCTTTGCTGTAAACAGTCTCTCCAGTTAAGAACCTATGCCTTTCTCTGGTGTGAACAGGCTCTCTAGTTTAGAGCATCAGTCTTTCTCTGGTGTGAACAGGCTTTCTGAAAGTGGATTAAAAGCATCATCAAACCACAATTCGCTGTAGTAAAATTGCATTCTTCTGCAACGTTTTGTTTACTTTCAAAAACAAAAGTTATATATCTTTTTATACATCTATCAGAAATAACTTATTAATAATATAATAGATGGTTGTTCTTTTTTTTTCGTACATATTTGGTTGGTTGATTTCTGTTTTACGTCGACTTCCAAAATTCGTTTGTTTTGAAGACAGTAGAGATTAGTTTGGAAGTTATTCATTGTATTTTAAATGTAGCGGACTACGGTAGCTAACTGGTCTAAAATCATTTTGGGGAATTCTTTCCCTTGTCTTACTATTATGGGATGACATCATTTCCGCGAGACGACTTTTCAATTTGATCAAAAGAAAGCGGCTAAAGTATATTGTTCATATTTTTGGGTAGGTACTCAATTATATAGCATCAAGTAAAAAGAGAAACAGTCGTGCATATCACTCGAGCAATACTCTAAAAAGCCGAATCACGAATCGGTATTTTGCCCGGAATATGGTTCGGGCTGAATGATAATAATTTGCATAGAATATTTCCAACAGTTTTTTTCCTTAGAGAATTTTTTGATTCCATGTGTAGTTTCAGAGTCTGATTTTCAATATCATACACTCATTTATAAACATAATTAATGATTTATGTCTCTGTTTATTTATAGCTAGGAATTAATCTCTTAAAGGAAAAGTTGCTCGGGCAAAACACAACAGTCTCGCAGTCCGCCATTTTTTGTCGGCCAATCACAAAATTCAATTTAGTCAGCCCACTAAAGTCAAAATCTAATTTCTTTCATAATAAAAATTATATGTGCATATATTTGAATACTGTTAAAATTATGTACATAATTATAATCAAGTTATTTTGAAATATAGAAGAAAATCTCTCAGGCTTTGCTCCCTAGTAAAAAATAATAGTATAGTCTTGCTGTTATCGCAATACCTTATATAAAAGAGAGGTCTATACACAAATTATTCATATCAAAAATTCACTCAATTTGTTTATGAACTTACACAGCCTTTGCGAGTCTTTGTCAATATATTTCCAAATTTTTCTTTAAACAATCGTGTTTGATTGCATTTATATATTTTCCCTCCAAAACAAGGCCACAAATTAAGGACTGTCCAGAAAAACCAAGAAGATTAATAACAAACAGTTCATTTTTGCTTTCGAATGTACTTTGTATTTTGACATTGGAAAGCCAATAATAAAGTGACAATTTATACTCCTAGAAACTGCAGAGTACAGTACCAGTATTCTTTGATGTGCAGCCACCACTGTACTTCCTCTAGAGCAGTGTCCCAGTGTAGGAATGAAAAATGTTTCATGGTGTATACTGTAGAAACTAAATTTATTGCAGCTGATTAATATTATTCATATCCCAAGAGTCAAAGGGAATGGAATGATGGAATGTAGGAGGCTGATAAGACCGAGGTGTTCAAGGGTACAAAGATATGTGGAAAACACTTACTTACAGCAAACATATTGTACTGCCATATATAAATTTTATATATAATTATATATTATGATGAAATACACCACTATTCGCTAACTTATACTTAATAGTAATTGAAACCAAGTTTAAAACATTTTTCTATGTAATGTGTTTTACTTTTAGTATTAAAAAATTAAGGTAAAAAATGCCAAACATATACTTCAAGTTTTATAGAACATCATTCCAAAGACAATTTTTCACAAATATTTCTTAACTGTAGTTTATACTATAATAGTTTAATACATTTTTTGATTCTGTAATTTTGAAGACTTAACAGTTTAATGCATTTTAATATTTGAAAACAGAAAATTATATTTCTTATCTTTATGCTAACCTCCCTGACCCTCCTTTCCCCACTCAATTCCAGTTATTCCTTTAATTTAAAAAAAAAAAAAAGAAATGTTGAATTATAGATGTCCCTCTTTCCTCAGCAGGCATGATTATAGTTAGCAGGTTTTGAAAGAATAATTGAGGTGATTTTTGTGTGTTTTTTTAAAAGGTTGCTTGTGTCTACAAATAAGAGCAAGATATTGGTTTTGGCTCTTGTCTGCTTTTATCATTTAACATTTTAATAATGTTTTCAGTAAACGTTGTCATTATTGGTTTATGACTATGAAGACCTTGATTCTTTTTTTAAAAAAATATTTGTTGCTTTGGCAATACATTTCTTACATTTGGCACTTTCTTGCACATCTTTATGTTATTTTCAAATTTACTTATTTGGTGTTGCAAAGTCAAGAATGATCAGATTTTTTTGTTGTTACTAAAATATACTATAGCAACCTCTGTCTAAATCTAGTATTCTTGCTGAATTATTTTAACACAAGTGAACACATTGTTAAACACAAAATGAAACTAGACTTTTGTTTTGGCTCTTTTATATTTCATCATTGTTTTAAGACAGAACCACAAGACTGCTTTGAATTGACTTCTTTTTGAGGATGGAGTCAAACCAAGGTAGTGAGTCCTTGGATTTTGCCACTGAAGATCAGCTAACAGCTGACATTAACAGCCATGTCGATGATAGCTTAGAGCATGTTGATAACAGCATAGAACATGTAGATGATATGGAAGGAGAAGCAAATGAAGAGGTGCAAATGTATGATGACAATGGCACAACATTGGTGTTGAACTCTGGTGACACAATTATGAGCACAATGAATAACAGTGACAGCATAGGTACCCACCCTATCATTATTTCTCGTCCACCACAAGAACCTGACTTGACAAAAACTGTTGCCCAACCTATCACGATAGGTCAGCAAATGTTCATTATACGCCAAGACTCAAAACAGTCAGAAAATCACATTACTCAGAGGTATGTTTTGCAACCTAGAGATGTGCCCTCAATGATTAGCAATGCAGGAGATCAAGGGGAAACAATTATAATGCAAGGCCTTGTACAATCGGAAACCCATGCAGAATCCGAAGTGCCGATGTCACAAGTGAATTTCACATCTGGGCCTTCTGAAAATGATGTTTCACAAGTGGGTGTATCATACCAGGCTCTCCAACCTGTTGATCCAGAAGTTGCCTCAAACAGCATAATGAATACAGGCAAGTTAGTTACTTTGACTTCATGCACAATTGGCATTCTTACATGTTGCCTAAAACTTGTCTTCTCCAAATACATTAACTCAGTTTTAAGTGAATGAAATGCATTATTAGGAAATAAAGTTTGTTTTATAAAATAATTTATGCCAAAGATGGAAGAAAAAATGGGGAATTAATTTATTTAAGAAAATTATTTTTAATAAGGGTGATATTTAAAACATCATCATGAATTAGTCTGGTGAGACAAATCTAGACTTTATCTTTGGTGATGATTATTTGTTTGAAAAATAACACAGTTTTTATATTATTTTGATGTGGGCAAACAACTGATATTGACTTAACCAACTTGGTAAATTTTTTACTGTTTTATTTTCACAGTGAGTAATTTAGATTACATTGCTTGTATATTTAGCACCTTCATGTGGAATACATAATGTTGCTAAACTTCCTGATGGTTTATGAAAAGACAAAAACACTATAAACTATATTTTAGTCGGTAATTTAAATGCATAATTTCCTTATAGGTGTTGCATATTGATGATATTCAGTCATTTTATTCATAATGTTGTTTAGAATATATTTAAAACTGTTGCCATGGGAGCTTAGGGGTGTTCACTGAAAGTCCAGTCACTGATATTTATTTCCCATTTTTAATGGCAGCTGGTGGACCAGATGGAACAAGTGAACAAGGGGAGACAATCACAATAAGTCTGGAAGAAGCCACACAGATCATTCTACAGCAGCAAGGCTTGGGTGGTACAGTACAGCTCTCAGATGGCACTTATCAAATTTTGGGCCAGCATCTCATACAGGTCATTTTTATAAATTTAAGATTACATTTCAAATTCACTCAAATCTTGCTTTTTTTTTGCAGAGCTCTTTCACCTGTTTAAAGAAAATAAGAGGAAGACAATCAGTAATCTTCGTTCATTTCTTGTTTTGTTCTTATTCACAAGTAACAGAAACTTGTTTTATTTTGTATTCAACTAGCCAGCCAGTCTGGCAATATGCAGAATCAATCTGTCTGTATGTATTAAACCACCCTGAACATTTCCAATAAATTTCACTTTACCACACATGCAATCGCTTAGACTCGTTAGAGTCCCTACATATCCATTGTAGTCTTGTTTTTTTTGCTGTCAGAAATCCTCAATTCATGATTTGAAAAAGGAAACACAAATTAGAAAGTTCTTTATATTGAATAACTTATAATATTAAAATAAAAAGAAATCAGCTACGAAGTGGAAAATTTATACTGTTTCAGAGTACTGAAATGCTTTGATTTTATAATAATTATCATATTACATCTAAAATGAAATGAATGTACTAATTTACCTAATAATTCTTTATATACCTGAGGTATATTTGCACTTGGAATCCCTACCCCAAGTGAATTTTATGCTGTACATAAAGTACAAGAGCAGGATTTAAATTTTAAAAAATATGTATATTGTTGTGGTGCTATTTTTATTTTAAATGTTAAAAAGTAAATTTCTCTATTAAATTTAAGTGTGTATTTTGTGACATTTTTGATAAAATTGTCCTGGTAAATGGGTAAATTTCTGACTTTTTTCTCAAGACAGTAACCATCTAAACTGAAGCTTTGTTTTTTTTAAAAATTAATATGCTTGAATATTAATACTTAATAAACATTTTAAAAAATCTAATAAATATGGATGCAAATTAGGTGGAAGGTCTCTGTAGTCACACAAACCCTGAACTCTTATGTTGATGCTTGTAGAGAAATTTAATTTCCTTTGGTGATTTTTACCCATATGTTGTGTTTGCAGCCTAGGAAAATTAAAAATTATTTGTCTCCACCCAGCTAGATTTATTTTTTAAAAAAATAATAATCATTACAATACCAGAGTAATTATAGTATTTATATTAATACAAATAATATATTATTTGTATTATTATACAACACAACTTAGGTAAGGTAAGTAGTCTCAAAATTAAGAAATAATATATTATTTATATTATCTTTATGCTCTAGATTAATTATAAGTTGTCCTAAAATTTAAAAAAATAATTTAATTGTATTATCTGTACAACACTAGAGTAATCATAAGCACTTTCAAATATTAAAAAATAATATATCATTTGTATTATCTTTACAATACAAAAATATAATTCTCAAAATTCAGTACTGATATAATGTTTAAAATCTGAACTTACCTTATGGATGGTAAAAATCCTTCTTTTGATTAATGAATGATTTTTTGGAAAGGTTATCAAATTGATCTGCAGAATGAGCATCAACATTTAGGTGCAGTCCCAATAAATCTTTTATGGGAACACTTTAATATAAATTCAGTGTTAATATTTTGACAAGGGTTTCAAGCTATAATTTCAGTTGAAAATGTATTTATTTATTTTATTTTATTTTTTGTTAATATTATTTTTTAAATCCTAGGAAAACATGCATATCCTGAAAAAGAATGTGTTTGCCATGATATTCTTATATTCTTATATTGTTAGCATTTTTATTCCACTTGTAAGCAAAAACATATCAACAAACATTCAGAATTAATATTTATTTATCTTTTCTATGGTAGAAACTGTCTCTGAAAGCAACTGATTCCATTTCCTCAATGCAGACTCTATAATATGCATTAATCCTTCAAATATTTTAAAGTAAACCTTGAAATCAGAAATATAGTGGCAACTATTATGTACACCATTCATTAAAAGCTTAAATCTTAAAAACCATATTGTTGAAGGCTCAATTTTATAACCGTACCTTGCAAGCAAACAATTATAAATTTGGATTCAGATAACTCATGAGGATGGGTCAGTAGATACACAGGCAGTAGCCTGGAAATGCATGTAAACAAATGTAAATTTGCATACAGGTAGCTTGTGAAGATGGGTCAGTAGATACACAGGCAGTAGCCATGGAAATGCATGTAATTGTAAGCAGTTGTAAATTTGCATTCAGGTAACTCGTGAGGATGGGTCAGTTGATACACAGGCATTAACCATGGAAGTCGTGCAGGCATTGAGTTCTGGTCTGGTTGGCTATGCTCAAGTAGACTCTCAAGATGGCCAAAGTTTTGAGGATGGAGGTGGGAATCAAACAGTCAGACTGCTGCATACACAGGTGAATTTTATATCTTTCTCTTCAAATTCAAGAGGATTAAAGTTGTCTTTGCTTCACAGCAGTCATGTTCACCACTTAAAATGGAAATTAATTTATAAATGATAAATTCAAAGGAAAACAGACCTAGAAGTGACCCATATCTTTTTAAAAATTTAAAGCATATTTAATACTAATTCAACAAAAAAATAAATTGTTATTATCAGTATGATTTAAAAGAAAAAAAGAGTATGTCTAAATTTAAAATGATCAGTGCTGTGATCCACTTAATTTATAAGATATTTTTATGATTGCATTTAATGATCTTTTTGCTTTAAGTACATTCCTTGACCTTAATACAAAGTAAAAATTTGAAACAGTTTTAATATTCTTTTTAAATTATGTATTTTATTATAATTATTTTTTAATATAATTTGTTTTCATCGAAAGCATATAACTTTTATAAGGATTACTGACAAATGCGTAGCTATTTTAAAAATTTACTATATTTGCTCCTGGAAGCTCACTATTGTTCTGCATGATAAAGAATGATATCAAAAGAGGTAGTTTGATTCTTTCAAAAATTCTTTAATTTTTGTAATGAACTGCAGCATAATACAAATACAAATTTATACAGTATTCTTTCTTTAATATTTTTTTCAACTGCAACTCTTGCAATGTGCCCAAATTTACAAAAATAATTTTATACAGGAAAAGTTTTCTACTAATTTCTGATTGTAATATCAACAAGATCATTATTTACTGTTAGATTACTATGGTTTACAATTTTTCATAATAGGTATTCAGTTTTTGATTTTGAGAGATAGCTTAATTAAATTTGTCAGCATTTAGAACAAAAAATAAAAATTACAGTGATTTAAAAAAAAATTTGAAGTAACAACATATATTTCAGTCTAAGAATGTTAGCAGAATTTAAAGTATTTGCTTTATGATTTAAAATTGTTTTTGCATTTTAAGAATGAGTTCTTAGCCCCACTTGGTTTCATTTTAACACTAAAAGTAGATATGTGAAGACTTAGTATAGAAAAAGTAATTATTGTACATTTGGATCTGTAGAGTGATGATTATCCATTTGAATCTGTAATTATTGTACATTTGTATTGTACATAACAAATCTCTAAAGTAATTGTACATTTGGTCTCTAAAGTAATTATTGTACATTTGAATTTATTTAAAATCTATCAGCTGTCATCTCTTTCTTGTTTTAGTTTTGATACTTTACTGGCAAGAAATATATAACTACTTGCAGATTTATAACAAAATGTTCTTTATATAGATATAAATGTATAAACAAGGACAGTTTTCATGCACCGGTTCTATGCATTTCAAATTTGAAACTAAAAATTTTTTGGTTTAGAAAAAAAACTGTGGAAGTATTTATGGAATAAAGTAGAATAATGCACATGACCAAAACACACATCCTAATGATTTTTTCCTTAGTTGATTGACTTTAATGCCATGGTTAAGTTCTGAGTTTTTCTAATCAGTCTTATGAGATGCAGTAAACTATAACTGTGTTATTGGTTGTATCAGTAAATATGTAAATATATCATTTTTTTCATTAAGTGTTAGTTGGTCCTGATCTGCATTTTTCTTTTATTTAAAATTAATTTTTGTTCTCTAGCAATGGATGAAATTAAAAAGAAATTGCACTTTCCCTTGAGTATACTTGCCTAGGCAACAGTCACTCTATTTCTGCAGGTTGAAATGGCAGAGGCCTCAAACTCAAATGATGAAATGGGTGTTGCCGATATACAGTCTTCAGAAGTGACTGAAGCAGAGATGTCTGATGGTCATATGGTGGATGTTGCAAGTCCAATGCCACAGGAGAGTCAGATATCAAGCACAAACGGTGCAGATCAGGTGTGTATTTTGCAGGAGAATCCAATGTCAAACACAGTTTCAGCAAATAAGGTGTGCATCTTACAGCATATTCAGACATCAGGCAAATATGCTGCAAATCTTGTGTGTGTGCATACTGCAGAAGAATTATGTCACGCACATATTTTTCAGGTCTAGTGCACTTAGACTTTAATACCTGCATGATACAAATGATGAAAGGTCTACAACAAAGAATTATTCTTGCCACTGTAATGATTCACAATCTTCCAACTTCTTATATTTCAGAAAAAAACTTCTTTTTTCTTCAGACATTTTGTTACAGGCTGGCAGTAATGATCTTGCACATTGTCAGCCAGTCCACTGTATTGCCTACAAATTCAAATTATGTATGAGTGCAATTACTGAATCTTTGAAAAACTACATTCTGCACATTTACAAATGCTTATCAGATTAAAAATTATATTGCATCTAATAAATGTATATGGGAATGTTACAGATTCCAAATATTCATCAAATGTTTTGTCACATTTCAGCATTCAATATTATTTTATCTGTATAACCTTTAAATTATTTGTCACCATTTTAAAATTAGATACACATATTTATAATCCACTTATCTAAAAATAGTGAAAAATTCATGAATTTATTTGAATATTTTATCCACTAACAGCTTGGTATGTGCTACTTGTTTTAGTACTACAAAAGGAAAAAAATTAAGTGTGTGTTCAAGATTAAATCATTACTTTTAAGAATGCTCTTTCTTGTAACCTTTATTTCACCATGCAAGGGGAGTGAAATGCATGCTTGGTCTGGGGATCCTTCAAATATATTACTCTCCTTACTGTTATAAAAATAGATCCATGTTTTTCTGGCAAAGAAGAGATTTTCTGATCAGTGTTCAGTTGATCATTATCACCCTTAGGCAATATCAGGAAAAAGATAATGCCTTTGCCCAAAATGGAAGAGGGTAGGATATTAACACTTTACTTATATAGATCAGTCTAGAATTAACGAGTCATGACTTTTCCTCTCCATCTCTTCCTCATTTAGAGTTATTTGCAGTCACTCTTTGTCATCGTAGTTACAGCCAGTTATTAGAGACATATAAACATGCACAGTGTATTTGCCCAAATTTTGTTAGTTTATGTAGTTAAGCATTTTTATATTTTTGTGGGAATGTGGCCTAGAAGGAGATTTCTGACTACTAGTGATGCCTCGAGAGACATCTATGTTCTAGCTGAGATGTGCCAGCTTTATCTTTCAGCTTGTCTGTGGGAGAGGCAGCTATAGCTCATGTTTGCTCATAATTAGGATTTTCCCTAGCTTTTCTTGTATGCATGCACTTCATGCATTCTTTGATTTATATGGGTCACTCCCACCTCTTGTTTGTTATTCTTTTATGTGTTTTATCTGATTGTATGTTGGAAAACTCTTTCTAAGTAAAATAAAATTTCTCTGAATAATTACCAGGTAAGCCTCCACATTTTTTCACCCCAGCCCATATCTCACTTTTGGGGTACTAAGAGACATCACTCTTATTAAGGGACAAATTACTGAATAAATTTTTTTTTTGTCATTTATCTCCCCTCCGGAGTGTTTGTGGGCTCACGAACTCAGGCATCAGTGCTTGTGGACTTGCATGAAACTGCTCATATATGCTCAGCTGGTAAGTTGTTAGGAAAAGCATTTTTTTTAATCATGGACTGATGCACATACTCCTCCTTTGGAGACAGATTGTCAGTCTTTGGGCTATTAGAAACAATATTAAGCTGTTATAATATGGAGCAGCAATGCTTGAATCTGATCTGCAATAGTTTCTTAGAGTACTCAGTTGTAGTTGTCTTGGAGTTAGTACTAGTATAATTTACTGGAAGTGATAAATCCACATCTGATTGATTCTCTAAGATAACAGGTTGTTCTAGTTTAAATGCTAGTTCTGAAACAATAACTCTTTTATGTTCATTTGGTGATTTTGCAATAGGGAACATGTTAGCTTTAACTTTTGGTTGCTCCACAGTTTTAGATCACATTTGAAACCCATTTCCAGCAACTTGTTTGTGCAGTTATTAACAGTGAAGCATGAACCAATCGACCCAAAGCCAGACTTGAATTGTCCCATCGAGGTGACTGAACGTACTGAAGTGATGATCAAGGGAAAGAAGTGTTTGCTGATGCAGAATCCTGAAACCAAACAGTTGTGTGCATACCCCATTTTGCCCCCTGAAGGTAAGGGACTGAGAATATCAAGCTTTTTACTGTTGGCCTTTTCACATATAAGTGACAAGTGACTCTGTGCATGCATGCGCGCGAACACACACTTACACGCACGCACGCACAAACAACCAACAGAAAAGTGGGGCAACAGTTAATTTGTATAAAGTTACCCACCTTTGTATAAGTCACCTATCTCCTATTCATAGTCCCCTCCCCAGAAGTCTTAAGCACTACTTAAAGAGATTGTCATTCTTGCTTGCTAACAGACAAATTTAATATCTATACAAATTTATATATCTATCTATATATCTAATACAATATATGACTTGTTATTATGAAATAAATAATGATTTATAAAATGGCTATATCATTATCAAACACATGACATGACAAAGCAAGTGATTTTGTGATCTTATGTCTAATTTTCGTCAGAGCAGAACATATCATATTGGTTCATGGGAGTTATTATGATTAAATCTTGACTTATTTAGTTTAGTTTTTTAAGTTTAAAAGTTCCTTCATAGTTTCTTTTGTTTCATGAATTTCTTTGAATATTCCTGTTATTTCTACCGTTCACTCTGAGAAAACATTTCTACAATTTACTATGCTGTAAAGAAATTTGAAGTTGACATTTTGAGCGTTGAGCATGTAGATGTTGTAATTTGCATCTTCATTATTGTGAACTGAAACGTGAAATAGAGCATTAAAATTATATTTTTAATGAACTAGAAACCAGACTGTAAATGAACTCTACTTCAATCCAATTGTAACAATATAAACTTACATTATCTAAAGAGTAACAAACCTTGAAGAAAATATCAAGGCTGGCAAAGTTTGTTTGTCTCTTGCTTGTCTTAAATTATTGCATTCTTTTTTCAACTTTGGATTGTGGATGACAACATATCAAGTACTCTGAAACAGAAAAATATACATGTATCTGTACATGTCATCGTAAATAATAACAGACCCAGAGAAGTCAACACACTGACAGAGTCAGCATATGGATTAATGTTCCTTTGAGTAGAGTTATATATGGATTAATGTTCTTTTGAATGGAGTCAGTATATGGATTAATGGTTTTTGGAGTGGAGTCATATATGAATTAATATTTCTTAGAGTGGAGTTGTATATGGATTAATGTTTTTAAATGGAGTCCCTATGTAGATTAATATTCCTTTGAGTGGAGTTGTATATGGATTAATGTTTTTAAATGGAGTCACTATGTAGATTAATATTCCTTTGAGTGGAGTTGTATATGGATTAATGTTTTTAAATGGAGTCACTATGTAGATTAATATTCCTTTGAGTGGAGTTGTATATGGATTAATGTTTTTAAATGGAGTCACTATGTAGATTAATGTTCCTTTGAGTGGAGTCGTATATGGATTAATGTTCCTTTAAATGATTCCAAACTTTTTTGATCTAACACACTTGGTGATGCTCTCTTATAGGTGAGCAAAACTCTTCAGTTACTATGTCCCTCCTCCAAAGTTTAGTTTTTCACCCTGATATTTTTCCCTGGTACCTGGATTTACAATACCATAGACATTTACTTTACATTATTTTGGTATGATTTCTTGTGTTCAGGCAAAAAACGAAGAGGCCGTCCCAAAAAATCTAGATCTGACAGAGCTGAAGCTGAGATGAAAATTGTGTGCATGGCTTCCACTTCGACTACAAACACAGCAAGCTATGCCATTCCATTGGAAAAAGAACTGAAGAAGTTCCCAGTTTTAGATCCACTACCGACAGACTCAAGTAGTAATGTGAATAACGTTGGCACTGGGGACCAGAACAGTGCTGCAGAGGTTTTATTGGAACTTTCAAATGCAGGTATCTGTTGAACAAGTGCAGTAAACCCTGTTGAATACATTCTTATACAGTATATTCAGACGTCTAGAATTTTGCATGCAGTTACTGTTGAACAAGTGCAGGTAACCCTGCTGAACACTTTCTTATACAGTTCAGACATACAGAACTTTTGCATGCAGGTAACTCTGTTGAACACTTTCTTATATGGTGTTTTCAGACATCTAGAACTTTCACATGCAGGTAACTAGCAGCATTAACAGATACTTTTATTAACTGATAATGCTTAGAGTTAGACCAGGGGTGTGCAACAGGCAGCCTGTGGGTCACAACCCGGTCTATCAGGCCAGTCAGTGTGGCTCTCAATATATGTTTTTATTTTTTGCAATTTCAATTTTTTTTTTGTAGCTGTAAGACAAGCATTCAAAACTACCATACAAAACATCTTTCCTTCACTCCGATTATTATTTTGAATGATTAGCATTGCTGAGGCTGAGCGAGCATGCGTGCTGGTAAAGCCTCTTTACCGCAGACACTTTTGACATGATAAAGCTCCTGTACCGCAAACACACTACTGGTTAAGTCCCAAACTGGATGGATTAAATGCTTGAACTGTTTAGAGAGAGAGAGCATGCACTTAGAGTTACCATTCCTCTTCTTCTTATTTTGCAATAGAATATATATATAAATGAAATGTTTTTACATTTTGATATTTATCTAATGTGTTCAGAAACTTAAAACATTTTTGTTTTTATTTATTTTCCAGTTTGTTGTTATCATAAGCATACATTTTTTTGTCTGTAGGACCAGATAGTTTAAGGAGAAGTGGGCGGAAAAGAAAAAAAGCCAAGGTGTTTGAAGGTTGGTTTGGTGAAACAATAAAAATTAGAATTTTTGTTTTATATTACTAGGAATTTGTATTTATGTGTGTGTGTGTTATTACAATGAATTTTCTTTTCTGCATGAGATAATTGGGTGGATGTGCATTGAAGTGGTTAATGTTTTCTTTATTTATCTGTGGCTTACAGCTAATGCATCTTTAATTTTAATACAATATATTTCATATTATGCACCAGTTTTGATGAAACATAAATATTTTCAAAGTGTTATCAGTTCTAAACTTTGACAGGATTTATAATTTTCTTTCTACTGCATATTGTTTCTCTCCATCTGTCTCTCATCCATACACAGAATTAGCTTCATTAAATTTCAAGTTCATGATAACTATTAATGTACTGCTTTTCAAAATCTAATATCATTTACTTTAAAATTTTGATATTTTTCAGATTAAGCTAATGCAGATTTTATTTTAATAATTCTCACAAAATGAATGCCTTCTTAGAAAAATCTATAATTGGTGGGTGTATGGGTATATGATAAAAAATATTATGTTTCATTAATTACTATATTAAACAGCCAGTCGGAAATTTGAGCTAGATTATTGGAGATTGCTTACATTACACTCCAGCAATAGTCAGAATGAGTTTTCTTTTTTGGTATTTTTCTCTAAAGCTGTTTAATTGTTAGCTGAGTAATTTGCTGTCACTGCTTTAAATACACTTTAGTTATATTTTTGCATAGAAGCTGTTTAAATATTTGTGAGAATGATTTGTTAGAAGCTGCATTAAAATATGCTTGAGTTTTATTTTTGTTCTAATGTTTTTCTGTATGTTAATAGATTTATGATACACTTGAAGCTGCATTAAAATATGCTTGAGTTTTATTTTTGTTCTAATGTTTTTCTGTATGTTAATAGATTTATGATACACTTGAAGCTGCATTAAAATATGCTTGAGTTTTATTTTTGTTCTAATGTTTTTCTGTATGTTAATAGATTTATGATACACTTGAAGCTGCATTAAAATATGCTTGAGTTTTATTTTTGTTCTAATGTTTTTCTGTATGTTAATAGATTTATGATACACTTGAAGCTGCATTAAAATATGCTTGAGTTTTATTTTTGTTCTAATGTTTTTCTGTATGTTAATAGACTTATGATACACTTGAAGCTTCATTAAAATGAATGTTATCCATATTTGCCTTAATGATTTCATTAAAATGTGGGCAGATTTGTGATATGCTTAAAGTTTCATTAAGAGATATGTTAGTTATATTTTTGCTCTGAAGTTTTCTAAATGTCTAAGTGTTAGTTATATTTTTGCTCTGAAGTGTTCTAAATGTTTAAGTGTTAGTTATATTTTTGCTCTGAAGTTTTCTAAATGTCTAAGTGTTAGTTATATTTTTGTTCTAAAGTTTTCTAAATGTCTAAATGTTAGTTATATTTTTGTCTGAAGCTTTCTAAATATTACTTGTATTTTGCTGGAATGTTTCCTAAATGTTGGCAGACTATGATGTGCTGGAGGCTTCTAGTGAAGATGACGAGGGCGAGTTCAGTGATGATGAGAAGGATCCAGATGTAACAATGTATGGGGTCATCAAAAAAAAAAAGCTCTCCAAAGATGCACAGCTGCCAAATCCATTCATGATGCGTAAGTCTATCAGGAATTTCACATTATTTCTTGGATGTCAGACAATAAACATTAAACTGGTAAAAAGAAATTACTTTTATTTTAAAAATCCTTGCAAAAATGAATTTTACAGACACCCCACTCCAAAATACCAGCAAAATAAATAAATAAAATATAATGAAATCATAAATTTATATTTGGTGTATGTGTGTGTGTGGAATGAAATAAATAATAAAGTGGCATTTAATTCTAAGATGAACAAACAAATTATGAATAGTATTAGTCTTTTTCCAAAATAAAATACATTGAGAATTATTAACTTAACAGTTTTCTTGCTTTTTAGTTGCTGTTACTAATTATAGTATTTTATTGCATTAAATGAAAGTAAAATTAGTACAACTATTATATTAGTCCTTAATAAACTGTGAACTAGGAATAATCAGCTTGACCTAATTATAGTATTTTATTGCATTAAATGAAAGTAAAATTAGTACAACTATTATATTAGTCCTTAATAAACTGTGAACTAGGAATAATCAGCTTGACCTAATTAAATTATATATGATTCTTATTTGTTTAGGGTTTTGAAATAATCCTACTTTGAAATTTGTGTTTGTTCTTAATGTCCTGGTTATAATCATGCTCTTCTAGTCTTGGCCTATCTGGTGAAAGTTCTAGGGAATGGTTTAGTAAAGAACGATGCCATGTGCATGAATCAGCCTGGCACTTACACATGCACTTAGTGCCAGAATGTATCACTGTGATTACAAATAGTAGTGGCAAGCATAGTTAAAAGTACTGCTTTTTTGTGCTGACCATACATCGCTAAACATGATAGTACTATTGTATTCCTGGCAAGCATAGTTAAAAGTACTGCTGTTGTGCTGACATACATCGCTAAACATAATAGTACTATTGTATTCCTGGCAAGCATTGATAAACATTGTAACAGGCACAGAAATGAAAATACAGAAATGAGAGATACATGAGTGGTGGGTATAGAAATGCTAAATAGAGAAGTAATACAGAATATCTGAATGAATGTTTAGATAAAGAAATAGAGATAGAAACACAATAAGTACAGAAATAAAAGATAACATGAATAATAAACACAGAAATTATAGATGCATGGATAATATCTAAAGGAATAATAATAATTATACAGGAATAATATTAGTTACAGGATTAATATCTAAAAGAATAATAATGGTTACAGTATTAATAAGTACAGGAATAAAGTTGTTGAATTTTATTTCAGCTATGAAACGAGGTCGTGGTCGTCCGAGAAGATATCCACCACCAGGTCAGAGCAACACATCTTCTTCTATTCCAGCAGTTATCCTACCTGGGGCCAATGGTCAAACGCTGGTCATGGCCCCTATACAGGTATGTGATGTTTATAGCAGTCCTTGTTGCACCTTTCCCGTTAGGTGCAATATTATATTTTTGTACTAAACTTACAGTTTTCCATGTTGACAACCCTGTCTTATTTATATTCACCCAAAGCATATGTAATGAATCAGAGTATGTATGCATAAATTAAATAATAGTAACATGTTGCAATTCTTGAACTAAGCTTGAATTTCCAGGAGGTATAAAATGATTGTAGTACCCATAGATAGGTGGATTGTTAGGAATTTGCTCCACATGGACAGCCAGCCAGCATTTGAGCTTTGCAACATAAGCAATGCAGCCTTGGAAATGCAGTTATATAGACTTGGAAGAGTTTTTAAACATCAGACAAAGTTTTAAAAGCATCTAAACACATTTAAACATACTACACCTTTAAACATCTGAACACATTCTGTACACATTTAAACATCAGTATACATTTTAACATCTGTACACATACTTCACCTTTAAACACCAGTACCTATTTAAACATTTAAAAAGTAATTCACATTTAAACATCCATACTTATTTAAACAGCTGTACACATCTAACCATCTGAATGCATGTAAACATCTGAAAAAATTTTAACATCTGAACACATTTAAACATTAGTACATATTTAAACTTTAGTTCACTTTTAATTATTAATATATATTTAACTATCAATACACTAAAATGTGTTCAGATTTTTTAAGTGGACATTTAAACATCAATACACTTAAAAAATCTGAACACATTTTAATATCTATATACATTTAAACATCAATACACTTAAAAAATCTGAACACATTTTAATATCTGTAGACATTTAAACATCAATACACTTAAAAAATCTGAACACATTTTAATATCTGTAGACATTTAAATAGTACTACATGTTGCAACATTCTTATTTATTTTTTGTCTATTTTTTGGGGGGTTTGTTACCTTTTGTTTCAGGGTCTACAACATTTGCCAGGATTCCATACAACTGTAAAATCACATCTTCAGCAGTTGATGCCAAAACCAAGTTCTGGAAGTTTAGAACAACCATTACCAGTTCCACCTGCAAACTTGGGTCTTGGACCTGATGGTGATGGACTTCCTTTGGATCCATCTGCAGGTTTGCTTAGGGTTTTGTTTATTTGCTTGTTTGTTTATTTGTTTCAGTTTTGCTTAGGGTTTTGTTTATTTGTTTGTTTATTTGTTTCAGGTTTGCTTAGGGTTTTGTTTATTTATTTCAGGTTTGCTTAGGTTTTGTTTATTTGCTTGTTTGTTTATTTGTTTCAGGTATGCGTAGGTTTTGTTTATTTACTTGTTTGTTTATTTGTTTAAGGTTGCTTTGGGTTTTGTTTATTTACTTGTTTGTTTATTTATTTATTTCAGGTTTGCTTAGGGTTTTGTTTGTTTGAATGTTTGCTAGTTTTTTTCAGGATTTCTTAGGGTTTTATTTATTGGTTTGTTTGTTTCAGTTTTACTTAGGGTTTTATTTATTTGTTTGTTTGTTTCAGGTTAGCTTTGGGTTTTATTTGTTTATTTATTTGTTTGTTATTTGCTTAGGGTTTTATTTATTTGTTTGTTTACTTGTTTTGCTTAGGGTTTTATATGTTTGTTTGTTTCAGGTTTGCTTAGGGTTTTATTTGTTTGTTTGTTTCAGGTTTGTTTAGGGTTTTATTTATTTGTGTATTTCACATTTGCTTAGAGTTTTATTTGTTTATTTGTTTGATGTTTATGTAGGGTGTTATTTGTTTGTTTATTGTTTTGCAAAATAGATCACCTCATTCTATTATTCTTCTGTTATTCTTTTGCTTGTATAAAGCTCAAGTGTGTTATATCTAAGAGAGAAAACAGCTGAAGGATGTAAAATTTGTATTATTTATTTCAGTCTACTTTCCATTTCCAGTGTTTGTTGTTTGCCGGGAGTCACTAATTTGAGGATTAGGGTTTATTTGGATTTCTAATTGTTGTAGTTCATTTAGCTGAAAACTTGAATGATAACAAGTTATTACTTAAGATTATTTTATATCTTGTTTCATATCTTCACAGCAGGCCTGGCTCTTTTTAATGAAGTCACATGATATAGTCAGCATTTTAAAAATAGTTTCTTCATTTGGAAATTATCTTTTTTTAGTAGACTAACTTTACTCCTGATATGAGTAGTACATGCAAATTGTTGATTTCTTTCCAGTGTTGGATGGCAATGGCATTCTACCCACAGGATTGTCAGGAGAGTCAATGCCTTTGGGAGGTGAATCATCTGACACACAGGAAGGCACACTGGAATCAGGAGGTGAGAAATTATTTTACCGTCTCATGTTTTACCATTTCTTTTTTCATCCTGTGTGATATGTTTTATTTGGATTATGTTTGTGAGCGATGATAGAGCAAGTAAACAAGACTTGTAAGGAAAATTGCTTGGTGCTGGTTTGTGGAGACAAGGTGATTTGGTGTATGTGTGTGTGCATGCATACTAATTGCCAGTTAAGAGATATTCACAGACTCTTAAAGGAAGAACACTTTATCAATTTTGAGTATGAGCACAGGTTTAAACTAGCTGCAGAGATACCTTAGAAAATTTTGCAAAGTTATAAACCTTGACATACAAACAATCATAGTTATTCCTAGTTTTCCTCCTAGTTATTCCCATTTTCCCTCCTAGTCATTCTAGTTTTCCTCCTAGTTATTCCTAATTTCCTCTTACTTATTCCTACTTTTCCTCCTAGTTATTCCTACTTTCTCATCTAGTTATTTCTCCTTTTCCTAGTATAGGAGTCATCTCTACTTTTCCTTCTAGTCATCCCCATTTTCCATCTCTACTTTTTTCATAGTTTCTTTTAAACTTTGTTCTGTATACATTTAGAATTTATTTGTGTTGAAGACTCAATATGTTCAACTTTGTCTTGAAATTGTCTTAAACAATTATAAATTTTTCAGTTGACAAGGAAAGCGGTGAGGGACAACCCAGTGCTGGTGGTGATCAGAAGCCCACGGTTATTCAGATTCCAGATAATCTGCTACCGATGTTTGGAATTAAGAAGGAAATACCCATAAAAATAGGTAAGTGATAATTAAAATTTATCATTGACACTAAGGTAAAGAATGATTATGATGTGCAGAACTTGGCTTGGAACATGGTGCTGCTGTGGGCATGCATTGTTAATACTCCACTTCAGGTCCAGACTGACTAATGTTACAAAATAATGATAATGATGATGATGAATATGATGAAGGCAATGATAAAGCACTTAATACAGTGGTTCTCTGCCAAGGCATGTACATACACCCATGCAACAAGGTGTGAAAAATAGTGCAAATGTAGGTTGTTCCATCCAACCTCATATCACTCATGTTAGGTTCAGTAAAGTCATTCAAAATAGAACTGATCTTGCGGAAGTCACATATGAAGACAAAATCTTCTGTACATTTTCTAAGCATGAAGATAATGGCATGTGGCAGTGATTTTAACATTCAAAGACCCCAGTTGTAGTTTGAGAAAATATTTCAGAAGTTCATCATCACTGAGTCATTATTTGCCTTACTTGGGAATCCTTTTAATTGACAACTAGAGTTAACAAAAATGGCCACATCGTCTGCAAATCTCATTCAAGTAAGAAGAGAAGTTTCACTCGAGATTTTGGACCTTCAAAATGTCATTGTTCTTAAATTGATTTTAACAAATGATTATTTTTGGAATCTATAGCATACACAGAAAACCTTAATTTGATTCCATGTACCTGTGTGAACTAGAGTTAGATGTATTGAATTATTTCCATTTGTAGCTGTAGGGATTGAATGAATTTGCTTTTGTTTTCCATTTACTTCGATTGTGACTTTTAAAGCAATTCTGGCATGCACACAGTAGTATTCAAATGTCTTTTAAAAATTAAAAATAAAGCAAAAGAGTAAGATAATAGAGTAATCTTTGTTATATCAAGGGAGATAACATCAGACACACTGCACAAACTAAAAGAGTTGCTTCTCTTATATTATTTCAGTTTCTTTCGTAAACTCTTTAATTAAATTTTATTCAAGTGAATGCGAATAAAATAGAAATGAAGAATTTTAAAAACTGTAAGTAACACAATAAAAAGGTTAACAAATATGTAACCACTTGATATGGAGCTCACCAGCAGGCTTTTCCTAAAACAGTTTCTGTCTATAAATACATGGCAGCACTTCTGCATGAGATTAGACAAGCTTTGATTCCTGTCTGGCCAAGTTCTGGCTCAAGGTTACAATGCTATCATCACCAGGCTACACTACTAGATTGGCTACCATCCTCCTTATTCTAGAGTCTAGACTAAGCTGTCAGTAGCCCAAGCTGCCAGCGACTCTTCCTAGGAAGGTGTCTGCTGGGATAGTATTGCTTTTTTTGTGGGTGTCTCTACTGCTGGGGAAATGCTTCAAGCCTGCGGTAATGCTTGTATTGGGAGAGTGTTGACTCACTTTCATAAGCCTGTGTTAAAGAGCAGAGAACATTTTCTTTGTTCATAATTTCAACTATAATATTATTTACATAGACTAAGATTGTATCAATTAACTGTAAATGTTTTGTCTTTCATTTCTAGTGTAGGCAGCGCTCTCTGTCTACTATTTATTAACATATTAAGTCACTAGTTCATCCATTATCCATCTGACTCTCTGTTCATTTCGTTGACTGTCAAGGAATGATTGAATGTGTTTGCACAAGTTACCAGATTGTTGATCTGTCTGATGTGTGAACAGTAATATCAGCTTGTGGCTTGGTTTGTACCTAATTGTGGGATGTGGCAGTGGACACCATTGACTATAGTAGCATTTTTTACTCATCCGTGCATTATAATGTTGACAATTTTATGAATTAGTCACTTGCTCATTTCTAGGCAAGTTCACTACAAGGCATGTTTTATTTCACTGTAAATCACGTTTTAGTTCACTGTAAGTCAAGTTTTAGTAGACTATAAGTCATGCTTTTGTACACCTTTAGTTATGTTTAATAACACTGTCAGCCATGCTTTTTAGTATACTGATAGTCTATACATTTTTCTTCACTGAATTTATGATTATTTCTCTCATTACACACAATCCCTATGAATCATACACACTAGATAGATAGATAGATAAGTAGGTAGGCAGATAGTAGGTAGAAGGATTGAGATTTTTTTTTTAAGACATACAATTAGACTGATTTACAAGTCTTCTGTGTGATTGCAACAGACTATAAGTATTATTTTCTGACAGACATCTTTCATATCTTCATACTGTTTGTATTCCAGTAGATTGACTATCTTGCATATTTTCATACTGTTTGTATTCCTGTTCATCACATGTATTCCAGTAGATTGTTTTGAGATGTTACCAGCCCTATACAGATTCATTGATTTAAGGATGGGCACAAAGCCTTTGGGAGAATTTGATGACAGGAGATGAAAGTTAAGATAAAGGTACTTAACGCAAAGTGGAAAAAGTGTATAATGAACCCCTAGATCAGGTCAGATAACAGAATAATGCATAAGATATTATCATATATTAAACTAACATATCATTCTCAAATTATGTGATCCATCTTTATTTCAATCTATCTTTTGGTAAGTTTGGCTTCAAGGTTTAGGCACAAGTCTCACCTGTTCTAATCATGATGTCAAAAGGATGGTTGTTGAGGTTAACAGCATGATTTGTATACAGCATTGTGTTGCACTGTTTTGCAAGCACATGATATCAGAAAGATTGTTGAAATTGACAGCATGACTTATTTACAACATTGTGTTGCACTGTTTTGTAATGCACAACAGTCTGAAAAGAATAATCTGAGAAAAAGATCATACATTATAGTTTTTTTTTTGTCCCATGATGGCAGCTTCTGGACCAATGGTTGTAGTCTGGTGGAGGATGTCAGACAAAGATTGCTGTCTGGGTCTGAATGACAGACAGCTTAGTCTGGAATGAGTAGACTGGAGGCCAGTCTGCGAATATAGCTCCACTTATTGTAGATGCTGGCTTAGTGCAGTAACAGGCTTGGAATGAGAAACTAGTGCTGAGCCAGATTCATGTATAGGATATAGATGTAAATATTCAAAAGTTACAAACCTGTCATGACATCACCTGAAATACCAGGGTTGCATACCCTCACAATCATACAAAGGTCTGTGGCTGACATAATAAAGTATCCAAAAACGACCTATGTCACATTTCTGTTAGCTTGGTATGTATATAGTACTTCTGCTTAAGCATCCATAGTGTAATTAAGTAACTTTTGATGTACTATTCACCCAGACAGGTAGGTATTAACATATAACAAACATTCTGTTAGTGTCACAAAGGGATATAGCAACAACACTATAACTGTACAGCAAATACAGATAATTAAATATTAACAGTTCAGTGTGTCAGATGTCCTAAGTGGAAATGGTTACATTTATTTACAATGAGTGAACAGTGTTCATTGCGAATTATCTGTTTGTCACAAAGCACATTTATTTAAAAAAGGATAACATAAAAATTGCATCTTTTTGTCCTTTTGTAACTGTAGTTATTTGAAAAAGGATAATATAATATAAATCTATGATAATGACTTTTGGTTATAATAGTTATTTGGAAACAGCAGTGTTCATTATGAGTTGTATATCAAAGTGATAGTTCTTTGAAAAGAGTGCAGTATTCATCATTTAATTAGAGTAAACCTCGTTATAACGCGATAATTGGGGTCCATAAAATCGGATCACGTTAATAGCGGGGTCGCGTTAATGCGAGATTTATTAAATGGAATGCATTATGTGCAAATAAATAAACGAAATTTCAGGAGCCAGGCCACGACCTAGTTATATCCGTATTCGAGTTATCGTGGGATTCCACTATGTCATTTTGATGACATTAGATAACAGTTGTTTGAAAAGAGTGCACATCATTTAAGTTATGGTGATAGTTCTGGCTATACAGATATATAAGTATGTGATCAAGTAATTTTTAAGAATGTGCTTTATTAATTATGAATGATGGCTGTCAAAGTGTACCAGTGTGTGATTTAGCCATTTTCAAGAGAGTGCTATATTAAAAAAGACATTTTTTCCCATGCAAGAGTACATGCAATCATGTGCATTAATTAAGCCAAGGCATGAGTTCCATTGATCTTTACGCTATCGATTATCACAGAAATATATCTTATCCTAAGTCGTCTTCCCAGTTCTGTTTTTTTCCCCTCCATCCACTCCACACTTAACACACACAACCACACTGGAAGTCCAAGTACTTTTATTGCATAACCAAACGCCATCAGGTATGTAAACAGCTTTTCAAATCACGCCCTAGGGATTTTGTTGCATAACCAGGATCCGCCCTCAAGTAACTAACCCAAACACTGACAGCCTGCGAAGCCCCATCTCCCCCTTCCCGCAAGCGAGCCACAAACCTTTAATGGCAAGATTATAGGGTGTCTCCTACACCCTTGGGCTGTGAATGGATTGTTTTAGGCCTTGACCTTTGCTCTGCCCATCAGCTGTTCACTTTTTCCATGACCCTTTGCCACACTTCTTACCAGACGCAGGAGAGTAAAAGGGGATAAGGTAGGGGTGGGAGTGGTTTTGAAGACGGATGGAAGGAAAGAGTGTTTGGAAAACTGACGGGTTGGCCGAATGGTCGCAGTGGTACGTTTGGAGACAATAATTGATTAGCAGCTGAATTAGGTTTGCGCCTGCTTAAAATATATTTTAATGGGCTGGTATTGAACCCTTTGCAGTAATTGACGTATACTCTTTCAGCAGAAGGCACTATCTGCCGACGTTACCCCCATATTTGCAGCATTGAGATTTCATCTATGGTTCTGTGTGATTGGGGGAATCAGTCATAATAAACGGTCTTTTCATAATTAAGGGTACAGAACTCGTGTGGAAGGAGGCTGTGAGGTGGACCTGCTTTTCTTCATTAAAAGTTTGGTTATAGTTATTCTGAATAGTCTTGTCATTTTGCTTGACTTAAGCCGTACAAAGCAGACTGGCTTTAGTCGTTTTCCTCAAGATTCGGTGGCTGTTTCGGAGTCAGAAAACAATGTATGTTCAAAAATTAAGTCGCTGAACAATTTTCATTCTGTGTTGATGAGTTTATGTATATATATATTTTTTAAATCTTACATGTTTTTCCAATATATTATTTAAGTACACGCACGCATACACACATACTCACGCAAACAATCCACGATCATGACATTTCCATGACCGTTCTGGCATTAATACTTCTCTGTCTTCACATGAAAGCGTTATTGTTTGGAGCAACCCACATGATGTGAATCTCTACTTATGCACGTGTTTGTGTGTGTGTGTGGATACGTACGTCTGTGCGCGTGTAAAACGTGCATTGTTCTCGGGGTCGGATTTGAGTGCAAGGAGGGAGGGAGGGCGGTGCGTTTCGACAGACATCTTTTGTGAAGGATTTCGACTGGTACAAAATGTGCTTTGCGTAATCACGTGCCTTGAGCGACGCCAGTTTAATGCCACAGCAACCGCGCTTCTCTCTTGATATTGTACAAAAGCAACAACAAAAATCGCTGACTTTGCGCGATCGGCGACGGTTATGATCGGGTGGCCCACTTCTCGTGTGCTCGGGGTCACACGAAGTGCCTGTTGAATGAAATGGTGGTGGAGTTGGGTGGAGGTAAGATAAGTTCACGGTGTTTGAAATTTGTTAAACGGCGAAAATCTTGAGTTAACTAGCGTATTTGCATGAAGTATTTTCACAGTAATATTTTTTTTTAATCGAGAAGCATATTTAAGTGCGCACGCTCAGAAATACACATAGACATATCGTGTACACGTAGAGGTGAGGTGTCCAGGCACACACGCACGCACGCGCACATACAGCCACATTAGTACACACAAACGAAACAGAACACGAGGGAAAGATGTACGTAGTATTTTTAGTGCCTTTCTGGGACAGGAAATTGCTCGGTATTAATTATTGGCTGATTGTTGCACTGGATGTCCTCCATCTGGTGTTGGTGGTTTCTTTTGCTTCCTTTATGAGATGTCCATGGATGGTCTTCACGGGTCCGTGAAGTAAAATATTCATTATAGTTTTATATTCTGCTAATGTGCATTTTTCTAGAGGGGGTCCATAGCTTTCACCAGATTTTCAAAGGGGTCTGTGACTCAGAAAAGGTTAAGAACCACTCTGTCTAGTTATTGCTAGCGACATATCTTTCAACAGTCATCTGATTGTATTTGCTTTCTTGACCTTGGTATTTTTGTTAGTGCTGTGTGCAGTTTTCAGGCTGCACTCAAGATTTTGAGAGTGCTTTGATGACGTCTCCATAAAGGGCTGGCTGTCTTTCTGAACGTGCAAACGAAACTGTCTCCTGCTTAGTCAGTGAATATTGTAAGGGTGTTTGTATGTGTGTGGTTCTTTTGCCCTCACACAAAAATTCAGTCCAAAGTTGCTGACCTCTGTTGATTGATGGCGACACATAGATTACGTTGACGAGTGATAGTTGTGGACACGACGAAGATTTGCTATTTTAACATCATTTGTGTAAGGGGAGATAACGAATTAAATATTGGCAGTTCTAAACCTTTGTCCTCCACAAACTACTCGCATGACACGTGCATAAATTAAATACAGTTAATATTATAAAAAAATCCGGGCAAGTCTTGCCTCAATTGCTTGCTCATCACAGCCAACCCAATTCCCCGCATCCAACACAACTGTCGCCAATAGGAAGCAACAACATTAATAAATTCAAACCTGACGTACGGCTATTTTTTTTTTTAAGTGCCCTGTCATTGTCACGTGGTAGCGATCTGAGCCAGGCGCTTGAGTCTGCCCAGAGCGAGAGAAATGAGTGGGATTCCAGGAGCCAAAGATGTGAATGGGAGGTTAGCTGTGCCGTGTGGGAAAGTGAGGGCGGAGACGGTTATCTCTCCTGCCACCCACAGCACAGGAAGGTCAAGGGCAGAAATAGAAAACACATTTTGTCAGGAAGCACATGGAATCAGACTGATTTAACTTCTTGCTCTTAGCCCTCCCTCCTTCACCATCCACCCACTCAGTTTGTCTCTTGTTTCACTGTCTTTCTCACTGTCTTCCTGACTCATTTTGTTGCCTTTGAGCACGTGTGCGCGTGCATACTTATATGTCTGTGCGCGCGTGTGACCTAGTTATTATAGGCGTAGAGGGGACTTTTCAAGAAATATGTTTGTTCTGCTCTTTTTCAGAAGGGAGGGGAGGGGGAGGGTGCAGGTGTTGAGATGGTGTTCAACTCTTAGTTGATTATTGTTTTTAATTTTCTTGGTTTGACTAGGCTCTTGTACGCGTGTTTGGGATGAGATAGAGTTTAGGAGAGTGTAGTGAGTTATTGGTGCAGTCTTAAGAAACAAGATTGTCAACTTTAGTTACATCAGTTGAAAAGCCCCGGAAACACTAAACCTGTCACTATGTAAAATTAAGGCATGCTAGGGTTTTAACTGTGTGTGTGTGTGTGTGTGTGTGTGTGTGTGCGTGTATGCGCGAGCGGGTGTGATTAATTTTAGGATAGTACTGATGGTACTTAAATTAGGATCTCACCTCCTTCCCACCTCTCCTGTCAGGTCACCCCACCTTCTAGCGCGCTCACTCACGCACGCATGAACACAGTCCACCCCTCCTACCACTAGCTGTCACCCGTGCAGGGCTAACCAGGCACATAAAAGCACCACGCACTTGCAAACACATACATTCAGTTTCCCTCCCCAAGCACACGTAAATAGGACGCAGCCGACAGTTATGAGCGTTCCCACCCTGAAGTCCCATATCACAGTCAGCATATGAACTGAGTATACCTTGCCATATGCTTGCAATCGGCTGGTTGAGCCAGTCCAGTGTTGCAGAAGTTCATGATGGATGCAGTACTTCTGATTAAAGACTGCAGTATTCTTACCATATATTAAGGGTCTTATTTTTATATTATTTATTATTATATTTTTTTAGGTGTGTGTGTGAGACTGTATGTGTCTTATTGTAGAGTTTGGTAATGCAAACATATAGGGTGGAAAATGAGAAAATACAGATTGTCTCTAAAACACTTTATGGATGAAATGCATTTGCTAAAATGGGAAAACCTCACCTATGTGACTAATTTCCTTCAACGGGAGTGTTTCTGTATTTTTTTCATTCCTGTAATAAAGATAAATGTGGAACATGTTGAGTGCATGTGTACTTACACAATTTAATAATTTGATGCAATAGTTGCAACACAGTACATGTATCTAAATTCAGGATGCCATATTTGTGTTTACCTGATTTGTGCCTGAGTTGTAATAGATGTGTTTAGTATTTTTAAAGTGGAAACTAAATTAATCTATTGGGCAATGTACAAATAAATGACCAAATTCTCTGCCAATGAAGGTGAAAATTAATTATAACTAATTTATTCAATGACTTTTCATTTGGTTTGTGAAGACATGAAACGTGTGTGTTTTACAGAGAAGGCTTTTGACATCAGTTACCAAGAAGGCATTTGACATTAATTACAGAGAAAGCTTTATGACATCAATTACAGAGGCTTTTTGACAAATTACTGAGAAGGCTTTTTGACATCAGTTACAGAGAAGTTTTTTAACATCAATTTTACAGAGGTTTTTTGACAGTTACAGAGGGTGTTTTGACATCAGTTAACAGAGAAGGCTTTGTGCGTGTGTGTGTGTGTGTGTGCATCAATTACAGAGATAAAATGCAAATGATTTCCTTAGTTTTTCATTAAATAACTAATATTTGTGTAATGTTACTAAAAGTGTACAGTGGACCCTTGCTTTATCCATTCAAGAGACCATGTTGGATTATAGTGTATCTTTTAATGTGAACTGAGTAAATCCATTTTTTTTGTGACAGACTTAATCTCATGATCAAATTAATTTCTTATAAAACCTATTGCCGCAAGTGTGGAGCGAGTTCCTGTACAGGCACAAGAGGTGAGTCGGGTTTGGCAGTTCCGGTGTATCTCCAAGAAGCTCGTGTGACATGTGCCACTAATATGTTGTCTTAAGTTATTACACAAGACAAATAACAGACACCATTGATGTTTGGGTGGGGCCCATTTTTATTCTGTCATGTAAAGGAACGTTTTATTGGCTCTGCTTGCGGGTGAGCAAGTATCATAACAGTGAATAAACAGATGAACAGAACAAAACAATACAAATACAAATTCTTTCACCCCTCTCTAAAAAAAACCTGAATAACAAGTTTGTTTGAAAATGAAAAATTAGGTCGTTTATTACCTAATTTGGGGTACTACTCTTTCACACAGTGAAACATACAACTTTCCAATGTCATACACTGTGGGAAATAAAGGGGGAATGAAAATGATGAATTTCAAAATGTAAACAAAAATTAATTATACAACTCTTATGCGGTAAATGACACCACTATCAACAGTGATAATTCATATACAACATAGGCATATATTTAAACATTATCTTAGAGTTACACAAAATGACAATAATACCTAATACTGAGTTCAGCAAGAATAGATTAAATGTTCTTATTCTTAACAGTTCTAGATGCATGTTTGCCTTTTATCAATTACACAGTAATGTTTATGTTCCAAGGGAGATGACATAATCTCACATGTCACTCATAAGGTAGTGAAGACCTGCAGAATCTAGGCACCATCTCAGATTCACTGCTTGTACTTTGAAGTTAAACTTCCTAATTTTCAATTCCCTATATGCTAAGGTTGAAGGACTTTTCCATTTGTTGTCTGATTTAATTCCAGTCAAATCAAGATAAAAAAATGTGAAATATAGAAAAATTAGCTTAGATTTTAATATTTAAGACAGCTGAGATTTTGTTTCTCTAGTTAACTGTCATTTGTTATGCTTGTGAATATAGTGTAGACTAGAAGTTTGAACTTAACAGGCCAGTTATATAGATCATGGCTTGGTACCACATTGCCACTTCATGAAATTGGAATTTCAGTCATTGGATGGATATAAGATATATTTAATACAAATTAATCTCTTTATATCTGTTCTTTATAGGCTTGAAAGCTTCTGAAAGTGACTTGGAGAAAATGAAATGTCCAAAGTGCGACTTTCAGGCCTACTATCTACAGCAGTACCAGACACATATTGCCAGCCATGCAACTGATATCCACAAGTGTAAATGCTGCAACTTCCTCACTTTCAACAAGAATGATCTGCTCCAACATTTTAAGGTAGGCAGGCACTGTTGCTGGAGTTGTAAAGTTTGATGTGATGTAAATATTCACAACACTATAAATGTCATGCTGCTAATGCTGGTCAGGTGGGTGAGAGAGAGAGAGAGAGGCTTTGCTGCACTTCAAGCACATTTACATTTGTTTGCATTTAAATTTAAAAAATACAATCTCTTTTCCTCTTATACTTATACGCACGCGCGCACACACACACACACACAAAAAAACACACACACACACAAAACACACACACACACACAAAACACACACACACACAAAACACACAAAACACACACAAAACACACAAAACACACAACACACACACACACACACACACACACACACACACACACACACACACACACACACACACACACTCTTTCTCTCTCTGTCATGTTTTGTTCAGTCATCCAAGCGGACTTCAGAATTATGTGGACAGTAATAATTTGACGTAAAATGCAGTCATGATGTGAAATAAACACATAAGTATTATATTGAATTTGCATTGATTACCCACTATTTCAGAGTGTGGTGCTAATTTGAACAAGGAACAAACAGATATTTGAGCATTTACAAAACATAGAGGTCGCATGTAGTTTTGTTTTACATCAAATATTTACATATAAATTTAGTATATATGACTGAAGTGTTTGTATGTGTGCATATATATATATATATTATGAAATTTGAACAGGCAAATCATCCCCGATGTATCTGTGATATTTGTGAATTTATGGCTGAACATGCGTACATGATCAAGCGGCATATGATGAGGCACAATGCGAATGGCTGCACATGTGAAGTGTGTGGCAAAGTGTACAAGGTGAGTTTATTGTACATCATTGAACTCATGAAAGTACTCTCAAGAGATTGTACAACCACAAACCTGTACATCATTGAACTCATGAAAGTACACTCAAGATCTTGTACACACTACAAATCTGTACATCATTGAACTCATGAAAGTACACTCAAGATCTTGTACACACTACAAATCTGTATACTTTTGAACTCTTGTAAATATACTCAAGATATTTTACACACCACAAACTTGTGCATCATTGAACTCATGTAAATACACTAAAACACGCTCAAAATCTTGTACACACCACAAACTTGTGCATCATTGAACCCATGTAAATACACTAAAACATGCTCAAGATCTTGTACACACCACAAACTTATGCATCTTTGAATTCATGTAAATATACAAGAAAAAATTTACATACACCAAAAACCTGTTTATTTTTGAAGTAATTAATTTAAGTGCACTAAAATTCTTGAACACATCACAAACCTGTACATTAATTGTTTTATTTTTAAATAGTTGAGACATTTGTTTATTTTCATTTTTCTATAAGAAGCAATCTTAGTCTCAAAATGAATTTTTGCTTCAACACATAATATAAATAAACATATCCTGAAAAGGTTATGTAAAGCTTAGTTTATTCTGTTGACAAGTCTAGATTTTCATTGAAACTCTTCATCAGTGTGGCAAGTGGCCATTTCATCTGTAGATGAAATTATGAAAGGGTCATATTAATAATTAAAAATCAGCTAAAATAAAAAAAAACTTGCTTCTTATGTAGATGAAATTATGAAAGGGTCATATTAATAATCAGCTAAAATCAAGAAAAACTGGCTTCTTATGTAGATGAAATTATTAAAGGGTTGTATAAATAGTCAGTTAAAATCAAAGAAGAATAGTATATAAGTCTGTTGTATCATTGTGTTAAATATGTAGTAAAACTGCAATAAAAGTAAGATATATACAAGAATGTTAGTAAATTTCCATGTTATATATCTGGTAAAATAGCAGTAAAAGTAAGATATATACAAGAATGTTAGTCAATAAACTTTTATGTTAGATATCTGGTAAAACAGCAAGAAAAGTAAGAAGTGCTTACACACATTTTATCTGCAGACCTGTGTGTTAAATATTCGGTAAAACTGCAATAAAAGTAAAAATCGTGAGTATAGCAGAATCACTCCATATTTAACTTGTGTGAATGCAATCATATACACCTTACATGTTTCTCACAGCATGTACTGCTTGCTAGGGCTGTCAATTTTTTTTAAATGCTGCCCGGGTACCCGTCCTAATTTTCGAATGGGTACCCATCCAGATTTTGAATGGGTACCTGGGTATATTTTTAATATTATCAATCATTACATAAACTAAAGTAAACTAAAACTAAATAAAATGTCAACAACAATAATGTATTTAAAAATAAGGCATCAAGTTCAATCACCCTTCGCCGATAGAATTTCATCGTACAGATTGCATTTCAATGTGTCACTATCCAATCGTTTGGCATGACAGCACACAGACAATGTCCTCCCCATATTAAAAATATTACATTATTATTTAATTTATTGACAAGTTTGTTTACTGAAGTCTTATTAACATCAGTAACATGCTACAATTGTTAACGAGCACAACAGCCATAAGCAAAAAGAAAGAGCGCAAGCTATGGTGATTGGTGATCTATGTCGTAAATAATTAAATCTAGGTAGAGCGGCTGTTCAGCGCGTAAGCCAACCCATGGCCGGCACGATTTAGTAGGCCGCCATCTACGGGCGGGTTGTGAGTTTGACCAGAGGGGGAGTGTGCTAAATCGTGTATAGACATAACGGCCACATTACTATGGGTGCCTGTTCTCATTTTACTACCCTGGTATTAGCACGACAATGGATACCTGGGTACCCATTGGCACCCCTACTGCTTGCCATACTGAATGTGAATCTAATATGCATAAATCTAAGTATTCATCATAATAATGGTCCCACAGTGCATTGATTCTAGTATAAATCTAAGTATTCTTCATCATAATTGTCCCACATTGCATTTGAATCTAGTGTAAATCTATTTTTCATAATAATGGTCCCACTTTGCATTTGAATCTAGTGTAAATCTAGGTATTCATCATACTAATGGTCCCACAATGCATGTGATTCTAGTATAAATCTAAGTATTCTTCATAATAATGGTCCCACATTGCATTTTTATCAAATCTAAGTATTCATCATAGTAATGGTCCCAAAATGCAAGCCAACTGCTTCATCTGGTCCTCAGCTAACAAAACAGTGACCTGTTCCATACTGTGAGAACCACTTCAGCTTCAGAAGTGTGCAGATTTATGGTAATTCTGACTATAAATGATTTTGGGTTTATGCACTTCTTTAGACTGTAACCCATAAGATGCAATTCTGCCATATATTAATCAGTATATCTGGTACACTGAAATAACGGTAAAAGTCACTGTATCTTAGACTGTATATCTCAATGTTAACTTGATTGATTGGTTTATTTCTTCTTTATGTCCACTTCAACATTCATTCATTTTGCAGATGGCTTAACCCTTTCACTCTTAAATATTTATTTGGGTTCTTAATACCATACTGGGTTTTTATAGTCATGTGATTAAAGTGTAGTTATTTCCTGTATGTAAATTTCTGCATCCATGGGCATAATACGAGGCTTTAGTTATAAATTTTGTCTGTGGTTTAAGCAATTGTTTAGCAATCATAACTTTTCTGCAATCAGTGGATTCAATGATGGTTTTCTGTGACTGTAATAATGAGGAAATACTATTTATTTTAAAGAACATGTTTGATAATTGTGAACACAGTGATTATTATTAGATGGTGATAGTGAAGTAACATGGAGAATAATGAGGGAATAACACTTTTTGAACAAGAAACAGTAAATCAGCCAAAAATATTTGGATGTTGATGTGGTTACCAAGAGAAGATAATACTAGTATAACAGACAAAATGAACATTTTAGCAGAGATAACACAGCGTGTCATTTCTGAAGGTACGTGTAGAACACACTTCTAAAATGCATTTACACTGTGTATGATAATGTTTTGCACCTTTCTCTCATTTTTAGGACCAGTACATACTGAAAATGCATGTTAAAATGGTTCACATGCCAGCTGAGGTTTTATTTGAGTGCACAGTTTGTGGGAAGAAATTCACACGGAAAGCTCACCTAAAGCGGCATCTTCGAATACACGACCCAGAAAAACCATTTAAATGTCCACATTGTGACTACAGGTAAGGCATGCCATCCTTCTCTTTATTTTCCAGGACTGGTATGTTATGTGATAGAGTACATAGTGTGTTCAAACCTGTATGTTACCTGATTGTAGAGTATATAATGTGTTTTCAAACCAGTTTGTTACATGATTGAAGAGTACATAATATGTTTAAATCCTTATGTTACCTGATTGAAGAGTACATAATGTGTTTAAATCCTTATGTTACCTGATTGAAGAGTACATAATGTGTTCAAACCTGTATGTTACCTGACTGAAGAGTACATAATGTGTTTAAACCTGTATGTTACCTGGCTGAAAAGCTCACATGTTCAAACCTGTATGTTACTTGATTGAAGAGTACATACTAAGTGTTCAGTTGAAGCAAAGTAAGAGTCACTGTTGGGTTAATGAGAAGCAGTTTTGGATTTGAATAGTTGATGTTTGGGTGATAAGGAAAAATGTGCGCAGAGCAAAACTAAATATGGCTGTGATTTGTTTAAAGTTAGGATTCTTTTTCTTTTTAATATCTCAGTGAAATAATAACTCTCAGTAATGTATAATGCAGTTTTCATTTATAAATAAGGTATTCAAAACAAGGTGATTTTTCATTTGGGTGTAATTTTATAAAATGGTTAAATGATTGCGTGGAATGTGAGACACTGGTTATGTGATTGTATATGATGTGAGATAATGGGTATAATATTATAATGGATGTGAGACAGTGGCTATAATATTGTATGGACATGAGACAATTGTTGTCAGATTATGCAGATCATGTGACACTGATTATAATATTGTATGGGATATGAGACAATGGTTATAAATATTGTATAGGACAAAAACAATTGTTATTTGATAATACATAACATGAGACAGTGATTATATTGCATGGGACATGAAATTTGTTATTTGATTGTACAGAATTTGAGACACTGGTTATTAATAAATGGCAATTAGTGAAGTGTCCCACACAGTAGGAGGTTTTGGAAGCTAGAAGAATAGTTGTTCAGGTCAAATGTCGTCTGTGTTTATATCAATGTTTGATACTCAATAATCAATATGTATATATAATCATCATGGTACACCATCACCAACAAAACTCTGTGCCATAAACAACATCAGCATTGATATGTGGAACATTGGAACATTAAGAACGCCTAGAAAGGTAGAGGAACTAACACACGAAATGAGCAGTGAACCATCCTGGGACTGTGTGAAGTACGATGGAAGAACCTTGGGGAAACATCAATGCAGGATGACCATAAACTATACTACTTTGGCAGAAATGATAAACATGAACCTGGTGTCAGATTTCTCATCCACATAGTCATCATGAACACTATCATGAGTTGTCGGCTAGTCTCCAGCAGCCTTATCACCATATACTTGAGGGCATCCCCACTCAATATCACCATTGTGCAAGCTTATGCTCCAACTACAGACCATGATAATGAAGAAATAGAGATCTGGTCCTGGACCAGACCGCAAAGAAAGACATTTTGAGGTGCAAAGAGACTGGAATGCCAAAATAAGGGAGGATGCCATTGTGAACTGGAAAGGCACATACAGAGACAAATGACAGAGGCTTAAGGTTCCTGGAATTTGCCAGCTCTAATGATCTGAAGCTGATGAACATATTTGGTCCACACAGAGCATCCAGAAGATGGGTGTGGCATAGCCTGAATGGAGAACACCATAACCAGATTGATTATATCATGGTGAAGAGGTGTTTCTGTACCAGTATAAACATTGCCAAGACATTCCCAGGAGCAGACATTGGAAGTGACATGACTTAGTGATGATGACCCTCCGACTATGTCTGAAGAAAGTCAACAAACAGGGCCCCACAAGAAACAAGTTTAACCTTGTCAAGCTAAAAGACCCAGAGGCCTTCTGAGCAAAGATAGAAGGAAAATTTGCACCACTGTTACTTCCTAGTGCAGAGAACATAGATGCAAACACGTTGATTGGCATATTTAACACCACAGTGACCATAGCAGCCAATGAGATCTTTGGGTTACATCTGACATCCTTGATCTGTTTGACAAGCATTGAGAGCTAAAGAAGAAGAAGTCAGAAGAAGAAGGAGCAAAACAGTACAGGGAAATCAACCAGGTTATCAAGAAAAGCATAAAAAAAGGAAAAGGAGACCTGGATTGAAGACTACAAATAATGGCTTTAAACTATCAGCAATAAAAACACAAGACATAATCTGTCAAACTAAACCAAAAATCCAAAAAAAACTACCCTCAGTTGCAAATAGATGGATTAGAATTGATTATAAAATCCAGTATAAAATCCCTGGAGTAATATTCTAAGACAACTGTCAGTGCATAACATCTGCCAACTGTGGAATAAACCTTAATGAAATCAGTCTCTAAACCTGCTTAGGGAGTAAATGTTAGAATGATGCTTAATTTTTACCATGCCTTTGTGATGTCTAGGCTTCTGTACATAGTCCCCATTCTTCTTAAGCTTAACTCTATTTGAATAGGCTCCTCTCCATTCAGGCTAAAGCCCTAAAAATCGCTTGGGGATGCCCCAGTCAACATCCAATATCAGTTTGTGGACAAAACCCCATTCAGATATTGGTAATTGAAGATCAATCAGGTCTTACTTAAAACTACAATATCCATAGACCACAGCCAAAATAACCACTGCTCAAACATCAGCCTTAAATAGAAAAAGATAAAAATAGCAAAAACAGGGAAGAAACTAATAATTTAATCATTCCCTCATGAAATGGCAACTTAAACCACCACAAACAGATAGAACACTAGAAAAATTTAACAAAATTGACTTCCCCAACCTCATTAAAAGTATGCTCTACATTACCCAGAGGATGATTTCTCAGACTGGATCAAGGTATATATGGATGGCTTACATGATCTTGTAACAGAATGAACAGACATAGAGATTTATATACCCAGTGATCACTATACTACCTTAGAATCACGGACAACACTTTCATCTTCATAGCTGAGATAATGGCTTTACTAACAGACTTCTAAAAACAAACCAGACAGCACTAAATATCTTATAGTTATAGACTCCCTGTCAGCTGTGAAAGCTGTAGAAAAGTGTACGGGGGCAGACCAGACATTAGTTATCTAATAATGGACCAAGTGCAAAAACTGATAGAGGGAATGAAGTTAAGCTCATACGGATACCTGCCTACATTAACATACTAAGCAATGAAAAAGCAGATAAACTGGCTAAAAAGGGAATGACAGAAGATAAAGAACTAAAAGTTATTACCACACCACAAGAAAACTTCAACATTTTTAAAAACAAACTGAACAAAATTTGGTAAATCCAGTATTCAAAACTAGCAACAGGATGAAGATCTCACATAGATAAAACAACAAATAATATACCAACATACTATAATGGCACTAGAAGAGAACAATCAAGATTTTATAAATTCAGACTTGGAAGTGAAATAACAAGCTATAAGATAATTAAGTGCAGCTGTGGTGAGCAACTAACCATATAACACGTTATAAAAGACTGCCAGACTAATAGGATTAGAAAGATCATTAACAGAATATTTAAAAGAAAATGACATACCAACAACAATATCAGGAGTACTAAACCCCCAGGACAACAATGGCATGAGTGGTTGAATAGGATGGTAGTGAGCCATCAACTATTGTAAATATTAAATTCCCAAATTATACATCTATTGTCAAATATCTGGGTAGTTGGAAACCCCTCCCCAAACATACAATAGATGACTAATGGTGAGAAGCTAACTGATTGGATCACTGCCCACAGTCCTAGGCTTGTCAAAATCTAAAGACTAGCTGCCTAAAGTAATGATTGGGAGGACCACCTAAATATTAAAACTATAACCAATTAAAATTAAAATAATACAGACAATTTTATAAACAAAATCACCTCACCAACATCATATGAATCTCATCAAAATCCAACATCTAAAAGCTATAAGTACATAGAAAATAAATTAAGAAAAACAAACAAATAACATTATACACAACCACATGAGACAGAACAGGCATCATAGAGAAGACATAGCTTTTTACCAAGTTCCCAAGCACCCCATAATAACCTATCCCCAACCCCAATCCCCAGTATAAAATTGGTCAAGGCCAGAAGTGCTCCCCATAAATTAAGTAAGTAAATAATTTCCTAAACTCATTTGAAGACATTCATTTAATAATAATTTGGAGAAATCTTTGCTTGCTTAGGTTTGCTTAACACAAGAATTTAGTCTGCTAGACCTGTTTGTTCCTGTAACTTTTCTTGCCTCTGTAAATTTTCGAAGGATATGTTTAAAACTCATGTCTTGGGGGTATTCACGTATTTCCATTCACAGTAATTGCGAGTGAAGTTTTTTTTAAGCTAATACCAATGCATATATTTAAAAACTGATTTTGCACTGTTTACTTAAATACAAATGAAATTGAATTGAAACAAAAAAATATTAAAGAACCCGGATATTATGACACATGCACCATTTTTTCAATATAAAAGTGACAATGGTGACCATCTTATACTTCAGAGCATTACACACTTTCATGGACAGTTTTGTTACTTAATTTTTTATTATTAGTTTCAGTTTCTATATTTTTTGATTAGTAATGTACTGTCCAGTGATCCATTTACATATTATTTGAAAGCATTCCTTCTGTAATTTCTTTACTAAATGTACATGCAACTTGTTTAGCATATTGTATTAGTACTTGGGCTTTCACAGTTGTTTGTGTCACTATGACAGGGGTTGTGAGCGGTCAGACATATCCAAACATTTGTTAATTCATGAGGATCCTAAACATGTGTGTGAAGTTTGTGGAAAAGCCTTCAGACATATAAAAAACAAGGAGCTTCATGTTAAAAGGTTAGTTGTTATATATATATATATTACATTTCATGACATCATAGCTTTAGAAAATTTTTAATCAAAACTAAATAAAATAAGTAAAAATCTGGCTTGTGTAGGCCCCACCCCCCCATTTAAAAAAAATTAATTATAAGCTTTTATTGAATTGCCGAGTAATATTAATAAAAATATGTTATGTAGTCCATCAGCTTTTGTTGTTGAATTATTTCTTCAGTAATTTGTTATGCATTAGTTTATTAATTTTTTCCTCCTTTGTTGTAATATTTATTTTATGCTGTTATAGAAACTGATGTTTATGTTTTAGAAATTGATCATCATATTTTTACAAATAAGAGGGTTTTGTAATTTTATTTTTTCTGTTTTAATATTGTTATATGGAACATAGCCTTAATAGTTTATAACTTTATTTTCAGTTTTGTTCTAGCAATCCAAAAACATACTCTTTCTCTTACTAGTACTACTTACTGGCGGCTTGCTCGCGATTTTTTAATTACAGTTTTGCCTTTTAAAAAGATGATATTCCTTGTTGAAACTTTTAATTAGATTAATTACTAGTACTGCAAGCTGGGTTTCACAGTGACTGATTGTATGTGGGATACTAAACAGATTAACAAACAAATAATAAAGAAAGCTACGAATACAGGGAAACAGATAGTGAATCAGTTAAAGACACTTTTAAATGAACAGAAACAAAAACATAACAAGTATATTCAAACAAAAACTAACCAAATATTCATTCTCATACTTGGAAAATTAAATGAATAAAGTCTTTCTTGATTGACTGATAGCATAATTGTATTCTTATGATAACACAGTAATCTTTTTGAATTGACTGATAACATAATTGTATTCTTGTAATAACAAAGTAAACTTTTTGAATTGACTGATAGCATAATTTTACCGTTGCAGGCATAATGGTCAGAGGGATTATAAATGTGGAGTATGTGATTTTTTTGGATACACATTTACTGATATTCGTAAACATATTGAACGCAAACATGCAGACATCAAGACCATGGTGTGTGAAAGGTGTGCCATGCCATTTAAGTCTGAGTATCTGCTTCGGGTAAGTTATTTTAACTCTTTTGATGCTATCTGCTTCGGGTAAGTTATTTAAACTCTTTTGATGATGAAGTATGTTTTTAGATAAACGTATTGTGTTGAGATACCTACTTCAGGTAAGTTGTTATTAACTCTTTTGTGCTGAGATATCTACTTCAGATAAGTTGTTATTAACTCTTTTGTGCTGGGATATCTAATTCAGATAAGTTGTTATTAACTCTTTTGTGCTGAGATATCTACTTCAGATAAGTTGTTATTAACTCTTTTGTTGCTGAGATAACTGCTTCAGGTAAGTTGTTATTAACTCTTTTGTTGCTGAGATAACTGCTTCAGGTAAGTTGTTATAACTCTTGTGATACCTAGATTAATGAGCAACGAGCATACTTTGTTCATGTTGTTCTCATTTCTTAAGTGAAATGTTTTTTTGTTTGCTGCATGTTAATATGAGCAAAATTTAACTGAAATTTAAAGTTTAATTTAAATATTCTGGGATAATTTTTGCAGGAACTTTAAATAATGCTTTAAAATGGCCATAGACTTCTTTATAATGATTAATAATAATAATTGATAACAACAATAATTAAGAAGATTTTGATAGCACTTAATATTTAATCTCTAATCTTTTACAAATGGTCACTATGCTTACAATATAGAAAAAGATGATTCAACTTTGAAAATCTTGATGTTCAAGGTAAGGCTGAACCCTTAATCTTTTTTGTATAAGTCTATGACCTTGACATCAAAGTCACCTTCTCTCTGAAATAATCGTTTTATATAATCCTGTAATTTGTTAAAAAGTCCATTGGTCTGCTGGATGTGGATATGAGTTCTTTGATAGCTGACCAATACATATTTTTGATTTTGCTCACAATGCGTAGACTTAGGAGTGAAAGTGAAGTGCACAGAAACAAAGGTGATATCAAATTAAATTTAGCTTATAAAGCTCTGTGATAGCACAAACTAGGAATGAGGATGAAATTGCATCTCAAAGAAAATGCGATTGTGTGTGAAATGAAGGCAGTTAAGGATTGTTAGAACTAAAAATGTTTGTGGAAATTTATATTAGAGTCATTGATGCATGTTAGAATTAAAAGAGTTTGTGGTAATTTATATTAGAGTCAGTGAAGCGTGTTAGAACTAAAAATGTTTGTGGTAATTTACATCAGATGCAGTGAAACATGTTAGAACATGTCAGTGGTAGTATGCATCAAAGGCAGTGACAACTTTATTTTGTCTTAATTTCCAAATTTTCAGAAAGTTTTTTTTATGTAGTGCATCAGTCCTCTCAGCTGTAGAATTATTTTCCTAGCCAGTCATTTGTTTTAAAAAAATTATTTGTCTGTTTTTAATTTTAAGGATTTCAGTTCCAGAGTAGATCTGAGTAATTTGCATATTTGGAATATATAGAGATTTTATATGATTCTGTTCACACTGTTTTCATTTCCAGGAGCACCAGAGGTATAGCTGTGAAGGAGAAGTTTTGATGATAGAGCAAGCCCTGGCCATTGGTACCTCCAATGGAGGCACTGGACAGGCCACCATCCAGATCCCATCTTCCTTTGCTGTTGATGGTCAGCACATCACCATTGATGGCCAGCACATTTCTGTAGATGGTGGACAGGTCAATATTACTGTAGAACAAGTTGCAGGTAAGTGTGTCTTGTTTGAGTACAGAGTTGAATGCTTTATAAATGGTGGATGGGTCAGTTTTACTAATGAAAATGGCAGGTAAATATGTCTTGTTTGACTATTGAGCTGGATGCTAGGTGAATGGTGGACGGGTCAGTTTCAGTACAAAACAAGTGGACTAGAGTACTGGGATACTTTCCTTAAGCATTTCTTGGCCTCATTTTTGTCTTTATATAGCAAAGGTCAAAGGATGAGTATAACCTGATTGTATATTTATTATGATTGTAAATAATAGGAGGGAGGGGAAGAGAAGGGGTGTGGGGTAAGCAAGTGTAAAAGAGAGATTTTCAAGTGATTGTCTGGTCAATAACATTTGCATTAAGTGCATCTGGCTAGTTTAATACATGTTAATTGTCAGACTTTCCAATGAACAAAATGCCCCACCATGCTCCCCCCACTAAGCAATCATATCAACTTCTTTAATGAAAGCACTTCAGAACGTAGATTTCAGTCTGTTTTTCACAATACACTAACACAGATACAAACATTTGTATAATGAGCAAGAAAAAGAAATGTCATCATAAAGAGTCAGTTTTGAGAGGGTTATAAGTTTGGAATGTTTTACCTGGGAAACCTTAAATTGATTTGATGACAGAATTTTTCTAACCGGCAGTGATGCTTCATTGATCTGGCCATGTGACTAGGTCGTTAAACAAAATCTGGCTGTTGTCCCGTTGTATGTGGTGTGCTACGGATCAAATTTAGATAATGTTGCTCTCTTGGAATGGCTGGCAGGATCAGTAGGCACTGCACTTGCAAGCAGTCAGTTTTGCAGTAATAGAGACCTGAAGGAGATGAAGAAGAAGAAAGAAAAAGAAAGCTTCAAAGCACTGCCTTTCACTTTATTACCAACTGAAGCCTTCAGAATGCCAGGACCGCATCACACAAATGAATGATATGTAATGACGTGCCCAACTATATATATTTGTGTATATTTATAGTTATTCTTCTCTTTGGAATAAAGCCTGTTTGTAAGTGACTCGGCATATGCAATGGCGTCCAGTCTTATTTCATTGTGTCTAGCTTCAAGTTAGAGACATGTTTTCCACTCTAAAAATCATTATGTTCCACTGCACAACAACTTCCAATTGCTTGTCTTAGGGCTTGGTCAACACATGGCCGAAAGTTGTATGCATTCTGTTATTCACAAAAAGTTCATGAGCTTGTGCAATGTAGGATTGATTGAAGTTGTCTGTAGACAAAATGCAGCTGCCCATGCATATCTTAAGTATCTATACAAAATGTAATCAACTATGGCTGCTAAAGTAGAGTTGATTGCATAACCATGAAAACATGGCCAGGCAGGGCCTTTGAAACTCTTGACCATGCAACTAACACTTAACAGGATTTTTCTCACTCTTTTCTCAGCAAAAATGGATCAGAAAGAAATATCTTACATGAATTTAGCAGTACAATTGAATTAATTAGAAAAATTAATTAAAGAGATAATAGTTAAATCATTTATGCTATTTGCTGTTCTATAGTCTCTCTCTCACTCACACTCACACACACACACACACACACACACACACACACACACACACACACACACACACACACACACACACACACACACACACATGTAATAGTTTGTATAAACTAATCAGTGTTTGATTCCTAACTTTTATTCATTATTCAAATGTTTATGTCAAATGTATCTTTCCCATACTTTCATACACTTAACTCAAATTGTTCTTGTTTCAGTTTTCAATCATTATTATTAAAATGATTCTCTTTTGCTAAATTGTATGAGTTTTGCTTGAGAAATTAGTTGCTTTGGAAAGAAGTCATAGCATACATTAGATAAAAGCAAACAAAGCAACAACCAACAGAAAAAGAAAATATAAAAACCCATCAGAAAATAGAGAGAGATTCACCCAGAAAATCATTTATAAGATTAATCCAGGCATAAGTTTACTAAACAACAATTATTAATCTAGGCATAAGTTTACTAAACAGCAGTTATTAATATAGGCACATGTTTAGTTACAGCATTTATAAGATTAATCAAGGCATACCTTTAGAGAATAACAATATATGAATGATGGGTGACTGTTCTCCCCCACCCCCCTTGAGAAAGAAAGAAAAAATAAATTTTAAGTCAGAGCTCCTTTAGTGAAATATATTTTGCTAGACTTATACTCCCAATTTATTTAAATGTATTATTTTTACCAGGTCCTCAAAAATGAAATGAACCTGAGTTAAGTATGTGACCGTAAAGTGACCCTTTAGATGTAGTCAGTGGAATGGTAAGGTCAGTGACAGTTCATTACTGGAATAACAATGTCCAAGTCCTGACTCACTCTCTGCCCACTTGACCAGGTCTAATTATAGCTATTTCATATCATTAGCCTTTTCCTGTGTCAATTTTGCCTGTGCTAAAGTAATGAAGGTTTTAATGCCAGAAACAACACTTAGAGTGTGTGTGGTAGTATTAGTGGTGGTGGTGGTGGAGAATGCATGTTGTATGTTGTGGTAATTGCTAATTAGATCAGACATCAGCATTGTTAATTTGTCAGGAAAGTTTATAGATCTCAAATGTCAGATGTCCTTTCCATTACTGTGCTATGAAAATAGATCAACCTTTTTATGTAGTAATGTGAACTTAGAATGGAAACTGGAAAATTTAAATTTATGCTTATCTTTTAATTAAAATTTGGCCAGCTTTAATAGATTGTGTACCATTATGTTTTGATTGTTTTTTTTAAATTTTAAAAAACATTCTTAGGTTTGTATTCTAAGAGAGGTGTTTTATTTACTATTGCATCCCTGTTTGTCAGTAAAGAAGTGAATCTGGTTTTGGTTTGCATATAGTGATCTGAAACTTGTTTATCAATGATTTGTAGACAACACTTTTGAACATATATTTGAATGACTAACCTAACTCTGAATGACTACTCTATCACTGAATGTCTACTCTATCACTGAATGACTAACCTAACACTGAATGACTAACCTAACACTGAATGACTAACCTAACACTGAATGACTAACCTAACACTGAATGACTAACCTAACACTGAATGACTAACCTAACACTGAATGACTAACCTAACATGTAAAATATACACACCCATTCACATATGTACCAACTTGTACTCATGTATAAATACACACACACACACACAAATACATAATGCCACTCATACATACACACACATATATACACATAAAAACACATAATACCACTCAATCACATATGCATACAAACACATAATGCCACTCGCACAAACACACACCACATATTCACATACATATGCCTGCTTATATATACACATGCATAAATATACACTCATTTGCACACACACTCACATGCAGACATACAGAGGATGGCAGTTTCCTAAACCCGTTCAGCGTCGCTAAACGATAATTGAATGGGTCATTGTGCTAAAAAATTAAAACCAACTGTACTAATTAATGGATTTTTAAAATTTAAATTACTACTTTTTAGGACATATTGAGAACACATGTTTAATTCAGACTGATTGGTAAAAATTAGAATGTCAAACATGCTAAAACTAAGCCTGCCTGTGGGCTATGGCCCATTTCATCCCAACGATGCTGAACGGTGAGTGATTGAAATCTAATTTACTATAATTACTCTTTAGATATATGGAATGTATTCATTCTGAGAGTCACAGTTTCATTACTTCTAGAACAAAAAAGTTTCAACTATGTCTCAATTTGGATTTTGCTCTGTTGCAGATGACTCACTTTCAGAGGATCAGATGGGAGAAGGAGGAGTAACTCCATCCGGTCATGCCATAGACTCTTCAGATACCTCCATCACCATCATGCCCCACGACATGGAAGAGGTTGTAGACATGGTGTCATTACGAGTCATGCAAATGAACAAGGACAAAAACTGTCTGCCTGGAAGTGTCAGTGAGACAGAATAAAGCGCTGCTGCTTGGATGTGTTATTGAGTTACCTGGATTGCCTGCCTTTCTGGATACATCATTGAGATATACCAGATTGTTTTGAAGCTATAAAAAGATTAGCATCCATTGAGATAAAGACGATTAACTGTCTGTTAGTGTGTCTATTTGGATGGATTTATCAAGATAGGATTAAACTGTCATTGAGAAAATGCAGAGTGAACGCTTTGTTCAGATGTGAGATGAGATACTTATATTAACAAGATAATTAGCTGTCTGTCTGAATATGTCATTGAAAACTCAGGATGAACTGTTTGTCTGGATTAGTAATGCTAAATGGGATTAACTTTGTTTGCCTGGATGTGCTAGCAACACTATATGGGATTAACTTTGCCTGGATGTGCTAGCAACACTAAATGAGATTAACTTTAATTGCCTGGATGTGTTAGTAACACTGTATGGGATTAACTTTGCCTGGATGTGCCAGTAACACTAAATGAGATTAACTTTGTTTGCCTGGATGTGTTAGCAACACTAAATGAGATTAACTTTGATTGCCTGGATGTACTAGTAACACGAAATAAGATTAATTTTGTTTGCCTGGATGTGCTAGTAACACGAAATAAGATTAATTTTGTTTGCCTGGATGTGCTGGTAACACTAAATGGGATTAATTTTGTTTGCCTGGATGTGCTAGTAACATGAAATGGGATTAATTTTGTTTGCCTTGGATGCATCATTGAGATAATCTATGATTTATTGTCTGCCAGCCAGACTGTATAGTTAGAACAGTGTTCTTTGACATCTTCACCCAGTCAGTGAAATAGAATTAAATTAGAACTTCCATAATAAAATGCAAAAGTGGAATAGTTTGGATCTTCCAGGACAAGAAAAGGTTGCTATACACTTTTGAATTTCACATTTTGTACGTTTAGGATCTGAGTGAAACACAAAGTGTGTCGAGCCAACTATGTCTACTGGTTGCTGGGCCATGTACATTACTAGCAGCCCTTAGGGAATTCAGGGTTGGTTGTGCTGGTCCACAACTCATTAACAATTATGTATGTCATGGTGTCTTTACAATGATTGGGTTCTGCTTTGGACCAGCATTTGTTCAAATTGCACTCGATAACAGGAAGGAGTTGTTGCCTGTGAACATTCCACTCCTGCATGCTTTAGAGATGAATCATGCTTGTGGCATGCCTCTGTGAAAATAAGTCATTGAAAACTGTTGTGTTTTAAATGTCATACTTATTACCACATAAGAGAGGGACATTAGACTGCAGGCTTATATTAGGACACAGGCATTAGGTGCATTGTGATGACATCAGCCTTTTCTGTTCAGACTTTTAGTACTTCTCATAAAACACAATACATTGGACTTTTTTTTTTACTTCCCATATAACACAATACATTGGGCTTTTTTTTACTTCCCGTATAAAACAATACATTGGACATTTTTTTTTTTACTTCCCATATAACACAATACATTGGGCTTTTTTTTACTTCCCATACAACACAATACATTGGACTTTTTTTTACTTCCCATATAACATAATACATTGGACATTTTTTTTTACTTCGCATATAACACAATACATTGGACTTTTTTTAACTTCCAATATAACACAATACATTGGACTCTTATGACTTTTCCCCTATAACACAATACATTGGACTTGATTTTCCCATATAAAACAATACATTTAGTTCTGAGAAGTTAGAGAATTTGCGATGAATCTTTTGACTGAATATAAATAATACACAAATAAGGTGACTTGAAATCTTTTGACTATGCTGAATGACATTTGACCCAAAAACCATTGTAGGTTGCTCATCCTTTTAAGAAGGACTTGTTGCAATATGTATCTGTAAATTTATTGATTTTCATACTTACACCTTTATAAATTAAAATCTTGTGTGCTAGCTACCCCAACTGCTATTTCAGAAAATGATTGATCATAGTTTACATAAAAGTTATACTCACAATCATTTATTTATACTGCCGTACAACGAGCTGTGTGGAATAATGAATTCCAGTAGATTTCGCTTTTTTGTGAAAGAAAGAACTGTTGGATGCTGAAACCGAGATGAAATGAATAGAGTTGAAATTGACATTTAATTCTTGCGCTAGACACTTTTTTATGCATGGTATGTAATCATCATTAATGAGGTGTGTTGGTAAGGAACTTGAGTACTTGCTTTTTCAAAAAAAAGGTGACATTCTTGCTGTGCCAAGAATGTTACAAGGTTAGACCTGAATGGCTTTTCATTTAGCATACTGTGATGCTAATGCCATCCATAATACATCTCTACATAAAACACAACCATAACATATCAATAGCAAAATGCAAGAAATATTTATAAGTCCATTCTCTCTCAATCAGATATGTAACTCACCATTCAGCTAATGGCTGCCTCTTGCCACTCCAAATTCAAAGTAATTAGACAATATAATTCTCTATAGCAGGTAAACTTTTGATCTCAGCCCATTGGCTGGTCTCATTCCCATAAATCTTAACCATTGGATAATAGAAACTACTCATCCAGTTGGAACTGGTTATATAACAGTTTATAGTGACAGGCAAATTTACTCCGCCACACAATAGCACAACACATCTTTCTGTCACCTCTGCATCACTTTTTGTCAACACATCGCTCCTTACTGTCATCTTTACGTCACTTCCTGTCAACACTTCGCTCTTACTGTCACCATTACGTCACTGAACATATCGCTCCTCACTGTCACCTTTGCGTCACTTCCTGTCAACACGACCCTCATTAGTCGCCTTTACGTCACTTCGTAGTAACACTTCGACATTCACTCACGCAGATGACTTGTTTTTGAACTTTCATACTTAATTTCCCTAGAAATTGCATTACGTCGCACTAGCACTTCAACAACTTACTCTAGACTGTTTTTTTGTTGTTGTTTTTTTACTGAAATACTTAGTACTGCTTTCTATTTATTTTACTTTCTTTCTGGCCAGGTCGCCTGTTTATAAACAGAGTAATTCATTTAACTGATCACATGACATAAACATCAGTACGTGTCATTGTCATGTATCATGACGGGTAATCCAGACATTTATATACTGTTGAAATAAAATTGCGAAATGACATTACGTATTAAAACCAAAGGAAAAATCGGGTCAGGAGTGATTTTGGCAAACTAACTTAACTTTCAGGCACTGTAGGTTGATAATATTTCTCACCGACATAACCCCGGTATTAGTAAATTTACAAGTGACACGAAGGATAGCACACTTGCTTCGGATTTAGAGTTCGAGGTCAAAGGATACATGCGCACGCACGCACGCACAGACATATATAGGCGGTAGGTAGGTATATGCATATTTCTATGAGTGGAGTAGAGTTTCGCATTTAGATCTGAAGGCTGCAGTCACGTTCGAAGAGAAGATAACAAAAAAAGATGCTGAAAACTAATTGCGCCCCCTTGTTTTGCTAGTTTTTATATCGCAGCAATACGAAATACGTGAAGCAAATAAAGTATACGCACGTATTTATTCAATAACACTCTTGCGAGGCAGTTGTAAAGTTGTCTTATAGTTATATTGCCTTTTTCATCTGTCTTGCATAGATCCTAAACTCCTTCTAACAACTTTCTGTTTTACTGTATGCATTGTGAAACAAGACGGCCTGTGCTTGTACTGATACACGACTGTTACACTGTGAAACAAGACGGCGTGTGCTTGTACTGATACAAGACTGTTACACTGTGAAACAAAACAGCCTGTGCTTGTACTGATACACGACTGTTACACTGTGAAACAAGACGGCCTGTGCTTGTACACGTTACATTGTGAAACAAGACGGCCTGTACTTGTACTAGTTACATGACTGTTACATTGTAAAACAAGACGGCCTGTGCTTGTACTAGATACGTGACTGTTATTAGAATTGGTTTGGCACCTTGTATTTCAATTTTAATAAGGGCATGTTGCCAGGATTACTTGGTGAAAATATGTTTGAAATGGCTTGACTTGACTTGTTGAGTAAAATATCGGATCTGTTGTCTTTTATTTAAAAATATTGAAAATATGACTGGAAACTTTATGTTAGCTGGGACTGGAATCCAGTCTTCAGTAACCTTGTGCTTTACCCTGGAAAAATGTGTGTGTGTGTGTGTTGTATGTGCTTTTTTTAAACAGTGAAAGTGTGTGTGTTTGTGATTTGAATGTTTACAGCTTAAAGTATAAGTGTAATTATCTCTCTCTCTCTATATATATATATATATTAGAGTGGGTACATGTGTTCGCCAAGGTATGTGCATGTACATATGCTTGTATTTATTTGTACGAGTGCATACCTGCCTGGGATTGACTCCTGGGTCTTATCCACTTAACCACTATCTCCTTAATGATTGCTGTGACGTTTGCACTGGTTCAGTAAGATAGGGTTGTTGTTTTGTTTTTTTTTTGGGGGGGTTGTTTTCTTTCAATATGTAAACTAATCTAATACAACTATATCTAAATGAAACAAGATACAGAAATTACAAACTTTTAAAAACTATCTCGTTTCGTTTCAGCTTCGAGCAACATTCTCTCCCTTGAGTACAATTTCATAATGTTTCATTGTGGTTCGGTTTTGCAAACTGTAGAATGGTATCAGATGAAGACAGATTCAGATAGCCTTAACGCCTATTACATTAAAACTAGATATCTATTGCTTTAAAAAAAAAAAGAAAGATTTTCTTCTCACTTGTGATTTGTCCGGACTTTTATATTAACTTGCACTCACTTAATGTATTATGTAGCTCAAGCAGACAACAATTTGTATGTATATATTTGTTTATACAACGCATTTATTTTCTACCACCATTTAAGTTGGTCTAGGGGATAACAGTTTGCTGAGGATCTCTTAGACTATTTGATTTTCTTCCCGTTGCTTAGCGACTTGCGTCACTCAATTGGCAGCATTGTTCCAAATCATTTGTGACTGTAAATTATTTGTTTGTTGAATCGGAATGATTGGAAGAATGAGACAAACGTGTCTGGGATTTCAGAAGTGTGCATGCATTTCAGTCATGAAATAAAATAAAATATTCTCTTATCAATTTGGATTTCATTGTTCACCATTCGTTGTTGAAAAGCTCGGTATAGGAATAGAATGTGACGTCACTGGTGACAAAAACACCATTGCCCTGTATCATTCTAATTTTTGTTGTTTGTTTAAACTCTTTAGTAGTGTGTGGGTGGGAAGATGGTAACCGTAAAGTAAATAAAATATATGTGGGTGTGGGTGGGAAGTAAAGTCTAACCGTAAAGTAAATAAAATAAATATATATATATATGCTAAAATGGTAAAGCTTTCAACAGCTGCCAGTCATGGACTGTCTGAACAACCATTATCACCATCAAACTTTAAACTTCTTTCCGGAATTACGTTCACAACTTTCTCGGGCTATGCCTGTTTTAGATTCTTGTCCAAACAGACCAAATAAAAAAACAAAACAAAACAAAAAACACCCCCCCCAAAAAAAAAAAAAAAAAACCAACCCAAAACCCAACAACAACAAAACCAAACCCACTGATCAAAGGGCTGATTATTACCAAGACAGAAGTAAACTGCAGACTTGGTTATTATATCGTATTTATAGATCTGTCATGGACATCATATATCTCATGTCACGTTTCTCGCCACGAGAGCCAGGTATCTCGAGTGTCACAAATCTCGCCTGAATAGTATCACAAATCTCGCCTGAATAAGTATCACAAATCTCGCCTGAATAGTATCACAAATCTCACCTGAATAGTATCACAAATCTCACCTGAATAAGTGTCACAAATCTCACCTGAATAAGTATCACGAATCTCGCCTGAATAAGTATCACGAATCTCACCCTGAGCAAGTGTCCCATCCCTGAATAAGTGTCCTGTATCTCTTCTGCCTTAGCGACAATGAAGTCCAGTCGGTATCTTGCGATCTAACATTGTCCTGTATCCCTTAGCGACAGTGAAGTCCAGTCGGTATCTTGCGATCTAACATTGTCCTGTATCCCTTAGCGACAGTGAAGTCCAGTCGGTATCTTGCGATCTAACATTGTCCTGTATCCCTTAGCGACAGTGAAGTCCAGTCGGTATCTTGCGATCTAACATTGTCCAGCGTTATCAGCTGATCGAAGCAATTTCTTGGGAACCGGAAACAATATCCTAACTTTCGATTGACTCTGCATCTATCCAATGCCATCCATCGTCATGAGTCACTTTTAAAAAAATTGTTAAGGCGTAACAATCACGTCACGTCAATTGAAGACATAAGCAATAAAATTAACTTCTAAAAAAAAAAAAATCAAATAGTAAATCAGCCAAATAATTAAAAAAAAATAAAAATAAGTGCCATTAAGAAACTACAGTTAAATTTTTTTTTTTTTTTTTTTTTTTTTTTTTTAGTTATTTGGCTGATTTACTATTCGATATTTTTTTTAAGAAGTTAATTTTATTGCTTATGTCTTGAATTCGTTCTTCACTTATTAGTAATATTCTTGAACAGTACACCTAACTGGAATGAAATAGTAGCACCTTAACTAACTAATTATATTTGACATCGGCTTGTATTCTTTTGGTCACTCGAATTAACGGCCAAATTGTCCATTTCAAGTTGGCCGTTCGCCTGTTTGAAGCTGTTGGATCACGTTAAAACTTGAAGACGGTCTGTTGGTTTACGTTAAAACTTGAAGACGGTCTGTTGGTTTACGTTAAAACTTGAAGACGGTCTGTTGGTTTACGTTAAAACTTGAAGACGGTCTGTTGGTTTACGTTAAAACTTGAAGACGGTCTGTTGGTTTACGTTAAAACTTGAAGACGGTCTGTTGGTTCACATTTATTTATTTCTTACCCATTTACCAGTTAACTTACCCGACTTCAAGTGATTGATTTGGGGTTTCGAGTCTACTTCCTACTTGGACTGATTTCGCAGACGAGCGCCAATGACAGTGTGCTCTAGAAGGGAGATTATAGTGCTATGAGGCATGGGGGTGGTGGGGTGGAAGAGTGGAGGTATGAGTTTGCAATTTTGCCCGGGTAGCGCGGCCATTGTCCTGTGATTCCGCTTTTTAACTGCCAGTGGATTAGCGAGCACAACCCGTAATACACGGGGCACGATTTGTCGACTAAGCTAAAATAAATCCCGTGAGAATGAGGGAGCAGTTAAGGATCACCCACAAGTTATTCACCCTGAATGGGAATCTGATCGAGAGGCCACGCCGCAGGAATATTCTTATTAACGTTTCAGGAGCTCAGATATATGGCCGAGAACGCAATTAAAATAAATGATTTAGAAATGTCATTCATTTTAATGACACACTGTAACAATTCTCATTGAAATAAATAAACCGATACCGCGACATGCGGGAGAAAATGAAACTGATTCCCATGAAAAGTGGATTTACATACAAAAAGGTCAAGGACGGGAAGGAGTTGGCTTTCTCTGCTTAATAATTACTTCTTCTCTCTCTCTGAACTCGGAGTAATTTGATTCAAAGCGTTCACTACCCAGACGCTTTATTAAATAGCAAAGTCCGCGAAATAGAAGAACTTTTTATTTAAAGCAGCAACATTAATAGCAATGAAAGTTTTGCGCAGCTATCGTATCATGTGACTCCCATACAAGCGATACTCGAATCCAAGTCAGTAATTTACATTCCACACACACATGTACACGCACGCATACGCATACACCAGTGGATTAAGCATTGTGCATACTAAGCATATGGGACTTATGATGTTTTGCTGGGATATAGTCAAGAATCAAGATGTTAATTCTCCACGACCCTGGGCCTCCTGTAACTTTAGGCTTCTCCACGACCCTGGGCCGCCTGTAACTTTAGGCTAATCCCCAAAACATACCATCTGGCTGGCCACACATGTTAGAAAGATAAATGTTAGATAATGTAGAATAGAAGAGTAATAGTTCTATAAGATAGCTCGAGCCCCCTGATACATACAGCCAGGATAGTAAGTAAATGCATGTGACAGAGAACAACATATAACATGTAAATGAGTCACGCTAACATAGTGGTCTATGTATCAGCAATAAATGTGCTCAACAAGAAATAACATAAGACAGCTTGGTTACATATAGCAAACAATTCAACAGTTAAAATGAGTGTTATATATATTATTTAAGTTCATAATCACGACCATGTGGTGTTGTAAGAGAATGTCCATTTGATCCCAATGGCACTGTAGAAGTTATTTGGTTCGTTCTTATGGTGAACTATTAATGAGTTTATAAGAGAACACTGAATGTTTCTGAGTGAACTCTAAAGTACTTTGGTGGAGTTTGTCTACAACCTGACTGAAGCTGTTCAGCTTTTTGGTTTTATAGTCACTTAGCGTTGGTTCCCTGATGTGATGTCTGGGGTCCCTATGTCATATATACGTGTGTAAACAGTTGCCCAGGTCCTTGGGACTGTCTCTGTGAGTCATTTTATTCTGTTGTTGCTTTGTGGCTCAGTGCTCATCAAAACCACATCCAGAATAAAGTGACATCCAAGATAAAATGCCGATCTTTGGCAGTAATATATACAGAGGATGATTTCCTTTCTGTGGATAACCGGTGATAAGTTTAGTAGTATTAATAAACTCTGTAAACACTGGGAGCAAAAATACATGTTGCCTTGGCAGTCAGCTGCATTTCACTAAAAATTCACAGGTGCATTTCTGGTACATTAATTCATATGCCTGAGCTGCAGTTTGATTGGTTAGTTTAGTGAGTTGTCTGGAACATTCAGGTATGTTTTCAGCCTGGGGATAAGGGTCAGCCTTTGTAGAATGTAGGCTTATGTGTAGTCTATTTTTAGAAGAGGGGTGGGTATGGGCTGCATAAGCCATTATGTGACACCCCTGTCTAAGAATAAAATTGGGGCTCCAAGTTTATTAAAGCCACACTAACACCAACAATATAAATAGCTATTCACACGGGACAATTTAATAAGAAGTTACAATACAATTAAGATATGCTTTTCAAAATGCAAATAGTAATGATAACAATGAACTTGATTAAATAAGAATACCAAGACATACAATTCTTTTGTGCATCCCTCTCATATGTGTGATGAGTTAAATTATTCTTTAGAAAATAGTGCATGTGTGGGTTCTTTTCCGTAGCACAACAAGTAAAGCATTTAGCTTTAATAAGTCAAATAGCTTTAAGTCAAATAATTAATGATATCAAGGGAGTTATGAAATGTTAACATCTCATACCAACTTAAAAGTGATAAAACGGTTCCAGTATTCAAGCACCTTGGTAAATATTTGAGTTAAGTTGATTAACAAATGTAAATATATACTTCCAATTGGTGCAATCTATTTTGAATGTTTATATAATAGAACAATTGCAAATAAGAATGTATTTTTCTTTTTCTTTGGTGAATTATTTCCACATACTTTATATAAGGTGTTGTTAATGTATGTATTTATAAATGTGTGGAACATAATTGTTTGCTGGGGTGGGAGGGTTGTTTTTTTGTTTTAGCAAAGTAGTAACTGCTTATTTTTTCCTAGATCAACTTCATGTACCCCGATCAGATCATAGCCTTCCATTAAATTGATATGGGTGAAGCAGTGTTATCAAACTAGAGTAGATGTAGTTGGGTGTAGGCAGTGTTTCTGCTTGATACTGCATGATCATGTTCAGTCTATGATAATCTACAGAGAACCTGTATTTTCCATCTTTGTTTTTAACTAGTACAATCAGTCCTGCAAACGGTGAGTCAGGCAGTTCGATTAAGCCATTGCACAACATTTCTTGAACTTTAGTTTTTTGAACTTTAATTTCTTGAACTTTAGTTTCAACATCTGGCAATTGTGGCCTGTGGCAAGGTATAGGGTTTACACTGTATGGGGTTCAAGTCCAGTAGTGTTACATAGAACTCTTCAAGTTCTGTGTGTCCTGGTTTGTCTAACAATACATCTTTGAAGTGATATAATACTTTTCTGACTTCCTGGCATTACGTGTTCATGAATTCTGTATCAATGCATATGTCATTGTATGTCTTGTTAGACCCATCATAAGTGGATTGTCTGGGTCTATGTTGGGCATGTCAGTTCTTCTGTCAGCCTCTTCACGAACTTTTTGAGTTAGTTTCTCAACGCCATTCAGTTATGTTTCCAGCCTGGGGATAAGGGTCAGCCTTTCTAGAAGGTAGGTTTACATGTAGACAATTTTTATATATGAGGGGTGGGTGCGGGGTATATGTAACAGGCACTTTAAAAAATTCCAATTAATTGCCGATGATAAAATTGTATGCATTACATCTGACCATCTCGGCATGTACGTTCGAGTATTTTGAGTTGGAATGATGGCGATACTAGAAAATTTCCCCCGACATTTTAGCTGTTCAATGTCCAGTCCAGAAGTGTCCGGTAATTGCAGAACAACCTTGAGATTATCCTCGTGAAAGTAAGATGAACTTTATATCAGCAAAATTATTAAAGTTTATCAGTAAAATTGATAACGTTTTTAATAATGTATATTGATGACCGGGAGGGACGGGACATCATAATACATTCAGTGCTGAGTACCCTTGAAGATCTCAATCCGGCACTGACACATACAGGTCACGCGCGCGCACGCACACACACGCACGCACGTATGCACGCGCGCGATAAAGGTCACCTTTCTACTAGACTTGCAAATAGTATTAGCAAAATTATGCCCCTGTAGAAATTGATGCACAGTTGAGCCTCACCGTGTTTGTTTACCGACTATATCCGGAAATTGGTCCTGAGTAGTATGGATTGGTAAAAGTTTACCAAAAAAGAAATCACCGCACGTACTGCCTTGGTATGCAGTTTTAATTACCTCTATTAGTTCCAGTCGTACGCTGTCGCTGGGTTGTACCAGGTTAGGCTTTTTCGCTCGCTCACTGTCTTGCCGCATTCTTGTTATAATTACCTGCTGATCATTTCCATTCTGGAGTCTTGTCACGCTCACTCTCTTTCGTTTCTTTCCCAGTTTTTTCTCTCCCTCTTTCTCCCCCATTCTCTCTCTCATTCACACACACACACACACCCATCCACCCTACTTCCTCCCCCCCCCTCCGCATTGAGTTTCATTGTCTTAATTTCTTCCTCCCTCTATGTTTCTCTTTTTCTCCGAGTTTCTCTATTAGATTTTTTGTCTCTTTCTCTAGTGTCTTCTTGTAATGTTTCTTGTAATATTTTTTGTCTCTTTCTCTAGTGTCTTCTTTTAATGTTTCTTGTAATATTTTTTCCCTCGGTTTTTTGTGCTCCCCTTCTACACGTTCGTATGTTAGTATTACTTTCTCTCTATTTCTCACGTCTTTCTATCTTTTTTTCCTTTTACTCCATCTCTCTTCCTACTTATTTTCTTCCGTTTGTGTTTTGTGTGTCTGTCTCTTCCTCTTTCTTTTCATTTATGATTTTGTATATCTGTTTTTCTCTCAAGAGTTTCTGCAATTATTCAGCAAGATTTTCATACACCCTCCCTTTCTTTTCCTTAATCTTTTTAACTGTATGTAGATTATAATGACTGCAGGTTTGTAAATATGCCAAGCAACTTAACTTACGCCTTTGGAAAATAAAGTTTTATTTATTCGGTTTTATTTCCCACTTCTCTGTCTCCAGTCACTGGCTATTTAGCTAAGCGTGATTTATGGCTGGCCGTTTGCTCTGTTAACAATTAATAAATAACATAAAATTAACTTTATGAACTATCAAGGGAACTAATTTAAAAATCGAGGGAGATAATCACTGTTTTATTTATGAGCACTTCTTTTTTTTTTCCTCTCGTCGGTTGATAATGTTGTATGTATTTATGCGGTAACTGTGTAACTATATGAAACAATGATACGAGAGTGGAATATCACATCAGTAGGTGTGATTCTTTTCAACCAAATGAGGAAGTGAATGATGTATTATTTCATAATCTCTTGAAAGAAATTTTGTATGCGTTTGTCAGTTAAATAGCAATGATCTATTGTGTGTGTGTTCGCTAGCTTCCTTCCTCTCCAGAGCTTGCGATGACTTATCATCAGCCTTGGAGAACTCGGGAGGGACTTACTTCCCATTACTATATTCTGGAGTCCCGAAGGCACCAGGTGACCTTTCAATATCGAAGCATAGATAGAGCAAATATTCTATAAACAATGATGTACATATGCATTACGTTGTTCTGTTCATTGCTGGATTCCATACATTAAAAGAGATTATATTTTGACTTTGGGGCGACCACGCCCCTTCTGCTAACATGCATTGGTACATGTATCTACTTAATTATTATATCAGATTAAAACCCACCACTTTCCATATCTCCATTCAGAGCCGTTCGCCATTACATATTATTTCCATACAACAAGAGCGATGACATTATTTGCTAGTTCCATTCACTCAGATCGTTTGTCATTACTTATTATTTCCATACAATAAGAGCGATGACATTATTTGCTAGTTCCATTCACTCAGAGCGTTTGTCATTACTTATTATTTCCATTAATTTAGAGCGATTACATTGCTTTTATTTCCATTAATTCAGAGCAATGACATTACTTATTATGTCTGTCCATTCAGAGCTTGATTATAGGCAAATGTTTGTTAAAGTTAAAAAGTGAGAGTTCTTGATTATAGGCAAATGTTTGTTAAAGTTAAAAAGTGAGAGTTCTTGATTGTAGGCAAGTGTTTGTTAAAATTAAAAAGTGAGAGGTGTTGATTATGTGTTTACGGCAGTAAGAGCTAATCACGTGACACTATCGATATCTTTTCTTTAACATACACTACTTCCTGTACAGGTGCAGACTATCTGGCTGAAAGCGAGACGTCAGCGAATAAAGTTGTTTGCGAAAGGTCAGCGAGTGCAAAGATACAACTTCTGAGTGGTAGTTCCTTACCATTTCCAGACGACAAGCTTTAAGATCTTAGAACTCTGAAGTTTGAAAATGTGTGGCAAACAAGTTACGACGTTAGTACCATAGCAGTTTTGAATTTAATACAGACATTCAATATGTTTTGCCATTTTGTCCCGGTCAGTCGTATTCAGAGGCATAACTAGGGTTGATGACACCAGGGCATTTTTTTTTAAATGGCACCCTTAACAACTGTATTTTTAAAATTCTAGCTGAAATTTTATATCGGATTCAAACTTACATCTCTCTCTATAATCATTAATATCTACCTAAATAAAATAATAATATTTTTTTAATATAAGACATGTTTTTGGACTGCCACGGAAACCAAGGGCTAATAATGCCCATTAGCAATTAGAGTGTTAAACACCTATAGGCTACAGTACCAGGTCATCATTCCATCTTCTAAATTGAAACTGAAGGAAAGATATCAGTGTTTTTCATAGACTTAAGACGATTTCAATGACCTTCAATATAAATTTTTTATTTGAATCTCTAGATTCTAGAAAGCATTCACTGACATTGCGAGCCATTGTATTTAATGGCCTCTAACAAAATACCGCCATAGCCATCAGACCTGAAACACGCAACGCAGGTTACACCCACATTCCCGATTAACCAGAGCGTGAAGCAAATTTTTTTTTTTTTTTTTTTACGCTATAGCTCCTCGCGTCAATTGATAAAGTAATACAGCCAGTAAAAATTCAGCGGTCACTGCTTCACACCTAGACACACTAAAGATTTTAAGGAGGGCTTCAATGACGATGACATTCTGCTGCCCTAGGTGTCGCTGCATGCTCAACTTCCGTAAGGCATCTTAAACATTACTACCCTTTTCACGACACAATGTCTCTGTCTCACGTCGCATGGAGTTTTATGGAGAAAAAAAAGAATTAACAAAGAAGCAGTACTCTAAGCTACCTTTAACTTAAAGTCTTAAAGTGTATCTTCTGGTTGAAATAATTATGTGTGTGTGTGTGTGTGTGTGTGTGTGTGTGTGTGTGTGTGTGTGTGTGTATGTGTGTGGTGTGTGTGTGTGTGTGTGTGTGTGTGTGTGTGTGTGTGTGTGTGTGTGTGTGTTTGTGCAATTTTTAATGAATTTTACATTTTCATGTAAGTATTTATAGATGTCTCTTTCGGTGGGATTTGGCTAATATACATTTTTCTGATTGAATAGAAGGTACTGCGTCTTCTTTTAATCGTCGCTTTGGCACGTGACCCATTTCTTCCCAAAACAACATCCTAGGCTATTGCTCAGTATACGCTTCATTTGGACAATGCACTATGCAACACTTCTTCTTTTACTGGCTCAGAAAAATTCGATCTGTTCTTTTTAATCAACTGTATCCACTGTCACAATCTTTTGGAACCTTTCAGGAATCTGTGAAGGCATATTCCTTCAACTTTACTGGTACTCGAGCGCCCGAAAGCTACGCATTTGTTGACCTTGACCGTGCCCGAGCGAGCAGAAAGGCTAAGCTACGATCATTGAACTGATAATATGTCATACCGCGACCCGGATGTATTTGAAGGGAAATTTGAACTTCGTGCTCAATGTGTAAACGAATAGCGAATGATGTAAGCATGTCTTTGTAAATATAAAACTATTAATGCCCAAAGTATCGTCTACATAGCTGTTTTAATAACAAAGAAACATTTTTACTGAGAAGATACACTTTAAATCCACACTTTTGTATAATTGTTTATAAAGTTATCGAAGTCATGTATTGCGTGCGGCTAAAGGACTTGAAATATTGTGAATGACATTAGGATTTTCCGATCTTCACTTCAAGACTGGGTCAAAAGGTTGTTTCCGTTTTCGTGGGAAAAGTTTAAATGTATGGGTGTGCATCAGACACGTTTCTTCCCACCCTGCGTCCTTCATGCATACCCGCAGGTGTTCTAAACTATTGGCTCGCCACTCTTATTGATTCTTTTTTCATCTGTACCCTGGAGATATCACATGTATCCTGGTAGATATCTGCAAGCGTTCAAATTGTACCCTGGTAGATATCTACAAGCTTTCAACCTGTACCCTGGTAGATATCTGCAAGCTTTCAACCTGTACCCTGGTAGATATCTGCAAGCTTTCAACTTGTACCCTGGTAGATATCTACAAGCTTTTAACCTGTACCCTGGTAGATATCTGCAAGCTTTCAACCTGTACCCTGGTAGATATCTGCAAGCTTTCAACCTGTACCCTGGTAGATATCTGCAAGCTTTCAACCTGTTGGTTGGTTATTAATTCGCGCCTTGTTAGTTTCTCTAGCCGCCATTCTCACACATCTCATTCTGGTGTGATCAACTGTCATTTTGACAGATAAAAATATTGCAATACTTATGGTTAAAAAATGATGAAAGATAATTAATAAAAGTAATTAAATATACATGGATTTAAATTGCTCTGTCACAAAATATCTATATGTACGCCCGCCAGCACACCACATTTCTGTTGTAAATATAAATCAGATTGTTAAATATTGTAAAACTCATTTAGTACATTTATTTATATTCCAGCACTGATTTATAACTTTTTGCTTTTCACTTTTTTTCTATGCTCTCTAATACAATTTTTCTATCGAGCACTGATTTATAACTTTTTGCTTTTCACTTTTTTCTATGCTCTCTAATACAATTTTTCTATCGAGCACTGATTTATAACTTTCTGCTGTTCACTTTTTTTCTATGCTCTTTATTACAATTCTTCTATCGAGCACTGATTTATAACTTTCTACTGTTCACTTTTTTTCTATGCTCTTTATTACAATTCTTCTATCGAGCACATTTCTTTCTGAACTTTGGCAGACACAGGTGACTATATTATAAATATCTTCATTCTCCTTTTAAGTGTGCTTATTCATGAAAAAATAACATTTTGTGCATGTTATTTACTGTAACAAGCATGCGATTTATTTCTTTACATTTTTGTTTCACATCTCTGAAAGCGGAAATTATTTTATGAACTTTAAGTTGTTGAGTTTCAAGGTTTAATATATTGCTTCCATCATAAAATAATAATAACAATAATAATGATTTTAAAAACATTTTTAAAAATTAATTTTTAAGTCCTAAGATCTGAAAATGCTTTTTGTCCCAAGATCTGAAAATGCTTTTTGTCCCAAGATCTGAAAATGCTTTTTGTCGCAAGATCTGAAAATGCTTTTTGTCCCAAGATCTGAAAATGCTTTTTGTCCCAAGATCTGAAAGTGCTTTATGTCGCAAGACTTGAAAGCGCTTCATGTCCAAAGACTTCCAAGTGCTGTATGTCCTAAGATCCCCAAACACTTTATGTCCCAAGATCTCAAGTTTGCGTGCGTGCGTACGTACGTATGCACAACAGTCAAATAAATATTAAGCGCTCACTGCTCACTGAATGTTACTTTCGTTTCTGAATGCCGTGGTGAAAAATACAAAACACAACAATTCATTCAAGATAACAATCTAGCGGCTGTTTATTTATTTTAAAAAATATTAATTGCTTTAAATTTTGGTTTCATGGCTTTTAACAAGGACGGTGACTTTGGACGTACACTATGACGTACACTGTGACGTACACTTCGGTCACATTTTGTCAGTCAGTACTTCAAGAATTCTTGTTCAGGAACGAAAATTCGAAATCCAGCAGTTTCTGAATCCAAGAGTACGTCTCAAGCAGTAAATATCAGTCGTAATTCAAATATCCAGTGGCGAAAATGAAGCTAGATCGCAAAAATTCAAGTTCATTGCCGCCATATAATTACTCATAAAGCAGTGCGACAGCGAAAGACTGGAGCTAAAGGAAATAATACACTTCAGGGAGGGGTGCTAACGCGCTCACTTTGTGTCATAGTTGACTCCTGAGTACTCCACCATTTGTTTTGTGTGTGTGTGTGTGTGTGTGATGCGCGCGCGATCGTGTGTATAATAAATGTGTGTGATTATATGTGACATCAAAATGTTATCATCACTGTGACGTAATATAACCACCTCCGAGTTTACTGTGCTCTTCTTTTGCACTTTCAGCATTTTTCGTTGTTGATGTCGAATGTGGTCAAAGTGGTAATAACATGGGGGGGAGGGGGGGAGCACTGGCTGGAGAACGGTGCTGAATGTTGACGGTGCACAAGTACCGTATTTGTTGTAATTAATTTTTTCTTAAATATATCTTTTTGGCTGAAGGAGAATTAATTATATCTCACTGAGTTTGTTCACCACCACACACGTAGTGACCATGATACGCGGTAACCGTTCCGGCGGTGGTGACTGTTACAAGTGGCGACTGTTACAAGTGGTGACTGTTACAAGTGGTGGCTGTTACAAGTGGTGACTGCTACAAGTGGTGACTGTTACAAGCGGTGGTGACTGTTACAAGTGGTGGTGACTGTTACAAGTGGTGGCTGTTACAAGTGGTGACTGTTACAAGTGGTGACTGAATCTGAGTTAGAGAACGTTAAAACGAGTGGTTACACACCAGCACAACACTCGAAGTGCCGTCTCAGGTAATATTTCTTTTATTCTGGTGACATCGTCACGATTATAAACTAAAATACATATACATTATATTCACACACACCTGAACCTCCCCGGAGGTCATTAAGAAACAAAATTCACGCTGAATATCGCCTTGAATGCAACACACCTTTAAAGTCTAAAAATGCAGCGTTTAAAAAATAAATGCTTAACACTAAATTCAGTTACAATATCGAAATAATTTCAATATTTCACCACTCTCAGGGACACACGCGTCCCGCATTTGCATAGCTATTTATGTGACCGTGCCCACAAACTCTGCTGTTATGGTGGTCTGTATGGTAAACACTTACATAAAAATTAAACACCGGAAGTGTAATTCATCTCGTCCTGTCTCATCCTGTCAACATGTCCAAACTTTCAACTCATTATTTTTTCATCTTATTTTCTCATTAGGCAATGACGTCCGTCGGCAAAATCGACAAATGTTGGAAGTAGACGTTACGCAGAATTTTTTTTTTTTAAATCCTTCACTGGCGGGGAAAAGGGAAGCCATTCCGGTTGACCAGTTGCAATCGGGTTATAAGTGGTGGTTTCCGACTCAGCGACTGAAAATGAAATCATTTTGCTTATCTATTACAGTTCCTTCTTAATATTGCTTGCAGAATATTGTCAAATGTTTTGTCTTTTTCGAAATGCTGACACAGGAGAAAATTGTTATAGAAAAAGTCGATTCACCGCTCAAACCATACACGGCGAACACCGGGTGCCGAGTACGCCTACCGGTGAAGAAAGTATATCACCTTACATTCTATGGCTGAAGCAATCTGACCGAATGGAATATAATGCAGATCTAACCGAAATTAAAAGGATGCTCGACATACACTTTTAACCGTGAGTTTCACAAAAAGTATAACAAATTGTTGTTATACTTGTGACTATTTTCAGTCGCAGAATACTTGTGCTTTCTGCCAAGACAGCGGAGTCCTAAACAGTGGTATACCGTTGGTAAGACATTGCTCTGATGAAGTATGCCCCCCCCAAAAAAAAAAAAAAAACCAACAAAAAAAATCCCCAAAAAACAAAACAAAATAAAACAAACAAACAAAAGAAATGGACTCTGCGCACTAAACTAGAATTAAATATTACAAATTTTACCGCTGAAGTTGTTTGATCATGATTGGGTCGTTAGAGTCAATATTACTGATCTGTAGCACCAGAGCTACTACATGAAACAAAACTAAAGCAATGTCCGTCATGATCTGTCTCTCAACCCTGGCATACAACTTGCTGACTAACATTCACATGTGTTTGCCGTTGCCCTCTACTTATCGCCGTGGCTCAGTGGCTTAACGAAATATACGGTAGCGTGCTAAATGCACACTAGCCAAATATTACGTGTATACACTTTATATTAAAATGTTTGCTCAGTACATGAAGCAAAAATTAATTTGACGGAAGTCACTTGTCAAAGAACGTTGCTGAAGTGACGCAGTATCGCGACCAATCAGTCATACCGTCACGTCTCGGCCCTATGCGAGCACTTTGATGACGTCAAAGCTGTGCCAAACTGGGGTCTAGAAATTTCCTGAAACTGGATCCGAACCTCACTCTGATTAGTGTTCGCCAGATGCATTGCTGGCAGAGTGGTCTGTAGGTATTAGAGAATGCCCAAAGTTCAAGCCACTCTACACTTTGGCCTGAGTGTGCTAACTGTCATTTGCAGAAAATAAGGAATACAAGAGCGGTGTGAAAGGTACAGATGTACTTGTGGACAAGTCAAGTACTGGCATTAGCATCGTACCCTATGAGCAGCATCTTAGGCGAAAGTTGGTCACGTGATAACGAATGCTTGAATTAGGTTCTTTTCCTTTCAGCTTTCCTTACCAGCTTCACTCTCATTCGTGGTCGACCTTCTCTTCCTCTCTCACATGTCCAGTTTCCTCCTTCTTCCTCTCCTCTCCCGACATTGATTTCCACCATCAGTATAACTAGGAAAAAGTTATGACGACAATTCTTAGTACATACATAATAATATATTTATAGTAAAGAAAAGCATACGGTGGTGGTGGAGGGTCATGTTGCTAGGAGGGAACTCAATATTAATCGCTCCTTTCCAGTCCTTTTCTTGAGTTTTGTCCTATTAGCCTTTTTCGCAAACACATTTCCATCAGTCTTTAGTCGTCTGTTCACGCCATTCTCTCTCTTCCAGATCAAATCCGTCACAATTACAATTTTTTTTTACCACGTCATTGTCAAAGTCACCATACATTTCTCAAGCTTCAATCACATTTTTACCCACCGACGAAGGACCGGTTGAAGGTGTGCGCCAAACTGGTGCGACCTTTTCACCCTTCCGCCAGGCCTCCCGCCTTCCACCCTCGGAACGCAATGTGAGGCTGTGGGGCACTTCAGATCAGAGAACGTCTGATGACGAAATGATCAATGCAAGCTCCAGTGGTGACGTAAAACTGCTCTCGAATACACAACACAATCATTTTCTACGTTGCCTTATTTCTCTTTTTGAGATGTTCACTCTCAGTGTCCACCATCTATAGTCCAAGTCAAATCCCTCATATCTCCTTTTTCTCTGTCCACGATCTATATTTTCCCTTCGTAGTGCTCACATCCTTCACGTCTTCACTGTCAGTCATTGTCGTATGTCTCTCTTGTCCAGATCAAATCTCTGCTGTCTTCATTGTCAAGGTCATTGTCGTATGTCTCTCTTGTCCAGATCAAATCCCTGCTGTCTTCAGTGTCAAGGTCATTGTCGCTATGTCTCTCTTGTTCAGATTAAATCCCTGCTGTCTTCAGTGTCAAGGTCATTGTCGCTATGTCTCTCTTGTCCGGATCAAATCTCTGCTGTCTTCATTGTCAAGGTCATTGTTCCTATGTCTCTCTTGTCCGGATCAAATCTCTGCTGTTTCACTGTCAAGGTCATTGTCGCTATGTCTCTCTTGTCCGGATCAAATCTCTGCTGTCTTCATTGTCAAGGTCATTGTTCCTATGTCTCTCTTGTCCGGATCAAATCTCTGCTGTTTCACTGTCAAGGTCATTGTCGCTATGTCTCTCTTGTCCGGATCAAATCCCTGCTGTTTCACTGTTAAGGTCATTGTCGCTATCTTTCTCTTGTCCGGATCAAATCTCTGTTGTCTTCAGTGTCAGGGCCTATGACTTTCTCCCTGCTCTCCGAAGGTGAAGTTCTTCTCGACTTGTCTCCATGTCCACGCCAATCTCCTAGCGCGAAATCAGTTTTCAGACGCAACAACTGTATGAAATCTTAAATGCAGCAAAACTAATTAAATCTTAGTTGATATGATTAAAAAACTCTTTAATACATTTGTTTCAAGTGTCAATTTCTTAACATATCAAAACGACGTATATATTATTTTGTTATTATTTTCTTTGAAATTTATTTGCTATCCGTAGTACAGGCTTATAATTATAGGCACATAAAAAGATACTTTCTTTCTATCTATCTATCTATCTATCTATCTATCTATCTATCTATCTATCTATCTATCTATCTATCTATCTATCTACCTACCTACCTATCTATCTATCTATCTATCTATCTATCTATCTATCTATCTATCTATCTATCTATCTATCTATCTATCTATCTTTCGATTGATCTGTGTATGTTTAACTCTTTGCCCCCCTACCCCTTCTCTCTCAGGATTTCTCATCCTGAGGGTTCCGCGAGAGATCGCGATTGATAAAAACAAACATTTTAGATATAATGAATTATGAAATCCGTGAGATCTAAAATTATTTCAAGTGCTCCTCCAGAGTGAAAAGGTTGAGGAAAGCTACGCTCTCTCTGTGTGTGTGCGTGTATGTGTTCGTGCAACGCACAAGCACAAAACAAAACAAAACCCATCCATACATAAATTATCAACAATTAACAGCTGGCATCTTTTCAGCTGTTATGGGCCTCTAACGGCTTTTCCTTTTTGCTCTTCCGCAGTTTACTAAAGGAGAAAAAAGATGAGTTACATCTCTTAGACTACAATTACATAACCAAGTAATCTATATCTCAAAACAGTCTGCGTAACATTTGATAATCATTCATCTTTTCGCTGTAGTTTCGCTATCAAACGTTTCATTTTCATAGTCAGCCTTTTCCACTCAGACGGAATCTGGAAGTTAAAAAATGTTACTTTTGGAAAAATGTACAATATAATAATTTTGAAAAAGAATGTACATTTAAATGAGATCTTTTATGACCTATTGTGTTTAAGTCCGTTTTATTTCTACTGCAATTTGAATGGTGGCGGAATACTTTATTAATCACGCCTTTCTGGATTTCTTACCCGTCCCTTCCCGCCCCCATTCTCATTTATCCTTAGTTTGTTTCCATGCATTCACTCTTCCCCCCCACCTTTTTTTTTTTCGCCAACACTCTTTCAGTGTATCCTTTTTCTGCTCTTTGCAGTCTCAGTTCCAGTTTTCGCCCGTCATACTATTGACCTTAGCTTAATCTCCCCGGATCCTCATGACCTTAACCTCTCTCCCTAGGCCCTTTTAATCTTAACCGATCTCGTTAGATCTGACTTCAAATCACCCATCTCCTTAGACCCTTACCTCATACTGTCTCCATATATCCTGCTAACAGATCTCCCTGATCTTAACCTATCTCCATATATCCTACTAACAGATCTCCCTGATCTTAACCTATCTCCATATATCCTACTAACAGATCTCCCTGATCTTAAACTCAAATATCCTACTAACAGATCTTCCTGATCTTAACCTATCTCCATATATCATACTAACAGATCTTCCTGATCTTAACCTATCTCCCTAGGTCCTACTTCAAACTACCTATCTCCCTAGATTTTACTGACCTTAGCCTCTCTCCCTAGATTCTACTGACCTTAGCCACTCTCCCTAGATTCTACTGACCTTAGCTTTATCTCCCTAGAATAGATGCTGCTGGCGTTAGCCTATCTCCCTAGATCCCAATTCATATTTACCTCCCTTCATAGATCCTAATTTGTACTGCTTATTTCACCAGATCATACTTCTTACTATCTAACTTCTTCCTATATTATAGTCTGTACTGCCTATCTATCTAGATTACAATTCATATTACCTCCCTTGATTCCTCCTACCTGCAATACTTAACAACCTTCCATAGTCCCAGTCCGTACTTTGACCGTCTCTCTATGTACTGACGACCTAGTCCCAGTCCGTACTTTGACCGTCTCTCTATGTACTGACGACCTAGTCCCAGTCCGTACTTTGACCGTCTCTCTATGTACTGACGACCTAGTCCCAGTCCGTACTTTGACCGTCTCTCTATGTACTGGCGACCTAGTCCCAGTCCGTACTTTGACCGTCTCTCTATGTACTGACGACCTAGTCCCAGTCCGTACTTTGACCGTCTCTCTATGTACTGGCGACCTAGTCCCAGTCCGTACTTTGACCGTCTCTCTATGTACTGACGACCTAGTCCCAGTCCGTACTTTGACCGTCTCTCTATGTACTGACGACCTAGTCCCAGTCCGTACTTTGACCGTCTCTCTATGTACTGGCGACCTAGTCCCAGTCCGTACTTTGACCGTCTCTCTATGTACTGACGACCTAGTCCCAGTCCGTACTTTGACCGTCTCTCTATGTACTGGCGACCTAGTCCCAGTCCGTACTTTGACCGTCTCTCTATGTACTGACGACCTAGTCCCAGTCCGTACTTTGACCGTCTCTCTATGTACTGACGACCTAGTCCCAGTCCGTACTTTGACCGTCTCTCTATGTACTGACGACCTAGTCCCAGTCCGTACTTTGACCGTCTCTCTATGTACTGACGACCTAGTCCCAGTCCGTACTTTGACCGTCTCTCTATGTACTGACGACCTAGTCCCAGTCCGTACTTTGACCGTCTCTCTATGTACTGACGACCTAGTCCCAGTCCGTACTTTGACCGTCTCTCTATGTACTGACGACCTAGTCCCAGTCCGTACTTTGACCGTCTCTCTATGTACTGGCGACCTAGTCCCAGTCCGTACTTTGACCGTCTCTCTATGTACTGACGACCTAGTCCCAGTCCGTACTAAGTTTGACCGTCTCTCTATGTACTGACGACCTAGTCCCAGTCCGTACTTTGACCGTCTCTCTATGTACTGACGACCTAGTCCCAGTCCGTACTTTGACCGTCTCTCTATGTACTGACGACCTAGTCCCAGTCCGTACTTTGACCGTCTCTCTATGTACTGACGACCTAGTCCCAGTCCGTACTTTGACCGTCTCTCTATGTACTGACGACCTAGTCCCAGTCCGTACTTTGACCTCTCTCTATGTACTGACGACCTCTGCTATCTAGCAGTCGCTCTATAACTTTTCTCTCTAGATTCTTGTTTAAAATTCTGTTACACATTCATCTAGATTCTAATCCATACTGTAGATCTCAGTTAGTACTCTATATCTTCCTAGATCTCAGTTAGTACACTGTTCCTAGATCTCAGATAGTGCTCTATATCTTTTAGATCTCAGATAGTACTCTATATCTTTCTAGATTTCAATCCACATTACGTACTATTTAACCATTTTCCTAGAAACCAATCCGCGGTACCTAAGTGCCTAACCATCTTCCTATTTTTCAATTAGCAATACCTAATTAATGTCCCGATAAAGTATCAAATTCATACTCCCTCCCAACACCCCAGATCACAGATCTAAACCTGCACGTTTTCCTAGATCCTCTTTCCTACTGCTCTCTCTCTCTCACTCTCTCTCTCTCTCCTTTATCTCTTTCCCATCTCTCTTACTTCATAATTATTCCCCCCCCCCTCTCTCCCTAGACTTAGTCTGAACTACCCATCCGTTTCCCAACTTTCCCCTTTTCCGTCTATAATCTATATATTTGCCACAGTGAAATGTGCCTCTCTCTATACAGTCTTTTAGTGTTTCCTTAAATTCCATTTTCCTACCATAGATAATCACCCCTCAAGATCCCAGTTTTGTGCTACATAGCAAGCTCCCTAGACTAGACCGTGCAATTCACCCATCTCCCTAGATACCAGATTGTACAATTCACTCGTCGCCCTGGATGCCAGACTGAACAATGATCTCTCTCTCTAGATGTCTAACAGTACATTAATCCATCTCTTTAGATACTAGACTTACAATTGACCCATCTCTCTAGATATTAGACTGTGCGATGAACCCATCTCCCCTTGATTCCACAATGTGCAACTGATCCATCTCCCTAGATACCAGACTGTGCAACTCGTTCCTCTTCTTAGATCCCGGTCAATTCACACAATATACCCATCTGTCTAGATCATAACCCATATACAAGACTTCATACAACATACCCATCTGTCTAGATCATAACCCATATACAGGACTTCACACAACATACCCATCTGTCTAGACTCTAGATCATAACCCATCTACAAGACTTCACACAACATACCCATCTGTCTAGATCATAACCCATATACAAGACGTCACACAATATACCCATAAATACATAGACTCTAGAATCTAGATCATAGTCCTTATATAATATATATGTCTTCACACAATATGCTCATCTGTCTAGATTAGATCATAGTCCACTTATGTCTTCACACTATATATATATCCATCTGTCCAGATGCTAGTACATTATATATATATACTGTGAGATTATAAGATAATTTGAAAGAATTCATGGAAAAGAAAATATTGAGGGGTATACCGGCACGGCATTCCAATACTTATTGAGGGGTATGCGGGCATTCCAATACCTATTGAGTGGTATACCGGCATCCTAATATTTCTTGAGGGGTATAACGTGGTATTTTCGACACTTTTTGTATAAGTATAGAGCATGGGCCATCATGAAAGCTATTTCTTTTCTTTTATTTTCATTATTAAATTGCTTTACAGAGCTGATTTGATGATGAATTGGTGGGAGAAAGGATAATTGAGGATAAGAGTGCAATAGTGATGTGTTTGTGTGTACTGTTAGTCACAATTATTATAGATGTGTAAATGTGTATGCACTAACCTAACAGTCTAATTGTAAGTTGTAATTGGTCAGGATGAAAGCTGTTGCCTTAAAAGGCCTAATTATTGCCCTGCGTAGCTGATTAAATAAGGAAACTAGTGTTATTCTATTAGGCCTAAGAGAATCGACAAAGGGGAAGTTCGTATCTGGGATTATGATGAAAGATTAGTTATTAAATACTAATAATAGTCATCCATAACTGACAACACTGACGTAATAATGTCATAAGATGCTTTATATGCACTCATCCCTATCTCCACTCTTTCCCCAACCCCCAACTTCCGGCTCTCTCTAACGTTGTGTTCAAAGGTAAAAACTTAAAATAAAAAAAAGTTTGCTGTCTCTTTTCCGCACTGCTCCATGCAACGACGCGCCACCACTCAGCAGAACAGTGACGTAACGTTCGGGTTGCGAACTTGTGACAGTAAAGGACCCAAAATGTAGGTCACTAGGGCAGACGATAAAGCTCGAGAGGGGGCGGATCCGAAAGTAGGACACCAGCTGTTTCGCCTCAAAAGGTATCTAAGCGCATACTTGTCAAAATCTACTTGCGCGATTGTCTGCAGAATAAAGATTTCACGTAACTTAGCCGTTCATCTCTCTCGACCGCCACCCCCTCCCACTTCCCCTTTACAAAACATACAAAGGAAAGAAATTCGTATATATATTTTGTTAAACAAAGAAAAGGTCTTACTATTGGTGAATGTACCATTATTACTATCGATGTTGAATTAGCGACTTGAAAAAGAAATCCCAGTAACGAATTTAGTTTTCCTTAATCCATGAAAGATCCCTTTTAATTTAGATTTAAAAAACAAAACAAAACAAAACAAAACAAAACAAAACAGATCATTAAAAAACACCCCACCTACTAGTATCAATGAAATACAAATATGATATTAGAAAAAGGTAACTTAAACATTAAATAATAATATTTCTTCTTAAATCACTGCTCCAACATCAGCATTTGACAGGGAGATCAATGACCCCTGAAAAGGCTCACCGAGTCTTCCGCTCACAACAACTGGCATGGGATAGCCGAGTTACAACCAGAATGACTGATACGGTATATGCACACGCGGCTTGGCAATTGCAGATTAGTGCATTGTCTAATGAATATTTTATGACTTCCAGAAGCTTACAGAAAAATAAATAACAAAAAATCCCCTCACCCCACCCAGTCAGTAAGCTTAGAATTCGAGAGAACATTCGGAGATGTCACAAGCACGCACTTCTTACTCAAACCTCGACATCGCCTACGTTGTTTTTTTGTTGTTGTTGTTGTCTCCCCCTTCCCCGCCCTTTTCCGGTTTATAGTTTCTGGCTGGAGAAAGGTCTGCAAACTCTTAGAACAAGAAATAAAAGCTGCACCGACAATTTCTCCTCTCACAGACAGGAGCCAGCCAGCCGAACTGCTGCATCATCAGTGAAATGATGCACAGTTTCGTAAAGACAGCTGTGAATGAAATATTTCGGTCACAGCCATGGCATGTGATCACCCGCGTATCATTTTACACTCCAACCGACAAGAGATGGGACGTATCTTTGTCTCGTGCCACCCGACGACTGGTGCAGTTATGCGTTTTGTTTTTGAGTCAAGTGAAGAATTTAGGAATTACGAATCCTTTATCCGGACATCCATCCATCTATCCAAACCCACCCACCCATCCATCCATTTACCCATCGAAATATATGTCGTGCCTTAACCTAGCTTGCACGTGAACTGCTATTGAATAGCGTTTAAATCTTACTGAGAAAAATACCAGTAATAACACTGATAATAATAATATATCGCTGTTATATCTGTATGTAGATATGTTCGGTTGTATGTTTATTTGCACTATTGGGTACACGAAAGTACATATTCCATATTTATGCGAGCATTATTACCGTACAAAAAAGAAAGAAAAAAAACAAAGGCCAGGGATAGCTGAAGGTTTGCTGCTTTTGGGTTTTAAAGCTGTCATTCCTAGGTCGATGGGTTATCTCCCTTTAAGAGGTTCTATCCCGCACGTGATCAACGCCATATGACCTATTTTCAACACCAGAGAAAACAACTTAAACGTTATTAGTCTTAAAACAACAACAAATAAACATAAGAATGCAAATCTGTGTACAAAAATAAGAAATTACTTGATGTTTGCTAAGCTCACTGTACTGAACAGAAATACCGTACTTTCTCTAAAATGAAAGGAACGAACAAAGAAAAAAAAACTATTAAACAAAGTCATTGAAGATGCCAGGAAAAACTAATTAAACAAAGCCATTGAAGATGCCAGGAAAAAAGCCAACCAAATGAAACAACCAGCCAATCAAACAAATCAACCAGCCAACCAAACATTCAAACAATCATCTAAACAATCACCAGCCAACCAAAAGAAGAAAAATCAAGCAAATTAAATAAAACTGCTAACCAACAACAGATAATCCAAGCAAATAAAACAAACAATGAACCGATACGAAATCAACTAACTGGCCGTCCACCCAGTCAATCAAACAAACAGTATTAAGGTAAGCAAAGTAAACAAATAATTTGCTAGCTATTAACAACATGAACATTAAAATAAAGAATCTCTCTTACGACTTTATCAAATGGCTTGTGAAGACTGGCATATCCACTTTTTATAGTGCTAAGCCCCTCCCCCTCCTCTCCCATCCCACGTTTAATGCATTCCTTGCTGGAACACTCTTTGCTGTGATTACTAGGTTGTTTGATTTTATTTTCAAGAGATTTTAAAAATAGTAACAATCCCTCTAATGCTTTAGTTCACCCCTCTTTACTTTTTGCACACGGCACCTCACAATATTTAGTACGTTAGATAAGTAAAGAAATGTTAGTAGAAAGACCCGCATGAATACTGTCAGCATTATCTATACGGCAGTGATAAAATCCCTCACCCCCCAACTGTTAAATTTCTTTTTGGTCAGTGTGTCTCTTTATATTGATAGTATATGCCTGCATGTTTGCCATTCTGCTTTTGTCCCTAATGTCTGCCTGTTTGCCTGTCCCCTCTGCCCGTTTTCTTGTCTGTTTCTGAATTCTCTGTCTGTCTGTTAGACTGCTTATGTCCCCTTTGTCAGCCTGTTTGGCTCTGTGGTTCTGTCCCCTCTGTCTGTTAGCCAGTCTGCTTTTGTCTGTTATCCTGTCTGCTTTTGTTTTCTCTGTCTGTTTATTAGCCAGTCTGTCCCCTCTGTAAGTCTATCCCGTCTACTTCTGTCTCCTCTGTCTCTCTGTTAGCTTGTCTGCTAATGACATCCTTTGACTGCGTGTTTGCTTCTGTGTTCCTTTTTGCCAGTTTGCTTCTGTCTCCTCTGCTTGTCTGTTTGCCAGTCTGCTTCTATCTCCTCTGTCTGTCTGTTAGCCAGTCTGCTTCTGTTTGTTAACCTGTCTGCTTCTGTTCCGTCTGTCTGTCAGTCTGTTATCCAGTTTGCTTCTGTCCCTTCTATCTGTTAGCCCGTTTGCTACTGTTTTCTCTGTCTGTTTATTAGCCAGTCTATTCTCTTTGTACGTCTGTTACCCCGTCTACTTCTGTCCCCTGTGTCTCTCTGTTAGCCTGTCTGCTAATGACTCCTTTGTCTGCGTGTTTGCCTCTCCGCTTCTGTCCCCCCTGTCTTCCTGTTTGCTAGTTTGCTTCTGTCTCCTCTTCTTGTCTCTTTGCCAGTCTGCTTCTGTCTGCGTGTTTGCCAGTAAACTCTCCAAGAACGGTACATGATTTCAGAGTAATTTTGTAGAAAGTACCAGACCCGCTATAACACATATACTATACAATATGTACAGATTCACTGAGTAAACTTTATTGAAACTTTGCTTATGGACAGACACTGTCTGAATTTGTTCCTAGTTTTTCAAGTCGGGGTCAAAGGTCGCATAGGTAACTTTTGGGCAGTGAACTCACTCCCGACACACAGGGTATGCTGAATTAATTATACCCACCCCCACCCATCTCCACTTACCATCTCGACTCGCACAGAGGCAGCAAGCAAAGAATGCTTGGTATGTGGTAAATCAGCTGTTAAGTTCAGTAGCTAATTATAATTGTGCAGTGATAAGGCCAAGGGTATGAGCAAGAGGGGGAGGGGGGAAGGTCGGGGGTGGGGGAAGGGCTGGGGAGGGGAAGAGAGAATATGCGATCCTGATGGAGAATAATAATTAGAAGGAAAAAATACACCCCGAAGTCTACTTTTATTATGCATCATAAATATCAACACAAAATTATCAACGAATGCATGTGTACGATGGTAGGAAGACTCCCTACTGGAGTAGAGTGACAATCCGTCGTCTTATACTCCAGTTGGAGTTTAGTAGCAGACACGAGACCGTTCTTTTAGCCTCCCCATAAACCTCTCCCCCCCCCCCCCCCACTAGCTAGGTAACGGCGTCTGCGAATCATCTGACGTTGGAAGCGGACGTTAATTTCGAGCGAAGTAAATCGATGAAACTGTGCGTGTCCTTCCTCTAACATCTCATCACGTGACAAGCTGAGACAACTAATGGAGACGAGAAGTTAACATAATTCTTTTTTCTCTCTTCTCTCAAATACTCACTTACCGCACGGAAGCATGCACTCACTAAGTTACGAACGCACGCAAGCATGCACTCACTAAGTTACGAACGCACGCAAGCATGAACTCACTAAGTTAGGAAAGCACGCAAGCATGCACTCACTAAGTTAGGAAAGCACACATAAACTACCAATATGCACACTCCAATTAATTTTGCTGTTCAGCGAACTATTTCCATTTTTACATGGTCACAAGATTTCCTAGGTTACTAATATTTCCATTTTTACATGGTCACAAGATTTCCTAGGTTACTAATATTTCCATTTTTACATGGTCTCATGATTTCCTAGTTTACTAATATTAGCATGAAATGCCGACTGACTGGAAAAAACTGACTGATTTTATTTTGACTAAGTGGCTGATGTAATTTTCCCCCCCACTCATTTCAGTACTAGTAATGCAGTTGTGCCTCAGTCATTCGCCACCACTATCTCCTCCCCCATCACCACACCAATTACTGCTACATGTTTTCTGTACTCTACAATATTTCTAATGTATGTGGATTTAATGTACACTACTGTTGCAATATTTCTAAATTTTGCTATAATCAATATTGTTTCATGTACAATAATGACAGATATACACGTGGGTCATAATTCTGTACTTCATTATGTCAGATGTTTATGCAACAGAATTACAGTACAATGATAACTGATGTCCCAAAATTCTGAAGTCAGTCTTTTTCGTAGAGTGCAAAATTTCTGCTTTTTATGAGGTTAACACATCCTACTGTTCAAAATGGCTAACCTATGTAAAGTCAATAATATGAATTTTACACACTGAGATATATATATATGAAGTAAGAATATGTAGGCCCTACTGTGTCAGATGTTTGTGAAGTCAGCATTCTATACTGCCCAATAATGTATCCAATATGTGTGAAGTCAGCATTCTATACTGCCCAATAATGTATCCAATATGTGTGAAGTCAGCATTCTATACTGCCCAATAATGTATCCAATATGTGTGAAGTCAGCATTCTATACTGCCCAATAATGTATCCAATATATGTGAAGTTAGCATTCCTTACTGTGGATAATACGTCGATCTAATGAAATTAGCATTCCTTACTGTGGATAATACGTCAATCTAATGAAGTTAGCATTCCTTACTGTGAATAATACGTCAATCTAATGAAGTTAGCATTCCTTACTGTGAATAATACGTCGATCTAATGAAGTTAGCATTCCTTACTGTGGAATAATACATCGATCTAATGAAGTTAGCATTCCTTACTATGGATAATACGTCAATCTAATGAAGTTAGCATTCCTTACTGTGAATAATACGTCGATCTAATGAGTTAGCATTATGTACTACGCAATAATATATAATTATATTAAACAGTTTTAAAGTTACCATTCTCTTCTGTGGAATAAAGAGTGGGATGTGAATAAAGTAAGCAGATTGCATATAAAATATCCATGTTAGTGTGCAATGATATATCCAGTGTTAATGAAGTTATCAATGATATATTCAATCGATCTGAAGTTAGCACTCTATCCTGTGCTGTGATAGTTTTGTTAAGTAATGATGTATTGTGGATTTAATAGGATATATTTATGTCAAATAATCTTTTATTTGTTATATGTATATTTGATTGTTGATTTAATATTTAATATTTTATTGACCTTCTTACACATATTGATAGCCATATGTTGGAGAGATAGCGGGCGGATGGGGGCTCGCTAAATATAGATTAAAGATGGACTTATCTTCTCATATGGTAAGAAGTTTTCCACATATGGAAATATTGTGTGACAGTAAATGTTTGTCTTTAATGTTGTGGAAGAGAGAAAACGTTTATAGCGCCCGTATATCCGCCAAGTGAGAGAGACGAGTGGAATGTTCTGGAGAATTATTAATAACATAAATTAAGATTCTCATCACTTGTAATTAGTTATGGATGATTAAAATTAATACTAATCATAACCAATAACTAGGATGGCGTTGCCTGAATTAATTGCAAGGATGACTAATGTTCTGCTTGGAATGAGATTATTTATTGCTCATATAAGTATTGGGACACATCTACAAACGTCTGATATACTCCTTGGAATACTCTGCTAACGGGTGACACTTGGAGTACATCCACTAACGGTTGATGTTAGAATACATCTGCTAAAGATTGATATACTTCTGTTAAGTGTTTGATATTCTACTTGAAGTATATCTAACAGTTCACATACGTGTACTTCCTAATGTAAATGTTGGCTTTTTATCAGCCGCACCATCCATGCAACTCCGTCAGCCGCACGCTCGAATGCACTGACTCACCTTCAAGAACTGACAATCGCACTGATATTGCTTGCTACATGGACGGATTGGTAAACACACCTATATATTAACATTATTTATTTGTGAATGGTCAAGAACTGAGGAAACAGTGCCCTGAAATTATTTATTTATTGTATGTTTCCGTGAGAATAGTCTGCAGAGATGGTGGTATTTCCGCATGAGTGACCTCACCTAGATCCTAGCAAATGGACCGTTGACCTCCCGTAGGATCATCTCTAAGGCCCCGCACACCTGTCTCTGTTTCAAGTTTGTCTAATGAGGCTCCGCACGGATGCATTTCTGAAACTAGGTCATGTAGATCCACGATAGTGCATCACTTTATCTATGTACTCGTTGGCCCCCTACCCCTACCCCTCCACCTCCAAATAAAATCCCTTGTACTTTTGCAGAGTCTATTTATACTTCTTTGTGCGCACAACGTCAAGGTCAGATTCGTGAAACCCAGGACGAATCCGAAACTAGTTTTCTCTTCCACCCATTGGTATTGGTAGTGATTAAAAAACAAATACGCGTGACAATATAGTTAAGAAAGCCGCATGACACTTTGTCACGATATAAGTGTGACGTCGTTGGCATCGATGCCCGTTTCTCAGTTTCAGTTAGAGGATAGGGCAAGAGGGAAAGGAAAGAGTTGTGTGTGTTTGGTTTACGTTTTTCGTCCACTTGAACTTTTGTTGATTTCGCGGAAACACACTTTAGAGCCGAGGCCTATAGTTATGTTTGGTCGAGAGAGACATAGTGCCGTGGGTGGAGTAAATATCGCGGGTGGGTAGAAGAGTGTCATAGAGCTATGGATGGTTAGAGTGACGGTTTTCAGTGGAGTGTGGGTGAATTTTCTGGGTACAGTTTATTCAGGCAAGTGTCAACGCCTTCTCTTACCGATTTTCAACCTCAAGGAATAGAGCACATGGGCCCAACTTATCGTTCCATTCAAGGGACTAAACACTAAGTCATGTTGAGGTATACTGGGCCATTCGTAGACATTTTATTCCGAGGGGCTTTCAACGGGGCAGTGAACCTTTGAAAATGTAGAAAGAATTTGTCAAATAAAGAAAGGTAATAAAGGGAAGCTAGTTCAGTAAATAAAATAGAGGTAATGCAAGAAAGATAATAAAAGGAAAGTAATTAAGTAAACACTAAAGAGGTAATGCACGAATGATAATAAAGGAGAGTTAATTAATTTAATTAATTAACTAAAGAGGTAATACAAGAAAGAGGGAAGTTCAGCAAATAAGAAAAAGACGTAATAAAGGAAAAACATTAAGAGATAATAAAGGACAGTTAATGCAATTTTCATATCACTGGCAAAAGTCATTCCTTTAAGATTCTCCTACTTAGACATCTAGATTTTCATACCCCAAGATTTTCATTTGTACATATTTTTGCATTGTAATTTATACCGCAAAGGCTGTCTGTAGGACTGTCTGCTGTCTGGCTGTTGACGCATTCCATCGAAAGCTGTAACTACAAAGAGTTTTTCTTTAAATACTACTATAATGCTAATTGTTCTTCTAAAATTGAATGGAAGAACGAAAGAACGAAAACAAACAGCGTCACACTAGAGACCGGCTACCCTTGTCCCCCTCCTCCCATAATAAACCACCTCGCAAAGAAAACGTAAGAGAAGAGCACTTGCTTAACATTAATCCTTAGCTAGAAACATTAATCTTTAGCTAGAAACATTAATCCTTAGCTAGGATCATTAAGAAATATTTTCCATTGCGTCAGATTTTATCATCATTATTACTTAAATACTACTACTTATATACACACACACACACACACGCACGCACGCACACACGCACGCACATAGGAGGTGACGATGACACTACTATTACTGCTACTTACTAATATTTTCCCTCCTCCTCATCTTCATCATCAATCTTACATCTGTACCCCCAAAAAAAAACACAAGTCAACAAGGTACGACATCACCAGCTATCGTGAATCAAAGCGTACGCACGCTTAAGATTAAAATAATAAAATAAATAGCATATCAAAAGGGGATAACCTTGCGACTCTCAGATTCCCCAGACGACGGACACAATCGACTCCAGCAGAACGCCGCTTTCCAGACCTGTTCATGTCGTTAGTGTACATCGGGTCAGCGCCGCTTTGTAATTTGTTGATTTAACCTACTGCCTACAGACAACGCGGAGAAGTTTGAGGTAAAGCTCGCTTTCTTTAGTTTTGTATCGCACAATAGTTATTCTGATGTAGCCAACTATCAACTAAAAGTGAATCTGGGCCAAAGTAGGAGAGTAATGGACAGTCGGTAGGTTTGATGGGGAGACAACGCAAAGTGAAATTGACAACGATTGTCAACATAGAGTGCTTACACTGCAAATCCTTAAAACACGTGTGTACGATACTATTAGCCCCATTGAACACATAATGGTTATTTTTCATTAAACGCTTTCAACGTGATGATTGCTCCATTTACAAATGAATGCTTCAGAAGTGAGGAAAACGTGGACTGACTTTAGGACCCTAGATAAATTGAACTAGCCGTTATATTCGAGTTGATTGAATACTACACTTTCAAGCACTGCCGGACGTGGGATTGTAAATCTTGTCCTGAAAATAGTGCACATTTATGTTGTTAGAAAATAGTGCACATTTATGTTGTTAGAAAATAGTGCACATTTATGTTGTTAGAAAATAGTGCACATTTATGTTGTTAGAAAAAAGTTAGAAAATAGTACACATTCATGTTGTTAGAAAATAGTACACATTCATGTTGTTAGAAAATAGTGCATATTTATATTTTTAGAAAATAGTGCATATTTATATTTTTGAAAATAGTGCATATTTATGTTTTTAGAAAATAGTGCATATTTATATTTTTAGAAAATAGTGCACATTTATATTTTTAGAAAATAGTGCACATTTAAGTTGTTAGAAATATTGCACATTTATATTTTTAGAAAAGAATGTAGATCTATGTTGTTAGAAAATAATATACATTTATGTTGAGAAAGGTATCTACATTCATGTTGTGAAAAATATTAACAGTTATGTTATTAGAAAAGAGCGTACATTTATATTGAGAAAAGACTACATGTGAAAAGTGTAGATTTTTGTTGTGAAAAAGAGTGTACATTGTGTTGTGAAGAGTTTGTGCTGTGCAAAGTGTGTACATTCTGTTGTGAAAAGATTATACGTTTGTGTTGTGAAAAGCGTGTACATTTAAGATCATTGTTGTGTGCTTACTTTTCATATTTAAGAAATTATGTGTTCGCCGAACTATTGCTATGGAAAGTTTTCAAAATTAACTCCCCTCTACGCCGATACATCCAGTGATCCGTTCTGAGACGAAACGACATCTACTTCCGAGAGAATATTACCAGTGTAAAAGATGTTTTTCACTTTAATTTGGATTGGTCAGTAAGTGCTTTTTTCCGGTAGGTGCTCAACTGAGCGACCTATAGTAGCAAATATTGCGCCTTATTTAAAACACACACACACACACACACACACACACACACACACACACACACACACACACACACACACACACACACACACACACACACACACACACACACACACAACCTCCCAAATTGTTATCATTATAAAATACACCATTGTAGCGATAAAGCGAAAACAATGTGTTTAAAGAACAAAACTAAAATTAAAAAAAATTGTTTACTGCTAATTTTTCTGTTAAATTGACGTGACCTAATTATGAATAGAATGGCATTCATTTTTGACTATTCCAGACGTGAAATGCCATTTTAGTTTTCCAAGCGTCTGCCTATTGAACCATCATTGAGCAATAGATGTCCCACTATCACTGCGTACCATGCAATATATTAGCAACTTCTATTTAGCAAACACTTGATTAAAAAATAAAAAAACAACAACCCCCCCCCCCAAAAAAAAACAACCTCACTCAAAACCCGCGCTTGTTCACGCTCCATTTCTATTTTATTGCGTAAACTACAATAATGCTTGACAAAGTAAAGAAATTCGTGGAAATTTTTGGTGGTAGATTTAACCTTTTCTTCTTTTAAATTGATTTGACCCAAGCTCACGATGAAGGACCTAAGGGGGTGTGGAGGTAGGTGGGTGCAGCCTGCAAGAAAGGAAGTGAGCTCTTAAGTTCTTCGCTGCTCATGTAGCTGAGTTTTATTGGTCCGTTAAGTAGGACAATAAAGCAAATCTCGTGCACTCTAGATCTGCGCAAGATCCCTCAGCAGTTCAATAATTACAAATACGTACTGACCTTCGGGAGCCCATACTGACTGACTGCAAAGAAACATTCCACATTTTACACGTGTACACCTGCCTTCTCTCTAACTGGATATGTATATATTAATTGTACACCTGCCTTCTCTCTAACTGGAAATGTATATATTAATTGTACACCTGCCTTCTCTCTAACTTGAAATGTATATATTAATTGTACACCTGCCTTCTCTCTAACTGGTTATGTATATATTAATTGTACACCCACTTTCCTTTGACTAAAGTCGCTATAATTGAATGTGTGTATATATTACTAATATATCCCTGTGTCTTTCTAGAAACTAAAATAGGCCACAAATTGCTTGTATCCGACTGCAAAGCCAAACGAAAGAAAAATTCGGGCAGAGTCAAGTAGCCGTCAAACAAAATTGTTTGGAAGTAACGAAGATATCTAGAGGATCATTTTTTAATTCAGCTCGAAGCTGTATATTAGGAATTATACATTCGAAATCGACGACCTTGTTTAATGACACTGGATCTAAGTTAAACTGCCCTGGAAGACACCCCCCCCCTCCCCTGGAGCTGCTAAGTTTCGTCTAGAGAATAACATTGTGATTGTCAGTATCATTCCTTCGTACCTAGGTACCCACGAATGATTTTGATTTTCTCCAGTCCAACTATTATCCCCCCTCATTACCCCCCACCCAGCCCTTCCGCAGTGGCTCTTTACCAGTTTCTAAATATGCATTGATAAGACAATAAAAATAAAAATATAAATATGCTACTTGCCACACAGATAGGCCACATATCAGCAACAAACTTTTAGTGATTTAGATCTGAGTAGCCTTGAGTCACAGGCTCTTGGTGCAGAAAGAAAATGGCAGTGATTTGCCCTGATTCATAATGATAATTAACTGATACCCAGAATTTCATCTGTTGTAATTTTATGGTATAACGCATCTCATCCTAGTGCAATAGAACTTTTAAAAAAACAAGATCGGGGCGGGGTGGGGGGTGGGGGTGGAAGTCAAGAAAATGAAAAAGTCATAGCACAAAGATCTAAGAGACCACAACTCAGAGATTACGTTATTGTGATCCCGCGTTTTGTCAACACAGATCTAAAGAGACCATGACTAAGAGCGTACGTTGTTGTGAGAGTAAGTTTTTCCAGTGATGCATGACACTTCCTGCATTTCACTGACAGGAACTTCCTCTGGAGCTGCTACCAAAGTTTATTGCTGCTATTGCTGAGACAAGTATGCATTAATTTTGGGGATAAACTTGCAGATGGTACATATTGGTGGCACAAGTGTGCATACCACAATGCGTGTGAAACTGACGTGTTAATAGTTGCAAACAGATCAACATGCACACACACACACGCACGCACACACACACACACACACACACACACATGTATGTACGTGGATGTGTGTGCGAAGAGAGTGTGAGACAAATTTGTAAATAGTGCATACGAGACAAATCAGCTTATAGTGAACCGTTTCATCACTGCATGATAATAAAAGCCAAAGTATCTCAATGAAGGATTATAAATCAAAACTGAAATTAATTTTAAAATTGTCAAAGTGATATTTTATTCATCATTGCCATTATTGTTGCATGAGACATCATTGCTAACATCCCGTCTCTCACGAATATAGTCACCGTCACTTAAGTGGTCATTGATGTCAACCCTATCATCAGCAACTTCAGCATGTAAATGCAAGCAGTCATTAATGTCATGTTACTATTATGCCATCACTGACATCATTATTACTATTGGCAACTCATCCACCCAATGTCATTCACATCTGCACTATGTTAGTATCATCATTAACACATTCACTTAGTGTCATCAATATCTACTGTAGCCAGTAACATCATTATTACACTGTCAACTCATCCCAAATTTCATCCATGTCAGCACCATACTAGTATCATCAACACTCAACGTCATCGATATGCAATAACGTCATCTCTGTCACCAAAAGTAATCCCTATCATCGTTACTTTAACCTGACTTCAGCTTATCATCTTTGTTACTATTGCAATTTGCTTTGCATGTTGTCATCATTGTTTGCACTGCTAACATTAGCCTCAGGGTCAAGGTTATTTGCTTAATATTCGTTGATTTTGTGGATAGGCTTGGTTGTAGTTCGCTAGCTTACTCTTACATGACCATCTTTGAAACCAGGAGTCGTCTCCCCTATACTCAGTCGTCTCCCCTATACTCAGTCATCCTATTAGATAAAATAACAACTCTGCAATTAAAATATCCTTGCAAGGACAAGAGGGTATAAATGTCACCAGATAAAAGGACACAATAATTTAATATGAGAGAGAGAGAGAGAGAGAGAGAGAGAGAGAGAGAGAGAGAGAGAGAGGGAGAGAGGTGCACTTCATCACATTCTCACCTGAAGTAAAATTTGCTTAGCCGTGTATCTGCAAGTTTTGTCTTATAAGAGGTTCTAGAGTGTTAGAGTGTTAGGGTTATTTTAATTTAAATGAGAGAACTGCGTGACGTCAGGACTTGTGTTATCTGACTCGAACTCAGCGCTAAAGTGCGATTGATCGTTCACGCTGGGTTTGGATGACCTTAATCAAACAAGGTCATGCAGTGGATCATTCACTGGAGTAGAGTTATTTTACTCCAGGCCTATCTTATCGGCCTGTACTAGGTCTTCCTGAAAGTAGGAAGAGTCTTTCCTAGGGCTTGTCCAGGTATATCAATGGCCCATGAGCCTTTCTGGACCAACGTCCGCGAAATCAGCAAATATTTGCAAGTTGCCTTCAAATACAAGTGAATCAATCTATTTGTTATCTATCTGCCAATGACAATGTGTATTTCCTGGTCGCCTGGACCTTTCATGATGCAAGGGTCTTCCTTAATCGCCCGGATCTTTCATGACCCATTGGCCTTTCTAATTATCCATATTTTTAGTGATCCACAAGCCTTTCTTAATCGCCATACCTTTCATGACCCACAGGTCTTTCTTAATCTCCCAGAACTTTCAGGACCTTTGAGCAGTTCTTAATTAATCGCCTGGATTTATTATTACTTATGGTCCTTTCTTAATAGTCAAGAAGGTCAATCGTAACCCAAGGGCCTGTCCTGATTGTGTGGACCATTCTGAAAGATCTGTAATCCATGGGTCTTTCCTAATCCATGGGTCTTTCCTAATCCGGAACCCTGTCATGATCCTTGGTCTTTCATAATCACGTAGACCTTTCTTCAAGGACTGTCATAGCATGAGCCTGTGGACTGTTTTGAATAATTGTGACGGACTTTACCCACCGACGATGTCTATAACGGTCATCTGTCGAACGTTTAAATTACACAGTGGATCTTTTGGATCACTGATCGTCTTGTGTCTAATGAATCCTGTTTGGCAGACCCGTACACAACTTATGTTTTCTTGTGCGTGCGTGTACTTGAATACATGTTTGTTTGTTTGTTCATATCTGCATGCGTGTTTGCGCGTGTATATCTACGTGTGTTTGTATGTTTGTTTGTATGTCTATGAGTGTTTGTATGTTTGTTTGTGTATGTCTATGAGTGTTTGTATGTTTGTTTGTGTATGTCTATGAGTGTTTGTATGTTTGTTTGTAATTGTCTATGAGTGTTTGTGTGTGTATATGTCTGTGCGTGAGTGTGAGCATTTGGTCCGAGAGTAAGAATGTGAAGATGAGAACTTTGTGGGACTTCATACGCTTCATTAAATTTAAATTTAGACAAAGGAAATCTTGTGAGATTTCGAAGAAATATAATCTATTCAACGCGCGAATGCAACAGTTGAATACTACATTTCCTGTGCACTCTGCCAGAAAATATATTATCTCTGATATCGCTACCGTGTTGATGATTAAGCTAGATTTGGTTAAAGTTGGTACTCATGACCAGAACGGACAGAAAGAAAAAACCAAATCAGTGAAAGAGTTTGGATGCAGGAAACCATCCGCTGTTGTTTCAACGTCCAACCTTGCAAACAGAACGCTGTTCTGATACCAAGACAAGCAAAGCGATAACTCTCCTGATGGAGACAAGCAGGACGATAACTCTCCAATAAGTAGATAGGTGGCGTTGTAAGTGGCAAACTTTAAGCACCAAGCGGTCACCTAATCACGCTTAACTCGTGGGACATTTTTAAAGTGAAAATTTTTCATGTGCAGTTTTAATTTGAGGAGTCTCAAGCAAAATAAATTAAGCTTTTAATCTCTGCGCAGCTCGCATAAAGAATAATTCGCGCACCTGGCAACCGTGTATTTCAGCACACAGGGCCAGGTTACTCGAACCAAGTACAGATACTATCTAGACACACCCACCCACCCAATCTCGAAGTCCCCTTCAAAACACCGGAAGATTCGCGACCTTGTCGCCTTAAGCTACTTTCACATTACCTTGTGTGCACATGGAACACAGACAAATCATGGCTTATGACGACTTTTGCATTTCCTCAGAAATACTTCATATACACTTTCTTTCAAGAAAACATAAATCTATTGCTACTTCCTGTAATAAGATCATACAAGTTTTAAAAAAACGAAGAAGAAAGTAAACACGTTGTAAATATGGCTTGCAAATCTTGGAAAGCCAGATTTGGGTGAAGGATTGAAAAAATGTCGTTGCCACACAAATAAATAAATAAATAACTTTTGAAAGTCGACAGCCAGCGTAGATTCCAAAAATTCAACATTAAGCTGTAGATACACAACGTGACAAGTGATGTTTAAATACACGAACCACTTAAAACCAAGAACGAATGACTGTACTCAAAATTAACAGTGGTAATGAGGTCTTTCGAGGTCACAGTTCAAGGGGGAAACCTCTCTGCCAAACGTGTATCGTGACACTTTGTAGGGCTATATTTTTGTTCTATTAATCTTAATCTCCAAAATATTTGCTGTAAGAAACAAACAAGAAGTATTGGTGGGTGAAAAGACTGTGTGTGAAATGATTAATAATGAGGTTGAGTTTAGAGTGTTATTTAATAGCATTTGTATTGTAACAGTTGTAATTTTAACCATAGCTGTAATTTAATCACAATGATGTTATATAGTGCAGTTTTAAATTAATCATAGCAATAATTTAACTACTACTGTAATTTGATCACTATGATGTAATACAGTGCAGTTTTAAATTAATCATAGCAATAATTTAAATACTACTGTAATTTAATCACATGTATGTATGATGATGTATGCGGCTATACCTGCATTTTAACCACAATGGTAATTTAATTATATATTTAATTTAACAAAAATGATAATTATTCACTAGTATATTTATAATTTAAACGCAATGTTAATTTATCTTGATATAAAAGTGAACTACAAATTTAATTTAGTCGCAATAGTAATTTTAATCGCAGCGGAAATTTAATCACACTATCATTTTAACCATAGCAGTAATTTAAACACTGCTGTAATGTAATCACAGCTATCATTTTAACCATAGCAGTAATTTAAACACTGCTGTAATGTAATCACAGCTATCATTTTAACCATAGCAGTAACTTAAACACTGCTGTAGTGTAATCACAGATATCATTTTAACCATAGCAGTAATTTAAACACTGCTGTAGTGTAATCACAGATATCATTTTAACCATAGCAGTAATTTAAACACTGCTGTAGTGTAATCACAGATATCATTTTAACCATAGCAGTAATTTAAACACTGCTGTAATGTAATCACAGCTATCAATTAATCACGTTTTACGAATCGTTGTAATTAAATACAGAAAATAGCTGCACCTTGAACTTAGCAGAGTTTCGACAGCTTGTAGTTAGATTCAAGGGTAGGGGAAATGAATATATCAATGTGTGTCTTGTTTTAAAAGGTTTTGAGGCTAGAAGCCGTTTTACATGACTTACGGTCGTAAGATTATGACATTGGCTATACCTGAGTGTTGATAAGGATTTACCGACAGAAAGGGGATTTAGAAGAGAACTCTTACTAAAGATTTACGTCTTCAGTTCTGTTGCCTAGCAAATATTGTCCTATATTTACCACCAAGTGTTGTTTTTTTTTTAAATGAAAGTTATTTCGAGTTTGTCTTACGAATGATTTTACCAGATAACGGTTATTGTAGGTGACGTGCAAGTGCACTGAGAACTATTGCATAACACGTCACCTTAACTCTCTGTGGGGGTTGGGGCACCGAGACCCTATCCGCTATGTGCCTCGAGCACCTCTGTGCCGACTCAAACCATGTTACAGTGGGGTTAAGTGTTACATGTCTTCTGCTTCAAGTATGTTACACTTACTGTGCTGACTCACACGTTTTACAGTGTAGTGTTATATGCCTTCTGTTACAAGTTACCACTCTAATTTCGCGACCCAAAGAGCAGTGAAACCCTTTCTGTTCCTCAATCCAAATGCACTGAACCATAAAGTTCGTTAAAATTGTTTCACACGGCATATTCACATATGAACTGATTCAAACACTCTACGCTAGTATGTCGTAATGACCAAGGATACACTCTTACACTGGCCTGATTCAAAGACACTATGTTAGTTGTAATAACCGAGGGAGATGATTTCAGACTGACGCCAAGATGGGGAACACTTAATGACCAGCAGTGTTCGTGGTGGTAGCCATTTTGCTTTATTGGACATGAGTGGGTTTAGTACGATTATTGCAAAGACTGAGTTTACTACTAACGATAATAATAATAATGCTATTTTTCAGAAATCAGAGAGAGAGAGAGAGAGAGAGAGAGAGGGAGGGAGGGAGAGAGAGAGAGAGGGAGGGAGAGAGGGAGAAAGAGAGAGGGGATAGCAGGAGACATCACTCTGCAGGGGACACCTCTGAAAGAGTGCGCTAAACTTGAAGTATACTTGTTAGCACATGCTGGAAAGTTTGATGCATCCGTCTTAATACATCCAAGCTTGTCAGTATCATTTTTTTATTGTTTATCTTATGAAATAAAGTCAATGCTTAAGAATGTTTGCCTACCTCTTCTATTTCAGGACATATTTAAATTATTATATAATTTATAATACGCAACTATAAATATTAACGTGAGGATCTTTACAAGGAGTACTTGATGTGTAATAGCGATGTTTTTCTGCGTACTTATGTCTATGTGTGTGTGTGTGTGTGTGTGTGTGTGTGTGTGTGTGTGTGTGTATGTGTGTGTGTGTGAAGACATTATGACTGTTTCGCAGAAGATAGCACTAGCAGAATTATCTTTGAAACACAGATAATTAATTAAAGGAAGCAGAGTTTTTGTTTCCTTTACTGATAGGTTGTCATTGACGATATCAGCAGTTTGTGTCATTATTTTATTTCATTATTTTATTTCATTATTTTATGTCATTATTTTATTTCATTATTTTATTTCATTATTTTATTTCATTATTTAATGTCATTATTTTATTTCATTATTTTATGTCATTATTTTATTTCATTATTTTATTTCTTTTATAGTGTTATCAATTTTAGGTCATCGGTGCCCATACTAAGATAAACTTTGATTTTATAATGTACTTTTTGAAAAATCAGAAAGACCAAGTGAACAAAACCACACTTGAAACATATATATTTATAAAAGACAGATATTTCAGTAAAGTCAACATTTCTAAACATCAGGGCAAAGAATTATAAATGATATTATTTTAGGGTTAAAAGTGGAATAAAAACCAAAGCTCTTGATCATACACGAGATTGCCACATGACGACACAAAGTAACTGATTTGCTCTGGGCTTTAATCCATTCAAGGTCGTTTCTTTGTTCTCCATTCAGTCAAGGTCTTTTCCTTGTTCCCCAGACAGTTAAGGTCTGCAATAGCACGTGACGTTCATGCTGTGCCCAGTTTCCATTTGTTAAGTGCCATATCTATGCATATTATAAAATTGTTTTGTCAAAGGGTTTGGGCGGGGTTATCTAAAAACTACTGAATGGATTTTGATCGGATTCTTACTGTTGTATAACATAGTGCCCAATAATCAAGATAGGCTATATAACATCACGCTGTTAGATAAAGGAGGTCGCCTCATTTCAGGTTTACTCCAGCTTGTTGGCGGACAAAGCCAGCTAACAAAGTTAGCTAAGGTAAAATATAAAAGATAAAAAAAAATAAAATATCTAATATATTGAAATTATTGTATAAATGTATAATTGCCTGGCCCTTGATGGGACACTATTATTTACATAGTGAGGGTATAAATACCCAAACAGTGAGCTTCTGACCACTAACCAGCTATTTAATGCTGGGATGGATCTGACCACCTAGATAATTAACAATGGGTTTGGGGGATTTCTAATTTAAATTAGTTTGTAATGTGGGTGGATTGTTATTAGATTGTTATTTTACTTAAGCATTCATGCCAGTGCCTATATCGTACTTTTGTGTCTCTTGTATATGTGTAATTGTGATTCCAAAGATCAAGTGGAGAGTGAGCTACCATGATGTTTATAAACATTTTTCACCCCTACCCTATTGCACCAGGAGGTCTGTTCATTTTTACATTCTGTCTGTGCCCCTAGAGATTCCCTTCCACCCCACCAAGTCTATGGCTTCACAAAGTCCTAGGACTAGCCAACCTAAAATACTCAAACAAAACAATTAAAATCAAATCAAATCATAGTCATAAAATCTCAAAACGTACAACTGTTGGAAATAAAGTAAGTATAGAGTGATACAGTGGAAACATGGGAGAGAAAAATGTATAGAAAATAGGCTCCAACCCTTACCAACCAAGCCTGGAAAATGAAAGAGAGAAAAATGTATAGAAAATAGGCTCCAACCCTTACCAACCAAGCCTGGAAAATGAAAGAGAGAAAAATGTATAGAAAATAGGCTCCAACCCTTACCAACCAAGCCTGGAAAATGAAAGAGAGAAAAATGTATAGAAAATAGGCTCCAACCCTTACCACCAAGCCTGAAAAGTGAGAGAGAGAAAGTATAGAAAATAGACTCCAACTAAGCCTGGAAAAAAATATAGAAAAGAGGCTCCAACCCTTACAACCAAGCCTGGAAAATGAGAAGCACGAGCTTTTTGTGGTAAGCCAAAGAAACCTAAAACAAAATGCAGAACCGTCAACTTACCTCCACTCCCATTCACCATCATCACCCTTTCAAATTTCTATCAACCAAGCTCCACTCTGCACACCCACATCTGAAACCTCCCTCCAGCTGCACACCTTGCACCAGGCAGCGAAATCAGCTCAGTCCTGCCATCATCCCAATAAAAGAAGTAATGGAGATCACCAGTAAAAGTAAAGCGGTATGCAGATTGTAGCTTATACATCACTCTGATCTCCCTGAAAATCATTCACAGAGGGAGTGACATATGGGTTATAAATAACAATGCATTTGGTGAGGGTAACTCTCTTTTCCCTTATTCTCAATAGATATTCCTTTAATTTATCCCCCCCCCCCCCATCTCTTTTTTCTTTCTGTTTTTCTTCTTGTTCTTCCTTTCTATCTCTTTTCTCTCTCTCTCTCTCTCTCTCTCTCTCTCTCTCTCTCTCTCTCTCTCTCTCTCTCTCACTTATTTTTTTCTACATATTTATATAGTTTTTATCTTCCCCCTTTCATTCTCTATCTATCTCCATCTCTTTCTTTCTCTACGTCTTTCTTTCTCTATCTCTTTTACTCTTTTCTGTCTGTTTCTCTCTCTACAACAAACATGTTAGCCCCTTTAGGCACACAGGCTGGCTTTATACCTATGGCTTAAAAAATGCTACAGCACCAGACACCAGACCACAATAGATGCTGGTAGGGGTGAGTGACTCAGAAGAAAGCCATATAATGCACACATCAGATTCCAAACCAAATTTTAATCTAGCTTTGAAATAAAAATTGGCATACTAACACTTAAGATTTTCATAATGCTTGATATAAAAGAAAACACGTGTGCTGTATTGTGGTAATCATCTACCAATAAAATAAGTACTATGAAATGATTTTACTTTAAGTAACATATTCTGAAAACTGACATTTATGCGAGTGAAGCCGGGGTGGGTGGGTGGGTGAGGGGGGATATTTAGTCTTCAATGTTAACGAATGGCTTTTTATTCTTCTGTTCGTCATTACACTCATTAGTGTACATTGGTAACGGACAAATCTTGCAGAAACACGTTGGAGTATTGCATACAGTTCACTAGTCATTGGACTATGATTTTGAAATTTTATATACAATATCAGAACTCCTAAATTTATTTATTGAGCTCAGTTGTATGGTTCACGTAGATTCCCTTCATTCGATCTTAAAGAAAAAACCCTAAGAAAAAGTGGGTGGGGGCGTTTGGGAAAGATATTGCATTTCATATTTAGGTGAAGTGAACCAGTTTTCACCCACGAAAGCTTCACATTGTTATCGACAACATAGCCAACTTCTAAGAACTAGACAGCGCATATCATTGATGCTAGCAAGGGTGATATGATGCCGAGAGGCAGGCCACCCCTATATAATGTACTTGTTATCGACAACATAGCCAACTTGTAAGAACTAGACAGCGCATATCATTGATGCTAGCAAGGGTGATATGATGCCGAGAGGCAGGCCACCCTATATAATGTCTTTTAAGTACCGAACTCTTCAGCAAAGGAAACAACTCTGAAAGGATAAAGAGCAGTAACTCTTCCTCAACACATAATTGCAGTGACAGTTTTTCTCATCAGAGATGGACCAGTGGAGCGAAGACAAAGGTAATTTGCAGCAGTGAGGATCTAAGTATTTTAACAGAAAGCAAACAAAACAACAAATGTTCTTTAACTCAGCCAGTTTTTTGTGTATCATAGCTCTTTTGGGTTCCGCAATGGAATGAAAGCGCCAGTAGTAGTAGTATCATTAAATTCTTTTGCTCCACAGGAATTGCGTGAAAACTTTTCATCTGCCAGTTTTTCCTTATTGTGTACATATCCCCAACAGTCCATCTCGTTGCCAGCACGTAGGAGTGATTTGACTTCTCCAATGACTTAGCCGAGAGGAAACAATGAATGCTGTTTGGTAGGGTGTGAGGTTACAACCTTCACCTTTACTTTTAAAAAAATGAAGTAATCGAGTCATGTTTTCGGAGTAGAGTTGCATTATCATCGAGCAAGTTTTTGAGAAATCACTGCCCCCCTTGACTGCAATTCCCCGCACATTCTCACGCTAACAAAAAGGAGCAAAGAACAAAATGGAGTGAAGAGGAAAGAGGGTGGGGTGGGAATCTTTCAAAGAAAAACAGGTAATATCTACCCCACCTCTCTCCAGAAACACTGCGCTTTATTCGTCATTTATAATTAGTTCATTCTAGAGTGACCACGTTTGCACAGTTATTTTTTTTCTCATCAAAGAATATGTGAAATACTTAGCAGATGCCACTATCCGGGTTCACCACAGCGCTTGGTTCTCTTGTGGCCAAGAATAGAAGTGGAATGGTGGCTCTTGACCCCTACATCGGGGTGCTTAGTGAGAAAGCTTTGAATTGTATTTGATTGTATTGAATTTGAAGACGTTCTGTAAGATGTCAAATTTTAACTCTGCAACGGGTGAGGTGGCCATGGTAATAATTATATTTGTCTGTGCATGTTGTGTTTGTGTATCTGCAAAAGTGTGTGTATGTATCGTTTATGAGTGTTTGTTTGTTTGTTTGTTTGTGTGTGTGTGTGTGTGTATGTGTTGAAGATGGATGGGAGGGGAGAGAATGAGCAACTGTTGCGTGTAGTTCTTACGTTGTTTTTATGTTTATTGATTTGCTGCTTGAAATGTGTGTTTGAGAGAGAGGGAGAAGTTTCAAATAGTGGACCACTATCAAAGTATCCTCTTAACAATTTTAATTAATATTAATTAGCCTGTTCTACCCCCCCCCCCAATGAAAAAATATATATACTCTAATTTACTTATCTATTTTTAAATTACGCAATTTGCTGCGTTTACTTTGACACTTTTGTCTTGTTGAAATTAATTTCTAATTTTTTTCTGTCTGATGTCTTCGACAAGATTAGTCTCCAAGGCAACGGACAGCAGGACGACGAGATAGGATTTTTAAAAAGTTTTAGGATGACCGTGTGTGACTTCGGCCTTATACATACATTCACTTTTAAGGATATATTTAAAATACAATTATCAACTGTCACAACGATGGTGGAATTGTATGTGTTTGTCAATATGTGTGTGTGTGTGTGTGTGTGTGTGTGTGTGTGTGTGTGTGTGTGTGTGTGTGTGTGTGTTGACTGGTGGGGTAACCTATGTGTATCTTCCCCTCTCCGCCTTCACTGGAAAATGATGGATACTGAAAGACAATGGTTTCAGAAGTAAGATAACGCACTTTTACAAGGTGATGTCTTGCAAAGTAAGAGATCTAAATGTATGTACACAAAAGAGAGGCTAAAACACAGACAAAAGTAAGAGATCTAAATGTATGTACACAATAGAGAGGCTAAAACACAGACAAAAGTAAGAGATCTAAATGTATGTACACAATAGAGAGGCTAAAACACAGACAAAAGTAAGAGATCTAAATGTATGTACACAAAAGAGAGGCTAAAACACAGACAAAAGTAAGAGATCTAAATGTATACACACAATAGAGAGGCTAAAACACAGACAAAAGTAAGAGATCTAAATGTATGTACACAATAGAGAGACTAAAACACAGACAAAAGTAAGAGATCTCGATGTATACAAACAATAGAGAGGCTAAAACACAGACAAAAGTAAGAGATCTAAATGTATACACACAATAGAGAGGCTAAAACGCAGACAAAAGTAAGAGATCTCGATGTATACAAACAATAGGGAGGCTAAAATACGTACATCTATATGAAAAGACGTTTCATAGACGTTAAATAGACTTCCTCAAGACAAAACAGTTATTATTGAAAATTTCATAGAACTATGGGTGGTTTACACAATACTTAATCTACTTAATCCCGCCCGTACAAGTCTTCATAATTTGCAGAGAGAGAAACTTGGTCAGACCTCAGGGACATTAATTGTAAATTTATTTTATTTTCACTTTGTTTCTCAGAGTTACCAGTTCAGAATTCCTATCCCAACTTGTAAGCTCGAACGCCTCTTTATCGTACATAAACTCTGACCCACACAATCTCTCTCCGCTCAGGGGCACACTTCCCAAAATTTGCTATTGTCTGACTTTTTAACAAAATTAAAATTAAGCCCCCACCCCTAAGTATCTGCATATCTCCTTCTTGCTCAATAAGAATTGGAATTGACAACAGATACAACAATTTATTCAATACAATAAAAGTTAAATAAGACAAAATTGATATATAGTAAGTAGTAGTCACAAAGCAGGCTAATTAAGGAGTGTTGTTCATATAAATTAATGATTAAATCAAAATCTGGACAGACTAACATGAAGCATCCTTATCATTGGCTAATGAAATTTGGTGCAGAGTAGACTTTTTATTAGGCAGCAGTTCATAATCTCTTCAGATGTTTAGGCCCAAGTATATTTCATAATGCATACTCTAAAGTCTCTGTTCTTGAGGAGAGCAAACATTACAATATTTAATTTAACCCCTTATATGATACTAATGGTTGCAGATACTAACAAGAGTAAGAATTAGGACATTTACATACAGAGGTATTTTTTGGAGGTATAGATTTTAAAAGCCAATCACCTGGTTTAATGTTTATCTGTGGTGACATGAACTGAAATGTTGCATGGCTGGTGGCATAACAATGAAGACTTGATAGAAGTCTTTAATAAAGATTTTGAAGAAACTGAAGACTGCAAGAATGCAGAATGCTGAAAGATTGGAGAAGTGATGAATTATTGTATCTGCGAACCAATACATTGTTCAGCCACATAAAATACAGAACTATAATCGATGGCTTTCCCTAAGAAAAAAAAGAAAATACAATTATAATCTTCCACATAGATCTGCAATGAAGAATTTTAAGTATGATCTGCAATGAAGAATTTAAAGTATGATCTGCAATGAAGAATTTTAAGTATGATCTGCAATGAAGAATTTTAAGTATGATCTGCAATGAAGAATTTTAAGTATGATCTGCAATGAAGAATTTTAAGTATGATAGGTATATTAATTCTTCTAGAGAAGTTTCTGATTCTAGATTTACAGTTTGGAGGATTTCCTTCAAACTGCTACATTTTATATTAAGTTTTTAAGACTGTCCAACATAAATTTCTTACAAATGAAAGTATAAAGTTGTCTGTTGTTTAATCCGTTTTCTTTACCTCTGACAGACACCTCTCACCATGTTCTACCAGACTGAGTGTACAGCGTCCTTGTAGTTTCCAGCAAAAAATAATTATTTATTTAATGCTAACTTTAATTTATCAATGTATTCCTGTGAATCAGTCGCCACATTCAAGTATATTTGTACATATCTATCTATCTATCATTGCATTCATATACTTATGTCAGTATATCAAGAGACACCTTCAAACGTCAGTGACGTCACAAAGTAAGACAAATGTCTTAACAAACTGTCTAGGAAAACATGTCGTACAATATCTTTCATGCCCTGTCCGCACACGGTAAAACAAGGTCACAGAACACTTTCAAGTCACAAATACTTAACCTTGCATCCATATCATTTATAGCAATGTCACGTGATACGAAAATGCAAAATGGCCGCTTCCAGGGCCGTTATAGAATTCAGTGAAAGCGATAGTGAAATAGACGATATCGTTGTTTTAGCTGCATTGGCTCAAACCGTAGACGACCAAGGAAAAGAAAAGAAGAAAAAAGATCTTGTTGGATCAGAGGACGGATCTCACGCATAAAAATCAGTACAGTGCATGTGCGTAGCTACTGATGGAGTTGACAGAAGAGGACCCCAAAGTTTTAAAAACGTTCATTCGAATGACCCGTCACGTGTTACAAGAGCTTTGGATGATTGTTGAACGAGTAATCAAACAGAAAGATGCCGGCATTCCATAGAAAGTCCTCTTCCCGGTAAATCTTGCTCATCTTGCTCATGTCTTTTCCCTGTAATTGTCGCCATTTTCTTCTTTATTTTTATTTTTGTACTTTTAACGTCACAGGATTTGAAGGAGGTTTTATAACTGGATTTGACATTTTGACGTCATTACGACTGTCTTAGGAAAATAAAACAGTTTCTAAACTGTAAGACATTTGTGTTAGACGTCTCAAAAGGATGTTTTCGTAAGACATTTGTCCGTCCATGGTAAGACGTGTCTCATATAACAATCTTATGAAACAAATGCCCTACGCTTGCGTGGAAGCCTAATCATGACACACATAACAGCTTTATGAAACAAATGTCTTACGGGGTGTGGAGGCCTTAAGACCTGTCTCATGCAACAGCTTTATGAGACAAATGTCTTACGATGTGCTGAGACCTTAAGGCCTGTCTCATACAACATCTTCATGAGAGAAATGTTTTACGGTTTTCCGAGGCATTACGGTCTGTCTCATATAACAGCTTTATGAGACATATGTCTTACGGTGTTTGGAGGCGATTTAGTTTAAGAGACTCACTAAGCAGATTGCTCTGAGTGGTGGGTCTAGACTCTAGACTGTAGACACTGAGTTTTGCAACCTAAAATCGACTAGCTCTGTTGTCACTTGATCCAGGCCCAAGTCACACCTACAGCAGAAATACAGCAAACTAGTTAATATTACACTCGGTGTTTTGTTTGCTCACACACGCACGCACACACACACACACACACACACACCTTCCTAACTCGGCATTCCGACGAGGCTATATTTTTCTTCAGATTTGTTTACATTAGTCGAGGTCTAGCAGGAAGCGAGATTTGGATGTTGACTTGGGGATTGGATAGTCTTGCTGTGTCAGGTATGAGCTGCAAATGGGTCACGGGGCATCGCGCCCGGCTTGTCTCATCACATGCAGCAAATCTCTCTCCCACGCTAATAATGTGCAGTCAATATTTTAATGGTATTTTTATCCCGCTGAAAGAAATGATATATTTAAAAATGGTGAAATTCGGCAGAATTATTACCATTCGTGAAATTGTCACTTGAAACAAATTCCAAACCATTCATATTTATTAGGTTATAAATCTTGTAAAGTCAAGTAACAAAAATAAACAGGAAGAGCTTTTATCAAGTGATTATAATTCGTTGAGTACGCAATAATAAAATGGTTCAGGTCACAAGATAAATACGTGAATAAAGATCTCTCTCTCTCCCTCTCTCTCTGGACAGCGTTCTCCATTATTAACAGATTATTATTAACAATAATGCATGCACTAACGCCATCTCTGATTGATATATAGACTGGACCCAAGCGCGCGCGCGCGCACACACACACACACACTCACTCACACACATAGAAGGGGGAGGGAGGGAGATTGATAGCTGGGTAGAAATATAGAAATAAAGATAAATAGGACAGATAAATAGCTAAATAAATAGATAGACGAACTTGTGAATAGAAATATAAAAATATAAACGGATAGACAAGCATATAGAAGACGCTAGAGAAATATAGATAGATCAATACAGAAAGGTTCTTGAAAAAGGGAAGAAAATTGTGATAATCACAAGCGTACCGATATCGTCTCTTACCATTTACTATAAATAGCCACTTTCCCATTTGCATGTCACCTCCTCCAGTTAAAGGGCGATAAGTAAGCAACTGTGAGAATTCTGATCTAAAGGAAAGCCAAGCAAAGACGAATGGATTTATTTTTAGAAATAGAACCATCCTGTTACATAGTGTGTGTCACGTGTGTGTGTGTGTGTGTGTGTGTGTGTCGGTATTTGTACAATGTTCACATCCGGTCCATTCGGCACACACTATGGGTGCATCGTATACAGACTGCTGCGTCCTCTCCCACTTTAAAAATAGGGGGGGGGGAAATGCAGATCCTTAGCGAGTACATTTATATTTTTGATTTTTGTGGTTTATTGTTTTCGAACAGCCTTTACTAAGCAGACTGCAGTGATCTCTGAGTGAAAATCAGGGACAAATGGTCCTTCACAAGAGAGACACAATATCCCTGGAACAGTAAAGGGACCTAAATAAAGGGATCACAATAATCCTGCGGTAGCAAGTGACCTTTACTAAGGGGACACATGATCATGGGACAAAAAAATGGACCTTAAGACACGAAACACAGTAAATGAACCTTAATACGGGGAGTACAATACGCTGTAAAAAGGAGAAAAGAGATCAATTTAATACCAAGTCAATGTAAATTGGCTAGTGTCAGAAGGGACAGGAGAAATATGTCAATGCAAATTAGCTAATGTCAAAAGGGACAGGAGAAATATGTCAATGTGAACTGGCTAATGTCAAAAGGGACAAGAGAAATATGTCAATGCAAATTAGCTAGTGTCAGAAGGGATGGGGGAAACATGTTAATGGAACTGTGACTGCTCACTTCTAATGCAGATCTCAACAGGAAACATTTTAGAGTGTCCTCTCTCTCCCTCCGTCTCTCTCCCCAGCAAAGCTGTAAGTCACTAAAAAATATTTGAAAATTGTCCGTAAATTGGAATTTCGATTTTCTTCGCATTGAGAAAACAGATCTCACGAGTAAGTGATCACCTTCGGATACTCTTTCTCCTCTCTTTTTCTTTCATCTTTTCTCTTTCTCCTATCTTTTCTTTTCTCTCTTTTTATCTCATCTCTCCTTCCTCTCTCATTGTTCTCTCCTCCTTTCTCTCAATCCACCTGGTTAGGTTCCACGTTTCGTTCTATGCGCACCTTCTCCATTTCACTGACCTGTGGAGACAACATCACATTCTCTATCTCGTTGATTTGTGGAGAACATATTCTCCGTCTCAAATTCATTCTTTTTTCTCATCACAACTTTCTCATCCTCCCTCTCATCTTTGATCACAAACAATTAAGAACAGCAATTGAAAATGATGAATGCTCTCCTTCAGATTTTAACAATCTATTGATGATAATAATCTTTATTTTAAAAGTCTAATACGGACAATCTTTAGTTTAGCAGTCTAATTCTGACAATCCTTACTTTAATTGTCTATTACTGACTATCATTGGTTTAACGTCCATGACTGATAATCTTTAGTTGATAGTTTATTACTGACAATCTTTATTTTAATATGATCAATTGAATGAGATCCCAGTTCACATTTCAAATTCTCGTCATATCAGAAGTCCAGAGGATGTATTAATTTAAATTAATTTGATATATCATTCAATGGTTGTATGTGGATGTATTAATGTATCAATGAGTTTAGTACATGTACATCATTCACTGGTTTTTGTGTCCGAGGATATTGCAGACCTGTGCATCTCTGGCCCTAAATTAAATTTCTAATAGTAATATACACAATGACTATATGTCACGCCTTTCAAGTGTGGTTAGAGAATTACACAGTTGTAACTTCCATGTTTCTAGTCACTAACAAATTATGTTCAAGAAGCGAGAATAAATAAGTAGAATTCATCTCATCATAATGTAAATATAGAAAATAGAAAAATATGAGTGAAATAGAAATAACTAAATAACTTGAATGTTAGGTTTACTGCTCAAGGCTTTGGAGAAAACAGTGACGGAATCAGTAACAAAATCAGTGACGGAATAGGTGTCGGAATCAGTAACGAAATCAGTAACGGAATCGGTGTCGGAATCAGTAACGAAATCAGTAACGGAATCGGTAACGAAATCTGTGACGGAATCAGTAACAAAATCAGTGACGGAATCAGTAACGAAATCAGTGACGGAATCGGTGACGGAATCAGTAACGAAATCAGTAACGGAATCGGTAACGAAATCTGTGACGGAATCAGTAACAAAATCAGTGACGGAATCAGTAACGAAATCAGTGACGGAATCGGTGTCGGAATCGGTAACGAAATCAGTAACGGAATCGGTAACGAAATCAGTAACGGAATCGGTAACGAAATCAGTAACGAAATCAGTAACGGAATCAATGAGGAAATCATTTTATTTTATGCAATTTATTGCAGGGTACGTTTGTAGTGTGTGATTGCTCCATCACTAATAGTGATAAATACATGACCAGCAGATTCTGGCACTGCAGTCTCTTGGAGTCTTGTTGACCTCACTCGGACAACAACCCAGCCAGAGTTTTCCTGCATCTCAGATTTCCCTTCACTTGGACTCCATATATTATTTTATTGAAAGTTACGTACTGCTTTGATTCTAGTTTTTTTACAATTACATAGAAAACATTCCCCAAACACACTTTAATAAGCAGTATTACAAAGACATTATAAAAACACACTTTAATAAGCAGTATTACAATGACATTATAAAAACACACTTTAATAAGCAGTATTACAATGACATTATAAAAACACACTTTAATAAGCAGTATTACAATGACATTATAAACACACACTTTAATAAGCAGTATTACAATGACATTATAAAAACACACTTTAATAAGCAGTATTACAATGACATTATAAAAACACACTTTAATAAGCAGTATTACTAAGACATTATAAAAACACACTTTAATAAGTAGTATTACAATGACATTATAAAAACACACTTTAATAAGCAGTATTACAATGACATTATAAAAACACATTTTAACAGGAGGTACTATAATGAAAGTGTGAAAACACACTTGAACTGGCACTCTTCACTTAATAAAAAAATTATTACATTAAATTACCAGTTTGGAAGTTCATTAACAGAATGTAGTAGTGTAAAGTTGATTTTGTCGTTTACTTAATAAAAATAATCTAACTTTTAATATGTAAAATACAACAAAACACACTAAAACATATTAAATCTTATTAAGTTTATTTTCTTTAGTGTGGCTGAGGTAAGTTTGGGGGAGGAGGGAATAGTTAAATGTACCCCCTCCCTCCCGCAATGGCATGTGTATATCTGCGTACGTATGTATCTGTGTATCAAAGCGTGACTATATTTAAATGCATGCACACTTATGTATATATTAATATATCTTGTCATGAATGCACGTGTTTATATGCGTGTGTAAGATATCTATGCTCATGCATATATTTGTATGTGTGCGCACGTGAGCGTGTGTATATATATATATATATATCACGTGTGCGTGTGTATGCGTGCGTGCGTGCTTATGTCCTGAAAACATTGACACGTGACGCTCTATTCACAATGATTCCTTTCTAACAGGGGAGATGATCAGTGTTGAATTCATGTCAAAACTTCGCTGTCACAAGCGCTAATGAAAGCCAGCAAGTGCAAATCTGGGTTTTTCCATCCCTGGTGTGAATGTAGCGTCTGCAGTGCACATTACACATGTGTTTGTCAGTTTGTTCTTGTCAAATGAATAATGGGACAAACAGGGCCGTCTCAATAGCATTATAGGCCCAAGGGCAAAACAGCGCACTGGGGCCGATACCTACACAACCATTCACAGAAATACATACATACATAGATTAGCATGGGGCCCCTACGCTTGTGAGGCCCCCGGGCAACTGCTCAGAGTGCCCATGTGTTAAGACCGTACTGGGGACAACAGCATGTCTTGCTTACAAATGAATGATCTGCCCTTTAGTTCAAAGATCGTTTATCAAACAAGTTTCTTTTTTATGATGCGTTTATGACATTTATATTTTAAATATTTTGAAGTTAGCGCAAGGTTGAGCGTGGATGTAGATAGATAACGCCTAAATAGGAATGCTTTTCGAAAAAAGTATCTATCTATCTATCTATCTATCTATCTATCTATCTATCTATCTATCTATCTATCTATCTATCTATCTATCTATCTATCAGGCCTGAGGAGAGGGAGGTGCAGCTGGTTCATTGTTCCGGGGTCCATGGAGCTCAAGGGGGCCCTAGAAGGAGAAAATTAAAAAAAAAAAATACAAAACCAAATTTTTAAAAAGAAAAACAATGTTGGATATATACTTCATACTTTTTGTGTATAGGAAAACCTCCTTGCAGCCTTGTTTGACAAAATGAAAAAATACATGTGTGTTGATCTTTGTATAAGGGCCCACACACCTTCTTTGTACCGGGGCCCGGATTTTCTCGGCGGCTGCTATCTATCTATCTATCTATCCATCTATCTATCTATCTATTTATCTATCTATCTGATTCCATCCATCCATCTCAAAAGTAACAATTATTATGGAGATCAAACATGACAAGTGCATAAAGTTTTCCCTAAAACCAATAAGACTGCCTTGACAGAGTTTAACTCGCTTGTGTAAAATTTTAATACTGAACTTTGCTCGCCTGACACGCCACACCCAAACACTAGATTAATTTTTCACACGCACTTCCTCTTTCTTTCTTTCTTTCTTTCTTTCTTTCTTTCTTTCTTTCTTTCTTTCTTTCTTTCTTCTTTGTTTCTTTGTTTGTTTGTTTGTTTCTTTCTTTCTTCATTTCTTTCAAAATTTTTGACATTTCTTTCTTTCTGCATTTGTTTGTTTGTTTGTTTGTTTCCTTTTTTCTTTCTTTCTTTCTTTCTTTCTTTCTTTCTTTCTTTCTTTCTTTCTTTCTTTCTTTCTTTCTTTCTCTCTTTCTGCATTTCTGCATTTCTTTCTTTCTGCATTTCTTTCTTCCTTTGCATTATTTTAGTACAGATTTAACTAAATTTATTTTCTGTAATGCTGAACTTTACATAAGCACTTTTAGCAGTTGAGATTTTCGATTGCTACATGCATAAATGTCGATGTTTGAGGTGCAAAAACAAACCACGGTTTGTTTCGATGTACTTTATTCTTCCAGTCTGTAGCACTTACAACATTTCTTACATATTTCTTGCTGTTTCACTTAACCTAATACTCTTGTTGCGCGTGTCGGTGTTATCTCGTTGGCACAGGATATGTTACTTGAGCCACATTAACAATCAGAAAATTTATGCTGTGTGATATTCTGTGTCAAAGCGTACATTGCGTGACAAGCTCATTTTACTTGACATATACTCATTGTGTGACAGACGTATTTATGCGACATGCAGACATTGTGTGACAAGCTTACAAAAGTGGCAGTTAGTAACTGTCAAACATACATTTGTGAAAATTGTATACACTACGTGATAAATATGCATGTTATAGCAAGCAGACTTCATATCGCAAATATGCTTTATGTGATGTGCAGACATTATTATATCGACAAATTAGTGCGATACACGATGTAATAAGCATACATTATTTGACCTGCAGTAATTACATTACAATGTTTGTGAAATGTAATAGGCATACATTATATAATAGGTAGTCTTTACATGGCCAAAGTTTGCTACACAGGCACTATGTAATAAGCATACAGTTACATGAAGGTAGACACGTGATAAAACATACATAAGAATTATAACCCTAGAGCTAGATGAGCGACTGAGGAAGGGGAGTGTGTATGTGTGTGTGCGCGTGTACACAGGTTAGTATAATGTGCATCCGTGCATATGCATGATGCATATTAGGGTGCCACTGTATTTGGAGTGCAGTACGCATGTGTGAAGGAAACTCGAAGTACGTATACTGGTTAAATAAAGTACAAGTGGTGTTAACTGTAAAGGTGAACAGTCTCATTTCCTTCCCCCTCTCAGGACCGTGATTCAGCAAACCTGATTCCTCGATATCTACTTCGACCTCGACAACCTCCGAATACTGGACTCACCTTCATCGAGTGTGGAAGAAAAGAATAAAAAAAGAAATTCTGTGAAACTCAAAGGCAACTTTCACTTTGGACCTTCAAACTGGAACCCTAAACACCCACCTCATGCTCTCCTTCCCTCCCACACGTCAGTTTAGAGTTTAGATTCACTTTAACCGAGAAACAGCTAATGCTGTCTGTCGGCTTCATATTTGCACAATTTGTTTCCAACGAAAAAATTAAAAAAATAGGAAAATAAGATATCGAGTCATCCACAACACCCACGCCCACACCCACATCCACCCGCCCAACCCACACCCACACCAGCATACTAGCATAGATAATTTGTCCCAACAGACATGTAGTGTAAATATTAAAATATTCCACATTTTTGTTTTATTATGTATTACGACCCACTTACTGCTGGCGAGAAACATGTTTTCAAATGCCTTAAAATATTCACATGGAGCAAAGAATGAAACAGTGGTATTCGGGAGGGCGAGATGACATGGCTATCCTCCACTTAACTAGAGCAGTAATCAAATGCAGAAAGCATGCATACTTCTGAATGAGATTGCAGGTCGAAATGAGGGCCTAGATATCACGCATTATATGTCATTTGCATGTCACCTTTCAAGCAAGTAATTATAGTTTAGAAATTCACATGGTTAGGTGGGTGACGTTTGTGACGTACGTTATCAAGTGTACTGATATGTAGCTCAGACCAGGCTCTATGTATGTTTGAAACCGGGCCACATCTCTGTCCGAGATCAGGACACAAGTCTGTATAACATCAAGATAATCAAGCTCTAGAAGTCCATATTACATTGAGATAATTTGTATCTGAGAAAAAAAAACCCAGCAACAAAAAGCCCTTGTCTTTTTCTAAAACTCTGTTTGAGATCATGACACATTTCTCATATTATCTAGGTTTATTAAGTAGTTTGTTATGTAAACACGTTCAGTAAACATAAAGTAAACAAGTAGTATGCATGAGATGATGCATTAAAAATAGTGTCCAAAGCTTCTGGCCTATGTGTGTCAAGGCCAAGCCTAGTGATCTTTTGCATTTGGCCAATTATGACCGAGACGACTCGCTATCAAAATCGCACAGTTAAAATTTTACATACCATACCAATCCAAAGTACTATAATCCGGACAGATTTGCTCTCAGCGCTTCAATCACTTTTTAAAAAACCTTTCACCCTAACAGATTGCATAACTTTCACCAAAATGAGACACCTATTTAAAATTTACAAAACGTTCACCAAAATGAGACACCTCTTAAAACAAATACCTTTAATCTTCAAATACCTGGTAACACTTTATGCTGCTGAAGTGTGGTGGGACCTGTGGTTGGTCACGTTAGGGTTGAACGTTGATTCGGTCTTTGTTAGTTCGTTTCTTAACCACACACCACAACATGAAGAAAAGTAGTTAGTGTTGTATGCAACATATTGTGGTAGAGAGAACGGGGAGCGTGAAAGGGACCTGAAAGGTGATGGTTGTTAGTTTGAGGGTTTGTTCATTGTTACATAAACATAGAGTAAGGAAGTGCAGAACTAACTTGTTTTTGTTTCTCCATTTTAGTAGTGTATAAACAAGGCTCATTTGAGGTATAAAGATTAAAGGTATTATAAATATGAATAGTAGTGTCCAATTAGCTCTAGAGTCTAGACGGTGATAGCAGGAGGGGATAAAGAGAAAGAAAAATTAAGAAAAAGAGAAAATAGAGAACGATAGTGAGAAAAATAAAGAAATGGAGAGAGAAGAAACAATTATTTAATGCATAAAATAAGAAAGAAGGAAGAAGACAGAGGAAAAACGAGACACGTGGAGAAAAATAGGCAAAGAGGGAAAGGATAAAATAAAGAAGTGAAACTGTATATACGAATGAGAGATACTATGGTGAAGAGAAAAAAAGGAGAGAGAAGAAATAGTTTTTTTCCAAGTTAAAAAAGAAGAGAGAGAAAGAATGTGATAAAACAACTAAATGACGAAGAAAAAAGGAAGAAAGAAAAGATAGACAGACCGAGAGATAGAGGAACAGATATAGATAAACAGATAGAGAGAAACACAAACACACACACACACTCTCTCTCTCACACACACACACATATATTATAAAGTCTATTATCCGAATATCACTCATCTGGACCGTCATTTATTCCAAACTACCGCCGCCTCGTTAACTTGATGCATCATTGTCTGTTGTACCAGAGTTTATATAAATAGATACATACAGAAACTATGCTTGTAACGTTGTTATTTATAAAGCACATTTGCCAAATTCATTATTATTTTACTTGTTTGCAGTTACTGTCATTTACAGTTGAAACCATGCAATTCGGTCAAGGTCAAAATGAATAGAACATGCATTATTTCTTTCAAACGTTTTAGCTATTACTTACACGCCATTTTTTAAATCAATTATTGTTTCTGTAATACGGTCATATTTCAAACTATATCAGTAATAACCTCACATTCAATAATTTAATTGAAGGTTTACTTACAGTTTCGTATAAACTGGGTATTCTCATGTATGTTTAATTATCTAAACTATTTCATTAACAGAACCTACCATGGTCCCAATTAGTTCGGATAATCGATGACCTACTGTAAAATAGATAGATAGACAGACAGACAAGAGAGAGAGAGAGAGAGAGAGAGAGAGAGAGAGAGAGAGAGAGAGAAAGAAGGTAGAAAATGAACATTTTTCTTGTCATTCGATTACTTTTTAATATAATTAATTTTTCGTGTATAATTTTCCTATTATTTAATTCCTTCTTTCAGCTTCCTCTTCGACTTAATAGTTACTGTTATTTCACTCTACATCCTATTTATATCACTGTCCATATCTCAACCCAAACTATCCCACGGTCATGAGGTGAAAAAACTATTTCACTAATTCATGAGTAAGATACCAAACGGATTGCTCTGTTACTTAGCGACCGAGTCACTACAGGTCAGAAGTCCATTGAATACATGTGGGAACAGGGTAGCTACACCCTGAAGTTCACTGTTAAGGTAAACAACGGACCTTAAAATTTTATCAAAGTTCAACAACTTTCCTGTTGTCTCACTTGGTAAAACGAAGTAAATTTTAAATTGAGAATCACTGTTTGAATGGTAAGAGTGAAGTGTGTGCCTCACTGATACGGCCACTAGTTGAAGAACATGTTTTGAAATCGTTCTTTTTAATTATATACTGGCCACCCAGTGTTTGCACTTATTCATGTCCAGTTTCATCCAGTGGTCTCCAAGGCACGTCAATGCCCATCCTCAAATTTTGTTGTTTTTGCGGTGACTCATTGGAGAAGTGAGTAATTTGTTGTTTACAAGCAGGCATCCGGTTACCTCCCTTACTAGTCATACAGTCAAATATTAGAAGTGTAAGAAGTAGAGAAAGTTAAATACACAAACTCTCGCATGCTTATATAACAACTAAAAAAACAATCCAGGAAAAGAAAAATAAAGTGTGGAAGGAAAGTAGTTAGGTATTAAAAAAAAGTGTGAAAAAATGTAGTTAGATATGAAAACATTTTTTTGGGAAAATGGTTAGAAGTAAAAAACGTGGGGAAAGTGGTTAGATGTAGAAAACGTGTGGAAAGTGGTTAGATGTAGAAAAACATTGTGGTGAATGTGGTTAGATGTAGAAAACATTGTGGTGAATGTGGTTAGATGTAGAAAACATTGTGGTGAATGTGGTTAGATGTAGAAAACATTGTGGTGAATGTGGTTAGATGTAGAAAACATTGTGGTGAATGTGGTTAGGTGTGAAAGAAACGAACAGTAAACACGACCGCACAAGTAATTATCTTGTTAATTAACAAAAATAAATGTACGATCGTCTCGAAATGCTGCATTGTGATCCAGAGTAGCGCTCGTGTATTTTGGTCACTATGAAGCTTATAGTAAGACTATATGGCCATAGATTGTATGTATTTTGGTCACTATGAAGCTTATAGTAAGACTATATGGCCATAGATTGTATGTATTTTGGTCACTATGAAGCTTATAGTAAGACTATATGGCCATAGATTGTATGTATTTTGGTCACTATGAAGCTTATAGTAAGACTCTATGGCCATAGATTGTATGTATTTTGGTCACTATGAAGTTTATAGAAAGACTATCAGGTCATAATGTGTGTATATTTTGGTCACTATGAAGTCTATAGAAAGACTATCTGGCTAGTCCAAGTCTATTGCATATTCCTGTTAGATAGTCGTTGTCGCAAGTTTATATATGTCCAGCTCTCATTATTGCAAATTAACGTTTTAGTCATGTCCGCACATGGCAGTTACTGAGTCAAATCTTGTCCTACCCCATATAGAATTGTCTTGCTCCCCTGTCAAGGACTAAAAAAACACATACCAGTACATGTTTAAGACGTTAGCAACACACAGACACGAACTATGTACATTCTAAGATAGACAACGATGAAATAACACACAGACACGAACTAATTATATTCTAAGATAGACAAAGATGAAATAACACACAGACACGAACGATTACATTCTAAGATAGACAAAGATGAAATAACCACACATAGGCACATATTTTACACTCCAAGCTAGAACAAGATGAAATAACATCACACACAAATATCTACGTTTGAAATTAGAAAATCATTAAGTAACATCAAAATATCTACATTCAAAGTTAGAACGAGATGAAATAACATTCCACAAACACATTTATCCACAAGAAGACGAAAATAACAACACACAAACTGATGAATTAACAACAACAAAAAAAAACATATATGCGCGCATTTGCTAGTCGAAAAGAAGACGATTCAACAACAGAGGCATATGTTTCTAACTTTGCAAAAAGTAAAGCAAGACAGTGACACGGACAGGCGTGCGGCATTTAAGTGTCAGAGTTTAGAAAGGTGGATTCAAAAGTGCTGAGATGGCGCATTTTCGTTCTTATTTTTGCTTCAGCCATTTCAAATCAAATAGATCATTATAAATAATGTTCCCGTCCAATGATTTTTGTTTTCATTTTTGGGAAGAGCAAATTTGCCTATTTCTATTTCTATACTTAATAATTGTATCTTGTTTGCCAATGTTAACGTGACCCGACCATGGGCAATGCGTATGATGTTATGTTTGAAGTAAACAACTCAGGTGGAGAATGTGCTAGAATCTTGCAGATTAATCTAAACCAGTTGCAACTAGATGAGTAGTTTTTCCGACTAACAGTCTCACTAGTATTCATAACAAACTAATCCAATGGGGATGGACCGAAAGTTACTTTGTTGAAGAAAGTCTATATTCTAATCACTTTGAATTTGACGAAACTTTAGTCCTGTCATAAAGGCGATCGTTAGCTTATGGTAAAGAAACAATGGACTTTGAAATATGTCGTACATATTTGCTATTGAGCTATGATTTGAACTGGAGAATGCTTTACGTAATTGAACCGTTATTTCTGTTGTACATTATATTTGTGTATTTTGATCGGTACAATATTTCTTATGCTATGTGTATTGGGTTAACGAAATTGTTGCAGGGTCTGTAAGTTGAGAATCTTAGTAAGAGAGAAACGAATTATATAGATGAAATATGCATGGAATTTAGCGTTGCCTTAATTTGACTTTTGCAGAGAAACGTGTGCCTTATTTTTTGCTAGAGAGAGTTAGAGAGAGAGAAAGACTAAACTAGAGTGTAAAGGAAAAAGGGCTAGAGAGAGACATACCAAACTAGAGTGTAAAGAAAAAAGGACCAGAGAGACAGACCAAACTAGAGTGTAAAGGAATAAGGGCTAGAGAGAAAGAGAGAGAGAGAGAGAGAGGGAGAGAGAGAGAGAGAGAGAGACCAAACTAGAGTGTAAAGGAATAAGAGCTAGGGAGAGACAGACCAAAACTAGGGGTAAAGGAAAAAGGGCTAGAGAGAGACATACCAAACCAGATCGTAAAAGAATAAGGGCTAGAGAGAGACAGACCAAACTAGAGCGTAAAGGGATAAGGGCCAATGAGGGACAGACCAAACTAGTGTAAAGGAAAAAGACCAGAGACAAAGAAGACTAATAGAGAATAAAAATAGGTGTAAGGGTTAAAGACAAAGGAGATTGAAATAGAGAGGAAGGATAAGAATAAGGGCCAGAAACAAAGGCACATAGAGAGGAACGATAGGTATAGGGGCCAGAAACACACACAGAGGAAAGATATGAATAATGGCAAGAAACAAAAGACACATAGAGAGGAAAGATAGGAATACGGGCCAGAAACAAGACAGAAATAGAGAGGAAATATAAAAACAAGCGCCAGAAACAAGACAGAAATAGAGAAAATATAGGAATAAGGGTACGAGATGCTGAGAAGTAGATAATAACTAATATAATGCAAAAAAAAACAAAAGAGAGAAATAGAGAAGAAAGATAGGAATAAGTGTCACATACATAAGACAGAAACAGAAAATAAAGATAGAAATAAAGGCCAAAGACAAAAATCCCCAAAGAATAAAGATAATACAGAACTAGTAAGCAGCACCAAGACCAATTTGGCAGGCGTAAAAGACATCTGATGTCATGCCTAGACGACTCACCTTTCATTTTTAAGGCACAATTCAGAAAGTTTTAAAAACTGAACAACAACAAATGAATACCCACCCCCTCACCCATACTTCCAATAAGATCAGGTTTGATAAAAGACTGTAACATCTTCTATCGAACCAAATATATGCATGTTTGTTTAGTTTTACTAGCATTAACTCATCGAGTTTAGAAATCAAATACTTTTCAGCGATTAGAACAAAATAGATGAAAGAAGATAAAAGTATATAATAATATTTTTTTTTAAGGCCAAGAATTTGATGGCAATTTGGATTTGGATCATAAGACAGGAGAAATTTTCATCGCCTTCTTTGTTTTGACAAAATGTCATATTTATTTATTTATTTATGTCTAAACTATAACAGATAACAAACAGTATTATCTCTATGGATGGTGTGTTAAACTGCCTGAAGGGAAATGTGTGTTTTTCCATGTCTCGCCCCCCGTAATAAAATAAAATCAAATACATTGAATGTTGTGTCATTTCGGGGACCAGATTTAATTTGAAAGATAAAACTACAATGGAACGTGTTTGTTTGTATAGTTATATCTCTGTGTTTACCTTTGTATTTCAAGACTGATAAACAAATTAAAAAGCAAGCAAGCAAACAAAGTAAACGACATTTTTATATTTGATTTTTATTTAGGCAATTCAGATGTTCATGTGTCTGATTATAATTTAATAGCTCTGATGTTTATGACTGATTTTCGTCGAGGCAATTTTATTGGCAGTTTTTGATTTCGATTGAATACTTCTGTTTCCTATCTCATTTTTATTTAAACAGTTCTGACATTTTCATATCTATTTGACTTAGACTATCTGACATTTCCTGTTTAACTTTAATATGAAATTCTGATGTTAGGTTTGATTTTTATGTAGACGATTCTAATCGTATATATATGTGTGTGTGTGTGTGTGTGTGTGTGTGTGTGTGTGTGTGTGTGTGTGTGTGTGTGTGTGTGTGTGTGTGTGAAAATCAGGCATGAAAATGTATATGTATGGTTTTTATGTAGGTAGTTCTGCTACGTTCACGTCTTATGGTAACTTAAGCAGTTTTGCTTTGTTAAGTTTTATTGTAACTTAAGCAGTTTTGCTTTGTTAAGTCTTATTGTAACTTAAGCAGTTTTGCTTTGTTAAGTCTTATTGTAACTTAAGCAGTTTTGCTTTGTTAAGTTTTATTGTAACTTAAGCAGTTTTGCTTTGTTAAGTCTTATTGTAACTTAAGCAGTTTTGCTTTGTTAAGTCTTATTGTAACTTAAGCAGTTTTGCTTTGTTAAGTCTTATTGTAACTTAAGCAGCTTTGCTTTGTTAAGTCTTATTGTAACTTAAGCAGTTTTACTTTGTTAAGTCCTATTTATTATTTAATTTTTGGCATTTTCATATATAATTGCAATCTGGCAAATCTAACGTTTATGATTGTAATTTAGAAAATTCTGAACTTGTTATATCTGATTTAATTCTGGCGATTTCTATAAGGTTCACCGCCCCCTTGTACTTGCAAGAGCAGGTCATCAATTGGGTCCTAGTAAGTAAGACTGACTTTATGTCATCAATTAGGTCCTAGTAAGTAAGACTGACTATGTCATCAATTGGGTCCTAGTAAGTAAGACTGACTTTATGTCATCATTGCCTTTATTTCATGGATGGGCTGCATGCCAGTTTTCCACAATTCCGATTTGATATTCAACCCCTTGTCATCAATCACTACCACAGAGTTACATAGCAACCATACTGAATCACTACCACAGAGTTACATAGCAATCATACTGAATCACTACCACAGAGTTACATAGCAATCATATTGAATCACTGCACCTAACGTCCAGGAGTGTTCTCTCGGGTTGAAAAAAAAAATTAGAAATGGTTAGTATGAAAATGGCTTCTGAACCCTCGGAAAGTTACTATAGGAATTTAGCTTCTTCTTTCTCGTACTGATCTATTTAAAGGGATTTTGTGTTTAAGTGTACGGATGTCTTTTTTATAACTACCGCCCATCTGATAATGTTCTCGTGTTTTCATAGCATGTCTTAAAGTCTTAATTGTAGGCCGTCTTACTTTAATATTTAGGGTTTAGTGCTGAAAGGGATTCAACCGTCCATCCACTGACATCGTGTTAACCTGTTTTGTTTTGTAAGAGCCGTTCCGCTTGCTTTGTTCTTCACTGCCCTAAGGTTAGAAATATGAGTTGTCTGAAGAAATTCTGTTTAAAACAGTCAATCCACCCCAACACCATAAAATCAATAAAAGCTGAAAATGAGGTGAAAGATTTTTTAAATTACTCACATCATAAGTCATACATCAAATTACAAAAAAATATTGAATAAATATCACCTTGAAAAAAAAAAATTAGGTGTGTGTTTAGGAGAATAAGTGTGTGTGTGTGTGTGTGTGTGTGTGTGTGTGTGTGTGAGAGAGAGAGAGAGAGAGAGAGAGAATACGAGTGTGTGAGAGAGAGAGAAAGAGAATGAATACGAGTGTGTGTGAGAGAAAGAAGAGAAGGGGAGTGAGGGAGATTAGAAGGGGAGATAAGAAGGGGAAGAGTGAAGTGAATATATAGGAGAAGGAGAGGATAAGGAGAGCTACAGGAGTGGTGAGGCATTGAGGGAGATGGGAGAAAGGAGAAAAAAGAAAATTGTAAATATAGGGAGAGAGGAAGAAAGAGGGAAAGAGAAAGAAAGAAAAATATAGGAATAGGTCAGAGAGAGTGAGAGAGAGAAGAATGGGGAGATACGTGTGTGAATGGGGTTGTGTAGGGAGGGGGGTTGTCTGCCCTCTATGCTATCAGACAACTACAGTGCCGATACCGGTTATCACGCTCTGAGTACAAGCACCTTTTGGCCATTGATGCGAAGGCACAGGTAGCTGTTACTATGTGAACCCTGGCTTAGCCAGCTTGACATTCGTCGCACAATTTCGAATCGGATCTTCCAGCACACTGACACACAGAACAGGCCTGAAAAGAGATAGGATACACAGGCCAAGATGGGTCCGGGCAGTACGTGCCGCACGGCCACATCAACAGTATCGAGTTTCCGGGGTGGGGGTGGGGGAGACGTCTTAGAGCGTGAGGGCGCTTAGCATGAAGTCTTAGCAGGATGGAATTCATCAGTGTAAGATCAGGTGATTATTACCCAAAGCAGAGCGGCCAGTCGTCATCGATTTTATTATCCGTTGTCAAATACATCAGAGCAAAGAAAAGGAAAACAATCAAATACATCAGAGCAAAGAAAAAGAAAACAATCAAATAAACCCCCCCCAAAAAAAAACAAAAACAAAAAAAACCTAACAAACCAACCAAACAAAAAACAACAAAAGCTAAAAAACATGAAAACAATTAAGAAAGCATAATACAAAGCGACAAAATTAGCAAACACATCTGCGAAAAAGACAATTAAACAGTACATGAAACAAAACGAACAAGCACATAAATACACTAACTAGTAAATATAACAAAGTATTTAAGAAAGTTAATATAAACAAAGATACAAGTAAACAAAGGAAGTAAATAAAGCAAGCAAACAAATAAAAAAACGAGCAAAGAATTAAAAGAAATAAATAGCAGAAGTGAGAATTATATATAACGTGTTTACAATCTATTATTTCCAATATAGATTTTACAGCTTCAAAATAATAACAAAGAATTATATATACATACTGTTACAGCTTCAAAATAATAACAAAGAATTATATATATATATACCGTTACAGCTTCAAAATAATAACAAAGAATTATATATATATACCGTTACAGCTTCAAAATAATAACAAAGAATTATATATATATAACGTTACAGCTTCAAAATAATAACAAAGAATTATATATATATGTTACAGCTTCAAAATAATAACAAAGAATTATATATACCGTTACAGCTTCAAAATAATAACAAAGAATTATATATATATATACCGTTACAGCTTCAAAATAATAACAAAGAATTATATATATATATACCGTTACAGCTTCAAAATAATAACAAAGAATTTTTTTATACACACCGTTAAAAGAGAGCAATATATATGTTCACACTTTGCTTTTCCCTCTCGTTCCTCTCTCATTCTATAAATATTTTCATTAGTAAGCACGAATATTACGTTTTCAAGCCGTCACTTTCCCTTCAGGTGTTTCTCCATTTTTAGTACTTCGCTTGCTAAAGGGCGGTAATTCCGCATCACGAAGAGGCTCAGGACAGCAGATAGAGTTAGTAGTCTAATTTCTAAAGAATGCTAGGGGAGATAACATTTTAGAAAGAGGGCATACTTTGAGAAGCCTTCAAGTACACAAAGTCAACATTTTACTGCTTCACGCTCAACAGCTCAGGAACCAAGCAATGGTCAATATATTTATTTATATATTTTTAGTGCTTTTTTCACCATAGGGTAACTTCGTTAATTTCACAGACAAGTACTTCGCTTGCTAATGGAGGGTTCCATTTCTGGAAACTGATAGGATCCCTTGCATGGGGAGAGTTGGGAATGGAAGAGTTTGTCGTTTCCTTGACGTAACCTGTAGTCTCAATTTTAGTATTCTTTCTTAAATACCGTGGAGCGGTGTCTTCTCCTGGCCCGCGGTCTGCTTAATCCAGGTGCTGCCTTCGCGATTAAGCAACAGGTCAAAGATTCAACACTGACGAAAAGGTGCCGATCATTGGAAAAAAGCGCAGGGATGAATGAAGACGTGAAATTTAAGTTCACTTGTTTAAGAAAACTTGTTTACAATGTAGCGTGATATAATAATCGCTTTAGGCGATATATATAGTTACTAAAAGAAATACAGTTCAAGCTAAAGAATACAAATAGATGGATGGATGGAGTGTAGGGGGCGCTTCCGGCTTCCGCCGCTTTCGCGCTATTACAAATATAATTAGGGTTTAATATATATATGGTAAACCATGTACCTCCGGCAATTATACACAGCAGATGGTTCGTCCTGCCGAAATAGCTTACTTAAGTATTAGTTCATCTTCAAGCAAAGGTAACTATTTTGTCCTGCTGAATTAGTTCATCTTCAAGGAAAGATAACTCTTTTGGTGAGTTGCGAATACCACAGTCGAGCGTGCAAGTCTGAGTGGTGCATCAAGTGTTAAATATGTAGTGCACCCCCAAATTAGGACTGATGTCTCTAATAACGCATATCACGAGCTTCACACACCCAGACAGTCCTGTCCAGTTGCGATTGTCCACAACTCAGCACTACCGGCTCATCTGATTCATGCATTTTATTTCTGCTACATCCCAGAATGTTACTCGTGCGATTTGAGTTTAACACGGTCAACGATTAGACAAGACTTTAACACCACTTTAAACCGAGGGGCTTTTAGTCTGCATCTCAGCTAAACCACTGGTTAATTTAGGGAAAATAGCAAACGTAATAACCGTGAATGACCTTTGACCCACATTATTCTGTGCCTGATTTCAAATTGTGTGAGTAGCCAGTCAGCGCGAGGTACTTACATGCACCCACCCACCCACCAAACTAACTAATATCACCGAGTTATTTCTTACAATTCCAAACATGAGCATCTTTCACTCTATTGTTACAGCTTTCACACCAATTCCATACCCGATTTCTGACGTCATACAAGATCGCAGCGTACAAAAACAACCCCTCCCCATCCCAATATGCTTACCAGACATGTCGGGGAAGTGGGGGGGCGACTCGTTCAGATTTCGTGCGTGCGTGCTCGACACACTTGCTTGTTGTGTCCACTCGGCTTACACGCCTTCGTTTATGTACCCGCCAGTCAGGCTGTTAATGTTGTGGATGTACTCTTTACATATATCAGTTCTATAAGTGGCCAATCAGATTGTTTCGTAAGAAAATATTTTAATATTAGTTTTGTCATCTACTTCATTCTTTTCAATAACAGTGCGTGTACAAATATCGCACTTCTTTTTATACTAGTTGAAAAGATACATCAGCCTACATAGACTAAAATGAATCATTAACAAACAAAAAAAATACTTGCTTAAATCATTTCTGTCACAGATATAGAACAAATTATTTGAAAGTCGGTAAGCGAAATATTGTGGATGAACTAATCGAGATATAATACCAACATATAATTTTTTAGTCTGACCAACACTGACCCATTCTCTCCCCAACCCCAACCCAGAAGAAAAAAAGAAAAAAATGAGAGTATGTTTGTCATTACACTAGTACTGGTGTTTAAAATTGATAAAAGGAATTCCTCGGTGTCACTTCCCATTCATTTTCTGAGCTCATGTCGTGAACTCCCATCACGTGTACAATGGGTTCTTGCCGGAGTTGAGTGAAAATATAGCTGCTACTGGTTCATCGCTTTTTAGCTCAGCGCACAAAAATATAGAGTTACCTCCCTGTCTTGCCCCAGGTCACGTGATGTTCACGGCTTAGACTTAGACGAGGCAATGCGTCTTGATTATTAAATATCGGACATCTCATTCGAGCAAGAGACTGTGGGTGGTGTTTTGAAGCCCGTATTTATGGATGCACGTTAATTGTCTTCGTGTAATAAATTTATGTACTAAATAATTTTGTATTAGTCGAAACGTGGATGACTTAAAAATGTCGCAAAGTCAAAACCGAACATATAAACAGTTTTATTATTTTATTGCACATATGTTGTACTTACATGCGCACAAGCTCACTCATTTAAATGTACAACTTTCTTTCAAACACACACACCTACACATACATACACACACATACACACACTCACACACTCACATACACACACACACATACACTCACTCACATACACACACATATATACACACACACTCATACACACAAACACACACACATACACTAACACACTCATACACGCACACACACACACATAGACACACACACACATAGACACACACATACACACACATACACTCACACACACACTCGCGTCCCAAGGTTTTTGCTGAAAAACATCACGACTCTCCTATCTTTGTATGCGTTTGGTTTACGGGTCATTATCATATGAACACGAAATGGCAAAACCACTAAGAAATAAACCTGAAATATGAACACGAAATGGCAAGACCACCAAGAAATAATCCTGAAATATGAACACGAAATGGCAAGACCACCAAGAAATAATCCTGAAATATGAACATAAATGGCAAGACCACCCAGAAATAATCCTGAAATATGAACAATGACTTAGGCGTTGTTTAGTCAAACTTGCTTTCAGAACTGCTTACTATGAGGTTTCTTTCTCATGCCAACACACAACGTGTCTAGCAGCTATTTACTAAAATAAATGTTGGTGTGCTTTCTTGTGATGTTTTGTACATTTGATAATGGACACTAACATCCCCCGTATGTGAAATACTGCAACCGTTCTACTAAACGTCAGTTTTATTACATAGTGATCTAGAAACCTTTGTTAATGTTTTAATAAGATCAAGACACGGACTGTTTGTACGTCAACTACTTGATGACGAAATAAACGACGTCATCTACTTGTCTGTGCTGTCTCCTTGCAAGTAAGTCATAGAAGGAAGTTACTTGCAGAGTGAGTCACTTGTTTGAATAAACAGTCATATATACATACAATCTATATGCAAGTGAGCCACATGTTTATGAGCCACGTATATGCAAATTGTTGCTATGTCACCTACCTGTGTGTGTGTGTGAGAGTAAATTGTTTTGTGATACACTTGAGTGCTGACTACTTAAAGGTGGGATACTACTGCATGTAATGTATCTGCTCGCTCATTACAGTCTGTAGAGTTAAAGCAATGTTCGACTAGAGATTTCTGTCTGTTTAAAAAAAAACCAACGCACTGCACCTTGCAAGCACATTATTCTGGCTTTTGATTTTTACCTCCGTGCTACAATTCGTTTGTGGGGCATATACCAGGGGCCTATACTCTAGACTAGGTCAGACATAAATTCATTATATGCCGGTACTAAAATCTTTATTGACTTTATATTGTCCTTAACTGAAATGCTAGGGAGGTTGTATTATTACTCCTGTCATTGGTCGGTCGTAGATACAGTGAAGTTGAAAACCGTTTAATGACAGGCAAGCATCTTTCACTCAGGAAAGTCTGCTTTTAAAGATTGATGCGTCAGCAAAACATTTCGCATTCAGAAAACTGCAAGTCGCATATATGTATATTTTGCTTTCGATCTTGAATTCATCCCTGGAAAGTGCTCATTCAAGCTGAAAGGGATTTTTTTAGCCCCCGGCGCCCGAACCGTTAAACTTTGTTTTCTAGTACTTAAGTTTATGAGAAGGTCTAGGTGGGTTTGATCTTTGTTTAATCACCGAATGGGAATTAAATGTTCTCATTCGTATCATTGCGAAATGATCGTGGGAAGTTTTTTAAAGAGTCGAGTGACCGGAGGTAGAGATGAACAGCGTTCTAAGTGCGTGCGCATGTCTGGTAGGTGGGCTGTAACGTATACAGTGTGTACATGAGTTTGTTTGTATGTATGTGTGTGCGTGTGTGTGTGTGATTGAGTGTTTGAATGTGCTGAATTCACCAATGTGCAATGGAATTATCTGCCCTATGTGTATTACGTTGTGTGATGACTGCTATGATTTGATGGTAATGAGTGTTGTGTGATGACTGCTAAGATCTGATGTGATGTCATCATGTTGTGTGATGACTGCTAAGATCTTATGCAATGTCATTGTGTTGTGTGATGACGGCTAAGATCAGATGCAATGTCATCGTGTTGTGTGATGACTACTATGATTTGATGTAACGTATGTTGTGTGATGATTGCTAAGATTTGATGATAACGTGTGTTGCGTGATGACTGCAAAGATCTGATGCAATGTGTGTTGTGTGATGACTGCTAAGATCTGATGCAATGTGTGCTGTGTGATGACTGGTAAGTTTTATGTATGTTGCGTGATGACTGCTAAGATATGATGTAATATATGTTTTGTGATGACTACTTGGATCTGATGCAATGTATTTTTTTTTTTGGTTCTCGTATGCAACTCTGCACGGATGCACAAATAGCAATATTTGAGAACCTACAGTCAGAACTGAGAATTTCTAGCTGGGAACACGGAAGTAAAACTGAGCTTGAATTATTAGTACCTGTGAATCGACTACCATCACTTGTCTAGAACAGAACTCAACATTCGAATTTAGAACATAACTTGTCTAGAACAGAACTCAACATTCGAATTTAGAACATAACTTGTTTAGAACAGAACTCAACATTCGAATTTAGAACATAACTTGTCTAGAACAGAACTCAACATTCGAATTTAGAACATAACTTGTCTAGAACAGAACTCAACATTCGAATTTAGAACATAACTTGTTTAGAACAGAACTCAACATTCGAATTTAGAACATAACTTGTCTAGAACAGAACTCAACATTCGAATTTAGAATATAACCCATTGGTTAACATTCATATATAAAGGGTGTTTATAAGCAATTTGACAGTCACATAACTTGTGACTCGTGTTCGCACTTAGAATAATACCAAATGTAAAGTGAAAAACAATTTACTGCAGCTTCATACTTTTGTAAACGATATTGCTCAACTAATTCGTGGTTGAAGATAAACCAGTTGTAGCGTGATGTGCACGGTTGACACTATCGCGGATCGACATTCAGAAAAGTTTTCCAGATGAACACAAAGATTGTAGCACGCTCCCCACACACAGTCCAGTTACGATAAATCATCACCCAAATTATCTAGATTTTACTACATAACATGCATCCAATCTGAGCAATACTGCTACAAAGCATGCACCCACCTCAAAGAATTAATATTACAGACCATGAACCCACCATTTCTCATTACAAATGTAGAGCACGTACCCAGTCCAGATATAAAGCTTGTATCAATTTGCTACAGAACAAGCAATCAAACCTGAACTACTAATCTAGATCATACACAGACATCAGTATTAAGTCCTAGAACATACACACATCTCAGTAGGTCCTATTACTAATATTAAATATACATAGACGTGAGTTTGGAGCACGCCATAGTTTGCGTCCTGTGACGACTATATAGAGCACACGCCTGACCTCTGTAGGCGGTCTAGAATGTACCTCCGAATCCGAGATATTGCGAGTCTATTATATACACCCCAGTACGAAATATTGCGAGTCTGTTATATACATCCCAGTACGAGATATTGCGAGTCTGTTATGTACACCCCAGTACGAAATATTGCGAGTCTATTATATACACCCCAGTACGAAATATTGCGAGTCTGTTATGTACACCCCAGTACGAGATATTGCGAGTCTGTTATGTACACCCCAGTACGAAATATTGCGAGTCTGTTATGTACACCCCAGTACGAAATATTGCGAGTCTATTATATACATCCCAGTACGAAATATTGCGAGTCTATGTACACCGAAGTACGAGATATTGCGAGTCTGTTATGTACATCCCAGTACGAGATATTGCGAGTCGAGAATGTACATCTAAATCCGAGATATGACTCTGTAGTCTGGAACAGGAAAGCACATGCGCACAATCTAATAATTATACTGAAGAATATAGGACCTACACTAACGCCCTCTATCTTGCATTTTATTAGCACAGACAAGCACATTCCAGCTCTCGACAATTCTAGCTGTATACACTCGTTTCACCTAAGGTTGACTACTGTGTAGCGTCCTGCACTCCATTACTGCAATGAGCATTAGTAGTTTACAGTTTCTCTACTCCTTTACTGCAATGAGCATTAGTAGTTTACAGTTTCTCCACTCCTTTACTGCAATGAGCATTAGTAGTTTACAGTTTTTTCACTCCTTTACTGCAATGAGCATTAGTAGTTTACAGTTTCTCCACTCCTTTACTGCAATGAGCATTAGTAGTTTACAGTTTCTCCACTCCTTTACTGCAATGAGCATTAGTAGTTTACAGTTTTTTCACTCCTTTACTGCAATGAGCATTAGTAGTTTACAGTTTCTCCACTCCTTTACCACCCTTGGGTTTTTACACGTAGCCAGCTCGTGCACATAAGCGTTGCTATCTTGCACTACACATTTAAACCTTTAAATTATGCAACATTTTAACGGACTATTTATTTTTTATTTCACTACTGCCCTAAAAACAACAATGTGTCAATAAGAATATGTAAATGCATGTATCAATGAAAACAACATGTGCATGTGTCAATAAAAGCAACAATGCAAATGAATGTGTCAATAAAACAATATACAAATGAATGTGTCATAACAACAACATACAAATGAATGTGTATGGAAACAAATGTGTCATTAACAACAACACACAAATGAATGTCATTAATAACAACATGGAAATGAATGTCATTAACAACAACATACAAATGAATGCATACTCTGCCATACTTCAAGCACACTCCGCGCTTCTAAAAACCAAACAAAGAAACTACAAAGTCACGTACTGACATAAACTACTGAGGCTTTCATTGATAAAGAGACCGTACGGGGGCTCAGAGACGAGGGAAGGGTGGGTGGGGTGGGAGTGTATGCTCACTTTCCACATCCTGTCTCAGCACATTTTTTCCTACTCCCCCGCTCGAAATCACACTCTTTTCTCTCCCCTCTCCCAACCCCGCCAGCAGACCCCAGGCGCGCATGCGATACTTCCTGTTTAAAGTTGGCCAAATTCGGTCAAGGATGAAAACCCTGCTGTAAAAGAAAAGGTCAGTCAAAGAACCAATGTGCCCTCCTACACACAGCTAGCTTCAACTGATGAACATTTCGACATAACGGTCAACAGCTAGCCAGCCGTTTGCTTGTAAACAGCAAAGATCAGCAGCGGATGGGGGATGTGTGAGAGGGGAAAAAGATCGAGACCTGCTTTAGAAAGAAGAGTTTTTAAAGGTATATAAAATATTGAATAAAAGGATAGTTTTTAATTATGAAATGTACCCTAGCACAGAATTGCATTCGCTCACTCTATCACACACACACACACACATTGTACTGAATGAAACCCGTACGCGCATATGAAAACAAAGTCAGAAAATGCCCATTCACACGTAGTGACTGATGAACACTGCTAATCGCATACTTACACGATTACACACATTCAAACAATCGCTCACACATTACTCATGCACATGCTGACACCCATAGTAATAATGCAAGTCAGAGTAAGAACACATATACACACTGATATACACACTTCGCTTATAAACAGTGATGTGGTGAAATGTTGCGCTGGCCGTGAAATTATATTCTATCGGCATGCACCATTATTTTACGGGCCGCGCATCTACAAGCAAATTAAAGTCGCTTTCAATGATACAATCTAACATTTTACCTCTAGTATAACTTGCTTTAGCGTTCGTTCTTGGTTTGGTACTGCAGAAACTCACATACTTTATTGTAATCCAATCCTGTGGGGATTTCTTTTGTACGTACCTATTTTTATCAGAAGAAAAAAAAAGTGGAAAATTGAGTTATTCCCCTTTGACCACAGAACAGTAAAATATGTTTGTTGCATTACTTGCTGAACCAGCGCTCAACCAGTCAGTATAAAACTAAATTCGTTTCAAAATAGTTTAAATAAATTTTAGACCGACATGATTTTTTTTTCTGGCAGTTCAGTTTTCCTTTACGAACGCGTTCCGCGGGTTTTAATCCGTGTTTTAACTACAGCAACATCGTCTTTGTTGTACAAAACGTTTAACTCTGCTTTAACCAGAACAATATCGTCTTTCTTGCATGACTCGTTGGGACCGATAATATAATTGGCATAGCCAGCAAGTCAGCCAAACATGAATATTTTGTTTCCGCAAACGTAACTCTGTCTTTCCCCACCTAACCTCTCTCTTTTGGGGGCTAGCTTAAATTAAATTATAATATATAAAAAAGCGGTCGCATTAACGCAAAATAATGCGTATAAAACGCAAAATTATTGTCCGAAATGCATTCCCTCAGCTGCCATGCACATGCCTTGTGTATTTTTTTGTGGAGTGGGGGTGGATTGTTTACTCAGCATACATATCGATGTTGAATAGTACAGTTCATTTAGAATAAAACGTAGTCTATTTACCCGTACTGTAATCTCTCGCCTATCAAGGAAAGGATGTCAAGATTGGCGATTGCCATATCGTCATGACAGCGAACTTTTATGTCGGTCTTGTCAGTTTCAATCGGCTCGCGATTTAGTTGATGTCAAATGAAAGTACGACAGAGTCAAGAAAAAATAAACACTGTCCTTTCATTCCGCGAAGCCTCTTTCTTTTCCATTTTCTGTTTTGAGTTGCAGCTCGTTCCATGAAGGCATGCGAACACAGAGTGGTTTGGCTTAAGTCCCTCTTTCGCCCGGTGAAGTTTTTTTTCTGCAGTTCCGTCTTTGTGATTTTATTCATCAGCTCATTTTTTGATCAGTCACTTAGGCAAACAATCGGTTATCACATTACAACTCTTTATTTTGAAAGAGAAAAGAAAAACCCACGAAATTTATTTTTGTATATTGACGGCTGAGCTTGCCATTGTCCACTGATATCGTAAGTAGGCCCTTACGTGGCTGTCAAGGTGCAAATTTGAGTATAAATAAGATTTTAGCATAGTCAAAATAAGCCAGTGATTATTTAAAGAAGCAATCATTATTAATAATTACCTTTATTTTTAAAATGCCCACCCACTTAAGTTCCCGCCGTTTTGGTCCCAGGCTGCGCGATCTGTTCTCACACTAGCGTGTTTTGGTTCTTTGTTTGCATTGCATTGTTTGTTTGTTTTTTAAAATTTCATTTTATTCGTTTGTGGTTTTAAGTAGGAACGCCGCATTCTCGAGTTAATAATTATTGAAGTATATTAAGTCAGTGAGAAGTTCAGCAGAAATAATGCAAACATCACCAGTCTGTCTAAAATCACAAGTCCGTCAAAAACACCAGTCTGTCCAAAATCACCAGTCCGTCAAAAACACCAGTCTGTCCAAAATCACCAGTCCGTCAAAAACACCAGTATGTCGAAAATCACCAGTCCGTCAAAAACACCAGTCTGTCCAAAATCACCAGTCCGTCAAAAACACCAGTATGTCCAAAATCACCAGTCTTTTAAATAATAAAAAATAAAATCAAACTAATCAAATATTCACGAAGACAAAAGCGAAAAGTAAAAATAAAAAGCAAGCAACCAAACAAAACAACTAAAAGTAAGTAAATTATCAAAACACATAAAAAAGGAAAAACAATACCCAAGCATATAAATAAACGAAAAGCAAAAAGTTAAAAACCATCCAAAAGGCACTCTCGCTCACGATTTAATATATAAAAAATATGATTACTAAAATTAATTTTTAAAAAAATGAATATTGAAAATTAACATGACTGTCACAATAGAAATTCATCTGTATCTGTAAAAAAAAAAAATTTCTTCAGTCTTCCCAATTAATCAAGATTTATCACCCCTTGCTTTTCATTCTATTGTTCGTTTACACGCAAGCAAGTACGAGTTATCATAGAACCGAATCCACGAATTTTAAGCTAATCTCCCCTTGTACCACAAACACTACTATTCAGTGACAGTGTTTATAGTGAAAGAATGCAAAGTCACTGGTAAGAGGTGAATGAGAGAAGAAAGGAAATAAAGGAGGTGCCGAACGGAACGGGAGCTGGAGAGAGAACTGAGATTATAGATAGATACTTTGTTTTTTACCTTTAGATTTAAATTGGACTAACGAATCATAACAATTTGGAGCTCAGACAGGCAGAGAGGGAGACAAAGAGACAAAAAAGTGAGATAAAATATTGTAGGTCTAAACTTGGTGGTTTAATATATAACTGTACGCAATGTCTCATGACGTCAGTAATCAAATATTACATAGCTAAATTACCGTCACAAAGATATACAAAATAAAACAATGTTCTAAATAAGATTCTTATGAAATGGTGTGTGTTTGTTGTATGTTTGGGAATACCCACAACCAAATACAGCAAAACCAACTGCATTTAATACAATCCTTTCACAAAATATAACTTCATCGAAGTTGAATATCACACTTGCGTAAACTACCAAGTTATTATTCTCTGACAAAAATGAAAAAAAAAAAATCTAGAAAGAGAATACATCACACTCGTGGAAGTGAGAAATTTGAGTGCAGCCGCAGCTCGAGACGGTGAAAGGAAAGAAAGAAGAAACTTCTCTGATACACTGTGTTCAGACATCTGAATACATTTATATCATAACTGTCAGCATCTCGCCTGCCTCCCCACCCCCACCCCGCACTCTCCTTCTCACCCCGCGTCGACCCGCCTCTTTGTGCGGTCCTTCGGAGTCGTTCAGTGCAGACCACCAATTGAACAACCTTGACATTGATTCACAGGGCGAAATTCCAGCCCCCCATGATGCGTTGCCGGGTCTGAAGGCGTGTTGGAAGTAACAGCGGAAGGGATGCACATTGTAGTAGGCCTCTTTGTACTGGGTGAAGTTGTTGTTTTCTTTGTGGTTATTATTTCGTTTTACTGCAAAATACTGACAGATATTTATTTGTTTAAAATATATGAGTTGTTTTGGGAGGGCTTGCGTTGTGACATTGCTTAATAACCTTGAGAGGATGAAAAAGAAGGGAGTTAATTTTCTGATTACGGCGGCAAATCAACGGGAGTGACCAGTAACAATAATAATTAACTACTTATGGACTTTGACACACCAGCGCCAAGAACAACAACAATTCTACACCACTTTCTACTGCTCCTAGAAACGAAACATTTGAAAGCAAATGAATATTTTCAATAGCAATGTTCAATTTTATTTAGCGAATTATGCCATAACTATACAAATATTACTTTATTGAGGATAAAATTAACTATCCAGAATCACACTATATGTCATTCGATAAAACAAACAACAAACCCAAAAACAAACAAAAAAACCAACAAAACAAACAATAAACCCCCAAACAACCAAAAAACCACAACAAAACAAACAACAAACCCCAAAACAACCAAAAAACCACAACAAAACAAACAACAAACCCCAAAACAAACAAAAAACCACAACAAAACAAACAACAAACCCCAAAACAAACAAAAAACCAACAAAACAAACAACAAACCCCAAAACAAACAAAAAACCCAACAAAACAAACAACAAACCCCAAAACAAACAAAAAACCCAACAAAAAAAACAACAAACCTAACAAAACAAACAACAAACCCCAAAACAAACAAAAAACCTAACAAAACAAACAACAAACCCCAAAACAAACAACAAACCCCAAAACAAACAAAAAACCCCAAAACAAACAAAAAACCCAACAAAACAAACAACAAACCCCAACAAAACAACAAAAAACGAGCTACATCTCAGCACTTCAAGAAGTACACATATGAACGCTTCTTAATTAATAAAGATCGTGTGCTATTTATATTTCAAATAAATTACTCGCATAACATGCCGGTTCATGAACATTTATTATCCTCTGCCCCCCCCCCTCCACGTCCCAAATACATCCTCCACTTTTGTCTTATAAGTCGCTGCGTGTACACATACTGTTGGGTCAGCATTCAATTACAAGGGCTGCAATAATTCCCCGCACCCCCCCCCCCTCTCCCCGTGGGAGTGGATTGGAGATAGTTTTTATACCTCAGACGTAAGTAGTTGTTATACTTCAGACATAAGTAATTATTATACCTTAGACATAAATAGTTGTTATATCTCAGACATAAGTAGCTATTATACCTCAGACATTAGTTATTATACCTCAGACATAAGTAGTTATTATACCTCAGACATAAGTAGTAACGTGCACCAATCACAGCATCGGACAAAAAAAATGGCTACGCAGTGACGTAATATCTCAAATCCGAACAAGACTTGAAGAACTGAAATTATGTGTTCCGTAGAGACAGAAGTCTGTACATGTTTCTTGTTCATGGTTTGAATTGAGTTCGTACCTGTAATTATATGCTCATGTACGTTCGTACGTGTAATTTATGTGTTCGTGTGCGTTCATACGTGTATAAATTAAGTCCGTAGTACTGAATTTGTCTTCTTAGTTCCTAGGTAACACACGCTATTGGCTTTCAGTGGCGGAAATCAAGACTGGTAACTCCAAGCCTCACTGCCGGAAATCAGGATGGATAACTCCAAACTTCAGTACCGGAACTCAAGATGGGTAACTCCATCTACCAATGCCTAAAATCGAAGTTGGAATATCCATTTCATTTCCGACACTGAGAGTTGAAGTATCATGTGAGAACTTAACAAAGGAGTTTTCAAATCTCAATATTTGAAAAACAAACAAGTGGGTCAAGAAGTCATGACATTTCTATCAGACTGTGACAAAGATCACTAAGGGAAAAGGTGCGATGGCCGATAACCGATGGCCGATAACTCGTTTATAAGAAGAACTCTATCCATCCGTGAACACCGTTTATAAAACGGGCTGTCTGGATATTATTTCTAGGTGTAGATGTCTACGATTGATATTAATATATCAATAACAAAAACTATCTTCCTACTTGATGAGGAAGAAGACAGAACATAGTTCAAATAAAATGATCGCCAGTCTCCAGCGAATACAACAATGTAACATCATGATCAAAGTACAATTTTCTCTCTTTCTTTTCTTTCTGTCTCTTTCACAATTTTTGTCTTGATTACTTTCCTAATTTATATATTAATTTTCTTCATCCGTTTCTAATTTCTCAATCTCTAATCGTTTTCTCCTCTTCCTCCCTTTCTAATAGTTTTGTAGTGTCCCACTTTCTTTTCATCTGCTCTATCATTCACTTTTCTTTCTCCTATCTACTTTCTTTTTTATCGGCTCTATCATTCACTTTTATGTTATTGTTTTTCTTTCTCATATCTACTTTCTTTCTTTCTTTACCTATTTGTCTTTCTCTTCTCCCTTTTGATCTCGTTTTCTTCCTCACGCATTCTTTCTTTTCTCTTCCCTTCTCTCACTTTATTCTTGTTCGATGTGTATTTCTCTCTTTTTGTTCTTTCCTTCTGTTTTTCTTTTTCATTGTATTCTCTCCCCCTCACCTCTCTTTTACTCTATACATTTCTTTCTTTCCTTATGCCAATTTCTTTCTAATGTATTTTCCTCTCTCTTCTCTCTCTCTCTCTCTCTCTCTCTCTCTCACACACACACACACACACACACACACACACACACACATACACACACACACACATTCTCTCTATTTCTCTCTCTGGTGTGTTTCTCTGTTTTCTTATCTTCTTTCTCATCCTCCTTTCCCACCTTTTCTCTCTTTCGCTCTTTTTACTTCTTTCAATTTTTATTGTTTTTTTCCTCAGACTTTACTCACTTTCTTTCTTCTACCTCCCCTCTTTCACTCTTCAACATTTTGTCTTACGTCATCAGACGCTTAGTTGGCCGCTATCCAATCCACCGACCGTTAATTTACGTTAAACACATCACCTGGATGAAAACAGCGATAAAGAGATAAATTTTCATCCCAGTCATCGCAAGCATAAAGTAGTAAAGATAGAAGAATTATTATTACATTTGTCTGTATTCACTCTTCTTTCTGTACCTTACCTCCCCCCAATAACACACCCACACCCACACACACACACACACACACACACACACACACACACACACACACACACACACACACACACACCATCCGAAATACAGCTAATCGGAGACATACTGAAGGTTGTCTTCCTTCAAGTCCCAAAATAAACTTTTCAAATATTGAAGGAAGAAAGCAACAAAAAAAGTAAACTAAAAAACCCCTAATGACGTAATCATTTGGGAGTTACGGTTCAACACAAAGTAGTGATATTTGACTTTGGAGCTAAAATAGATATATGGAGATGAGAGGTGGGGATGAAATATGGCGAGAATGGGTGGGGGAAGACATAAAGGAAATTGTGCTTGCTCGTCATTTTATTCATGGCTTCTGGAAATGGCGGGATGTTTGGGTGAAACGTGCCTGCTCATGGTACTTGGACCGTGTGGGCCATATACGGACTGAGAAGGACCGGGCATAAATCATTTAGATAAACCTGTGTGAATCATTTGATTGAGATGTATGTTTGAATCTTTTGGAAGAGATGAGAAATGTGAATTCTCTTAAGGTGAAGAGATTTTAGGAATCGCTCTGATTGCGTTAGGTTAATAATCTTTGGAGGATGTTAATTGAACAAAACTTTCTTTGGATCGGCTTAAGTGCCTGGATTTTATTTTCCTGTATGAATTCTTCAAAAGGAGTAAAGTGTATGTTCTTTGTTAAAGAAATAAATTAGCAAATTCTTTGGATGATGCTAAAAATATGATTGAAGAATCATTCTGATAAAATTAGTACAGAAATCCTTTGAGTGAAAATAATTAACCATTTAGATGAGACTGCTCTACAGAGTGCATGGCACAAGACTAATTAATTTATTAGTATGAGTTAATTAATCCGTTGATGCAGATAAGCGAATCCTGAGGATACGACTTGTACAATGCACTGAGTGAGATTGGTTAGTTACTGAATTAATTCCTTGATTTGATTAGTTAGTTATTGAGTTAATTCCTTGATTTGATTGGTTAGTTACTGAATTTGATTAGTTAGTTATTGAGTTAATTCCTTGATTTGATTGGTTAGTTACTGAATTAATTTCTTGATTTGATTGGTTAGTTACTGAATTAATTCCTTGATTTGATTGGTTAGTTACTAAATTAATTCCTTGATTTGATTGTTTTTTAAAATAATTAATTCCTTGATTTGATTGGTTAGTTACTGAAGTAATTCCTTGATTTGATTGGTTAATTACTGAATTAATTCCTTGATTTGACTGGTTTGCTGCTGAATTAATTCCTTGATTTGATTGGTTTGTTACTTAATTAATTCATCGATTTGATTGGTTTGTAACTGAATTAATTCTTTCATTTGAGTGATCAGTAACTGACTTAATTCTTTGATTTGATTGGTTTGTAACTGACTTAATTCTTTGATTTGATTGATTAGTAACTGACTTAATTCTTTGATTTGATTGATTAGTTCTGACTTAATTCTTTGATTTGATTGATTAGTAACTGACCTAATTCTTTGATTTGAGAATAGTGCGGATGCCTTGACAAAAGGTATATATGTCTGTAGCTGTAGACCTTGATAATTTTATTTTTACTGCTTGCTATGATTTAATTCGCCCTCTCCCCCAAACTCTGATGTAGCTTGATAACCGTTTCAAATTGGTATGAGATTTGTTTAGTGATTTATATTGTGACGTACTCTGCTTAGTGAAGTACTATGTTTAGAGTTTCAATATTGTGACGTATTCTACTTAGTGAAGTATTATGCTTAGAGTTTCATATTGGTACATACTCTATTAGTGAAATACTATGCTTAGAGTTTCATATTGTGACGTGCTCTATTAGTGAAATACTATGCTTAGAGTTTCATATTATGACGTACTCTGCTTTGTGAAGTACTATGTTTAGAATTTCATCTTGTGACGTACTCTGCTTAGTGAATTTCTTTGTTTAGAGTTTCATATTGTGACGTACTCTGCTTAGTGAAATACTGTGTTTAGAATTTCATATTGTGTACTCTGCTTAGTGAAATACTTTGCTTTATCAAATTAAATTATAATTATTCAAGTAATTACTCCAAGATGGCTCGTTAAGACTTAAGATACGTAAGATAATATTATCATCATCATCCGTATAACATCGTTGTCACTCTCACCCTCACCCTCACTATTATCATCAGTATGAATACTGCAGACAAATTTACTACAAGTTTTTAATGATTAATAATTATAAATAACCATTTTAAACATTGCTAATGTGAATTTCTCACTTCTGCAGATAATGACACAGAAAGAGAAAAGTATATTATTGGGGTGTGTAGAGGTGTGACTGTGAGATTTACAACATTTGACAAGTTAAATCATCTATTTTTAGTATCTGTTCTATGTCGAAGGCTTAATTGTATGTAAGCTGATCAAACTGGAAAGCAGCAAAATTTTAAAAAAAATGCTTGATTGAGGCAGAAGGCAATCCAGTTACGTGTACAAAATTACGGGTGTGGCGGGGGATGACTGGAACATAAAACGCACAGGACACACTGACACCGCAAGGAAAGGTCACCAAAGAAATCTGCTCGTCACCAAAAATTCTCACTTGGCCAGCAGACCATAGAGCGACCAAAGCTCGTCTCTTTCCAAAGGGTAAAAGGGAAGCAGGAAACTGGGGAATTACCGATTTTTCAACAAGAAAATTGAAAACCCATCAAGACATCTTAAGAAAATGAAAAAAGGAAAGACTGCATAAAGGGGAATTAAATTTATAATGTAATCTAGCATTTTTTTGGAACGGAGTAGCCGAATAAATCTTGTATTTCAGACAGAGTCGAGTTAGCGTATGGTGGATCTGTCAAGCCATTTTCATTTCGCATGTGCAAATTTAGGCCGCGAGAATTCGCGAGAATCTGAGCTAGGAAAAGAACACAGTATTTATTTGTTATTATGTTTGTTGTCGTTTTGAAATGAAAATAATAATGAGCTCTTTCTTTTAACAAAAATACGAGTAGAATCGCCCACCATACTGAATAAAAACAGAAGGCAAGAATGTGAAGCGCTTGTATCTGTGCTGCCAACCTGTAAAACATGACTGATCTCCGAACTGAAGGTCACCGGAAGTCCATGAAATGTCAATTGTCGGGCGGTGCCTGAGGTGCGTGCCAGACTCTGCCAGTCAGCAAACACTCGCTCAGATTGTTGCAAGGGTCTAGGACGCAAACATTCGGAACTAGAGAGACAGCTAGTAAAATATGTCATGCAAGATTTAATACACCCTGTATCTTTTCCTCCCGAATACTCGTTTGTCGTTTTGTCGAATCGCGAGCGAAATGTTGTGTGCCATTTAAAACAAAAGCAGATCCTGTTCTTTTTGATATTGTGGAAAATTGAAAATCTGGTAATGATTACTGGGTCTTATTCAGAATACAGAGACGAATAAATAAATTATTTTAATGTAACTATATTACTGGGTCGTATTCAGAATACAGAGACGAATAAATAGATTATTTTAATGTAACTACAGCTAAGAAAGATAAACAAAAGGTTATTTGGTACATTGTTTCTCAATATAAAAAAGTGTTAGCGTGGACTTTTTTCGGGGACTGTTCGAATAATGATGATTACACAGCGTACCTTTTAATTTTCTTTCCTCATGTAATTTTGTCATTGAATTTTTGTAGACTTTTGCACTTCTTTATCCCTTGAAACAAAACTCACAATCCACCCCCCACCCCGCCCAACAAAAAGCTACTTACCTATCACATTAATTTTTTACGCTTAATCACGCGTTGTCCCTTATCCCTTAAAACTTTAAACACTTTTCTTAATATCAATTAATATTAATGACGTTTACAAACACGAACACAAAGATTTTCCCATCATTGAATGTATTGTCAACACAGGATGAGATACGATAGCATGATGTGTAAGTGAAGCATACTTGTGTGAATGCAAATATAGATGTTGGTGCCGTGTGCAATACTCCTTTCGCAGGTGCAGCCTGGGTACGTATGCAATCACAAAGCGATGTGATTGGCTGCACACTTATGGACATTTATATAATTATAGTCTTGCATACACAAGTGTAGACAACTGATAAAACAAAAGGAGGAATCTGATATATGAAGACTAACTTTGATGTTTAACATGTTTTGGTCAGCTGAACATGTATATTTCGTATATGTGCTTCCAGAGATTTCGAAGAGAAGGAAAATAATGTCAAGGACATGTTTTCTGCGCATCACTACCCCTAAGTACAAATGGATCACTGACTATCCATCTTTTTGGAGGGGAGGGGGTTCAGGACACTATTATATTTAACGAACACTCTCATATTGAAAAGAAAATATTTCTCACTTCAAAATTTCTCAGTGATAAATTTGGCTATATCACATTTGCACACATTTATATGTTTTGTCCCGTAAACCCGACGTTTTAACTAAGGCCTTCTCTCAGTATCTGAAAGCAATATGGGGTAAGTTATACCAGTTAAATTTTATCATAATCCCTGTGGTATTGATGATATAGACCTTCCTTTAATCAAGAAAGTGGCAATTTTGTGCTAATATGATCCTCTTGTGGCTCTAATTGTGGGCTTTTTAGTCTGGAGGCGGGTCTGGACCATAGACACTTCGTGAACAGGGTTTTTCCAGAAACACCATACTGGCTACCATGCTCCACTTCGTGTCTAGGCAAATCTTTAATTACAGCTTTTGTGTGTTGGGGTGGGGTCGTTCTCTTTTCTGTTATTGGAGATGTTACAGAGGGATGATTACCGTTCAAGTATTCAAAACTGATCGATCTACCTGTGAAATCACAGACTTTACAATAGGCTTCGTGATGATAGCACCCATAGAGACCCAAGACGTCCGTGCCATTGAGTCACTGTTTCTAAAAGTGGGAGAGGAGAGGTCATATACTGTTTATGATGAATAGTGTGAACAGTAATGCTACAATATATAATATTATGATATTAACACACAAGCAATTACTGATGTAATGAAATGCATTCTTACAAATTCAGATAGGAAGATGATAGGGGTTTGATGAATATATATTTAATATATGAAGCATGTTTTTCAGCATATTTTCTTTTTCATTAAATCAGATATTGCAAAGTAATTGAACAACAGTTGATTAATTGATAGTTAATTAACTATTATTTATATATGTAGCAAAGCATATGGATCAAAACTTAACGCCAGATAAATACATATGACAGCTGGGTTGCAGAATCTTAGTCTGAATGCCAATTTTGCAAACCAATTACAATAAAAATATATAAAATAATTAAGATAAAAACAAATAAGGAATAGAGTAATGCTCAATGTTTAACATTTTGTGTTAACATTTTTAATTTAAAAATAAAAACAGGAAGAACAAACATATCCCATTGTCTTAAAATTTAGGTCAAAGGAATCAGTCATATGCGTTAAGCTGCAGCCAGATATTTGATTACAAATTAAAAGATTTATAGAACAAATTGCTAAGTTTTGTTACCACAATATTGATTTATTCTGTAACTATTTTAATACCATATTTCCTTTGAATAAAATATATAAATAAATATTTTGCAAAATTATTTGTGCATACAATTGTTTGTAAATTCTGGACCCACTATTTACCTAAATAGATACCTTGTCCATACAGTGCTTGTATTAGCAGTTATTGCTGCAGATAAACAACACGTATAGATACGTTTTCCCTACAGTGCTTGTGTTAGCAGTTATATTATTGCTCAGATAAACAACATAAATAACACCCAATAATTAACTATTTTTGTTGATGAAATAAGTTTAATATTTTTAAGAAGATTGTTTATTTATTATTATTGGCATTGCTAAATTGTCCCAAGAATTGATTGATTGATTGTAGGGGGCGCTTCCGGCTTCCGCCGCTTTCGCGTTGTCCCAAGAAGACTGTCAACTTTGCATTTCATAGTTTTTTGGGAAGTGCTCGCTACACACTACCGTACGTCCTGTCGGATGAAAGTTTTCTCTTTCAGTGACGTAATCCATTTTATGTGACACAGCGCACGTCACTTAGTTAATTAAATGATTATTTTAATTAATTAACCTTTCATTACTAATTTCAAGTTATGAGAATATTAATTTTATTTTATTAATGATCCTCAAACAGACACCACTCGTCTCTCACTTGGCGGATATCTTGGCGTTGTAAATGTTTTCTCTATTCCACATCAACAAACATTTACAGTCACTTATTAATACACCACAAGGGTGCACCTTAGTCGAAACATTTGTAGAAATAAAAGTTAACTCACATAGTACATCTCTACATAAACACAAGTGTAATAAATATGTCATAGTAAAATGCATGAAATGTTTCTAAGTCCATTCTCTCTCAGTCCATTAAACTCAGTCCATTAAACTCACCACTCAAGCTAATGACTGCCTTCAAGCCCGACGCCTCTCTTCGTTATTATGCTTATTAATTGATAATGGTATTCATAATAATAACCACAATAGAGGCAAAACGTATTATAGCGCCACACTAAACAACGCAAATGCAAGGAATCTCTTTCAATCTTCAAGCATATTAGACCCAAGCGCTGTTAAGTCAAATTTAGGTTCTTTCTTACATATTAAATCCAGCACTCTAATTATAGTCCACTCACATATTTTAAACCCAACAGCTGTTGAGTGTAAATGAGGTTCTTTCTTATATATTAAACTCAACATCTGTTAAGTATAATTTAGGTCCTCTCATACATTGTAAACCCACAATCTGTTATGTATAATTTAGGTCCTTACAATTTAAACACCTCATCTGTTAAAAGTAATTTATATCCGTACTCATATATTAAATCTAGCATCGGTTAAATATAATTGAGATATTTCTTACATCTTTTAAACACAACAGTTGTTAAGTATAGTTTAAGTCCTTTCTTACATATTAAACATAAGTTTATTAAGTGCAACTTACGTCTTCTCATACATTGTAAATTCAACATCTGTTAAGTGTAATTTAGGTCCTTTCTTATATATTAAGCCCATTGTCTGTTAAATATAAGTCCTTTCTAACATTTTAAACCCAGCACTTGTTATTTATAATTTAGATTCTTTCATACATATTAAATCCAGAATCTGTTAAGTGTAATTTAGCTCCTTCGTTACATATTAAACCAAACATCTGTTAAGTATAATTTAGGTCCTCTCATACACTGTAATTCCAGCATCTTTTAGGTATAATTTAGGCATTTTCTTACATATTAAACAACAGCTATTACGCATAGTAAATTATATATCCTCTTACATTTTAAACCAAGCTGTTCTGCTTAGTGAAGACCGTTTCTTACATACTTAAGCAAACAGATGTTGAGTACAGGTCGATTTGTATATACTCAAGTAAGAAATTGTTAAGTACAGGTCGATTTGTACATACTCAAGTAAGAAATTGTTAAGTACATTTTAGGTCAAATACCACGAAGCAATGTGCGTTATCATAACGGACCTCTAGACAATTAATATACCCTCTGAAGAACTGACATTAGATGTGAGTTCTTGAAAAAACTACTGAGAATTCTAAATCTTATCAGTCAGTTCCAGAATTAGAACCCTAAACATTCTAAACTAAATGCCATTTGTTGTCAGCCAATGAAGCAGTATTAATGACTTAAATAAGTGTTTCAAATTTTAAAAAAGTATCGAAACACGTAATAAAATCTAAAGTATTTCAATCAAATCGTATAGAACAGCACGAACAAAGGCAATTAAAAAAAATATTTATTTAAAGTACCCATCTAATAAAAATGGTCGCAGCAAAGCTTGTGCTTTAGGAACTTGGCTGTAGCTCAAACCAGATAAACACCGAATAAAAACAAAAACGGAATGTATGATTCCCTGCTTTCATTCATGAACCTCAAGGTTCAAGCCAAGGCCGGCTACTCGCCCGTCTGGGGAAAAGTGGAACTCATTACGCTTTCCTTCCTCTCCCCTTCCCCTCACCTTCCGCCCGCCATATCTATAAACAAGAGTTAGAAAGGGGAATAAGGCGTCTGCTCTTCGAGAGCGTGGGAGGATGTTGCTCTCTTTGCTTGATCACGTGACTGGGAATTGGGTTGAAACAAAAATAGGAAATAGGAACAGATAACCCTGAGCTGAAGACATTATTCACAAACTTGTTGCTTTTTTGTCCGGATCCATGGTCATGTCGGGAAGGAAGCGGCAAAGACATATGGTTTTGAAAAACCGTAAAATTGTAATGGGAAAATCGTATTTAGTCGTCTGGATGGGAAGTACTGTAATCGGCGGAAACATTAGAAGTAGGTTTCACTGGATATCCGGTATGCAGACTGTGGTAGAAACCAGCTTCTGTCATTAGATTTTATTTGCTGATTCCATTTTGGTTTGACAAACGAACACACACCATGAGGAAAGCTTCTGTAAATGTGTTTATGTCACAGGTGTAAAGTTTCATAGCGTCATATGGGTGTGGCATTCTTGCTTTGCATAGTTGTCAAGGCATGATATTCTTGTGTGTTTTAGAGGAATATATCTCAACAAGCATTGTTTAGTTGTTGTCAAGGCATGATATTCTTGTGTGTTTTAGAGGAATATATCTCAACAAGTATTGTTTAGTTGTTGTCAAGGCATGATATTCTTGTGTGTTTTATATCTCAACAAGTATTGTTCAAATTGTTGTCAAGGCATGATATTCTTGTGTGTTTTAGAGGAATATATCTCAACAAGCATTGTTCAAGTTGTTGTCAAGGCATGATATTCTTGTGTGTTTTAGAGTAATATATCTCAACAAGTATTGTTCAGTTGTTGTCAAGGCATGATATTCTTGTGTGTTTTAGAGTAATATATCTCAACAAATATTGTTTAGTTGTTGTCAAGGCATGATATTCTTGTGTGTTTTAGAGTAATATATCTCAACAAATATTGTTTAGTTGTTGTCAAGGCATGATATTCTTGTGTGTTTTAGAGTAATATATCTCAACAAGTATTGTTTAGTTGTTGTCAAGGCATAATATTCTTGTGTGTTTTAGAGTAATATATCTCAACAAGCATTGTTCAGTTGTTGTCAAGGCATGATATTCTTGTGTGTTTTAAAGAGTATGTCTGAAAAGTTTTTTGAGACATACTCTTTGAAACACAGAAAGTAAGTTAACCAGGTTCTAATTTGGTTTGTGTTTATGTCGTAGATGTCAGACGTAGGCACAAGAGACTTCAAAGCAATTTATTGCAGATAATAATCTTTTAGGTGTAAGTTTGAAAGCAACTAAATAAATTAATATTACACAGTGTGAAGAAAAGCATTCAGGGGACCTATAACATACGTCATTACCTCTAAAAACAAGCGATTGATTCCTTCAAACAAAATTACCTCTAAAAACAGGCGATTGATTCCTTCAAACAAACTTACCTCTAAAAACAAGCGATTGATTCCTTCAAACAAAATTACCTCTAAAAACAAGCGATTGATTCCTTCAAACATTGGATTCCCGGGCCTAATTTACTACAAGCATATTTAGGCTAAATGCATTTGTTTCGTTTACTGCCTGTCTCATATAAATATCGCTTTAATCTCTTTTTAATATTTTGAGTGGGACTATTGCATTTTTTAAAAGGCCAATCTCCCTTGGTTTGCTATTCTGTGATTGGGACTTATGACTCTAGCAATCAAGAGGAAAATATTTTTTAAAAGGTTTTAGTAGAAGAAGAGAAATGCAGCTTGTTAGCAAAACTTTTAAAAGTCATTCTCAGTTGAACAAAGCCACCTATTTTTCCTTCCCCACTCTGCTGTTGACCGGAAACGGGCTTGTAGCAATTTTGAAGTCGGGTCTAGCTGTAATGGTGTATAGCTAAATAGTTTTCATTTCTTCTGGGCTGAACTCTAAATTGTTCGAACATTCTCAATCTTCTCCCACCACCATGTCTCCTTCTTTGGTACGACAGCAGTCTTTGGATTGTTCTAGAACAAATGTTTTCTTATAAGTATTCAGCCTCTGTTGTTGTGGGTTTCTTTTTTTTTATTTTTTTTTTACCAATGTCTGAGGTTGTGTAGATGTCAAGTATTATTGTGTTGTTTGTTGCTGATGTTTTGAGGTAAGAAAATGTCTTGACATCTCACTAGTGTAAATTTGTTCGGGTATTTGAACTACTTTATTAAACCGTTAACTACATTCCACGCATTTCATTGCTGTAAAAATAAATTTACTGAGAGCATAAATATTTTTAAACGCGCTTTTCAGATTGCTACTGCTTTGTATTTAAGTTGTATTTTCTGGAAGTAGAATGTCTAGCATTCTCATTGTATTAGTTTGTCTACAATGAGCCCAGAAATATGATTAAATTATTTACATATATGCTTGTAGTACAGTTACAAAGTCGTTCAAGTCACTGTACTAAAGCAATGTCATAAACAGTCTTCTAAAATGTGCGCCTATATGTGTGGGTATCTATGTGTCTTCGGTTGTGCTTGTGTACACAATTGGAAGAAAGAGTGGTTGTGGCGTCTTTGGTATCTGTCCCAGTGCTCTGTTGCTGTATTTTCCCCACTAGTTTCTTTTCTTTCTAAGCTGTACCCAGATATTTCTTTTTAGTTTAACTCTCTGTAAAATTATTTTGTCAAACCTTTCCTACTTCCTTTCAAATTATTTTACTTTAAGAGCTTTTCGTCGATTTATATTCCTGTTTTTGTTCTCTACAACTGCTTGCTGTTTAGGTATTATTTCTGATGATGCTTAGTTTAATAAGTTCTTAGTATTAATTTGTTTACACTTAGCAGACACATTCTATTATTGTCTTTGTTATACCGGATGATATTTTAACAAAACTTTGCTGTTCTGTGGAAGGGATTGTTATACTATTTCAAATGTAATCTGTCTTCACGGGTGAGGTTCTGCGTAAAGATCTGACGTAAATATATACTGTCTTTACAGGTGAGGTTCTGTGCAAAGGACTGACGTAAATATATACTGTCTTTACAGGTGAGGTTCTGTGCAAAGGAATGACGTCAATATAATCTGTCTTTACAAGTGAGGTTCTGTGCAAAGGACTGACGTAAATATATACTGACTTTACAGGTGTCGTTCTGTGCAAAGGACTGACGTAAATATATACTGTCTTTACAAGTGAGGTTCTGTGCAAGGGACTGACGTATTATTTTCATAATCTACTCTCACGCGGTGAGGTTCTGTATAAATGATCGACGAATCACCTCAACCGTAAACCATCTTCACAGGGTGTAGTTCTGTAGATGGGACTCGTGAATGTGTATGTGGGACAGAAAATGCAAACAGACCCACTGAACATTTTTCCTCATTAAAGTTGAACCACTCACAAATTCTTTGATGCTTTAACTTTAATTGTAAGCCACTGCAAAAGCCATTCTTACTTTTTTGATGTGTAGAAAACCATGTTTGGAATTATAGACAATTGAACTTTGATCTCGACTTAGGACTAGAGATTCAAAGAGGGTCAAGGTGACAGAAACACGGCTTGGTGCTCGAAGCAGACACACCGAGAGGAACGCGTAGGTTACAAAACAATACGCACATCAAAGGGACACAATTGTACCTGAGACTGAGAGTCATGCATCTTCTAAAGGCACCAGACTTGCGCTCACAGGGCAGCCTTTTGAGTAGACTCAGTAGAGTCACCCAACCGAGACTATGGCACAAAGTGTGAGACAAGAGGGAGATTATGTCCAGAGGGGGAGATTAATGCGTAGAAGCCAACTTTAGCATAAATACCCCACAGCTGTACTCCCACTCGAAATTCTAGAGGCCCCTGCCATCCCTTCCACGGTGAGAGAAGCAGGAAACAGCAAAGACTAGGAATTGTCTAAGGGACACAGGAGACACTTGTCTAAGAGACACAAGAGACAACCATCTAAAGGACAAGGGAACACATGACAAACAAGACAAAGCAAATTCATCTTGACTGAAGATCTTGGCGCTGATGTCGGCTAGGTCAGAAGTCTGCTGTCACTAAAGATACTGCATACCAATACTGAGAAGATAGGAAACCAGAGAGAGTTGTATGAGCCGCAATTGGACATTCTGTCAGGTGACTGTTTTTCCTATGGAGTGCACTATACTGTGTTAGCCACTATGGGAATGTTCATATGATTAGGCATACTATTGATTGGAAAGGCTATGTTGGAGGTATCAACTTGGGAAGTAAAGTGACTGAACGTTGAATTTGGAGTATTCCACAGAGAGTGTACTAGTCTATATTTCAAGACTGAATTTCACTGGACATTGTGTTGATTCAGGAAAGGGTATGTGTTAATTTAGAAACAAACTGTGAACCTTATGGACATGAACATTACATGACAAGAACTATTCCAGACTGAAGCTGAAAACAAGTGGCTGAGATAACTGGCCGGGAACAATGCACACAAAACATCAGGTGAACCATAACCCATATTTTCTCGTGTGTAAACCTGTATTCGTTCAATGATTTATGTAATTCTTATGTCTATTCTTTTCTTATTCTAACTGTTTAGAGCTTAGAAATATTAATGCTTGATTTGTGAAACCTAGGAAAAGTGTTCATATTAATTTGTAGGTATCTTCCCAATAATTGTTTTAGGAGATAATTTAAATGACTATTTTTCTTATTCTTTCTAATTGTTGAAGTTATGAGAGAAGTATTTGTAAAGTCTGAAATCTGTATTATTACCTTGGTGTGGTTTTATCAAAATTGAAAACAAGTTAATTTTATTATTTTATTTCTTTAATAAAATTTGTTAAATTTTAAACTATTCACTCTTCTTATTGAGTAGGATGGGAGCATATATAGATAGCAGGTGGGGGCATAGCCAGATGACGTAATGACGTACTGAAAGTCGGTTGCATATATACTTGGAATAGTTCCTGCTATCGGAATGAGAGATTTGTGGAGGGCTAGAAGACAGATAGTGCTGTAGAATCTGTTATTCTAAGACAAGTAACGCTTGAGAGGGGAGACAACCAGTGGGTAGAACTTTCAAGGTCTGACTTAGTCACTCTCAACCGCAAGACCAAGACCCTGTCGCTGACTGATTAATTGATTGAATGGAAGAATCTTATCTCTGTGTAATTTAAGGATAATTATTCAGATAGTGATTGACAGTTAATTAATCAGGAACTTGAACGTGCCAGTGTACTATTTTCAAGATACTGTAATTGTGCTATTAATGGTGTCTTGTGTTAATGGGGAAACTGAAAGGAATGTAGTGTCAATTGTGAATAATTTCTAGCTGGGACTAGCATACTAGATGAAAGCTAATTTCTAGCTGGGACTAGCATACTAGATGAAAGCTAATTTCTAGCTGGAACTAGCATACTAGATGAAAGCTAATTTCTAGCTGGGACTAGCATACTAGATGAAAGCTAATTTCTAGCTGGAATCAGCATACTAGGTGAAAGCTAATTTCTAACTGATATTAGCATACTAGATGAAAGCTAGTTTCTAGCTGGGACTAGCATATTTTTGAAAGCTAATTTCTAGATGGAACTAGCATACTAGATGAAAGCTAATTTGTAACTGCAACTAGCATACTAGAGGAAAGCTAATTTATCTAAGTATGTGTGTTTTTTCAAGTAGTGGAATGGTAGGAAGAAATTATGAAAGGAAATTATCTTGCAAAATGAGAGTTCTCGTAGTGGTTTAAAAAAATAAGTATTTATACTATTTTGATGGTAATAAAACCATAATTGTCTGTATATATAAGTGTGTGCGTGTGTGTGTTTCCCATCTATTCGAATTGAATCCAATAAAATTTCTTTGTTAGTGTACTGCACAGCATGTTTGTCTATTATTCTTCAAAAATAGTTTACCAAGCACTTTTCAACCAGACTAGGGAGCACAGTAGTAGTAATAGGTCAATGCTTGGTATAAATATTATAACAAGTAGATAATTATAAAAAAAATCACGACTAATTATGCCATTAATACTGGATGAAATTAATAAAAGTCACGAGTTTGGAATGTAAATGGCTGTGAATTGGGACGTCGACATATGAAGGCCATAACTGACACTAAACACAGGATAGGTCAGTGCATAAGACTGTTGCTAGCATGCTTTCTCGCGCTTTACCCAACCCTCTGATTGCATGACACACCATTCTGGAATGCCAAGTGTTTACTCAATGACAAGTTGTGGTGTGTGTGTGTTTTATAAGCTTCTGCATAAATACTCTGTGCCTGTTTTGTGAACTATCTATCTATCTATCTATCTATCTATCTATCTATCTATCTATCTATCTATCTATCTATCTATCTATCTATCTATCTATCTATCTATCTATCTATCTATCTATCTATCTATCTATCTATCTATTTATCTATCTATCTTTCGATCACACATTCTTTACATTTGTACAGAGCTAAAGTAGCCAGCTAGAATGCAATAGATAAGACAGATAGATATGTGTGGAGGAATAAATTTTCCTATCCCTATTTCCATACTTAACAATTATATCTTTAATGCTAGTGTCAAAGTAACCCGACTTTGGGCACTCCTAACGATGATAATTTTTGTAAGTGTCAAATTTGGAAGTAAACAACTCAGGTGGAGAATGTTCTAGAAAATTGCTTATCCAAACCAGTTGTAAATGGATGAGTAGTTGTTCTGATTAATAGTCTCACACTTGTTCATAACAAATTCATCCAATAGGGATGGGCCAAAAGTTATTTAATTGAAGTCGTTGAAGAAAGTATATACTATATAATCACTCTGAATTTGAATAAAACTCAAGTCCGGTCATAAAGGCTATCGTTAGCTTATGGTAAGTTAACTGACTGATAAGGAAAGAATGGACTTAGAAATATTTCATACATGTTTTAAATTGATCTATGATTTGAATTGGAGAATGCTTGATGTAACTGAACCATTATTTTTATATTCACTAATTCGATTATCTTCTACATTATACTTGTAAATTATGATCAATGCTATATTTCTTATGCTGTGTGTGTATCAGGTTACCAAAATTGTTGCAGGCTTTGTAAGTTGAGAATGGAAAGGAGTAATAGAGATGAAATACTGCTTAATTTGACTTTTGCAGAGAAAAGCATACCTTTACTTTTTGCTTCAGGGTACAGTGACTACTGTGCTCCATCTGATCACATTGGTGTGTTCATCCAGCAATTTTGTCAAATGTATTGGTAAACATGTTGCTGTAAGTTGCTTCCTTTGAATTCCATTCAAGAGCCAATTTGGTTGAAAAAGGCGGCTTGAGTTCTCAAGTATTCAGGAGGATTATTTTGAACATTCCGAATGTTGTGCTGAGTAGCATACATGAAAAATTCAGGAATATTCCTCCTGATGTGCTTGATAGTTCATGAGAAATTCGGGATGATTCTCCACAGTGTGCTTAGAGAGAGCTTGGTAGATTCTGGAACAGCTGTGTAGCATTCCAAGAAGGGGTAGGTGAGACCGTCCGTCCGTCGTCTGAATAAGAAAGACAGTAACTTGTTGCAAACGCATCAGACAGCTAACATCTTTGAAAAAGATTATTTAAAATTACTATAATTATCTCTAAATCACCACTCTCATGTCTATTATGATTTATGCCTATGAACGTGATTATATATACATGTTCATTTGACAGCAAATGTCTACATTCAGATGAATTGAATGATTGTCTAGTATTAATTGAACATTGTTGTGAAGTGCTGTAAATGTCAATTCTCTTTTGATTGTATTTGTTATATGTATATTTAATTGTTGATTTAATAAATTTATTGACCTTCTTACACATATTTGATAACTTTACTTTGGAGAGGTAGTGGGTGGATGGAGGCTCACTAAATATAAATTAAAAGACGGATTTATCTTCTCCTTTGGTAAGAAGTTTTTCACCTACGGAAATACTGTGTGATAGTGAACGTTTGACTTTAATGTTGTGGAAGAGAGAACACGTTTACAGCGCCCGGCGCCCGCATATCCGCCAAGTAAGAGAGACGAGTGGTGACTTTTTGAGAATTATTAATAACCCAAAGTAAGTTTCTCATCACTTGTCAGTAGTTATGGATTATTATTATTATTAGCGATTAACTAGGGTGACGTATCACAATAGATTAGATAGATAGATATTAGCAGTTCATTAAGAAATATTTGTTCAGTAACGTAAAGTCATCATTGCTTTTTCTCTAGTCTATTCTTGGCCTCCAAATTTTCTACTTATCTTCAGGGCTAGCTCACATTGAATGCCACCACCACGACCACCACCACCATTTTCATTGCAGTGACTCAGCCAGTGGAGCCTGATAATAAAATCGTTAGCGGTATTTCTGAGTTCAAAACCCATGAATACTTTATAAGATGGATTTTAAAAAAATATTCTATTCATTTCCTCTACTAAACTCTTCTTTGTTGCCTATGCTTCCCCTCCCCCCTTTTGCAGTTTCTTATCTTTCCATCTAACGGTCGAAAAATGAAAGGGAACTCGCGCACTTCAGCACATCTGTTGCAAGGCGTCATGGTGGTCCTGCACGGCGCCACTTCCGGTGAAACACGTGGGCCTTCCCCCTTTCGCCCGCCTATCGGCAACCTGCTGTCTCCGCCCCATCACTATCTGCACAGGGACGAAAGGAAGAGCTTAAAATAGGAAGCTGGCTTCTTCTTCGACGAGATATTCGAGAGAAAATAGCTCCCTTCGTCTATCAAATGCATGTGTTCAGACCAACATTGCACGTGCAGTACGTTGCCCACTGGCACCGACGATGGCCTTGAGGGCGAGTGTGAGGCTGTGACGGATTAAGGTATCAAAAAAATGAGAAACAAAACACAGGCAATGGGAAAAGATTTGTGATCTTTTCTTATTCCACCCCACCCCCCCAAAAAAAAAAAAAAAAAAAAAAAATTCGTTAAACTGCTTGAAAATATCCCTAAAACGTAGACTTCAATAGGCGTGTAAGAGCATTTGACTGGCCTCCACACAACTTCAAGGCGAGAATTCGTTTATAATAGGCCGTTACATTTTCAAGAGTGTGTTAAAGGAAATGATTTTAATTTTTAAAAAAAATGGCCAAATTACCGTCTTTAATGATTTAAGTCGCATTTATTACGAGCAGATGGAAGTTGAGGTAAACCAGATCTACAACGAACTGTGCAAGGTAAAAACGACTTGCCATGTTGTACTGAAATCATCAGCACTTCAAAAAACACTTGTGTTAGTTAATCCAGGCAATCAATCATTCAGCCAATTAACTAAGTAGGAAAACCAGAATAAAAGATCGATAACGTAAACAAACTTAAAGTTGAACTCGAAAATTAAACGAGGTTTTAAGATCATTTGATTTTACCTGCATCCATGTCAGTTGTTATACCTATTCAAAAAGCACCACTGGCAGAAAGTAGACGACAATTTATGAGATAGAAACAGAGTGAGAATGAGTACAAAATGATAGAGAGGAAGGAGACGCTGAGATAGATAAGAAAGAAGAAGAGAAGAGAGAGAATAATGCAAAGAGGAAGATGAATATATATAAGGAGAGAGGAAGATGGAGAAGGTGAATGAGAAAGGTGGAGACAGGGAGAAGGAGAAAAGCAGGGAAGGGAGAGGAGAGAGAGCGCGCGGGACAGGGAGCAATATGGAATGAGGGAAAGCAATAGAATGAGATGCATAGAGACAGAGAGGGTGGTCAAGAGGGATGAAGGGATAAGGGGAGAGAGAGAGAGAGAGAGAGAGAGAGAGAGAGAGAGAGAGAGAGAGAGAGAGAGAGAGAGAGAGATCTACCATCAACGTGACGACCTTCGACTACTGTGCTTGATGATAATTTTGTAAGTAGCAGAGTTAAATAGATAAATGATATGCTAGAATCTGCTGATGTAATCAAAACCAGCCCAGAGTGGATGAGTAGTTTTTGCTATCCAATAGGTTAAGTTAAGATTTACAAATAATGAACTAGCCAATATTGAAGAAAGTTCTATATTCTAATCATTCACTTTGACAATTTAACAATTTATATAACAGTTAAGTTTAGAAATAGACAAATTTACTCCGCCACACTAATATACTGTTACTACTACTGCTATTACTATTGTTAGTACTGTTATTGCTATTACTACTATACCATTACTACTATTATTATTTGTGGCAGAGTAAATATATAAAATACAAAATATAGTTCTGTTCAATTTCCATGTGTTTCCTTCCTCAAATTGAAAAAAAAAGATTTGCCGCATGTTCTTTCAAAGTCAACATGGGCTTTTTCTGCTGTACCAGTTTGTTCAAGCAGGAAAGTAATTGTAGTAATTTCTAGTACTCCCCTGTACCCGAATTTTTCTTAAGTATTAGCGTACTTTGCCACCATACATCAAAGGGGAATAGTATATTCTTTTTACAGTTACATGCACTGTGGCAGATGATTGCTGCGTCTGCCGGTTGTAATGGTTTACAATCACTGAACCAGTAGATTTATGTAGCATGTGAAAGGCACACGTCTCTGAAAAACATAATCTAGGGGACAAAAATGAAGTTTTCCAATTTATCGCTTTATAACTCCATTCTATCTTACATTCAAGTCTCAACTTACAATTTCGTGCAATGGTATTCATTAGCCTGATACATGCATTCAGCATAATAAATACAGCATATCAAAACAATGTTAAGTGTTAGCACACTAAATATGAGCAGCATAGTTCACACATCTGTAGAAATAATACTCACATAATACATCTTATTAAAACACAAGTATAACTCATCAATAGCAAAAATGCATGAAAAATTTATGAAGAATTTCTAAATCCATTTAGTCAGTAAACTCACCATGAAGCTAACAGCCACCTTTCAAGACTTCTTCTTTGCCACTCCAAATTCAAAGTGATCAGACAATAGATTTCTCTAAAGCAGGTAAATTTACTCTGTCACAACTTTATTATTTCTCTAAACCTCCACTCTCATTTCTGTGATGAACTTGTTTATATATATATGTTCATTTGACTGCTGATGTCTATACTCTGATAAATTGAATGATTGTCTAGCATTAATCGAACATTGTTGTGAAGTGATGTAAAGTTAACACTCTTTTGATTATACCCTTATGTTGTATATTTGATTGCTGATTTAATAAATTTTTTGACCCTCTTACAAATAAATGATAACCATATAGAGTGATAGTGGGTGGATGGGGGCTTGCTAATTATAGATTAAAGACGGATTTATATTTTCCTTTTGTAAGAAGTTTTCCACCTACGGAAATATACTTAAACGTTTGTCTTTAATATTGTGGAAGAGAGAAAACGTTTACAGCGCCCGCATATCCGCCAATTGAAAGAGACTATTGGTGTCTTCAGGGAATTATTAATAACATAGATTAAGATTCTCATCACTAGGAATGGTTTATTAATAAATAATAATAATCATTACCTATTATACCATTACTACTGTTACTACTATTACTATTATACTATTACTGCTAGTACTGTTATTACTATTGAACCATTACTAATATTATTACTCTTACTATTGTTAGTACTCCTAACTACTATTATTACTATTCTACTGTTACTATTTTTACCACTATTACTATTATACCGTTACTACTATTATTACTTTTACCTTTATTTTTATACCGTTATTACTATTAGTACTTTTACCTTTATTTTTATACCGTTATTACTATTAGTACTTTTACCTTTATTTTTATACCGTTATTACTATTAGTACTTTTACCTTTATTTTTATACCGTTATTACTATTATTACTTTTACCTTTATTTTTATACCGTTATTACTATTAGTACTTTTACCTTTATTTTTATACCGTTATTACTATTAGTACTTTTACCTTTATTTTTATACCGTTACTACTATTATTACTTTTACCTTTATTTTTATACCGTTATTACTATTAGTACTTTTACCTTTATTTTTATACCGTTATTACTATTAGTACTTTTACCTTTATTTTTATACCGTTATTACTATTATTACTTTTACCTTTATTTTTATACCGTTATTACTATTATTACTTTTACCTTTATTTTTATACCGTTATTACTATTAGTACTTTTACCTTTATTTTTATACCGTTATTACTATTATTACTTTTACCTTTATTTTTATACCGTTATTACTATTAGTACTATTGAAATTAAAACGACCACGTCATGGCATTGCCACATTGATAGATGGGGAACGACATTGCACTCAAGGTCCTTACTTTGCTAGCACATATTTCTCTTCCACGCGACAAACAGCAGATTGTTAGGAGAGCAGATTTTATGTCTGATTTTGTAAAGTTTACCATCACTAAGTTAACGTCCTTGTCCTCGGATCATTGAAAAAAAAAATATAAAACACAAAGACGATATGCGCTAAAGAAAGATATATTATCTGACTGAATATGCACAATTGCGGGGCGATAATTTGCGTCAGTCGTCGTTTTCCGGTTCCGTTGATCTGAAACGCAACCTTACTGGTTGCTGCAGAACTTAAGAGTCACCTTGTGCACTGCGTCACATTGGGACGACAGTAATCTGTGTTGTTGTGGTGGCTTTGCTTTCTCTGGAGAAAGTGACGTGTGGCGTGTCAGATCAGAGTAACAGACTAACACAGTACAATGCGAGTGGACACGGAGAAAATTTAAACGAGGAAAGAAAGAGACTGCAATGCGAGTAAACACAATAGAAACATAAAATCATCGGAGAGATGGGGGAGGCAGAGAGAAAGAGAGACAGAGAAAAAAAAGAGAGAGAGAAACAAAGAGAAAGAGAGAGACACGCTGAAGAGAAAAAGAGATACAGAGACTCATGAGAGAAAGAGAGAGAGAGAATAAGAGAGAGAGAGAACGAGAGAGAGAGAAACAGAGAGAAAAAGAGACAAATTCAGAAAGAGAGAGAAACAAAGAGAGATACACATGCACACGCAGAGAGAAAGAGAAACAGAGAGAGCAACGCACACAGAAAGAGAGAGGGAGAGAGCGAGAGAAGGAGAGAGAAGGAGAGAACGAAATAATACATATGGACAAACATGTAATGAAGAATGTCGACTTTAAAATATGAACGAACGCCCCAGAGGTGTCTTAACGAAATTATCGTGTGTCATTAAGTGTATAATCATGACGAAGACGACTGAGCTGCTCTGATCCAGGGCCATACTGAGAGAGTTGCATTTTAGTGAGGGTAAAAATTACTTATAAAGATTTGCCATTCTGTCTTGCCTTCAAGGGTGACGTATATTCTTTTATTTTTTGTGTGTGTGTGTGTGTGTGTGTGTGTTTCTGTGTGTGTGTATGTGTGTATGAGATTATGTACGTGTGTGTATGTATGTATGTGTGTTTCTGTGTGTTTGTATGTGTATGTGTGTATGAGATTATGTATGTGTGTGTATGTATGTATGTGTGTTTCTGTGTGTGTGTTGCCATCTTGTAGTTTTGGTTTTGAGAATTATGATACTAAAAGTATATAGCGTATGCGACTGTCTGTAGTTTGCCATTCTTTTGTGTCAAAAGAAGTCTTCATTTTCCATAAACATTTTTCCTTGATTGTACTTTCGAACTTGAGTACTTATCTTTTTATGAACAACATGGACAACATGGACGCTTAACTCGCACCGTTGTATGCGCATAAGTGTACATACATACAGAATAAATAATATGTGTTTGTGCGTGAGTATCTATTTTCTTTATATGTAAACATATCAGCACGACTGTACTTTTATGCGTTTATGCGTACGAGTTACGCATCTGAATGTACGGTTATCTTTGTATGTGTTAATATGTGTGCATATGTCAGCAACATAATTCTTTTCTTATAACTTTCATTTGAGCCTTGTTTGAACGCTGTGTTTGAGGACAGGTGGGTGCTTTGAACTGGAATTCTGCTGGACATCAGGGGGTGGAGGGTGCGCAGAGCGATCCTGGCCACGGCAAGAAATCAGCCAGCAAGTTTCCTTTTGTCGGTGGTCCGAGAAAACATTTCCACAGTCGAAATATCCGTGCCTGTGATTATGCGGGGGTTGAAGGCATCAGCCTGGCTGTTTGAATCCCTGACCACAAGAGAACTCATAATTCCCAGATTAGCTAGAAACAAGTACATAATATATATATATATATCTAGATTTTCTGTATGAAATTTGGTGGTCTCGGAAAGCCAAACAAATCTCTGCCGGTCAGTAGTGATAAACCTGTGATCCTTTGGATATTCTTGAGTATCTGTTTCTTTGGAGTCTTCATGTGTCCGTGGTGCTGATTCTGTTTCATTGGAGTCTTCGTGTGTCCGTGGTGCTGATTCTGTTTCATTGGAGTCTTCATGTGTCCGTGGTGCTGATTCTGTTTCATTGGAGTCTTCATGTGTCCGTGGTGCTGATTCTGTTTCATTGGAGTCTTCGTGTGTCCGTGGTGCTGATTCTGTTTCATTGGAGTCTTCATGTGTCCGTGGTGCTGATTCTGTTTCATTGGAGTCTTCGTGTGTCCGTGGTGCTGATTCTGTTTCATTGGAGTCTTCGTGTGTCCGTGGTGCTGATTCTGTTTCATTGGAGTCTTCGTGTGTCCGTGGTGCTGATTCTGTGGACTTAGAACTGGCTGAAGTTCGATGAGCTGCCTCGAAGTCACCACTATTATCTGTGGGTCAGTCTGTGTGTCAGCTTGTTATACTAGGTGTGAATGGTGTTTTATGTTTGTCTGTAGTAGTAGTAGTAGTAGTAGGTGCTAATGGTTTAGGAACTAAGTTTTAATCTGTAAAAGTCTCGAAGTCAGAGTTTGCTAACGCTTGTCTCATAGAGGAACAAATCGTTAGGGGACGATTGGTAAATTATTTCCTAAGAGGTGCTTATATTAATACAAAAGTGACTAACTTCTAACTTCAAAACAAATATACTTTCTTAGTAACAAATTCACAAAACCGGCAGTTGACCACAAAAGCCTTGAGGATTTATAAACGTCACCGACCTTGACATATATTTTAAGTAAGGTCGGGAAAGTTGGGGATAGGTAAACATAGAAAGAGGATCTCATCTCCCCCCCTCCCACAAGAGTGGCATGCCTGAAGACCGGGATTACAGATATTGTTATTATATATAATAATTAATTTTAAATGTTAAATCCTTACGCCCCGGGCGGGGCAACTTGCCACTAGTTTTAGGCTTACAGCATAATTATCAGAACATTAACATAGATTCTATATTCTTAGTGGGAGCAACATTCCTGGACACCGGACAGACGACTGTTTTATGAGCTACTAACACAGTGTAGAGTCCTCGTTATCAAAGTTTGCCTGTCTTTCAAATATCTATTTAAAATTCCTTTTCTTAATTTACTTTTGCTTCATATTTCATTAATGTCACATGACATTGGCGTCATGATATTAATCACAAATCAATATTTCTTATCAATATTCATAACAGGAAAGTTTTACCCAAAACTTTCCTATATTTAACTGTTGTTCAACCACAGCTAAAAGTCGTTTCACAATAATTAAAATATATCGATATAAAAAATTCAGGAAGACTGTCGTTATTGTTAGAACATAATTTACAACTGTCGTCATTTCGAAAAATGTTCGACCATCGAAGACCCATGGCGCAGATTTGTGCTAAGAATGGGTGTTGATGTACAGAATGTCGGTTATAATTAATTATTATACACCATTATAGCGTGAATGCCCTCGTGTGAATTGTTGTTACCCGGGGTGTTTGTAGGAATGATTGCATGCTAGTGCCTGTATGCCATGAATGAGAGAGGAGAGTGAAAGGAAGATAGAATTAAAGAGAGAATTGGAAGTGAAAGAGAAAAGGTGAAAATGAGAGAGAAGAGGGAGAAAGAAAGAGGGACACGGTAATAGTGTAAGAGGAACTCACTGAGAGAGAGGGGAGAGAGAGAGAGAGAGAGAGAGAGAGAGAGAGAGAGAGAGAGAGAATTACAAGTAACCTAGAGCAAGGATATTCAGAGTAATTACTAATGTTACATCTATGCTCTTGTTTGAATCCAGCAATACTCCATAAATAAAGCGTTGCTCTTTATTGTCCATGCTTTATCTTCAAGGCGCAAATAGAACGTAAGTTTGTGTCCATGAAAATTTGACAAGTGTCTGATTTTACTAGTCTTTAAAATGGATTGTTGTTGCCTAGTTTATATAAATTTTTTAATCGATTTCAATATATATATATATATGTCTATCTAATTAATCAGAAAGCACAGTTATAGGGGCACACACCTGATTTGACAACGCACTGTTGTCAGAGTACACACCTGATTTGACAACGCACAGTTGTCAGGGTACACATGTGATTTGACAACGCACAGTTGTCAGGGTACACATGTGATTTGAGAACGCACAGTTGTCAGGGTACACGTGATTTGAGAACGCACAGTTGTCAGGGTACACATGTGATTTGAGAACGCACAGTTGTCAGGGTACACATGTGATTTGACAACGCACAGTTGTCAGGGTACACATGTGATTTGAGAACGCACAGTTGTCAGGGTACACATGTGATTTGAGAACGCACAGTTGTCAGGGTACACATGTGATTTGAGAACGCACAGTTGTCGGGGTAGACATCTGTTTTGACAACGCGCAGTGGTCATTGCTGAAACACATGATCGAACTTGAAGCCTGGAATTTCGATCTCATGATATCTTAAGCATTGCAAGAGAAATGGTTGGCACTCCACATTGCCATTTCTAATAGCAGCTCTGTACATCTGACAGGCCCAAGTGTTCTGTAGAGCACTTCACCTGTAGGAGTCTGGAATGTAGCAAGGCAAATAAAATGTTCCTGAAATTTCGCACTGTTCTATAAAATTTTCATCTGTCCCTAAGTTTACAAATATTTTCGTTTTTTTTCAAATGTTGTCATCGTCTTTATGTTAGGATGGGAGTGGGGTTCGTAGCCGTTTTTAAAATTATTAATAGTTATAATTATTTATAATACCTTTAATTTTCAAATACTTTAGAACTCCTGACAATACGGAAGTGTGAGTGGACGTGCGGTTGGCCACGTTAGGATTTTAATGTGATTAAGCCTTTCCAAACATCCTTCTTAAACC